>JAODKE010000068.1:6919690-6933294 GCA_026779605.1 Mormyrus hasselquistii
CAGGGTGGTACCCCCCCCCCGCCACAATCCCAACCAACCCACTCCTCGCAGCTCTGAAGCCTAGCCACCACGTGATTGGCCAAGCCCATCTTGCCGGCCCTTGGCCCCTGCGCGCTGAGGGCCACCCCCCAGCACTGTGTATTTGCCAAAAATTCATGAGCGATCTGCACCCCTGACCCCCCCCCCCACCACCCCCATCCCTGGCTGCTCTTTAGAATCTCACATTTAATCTCCACAGCCACAATTTACAGACCCCCCCCTCCGCTGCCCTGTTGTGCCATCATCAATAATGAAAGGGAAAACGCGCGTGTTAACAATTCAGTGACAGCCCCCTGTTTTGAAGCGCCGTGTAGCTTCCGTGCGTTTGCGGCGTTTAATGCGTTTTTTTTTTTAACAAACCACTTTATGCTAGACCTGATCAGAGTCCTCAATCGAACATGGCTGATTTGGGATTAACTAGGAGTATAAGTAAGACTAAACCAAATTTAACTAGTACTAAACCAGAATTACAAAGTTTGGGGCAAATGAGGGCTATCCTAGACACCTCTGGATAGTTATCGTACTGTTTGGTCTTGTTATGTATGTTAGTTATGTTGTAGGTGATTCCTGGAGCATGGGGGGTGTGGAAAATAAAATCATAGCACGGGCAATTGGCTCTTAGTACAAGAAGCTCATGAGATCGCATCAGCAGGCGTTGCCATGGAGATAGCCAATGGAGGACTACTAAGACTGTCTAACATCAGGTGCACAGACCTTCATCCTCATGGGCTCCCGCCTTCCCTCTCACTCTCTCTCTCTCTCTCAGTACATTTCCAGGTCGTAGCTCTACACTCGCGTTAAAGCGGCTGATATGACGGTTAGTAAAAGCCAGGTAAAGCTTAACACACTGCCCAGGCCACGCCCACCACATAGTGACGACATCCCATTCGCCTGAAGATTCCCCACCGAGCCCTGCCTGACACAGACCAGCCGTGAGGTCACAACGAACAATGCCCAGGATGTGCTGATAGGAGGTCAGCCCTGGGTTCGAGCCATTACCCAGCTCTCACCCCGTGCCTATCAGGTCATTAATTAAACGACAGTGGCGCTGCAGCAGGACCCGGATCATACGCCAAAGGCTGTTCGCACTTATGGCGGACGGCGCGGCCCTCTCCAGGCGGACGAGGGTGTTGTGGGGGCGGAGCCAACAAGAGCCCGAGTTTGTAAACAAAAAAGCGGCATCCTCCACCATCAGCAAAGAACAACAACAACATGGACCAGCTCCCATCTGGGTGAGGTTTTCCGAGGGGTGAGATACACATTGGGAATGGGGGGGATTCATTCAGATCATTAGGAACTGGTTGCCAGGGGCAATGGCATAGACTGCATGTAAATAAAGACGTGTAAAGACTCACCAGTTGTTCACTTGTAGTATAGTGAGTCCCGTGTCCTGTGCCAACTGCTTCTTCTGTTCTTCTGAGGGGTACGGATGCTGTGGAGGACAAAACATCAATAAATCAATTAATGAACAGATTTCCTTTTCTCGCTCTTTTTTAACATGTTTTTTTGAGAAGGCCTAATTGACGCCAGATAGGGGCGAGGGAGGATGAGGTGGAGGAAGTCTCGGAGCAGCTGTTAATTAGTATAAAACAGGAGGTGTGTCTTATTCTCAGAGTCATTAATGGAATACGGGGAGGTGTAATTAATGGCAGTGAAGAGGCAAGCCAATTATAAAGTTAAGCGAAGTGTAGAAACAGCAACGTTAATTAGGGTGCCCCGCTGCTGACGCATCCCCCCTCCCCCCGATTTATTCAAGTTGGCACATGGAGAAACGATGGGGGGGGGGTTGTGCGACAGAGATTGTGACACTCAACAATGGCCGGGAACATTCTGGAGAAACAGTCCACCTTTCATTCCCACATCGCCCTCCCCAAAAAAAAGGTTCTGTGTCTTAAGTCTTATTTTTGGCAGAAGCCGATGGGACATGCGGTCATTTACTGGGATAACGTGGGGTGGGAGGGTGGGGGCCACTGGGCCGTCAGGCCTGGAGGACGGGCGGGGGGAAAAAAACAGGTCCAGCTGTTTACATTCTGGCGGGCAACAGCCCCAGTGCCCCCCCACAGAGCAGGACACGGAAAAGGCTGAGGCCTCCCAGCCCACGGAGGCCTTTAAAGTCCAAGACTGTGTCGGGGGGTGGGGGGTGCTGGGACTGAACAGAGTGGGTCTGTACCCATAGCATGAGGAGAGATCCACCTCCCCCCCCCAGGAGAACAGGCCTCATGGGGAGTTGAACTCAGCTTCTGTCATGTCTTTTACCCTCCCCATCTCCATACTGGCTCTCCAGAGACACCCAGCGGAACATCGTCAGACGGGAGCCCCCAGGAACGGTGGGCCGTGACGCTGGGAACACCGCTGTGCACTTTGGGGTGCACTGGCAGGGAAACGGGGGGGGCCACGTCATTCCTGCATGACACTAACAGCAGCGGTCCAGCTTAACACATGCAGGGGGTTGTTATAATTGCGGCCCTACCAACTCTCTTCCCCCCCTTCGGGTTTCCTCCAAGGCTATCCTTCAACACTGCGACCGGCTAATTTCATCAAATCATGGTAACGAAGTCTGCGTGGGGAAGGGAAAACAAACAAAAAACACATTCCTGAGGCGCGGTTTATTTCCGTCGGGCCCCGTGATGCCAGAATGGACCGCTCCGAGTGCTTCACACCATTTGGGAGACAGACATAATTGTCCTAATCACATGGACACTGTGATCACATGCCCCGGTGCCTGTGATTTCTCCACACCCCCCCCCCCCCCCACTCCTGGTCGCTGGGGGGGGGGGGTGCAGGATTTTCTTCTGTATTCCCCAGGATTCATGTGAATCATGCTCACAGAATACATGACACCTGTGACACACTGTGTCCTTCCCCAGCCGAGCACAGATATGGCGGCCTTGATCTCAAACAAAAGTTAATTTTTTTGGCTACCCCCCAATGGGAAGCAGTGATCACGCGGCTGTGGATGTCCCAGCTGACCGGGTGGAGTTTGACTGGCGTGCTTGTTGCATGCACCACCCTAATCCGGTCGCAAATGCACGTAAGACGGGGCCCCTCGCTGTCAAATCGACGCAGTACAGGGACGCGGGGGCGGCGGTCACAGCCAGAGAGCAGGGAGTAGAGATGTCAAAGAAATTATGTCAGGAGGCGGGCCAAGGCTTCCCAGACACCCCCTCCCCACACAGAAAGCATCACGCCAGCATTAGCGGGAATGGCTAACAGTCCACACCCCACCAGGTCTTGCCTCTCCTGCTTCACCTTTGTTACCATAACAACAGCTCCTAGGTAACCAGAGTTGTTGTAGCGTCTGGATGGGGAGGGGGGAGGATGGGAGTGGGATTTTCCTTAGCTGAGTCACTCACCCTTGGGGGGGGGGGCGTTTGGGTAAAGGCACAAGCGGATAACTGAGAGCAAGATAAACCCTGCAAGTGAAGGCGCCTCTGTTAATGCCCCCCCTTCGGCACGGCACGCGTTTTATTACAGCTGAGATGCCTCACGTCCGCTTCACAACAGGCCTTTAATGTCACCAGCGTATATCAAAAATACGGCTGGCTGTCTCGCCCGCTTCGTTTCCGTGGAGAGGGCCAGAGCAAACAAAGGTACGATTATCATCCCTGCGAGGTCGTTTTTTTTCTCTGTTTGAGACGCGGCTAGTGACCGTGGGGCTGAGGGCTGTTTTCTCAGGCCGGGACGACGCTTCATAGGGAAGGGAAAACATCTCTGAAGAACAGCTGGAAAATTTGTCCGACGACTCCCTGTCTCCCCCCCCCGCTGCCCTTCCTATCTTAATGATATGTCTCGTCCAAATGTACTCCTCCTCACATCAGAGTTTCCACCCCGTTCTGCCAGGGTGGCAAACCCCCCCCTCACCGCTGCCTTATCTTATCTTCACGCACATCCCAGCGCCCATGCTGTCCCCCTTCCCCCGGAGCCTGACAGGGAACGTGGCGATGAAGGACCAGTGCTCCGGCACCGACGAGTCCGGCGCAGAGACAGACAGGATACCCGACTTCCCCAAAATGAAGACTCCCCCTGGGGTGGAGGGGGCAACCTGCCTTATCGCCCAGAGTGTCCCAGAGAGGTACCCTCTCTTAGGCTACTTCCTTCCCCCAGCCAGATGAGGATGGGGGGTGGGGGACAGCTGTTACTCTGAGAGAGGACGCCCACCCCCCCTCTGCTCCTAACCCTCAACTCCAGTGTTAACGTAACTCCTCTATTTAAAGTAACATTTTTCCCACATCCTGTGTAATTCAGCCACACTACATTAGAGACATAAATGAGTGTGTGTAGAAAATACTGTTCACCCCCCCCCCCACACACCTTCCGCGGACCTCACAGAGGGAGGGTGACCAACATTCTAAGACCCAGAAGGACGTTCTTGGCAGGGTGACCACATGGTAGAAAGCGACCTGGGGCGGGAACAACCGCGAGGACATCGCTGAAACCTGCACGTCATGAGCCGCTCTTCTTCCGACATACCGCCCCCCCCCCAAGTAAATACCATGTATCTGGGATAGAGCTCTAAAGAAACAGGATCTGAATGGAAGCTGACTTTCCTACCCTGTGTCTCCCAGCATTAAATATGCAAATGAGGGGGCAGGGGTAAGCAATAAGGTCCCAGCCCAACCCCCCCAGTTTACACGGTCACACCCCCTCTAAGCTAGGGAAGGGGGAAGTCCCGTTAAATATTTGGACAAGGACACGCCATACCGGAGTGACAAGTGGCTGTTGTCACCCCCAATGATCACTTACAAAGTCCTGGGCCACAGAGAAGAAACAGACATCTTTTCTGAGGGTGAGGGTGTGCCCCCCCCCGGCTGTCACCATTGAGGGGGGGGGCACAAGCCAGCACCACCCTTTTGAGGGGTACAGCCATTAGAATGAAAGAAAGAGGAATAATGGGAGAAACTTTTAAGTGCTCAAAAAACTTCTGGAAAATATGAGAAAAAAACAACTGGGGGCAATAATTTCAAGTCCCCCACCCCCACCCCACTCGACCAAAACATTGCCATGCCCCCACTTAGCAAAACGCAGCCGGAGATACCGTCTCGCTCGGCCGCTGTGAAGTTCGCAACGTGCTAAATCAACACAAAAGCACATGAATTATTCACATTGGCTGTTTTTAGAAAGCCTTGTTCTGCGCTGAGACGGAGAAAAAACTGAAAACTTCACCCTCCCCGCAAACATTTTATTTCATTTAATTTATCCCTAGGATGAGTGAACAAAAAAAAAAATCAGACGTTTAGTCTTGTATCACAGACTGTAATTAGTCCTTTGTGTTTTTCATCTTTCATTGATTTAGAGCCAAGCTGCAGATAGCAGCCTATGAGTGATGAATATATATATATAAACAGTACAGTTTGGAAGCTGTCAGAAGCGCAAGCGTGTAATTAAAGCTCAGACGTGGGGTGTTTCATGCGGCGGACGAGACCAGCGCATATTCCCGGCTTTGATAGGGTCGACGCACAGGAGCGGATAATTCTGCACCATGCGGGGAAGAGTCAAGTGTAGAAGAACGAGACAGAATTATAAACGTCCTGGTGGGAGGGTGGGGGGTCGGTGGCTACAGGGTTTTTATTTAAACCGTGGATGAATCATCTAGCAACATGAACGGCTAAAGAATGAAATAGACGTCACGGGTGCGGCCCAGCTATCCGCAAGGCTACATTTAGCTGCAGCGCGGTGGGCGTCGCGGATAATCTTCCGCGGGAAAGCCGTCCGTATCGAATCGAGGACGGTTTCTCTTCCCTCAGTCGGCAAGTTGGGGGGGGCGCCGGGCCTGTGAAAGAACTGGAACCTTGGCCGTTGCCCCGGGCAACCAGAAAAGTGTAGGCCAGGCAATCTCAGGATAGCAGAGGCAAGGCATGGCCCTGCCCTCTCGGGTGACCTGAATTACTCATTTATTTGCCTGCAGGGTACCCACCGAAATAAGTCCAGTCCCAGTCCATGCTCAGCAACACACGCGCTGGAGCAACTGGGCAGCCATGTCAGGGTGGAGGGGGGACTGGGGTTAGCCTAGGCAGCCCCCCGGGCCCCCTTCTCCCCCAGGCCTGCAGCTGCCTTGCGGGCATCGAGAAGGAGAGCTGACTGGCTGTGAGTGGCTGGGGGCCCCCCCTTTGGAGCCCCCCCCCCCCCCCCCCCCCCATTCCCTCCCCCTCTCTCTCTCTCCCCCTCCCCCCCCCACCCCCAAAACCACAAAGTGGGGGGGGGGGGGGGGGTTGTGTGTGCAGAGGGGGGCAGACGAGGACAGATTTGGGGAAGGTGGCGTTTGCGGGTGCACACCTGCCACTCAGCTCCCCACGCGGGCCGGGGAACGGCCCCAGTGACTCGATGGACTGCGACTGATGAGGCCCAGCTAATTCAAGGGCGATTACGCAGGCCGCTGAACCTCTTTAAGCCCGTAATTACCGCCTATTTGAGAGGAGAACATTTAAAAGCCAGTCGGCGCGGCTGGGCCTGTCACTGCTGGAGGTGGAGCGCTTGTCTGGGCCGAGGGGGGGGAAGGCTAATACCTGCTGCGGCAGTAAGACGGATAGCCTACCGCCTAGCATAGCACTTAGCCTAGCGCTTAGCCTAGCACATAGGCTAGTGCTTAGCCTAATGTGTAAACAGGGGGACTACAGCTCAACTCCCAACGTCAACGTTCATGGACCTTAATCCCCATGATGCAGCTAAACTGGTATACGCCAACATGCATAAAGAGCATTCAGTGGGGGCAGCAGCATTGGTGAAGTTAACATTAAGCTAACAGGGTTTCAACGCAGCACCTACTTCTCCTGCTCAAGGAAAACGACACTGCCCCGAAACCCAATACCCTAAAGAAGCAATTTTCTGGACCAGAAGAACACCCGAACAGCCCTCGCGACATCATTATGTCATTACTGCAATTACCCTCTTGCCCCTGCTGTTTTAATTGTTGCCCATGTGAAGGCTGGGGTCAGGGATCAGAAGGCAGTTAAATCTAGGCAAAGGGGTCCCACAATCACTCCCTTATGGCTGAGCTGCTTCGTGAAGGTAACGCAAAGGATTATGGGTAGGGGGAGGTACACCGCCTTGACCCGTCTTCCTTACTTCTTTCCCTCGCTTCCCTTCTTCATTGCTGCACCACTCTGACTGATCAATGGCTAAATCTATCATTACAAACATCCCCAGACTCCCCCTCCATCACCCAGCATACCCTAAGCCTGCCTTTACTGGTAAAACACTAAGTGGGGTGAGTGCCAGGAAGGGCGGACCAGGAGACCACCATCTTGACCAGGGCAGGGCAATTCCGGAAGACCCTATTGCTACTCCCCAAACTGAGGCCACCTCAGTCAACAACCAATCCTGACCCGCACCAAAGCCCTCATCTTACACAACCCCATCAGCAACCAAAAGGGGGTGCAGTGGAGACCCTGTCAAAAATCAGGGAGCTGAGAATGGGGAGTGCGGGAATTCTCCAGTACTCGCCGGTCGCCGTGGTTCTCGTATCCCAGAGAAATCGATGGTGGTAAAGACAAAGGCGTTTTTAAAAGGGTCTAGGATTCAATCCTCCGCCCCAGGTCCGGTCCATTAACCAATTTATGCACTTACACATGATGGCATAAAATCATTTAATTTACCTCTTGTCGATGATAGTTGCGCACCGGGGCTAAATCCAAGCCTGTACCTCTGACGTCAAACTGTCTCTCCAAACAAATAGTGGCAGCCAATAGAGAGCCGCCCGCGGCTGGGCTTGATTCTGGAATCCACCGCATATGAATCTCACGGCTAACGCACTAGCCATTTGCTAATCAGGGGAGGGGCAAGTTTCTCTCAAGATGCTATGTCCTCTCAGCTCCAGGGATAAGAGAAGGTTCTTAATCTGGATTTATGGGACCAGGTACTGAAATACTTTTGACGACCCAGAACTAGGTCAACAGCCCAATTGTGTGACACGAACCAGGGTTTACTAACCTGCCTTCTTAACAGGTCGGAGAATGGAGATACTGGGCACCATCAATCACCCCGCAGATGGCCTTTCCAACCGGGAGTGGGGGGTGGGGGTGGCTGAGGTGTCTGTCTGCCACCCCCATAGCAATGTGGTGCCTGTCCATCACCTCTATCTAATTTAGCCCCCCTGCCATTCCACCCACCTCCTGTCCAGCGTCCACAAAGACAGACCCCACAGAGATTCTGCCTGGCTTTCCCAGGGGCCTGTCAGATGGGTAATGGATGGTGTTTGTATCTAGGGTGAGGGGACCCGGAGCACAGGGTGGGTGGGGGCTGACCCACTAACTCTACCGCCACATATCTAACAACTGCCATATCATGCTGTCTATATAAAAAAACACTGAGTCTTGAGGAGACAAGACCGGTCAGAGGAGACGGCCAGTGGGACAACAAACTACTTAACAAACAGACACGATCAATCAAAAACAGAGTCTGGAAGCAGGGCTCAGTGTGTCAACTGGTCTTCAGGCAGAACCAATGACCAGGCTTAGATGGTCTGGTAGGTAGTTACTCAAATGTGCTGAATGTAACTACAGAGCAGAATGAACATGTACTGAATTAGCATTTATGGCAGATGGGTGGGTAAGACACAAAGTATGTTTTCATCAGATATGAGATTTCTATGTTGGGGAGGAGTTCACAAGGACATAAACCAAAGGATGCAATGTAAGGAGAGGACATGCTGTGGTAGATATCTATGAGGTGTTTCCCAGTTCTGTCCATCTATGCAATGTCCTCTGTCCGCTTCATTAAAAACACTCGACAAGACAAATGCACAAAATCGTTAAAAGCATCCCTACAAAATGAAATAAAAGATAAAAAACCCATGCAGCTACATTTGATACATTTGATTTTATTTTTTTGGAAAAAAGTAACCATAAAACATTGGCATGAAAGCGCTAAATCGAGCAGCGAGGAGACAAACTGAACACGTGGTGACGATGTGACCGCAGGAAGGGGACAGTGCGTGCTTTCACTGTGTGCCATCTGAAGGGGCCTTTATCTTCTTATCAAGCAGCGCCTCCAATTCTACTCAGACAAAATTAAGGAATAACCAGAGACCGTTGGCTGCCAAATTGGATTTGCAAATATTAATATGAATGGAATTCTTCTCCTGGCGAGCGCAAGCTTGGACCGCTGGGTGGAGCTTCTCGTCGCTCTCATTCACCGGGGGTGGGGGTGTCACGGGTCTGGTGGGGGTGTCACGGCTCTCTGGTCAGGAGCTCTCTCTTTCAGCGTGGGGGCCTTCGGGTTGTGCCCAGTACCAGGACCCCAGCCCTTTTTGCTGTGGACGACTGGCATACTGACATCTCGGGTCCCAGAGGAGGACAACCAGAGAGTAACAGCATCTGAGGCCCAAACAGACTTCGGACTCCCTGCCGGATGAGGGATATCGCATGCTTTGATTCTGAGAGGGAACCCCCTGGCCTTAGGTCTGTCTTCCCTGCCGGATCCAAGGGCAACTTCGGAAGTCTGTCATCTAGCCCAATCTCGTATCGCCAAGCCCCGCCCACATCCTCAACAGCTTTTTGAAGGAAGCATCCACTGCGCTAGAGGCGACAGTTCTGCCGACCGGGGGACTGTCGCCATGGAGATAGGGACGCATAGAGACGAGTCCGCATCACAACTCGCCACTGTGCCCGAACCGTCCGCCCCACTAACAATCTAAAGGGGGCACCCAGGAGTCCTCTGTTCCTGCTGCTGACAAACCTGTTTATCTGTGTTATTAACCGCACATTAAGTGCACTCAACTCCGGCCGGGACCTAGCTCTGCACGAAAAACTGCTGTGCTGTAAAATCACAAACTCCATCAAAACAGACGCATTTAGGTTTTATGCACTGAGACAGATGGAGGCCTTTCCAGACTAGAAAGCTTTAAATTAAATAAAACTTAGCAAAACTGCTTCAGTACAGTAAAACAAAAAGAAATGAATGGAATGGAACACAATTAAACTGAAAGAAGCCTGCTCTTCAATACTGTGCGGCACCCTCATATGACCGGGCTAGATGTGATTGGCCAGATTTGTCAAGGGCTAATTTTACTATCACGTGCCCAGCCTACATGAGTCAAGGGCTAGTTCTACTGTCATGTGATCAGCCATGATGGGGTAAGGGCTAGTTTTACTGCCATTTGTCTGGCCAAGCTCCATGAACGAAAGGCACAGAGATGAATTATGACGTTTTTTTTTCACACCTGGTTCTGTTCAAAACCACCACTCACACAGAGTTCCTACTAATTGAGCTGCCAGGGAACGTGCCCATAAATAAAATGACTCTGCCCTCGATTGCGTTAACAGGGATTAAGGCCCTCCAATTTGGGTTTTCCGAGGCAGCCGAATTCGCCGGCGCGCCTGCATTTACGAGCCATCACCACTGAGCCCCCCCCGTCCGCGTTTAAGCGATGGACGCGGCCAGCGGGCAGGTCTTCCACGCCGGCAACACAGTGACCCGAGCGAGGACCTCCCGGCACTCGCAAGGCAACAATCTCAAGCCGAGATTCCGTCTAATTACTTCGTCATGTAATTTCACAAATTGCCTTTTCATCAGGGATCGTAACTCGGAACGCGGGCACAGTGGGAATTTTTGGGCCGTGGCTTTCATTTAGCACTTGCTTCTCGTTAAATTAAACAAGAAAATAGTGCTTGCAGGGGGGGGAGGAACAGAAGGGGGTGGAAGGGGAAGGGGTGGTGCTAGAGTTCAAAGCAAAACGATGTCGGTAGTAGTGGTGGTGAGGGGGTGGGGGGGGGAGGAGGTGTTCTGCTGTACTCCACAGTGCCCCCAAGAGGCAACTTAGCAGCTTACTTTTCTTTTTGCCACAATCTCGTTCTCAAATGTGGTTTTACCTGCTACACCTAGGGGATTGACTAAAATGAAGGTATGGGACACAATCCTATTTAACAGGAGACTGCAAAGGCGCATGTTAAAATCAGGGTTTTTGCTACTGATCAGCACCCAGCCCTCCTGTCTTTCTCATCCTCTTCATGATGTCATTCAAAGGCTCCTCAAACCCATCCAAAAGTCCACAGCGCTTCACACATACACAACCCAACACCCGAGATGAGGCAAACAGAAAAGTTCAGAAAACCACAAATCCAGACCCAAGTTTTGTTTCAATCAACCATTTCAGTATAAAGAGTCACAGCCACAGAGTACTTAACTGGTTGGTTGAAAAAGAATCATGGACTGGATTTCGGGCACCTGAACCTTCCACCTCTGGATAAGGGTTAGGGTTAGACCGAGAGGATCACGCCAGCCTCGATGCACCAGGATGTGAACTAACCACTGTTCATCCTTCCTGGCTCTCCAGCTCTCCGTTCAGCCTCTAGTACCGTCAAATCCAGCATTGATGGCTGCCCATTACAGACACTGATGCTGACCCCCTCGCCCCGCCACAAAACTCCTGAGGAAGCAACCAATATCCCCCCCGCTGCATGACATTCGAGCCAGGGTGTCTGTAAGAGCAACCAGCAGACAAGGTAAAGCTAACCTTTGCACTCTGGGGTCTTGAGGAAACTCGGGTGTGATGTAAGAATAGAGGTCTTTGCTGAGATTGCAGGGCTCAACCAGAACAGCAATGCAGGCGCTTGGATCTGCATTCCTACTAAATATCTCCAGAAGTAAAATAGACTCCCAATCTGCCCCCCATCTGTTTACTATATGCCCCCCCCCCCACAAATATTTATCACACTTCCAACCTTTGCCCTTGTCACTGTAAGGCTGTTCTGACAGTCAAACTCGTAAGATGAACAGAGCATATGTACAGCTAGCTCATAGTTTGCCGTCTAGCTCATACCACGTGCCGATTCCTGGTAATGGTTGCTTCGGGATTCGGCCCTGAACAACAAACACCTGGTCTGGAGGCCCCAATATGGGCTGTGAGAGTTAGCATTAGCACAAGAACCATTAGCACCAATGTTACCAGAGGTGTAAATAATACTGTTAGCATTAGCACTCATGCTAGCAAGCGACAGCGTCAACTAGCAGTAGTTAGCTCGCAGTAGCATGAAAGTGAAGGTTAGCATTAGCCTGCGTGGCCCCCATGAGGCCAACGCATGCTGCGGCAGGTGCAGGGTGCCGCTTGCACATTCAGCAGCCTCCAAGTGGGGGTACGAACGCAAAAACCCTTTTTGCTAAAGACTGGCTAGCAAAAGAGAAATCACCCCCTACTTCCCTCCTCCCCTTACCCGCTACAATGAAAGGCAGCCTTGATACCAGAGCTGCAACAGATCAGCCTCTTTATGCTCCCAGAAGACACCGGGGGGGGGTGGGGGGGGGGTACAGAAAAGCACTTTATCTGCTCTGCAGACGGAGCTTCAGCCTGAATCAAACGCTAACCGCACGCTCAGAGAGCTTGTATGCAGCGTGTACATCACAGGCCGGCCAGGGGCACGCAAGCCGGCGCATCTGAGCAAGCCGGCGCATCTGAGCAAGCCGGCGGTCACGGGGTCTTATGGGCCCCGCGGCCCGGCCGCCTCGGGCCCTGGCGTTTGAAAAAGTAGGAGGCCGTCCGGATCCATCGGGGCGAACATGCCGGACGTGAAACTTGCTCGCAACCGAGAACGTGCTGTAAGAAACGCTTTTTGGCCGTGTCCGTGTTGCCCTGCGGCAGCGTACACTGGGGGGCGTCGACGGCGAGGGGGCCAGGATTCATCGCCACACCCTAAATCCCCGCAAACACCACCCAGCGAGGGAAATCATCTTTCATGGCACAGGTGCTCTCGACAACTGCCCCGAAAGAGCCGGCGGCGATCTCGAGATGCGATCCAGGGAGCTGGCCGTCCAGAGCCCATACCCAGCCCCCGTGGCCCCCACCTCATAGCCCTCATAATTTACCCGTCTGATGCTACTGCCTACTCGATGCTAAGTGCTAGAGGGAGGTTTTCCACTGCGGCCACTCGCCCTGCTGAACGGTGTGCCTTGGTTTAGCCGTCTATGCATGTCAGCATAGGGATGAGGTTCAAAAGCCATTCAAGTGAGACTGGGTGGGAAATAGGTAGAAGCAGAAAGGTCAGCATAGGTGCAGGGGCCTGGAAAACCGCTCTGTGCACAGGAGGTGGCCACAGCGATGCGGGGGGGACTTACTGTCAGGTGCTGAAAGAGCCAAGCCCTCATGATGTTCGTCGCCACTTTGGGGAAGATCCCCCGCTTTTTGTTGCGCTTCTTCTCCTTGTCGGGGTCGTCGTCGTCCCCTGTGCTCGGTGACGCCACGTTGTCCAGCCCGTCGCCTGCGAAATTGCGGAAATTCAAGAGGTCAGGAATGCAGGTGCCATGATCCCGGCCCAGGGAACATTCCGGGCCCTGACTCCTCACAAGACGACACCGCTAACATCCGTTTCTCATCCTCTGTCTCCTCCCCAGCTAAGCCACACAAAGATGACACCTAAGCCCACCCACCCCCCCGGCACCTGCCCCCTGCCACCCACCACCAACAGCACCTCAGTGCTGGCTGAAAAACATTTAGCGTCACAATCAGCCCGCGGAAATAATATTTATTAAAACGTGCCTGTTTATTTTTTTCCTCTAACTCCAGTGGGGGGGGGGGGGGGGGGGGGGCAGGAATGCTGCAAAAGGGATAGCGGGGGGGGGGGGGGGGGGGGGAGAAA
>JAODKE010000068.1:6940740-6963463 GCA_026779605.1 Mormyrus hasselquistii
GACGGGAAAGGGGAGCAGGGCGAGATGTGGGTGGAAGATGGGAGAGGGGGGGGGGGGGGGGGGGGGGGGGTGTTGATTCAGATTGCATTTTCGGGCTCGGGAAGAAATGAGCAGGAGGCAGAGGAGAGAAAGACAGAGCGGGTTGTGTGTCCATCTCACATGCACACACGTAAACACACACACACACACGTTTGCACTCATATCTTTGTGGGGACTCTCCATTCATTCCTATGGGCATAACCCTAATCCCTGCAATGATACCCTTAACCCCTATCCAGCCCTAACCTTAACCATAAGGTTTTAGTTTTTTGGTTGCAGTCATAGACTGAGTTTCCCATTGTTATTAAGGGAACCGGAAGAAATGTCCCCATAATGTAATACACATAACCCACATGCACACAGTGTGACTGCCAGTGAATCCACGCACAAACACAGCAGTGAACTGGGGCTCCAGCCTGTTTCTGGCTATTATCTGTGGAGATGCTCCCCAGCTATAAGACTCCACAGCAGCAGAACACCATTTGAAATGTGGCAAGGTTCCCCTTCTTGCCCCCCCCCCAGGTTCCCACGCTGTTTGGCCGAAGCGCCCAGCCGCCGTGGGAACCAGGAAAGTACGCAGACGGAAACCACCGCATGAGAAGGTGGCCGCATGGCAAGTACGTGCGTGCCGCCGTACCAGCTGACCCAGTCAGACCCCGGGGGTCATAACCATAGTGACGATCACACACCTGAGCGAGGGGGCGGGGCCTGCTCCCTGGGTGACCTCGAGGTTACGATACAGGTGAGCCTCACTAACTCTTAAATTAAATGACAAAATTAAAGTATTTCAAGGAGCAGCAGAGCATAGCCTCTGTAAAATAGTATATATGCAGTAGGGTTAGTCACCAGACTTAACTTAATACCCCCAAAGGAGACGGATCGTCTTTACAATGACCAGACGTGGAAAAGCTGGTAAGCTACCATCCCACACGTCCTATTACCTGTGTAAGCCACATAAGAGTGGTACTCAAATATGATTCTCCCGGGACGGACACACATTCATGACCCCCCGAGTTCTGGATACAACTAGGTTCACCATGGACCACCCCACCCCCCCACCACTGGCAAAGCTTCCCTTCTCCCCACCCTAAAAGTCCTCAGCTACACGGCTTTCAATCCCAGACTCCAGTCATCGGTGTTCTGACCAAAAGCGGCTTTTAATAAATACAGAAAAAAAATAATAAATGCAGAAAAAACAAGCACTGACAGATGGATTGGTGGAAAAAGAGGGAAGGGCGCTGCTTTCTGAAGAGGGCCGCCCCGTTCCAGCTGGGCACAGCAGCGGCAATTAAACGGCAAAAGGTGCAATGAAAGCTGCCCCCCTTGAGAGCCCTGGGGGTTGGGGGGGGAGCGAGTCATATTACCGTAATGTGTGAAGAATAGAGGCATGGCGTCGCATGACACGGGACCATGGATCAAGTGGGAATGGGGGGGGAGGGATTCCCTCGTGGTGCTGGGGAAGAGGCATATTCTACCTGGCTTTCCCCCCCTCCCTGCTTTTCAAACCCTACCTGAGGGGCACGGATCTGCATCCCACGTCTACTCTTGGGGGGGGCAGGCTTTTAGATGTCATGGCATTTTCCTGCATGAAGCAAGAGTAGGATGACAAAGGAAACCTCCCCCCCCCACTCCCACCCTAAACACCCTAGCCTAGAGTACCAGCTCAGCAATTCCTCACACGTTTGGTACTTCTGAAATCTGGGCAAGGGTGCAGTCCAAAGGACCCCCCCAGGAAAAAAATGGAGAGATGGCTCCCTTCTTTCCAGTGAAGAAGATACCAATGGTTCCAGTCTGGTCTGAAAGGAGGATTCCACTGGGGAGCCGAAACACAAGTTAGACACAGTGTCCCAGGGCAAGGGTGCTGGTCTGGAGGAGCAGAACGGCCACTGTGCCATCGATAGGAGCCCTCGCGGAACCTGCCGGAAGCGTGTCATCACCTACTTTCTTTGTATTTCTTGCTTCTTAGCATTATGAGAGAGAGTCACACACACAGGGGTGCTTTCCACTCAAGTTTTGTTTTTTCTTTTTTTGGTCTTTCCTGTCAGGAAGGTCGCTCACATCTGGCACCAGGCGGTCCCCCAGGATGGCTGCCCGCCTGGTTTGGCCTTGCCCCAACCCCCCCCCCAAAAATATAAGGATGCTCAGCTCATGGATAAGTAACCAAAAATACCTCAATAGACATACAGACAGACAGATAGACAGATGAATAGACAGACAGAGAGATGAAGAAACAGCTAGACAGAGGAGACAGATTCCTTGGCTTCGCCTTAAGCACATGAGAGAAGGACCATACCGCAGGACCTGCTCCAAACCAGAAACCACCCAAACGTCAGAGGAGTTCTCTGCTCCGAATGCCACCACCGCGGAGAAGCTCAGCGGCTTCTGTGCGGCGCCGAGCCCGGCCAGCGCCGGGGCCACCATATGGCCCGTGAGTGTCGGGGCCGCGGCTCCTGTGCCAGGCCCGCCCGCTACGGGTGCAAGAGAACGCCACACCGTCGTCTGGTCAGCTCTGGCACACAAAACTGACCCGGCCTCGCAGGACAGAACGACCCGGAAAGACCATGGGAATGAAAAAAAAAAAAAACAATGGCGGTCACCAGAGATGGAACTACTCTTTGCAGAGCGAGCGACAGGGTGAGAGAGAGAGAGAGAGAGAGAGACCACATCCAGAAAAATAGCAAGGCCTGCATTTGCCAAACAGTAATAATAAGCTTATGTGGAATTATATTCTAGCTGAGACGCCCCAACCTACAGATACTCCTTATCCCCCGTTAGTCAGTAATTAACCCACATTAACTCTGCGTTCATGTTCATGTCCCCAAGCACAATGACATTCAGACTTGTGCATGATTTCAATTATTTCACTCGCTGCACCGCGGCAGACGGCAAAGTTTAACAAGCGAAATGTCCAAATGCATCCACTGTAAGAATATGAGGTGGCCATCCACGCATCACATCCACAGAATTTCAGTTCTGACAGCTATAGCATGGTATATGAATATTAATAAGATATTTACGTATATAACACAGAAACTGTGAGAAGTAATTTATCATCTTGACTTTCATCTTATGACTAAAGCTGGATGAACAAACAGAGCCCATGATGCGGCATTGGGGAGAGGGGGGCACATGCAAAGGCAGAGTGAAAGGGAAAGGAAGCGTCAAATTAGTCGACGAGAGAGCTGAGGTGAATGAGAGATCCAATCAGGTGTGAGATGAGCTCGATAAGGCCCGCCCTCCTCAGAGCTAGTGTCCGGAATTAGTCAGCAGGCATGTGATGACCACTTGGTGGGGGTGGGATGATCTGCCCGCTGGCTGTAGAGGCCCCCAAACCGCAGCCTCTTCCGTGCCTTCAATAATAAATGAAAATGCACCCCCACTTCACGTAGTTTGTTTGAAGCCGTTCACTGCAGACACAGAATTGTATAGCTGCTCGTTTACATGCGGCCCAGTGGGGGCGCTCTCAGCCCCCCCGCCCCCCCACCCCATCCCCCGCAGGCCATCAGCGAGGGTAGCGGCAGCAGAACGTCAAAAAGTCCCACAGCAGGAAACGGGGGGGGCGTGTCCATCAGAATCCGCCACGGTTCGCTTTTGCCCACGGTGGGGACACACGAGATGCCCCTCTAAGATTTCTAAGATTTCCCTCGCCGACACGCTCGCCCCGTCATCAAAATATTCTCAAGTTATCTACCGATGCACCAGCCGATCGATGAGCCGAGAAACTGTGGCGTGGCGAATCCTCACGGCCTATTTAGTTATCGCTGTCGGACTCGGGGGGCAGTGAATTCCAATGCTGTTCTCAGTCGTCATGGGAAAACACATCAAGAGCCCAACAGAAGCCCCGCTAATGGCCACACCTCTCTTTCGATTCACTTTTTCCGCAGGCACCCAAAGCGCACCCAAACCGAGGGAATGAACCAGTAACAGACCATGAAGAAGCCCTTCCCATCTACTACACATTTGTCTATCTATCTCAGACCAGCACAGGGTTCTAATTTATAGTACTATGCTGCAGAGTGAATCAGCGTACCCCCGCCGAGGCCCAGAAAACACAGCCCCCAGTGGCTGGTTCCCCTTACTGCAGTGTAACCCATCAGCCCAGAGACTGGCCTTACCTTGCTCGCTGCTGTTGTCCCCGCTGTGTGACGTGTGTCCCCCGCTAGAGGGCCCTGGCGTGCCATCGGAACGCGTGGATGCCGTGTCGTCATGGTCTCTGTTCCATGTGGTCTTTGAGTGGGCGTGGCCAAGTGGGCAAAGACAGAAGAGCAGCAGTCAATCCCAGGTTAACAATATCAGATCCCTGACTCCCAACCAAGGGTGGAGATCCACTGTGGCCCCTGGAGCTCCATTAGTCTTTCGCCCAGTTTTGCATCCCCAGAAAGGTAAACGACCGAAGGAAACATAGCGCCCCCTTCAGACAGGGGGTGATAGCAGCCCCACGCGCCGGGCAAATCTGGGAGTCCAATATCTTATATACACCAGCAATGAGGGGGGGACTTCCTGCTTCATAATGGAAATCAAACATGGACTTTTACAATGGAGTGTGTGCAGAAGGGGGGGTGGGGGGGGAAGAGTCCTGTTGACAATTAAGCTTAGGCCCCACAATGGCAGCAGAGAGTCAGCTGTTTGGCGGATGGTGTGGAGCAAATGGAGCAGACAAGATTGAAGGGGAGTGGGCATTGCGGGGCAGCCAGCCCGCCAGGCCCGACTGGCTCAGCCACATGCCGGGCTCTCTAGCTAGCGGGCCCCAACACGAAACAGATGTCGCCCCTTATCACCGGGTGCCTCTCAAGCTCAACATTAGCGTAGGGAACTGGGTGAGTGGGATTACTGAGAACTGAGAAATAAGCTGTGCTGGTACGGTAGACATAGACACAGTCACACACGAGCCCAGGCTAGCTAGCGGGCGCGCTCATCGCCTGCCCAAGCGCCGCACCGCGCCGGCCCATCGTTACTCCGGTTGATTAGTGACCAACCAGACAACCCCATCGGGGGGGTGGGGGGGTGGGCACGTGATCGAAAGAGCCCCGTGTTTACATCGTAGACATATTTCATGAGGCTTTGGGCCTTGCTTGCTTTCCACCTTAAAAGACGAGATGTAAACAACAATGGGGTCAAACAGAAACTAGGAATCTGAATCTTCCTTGTGCTGCAGTACAGTACAGTAGAAGTTGAGTGTTATTTGTAAAAAAAAATAAAAATAAAATAAAATATGATCAGCTCTTAGGATCATAAAGACTGAATCATAACAGCTGAATGCTTTTATGATATTATTTTAATAATCACAAAGAATGAAGAAAAAAGCCAAAGAGACGCAAAGAGAAAACGAAAAAAAAAAACAGTGGAAGCTCCACCTTTCAGTGCCGGTCTCACCCCCCCGTCAGTGAATTCACGTGCTTGTGGCAGGGGCGAAAATGTATTAGCTAAAAAAAAAATGGGGGGGCTTACAAAAAAAAAAAAAAAGGAAAGAGAAATGGTGTATTATCCAGCATACCGAAGGAATGTTGTAAGGGGTAATGTGGAACACATGCTCAGAGCACAAACAGTTAAAACGACATCTCGCCCATTTCTATGACTCCTGCTTGTGGGGGGGGGGGGGGGCACTTGTTTTTTCAGAGCTTTGTGAAAGAGAACAGTACAGCACCCGGGGGAGCACACGGCCCGAGCGCTAAGCTCCGACGTCCCAACATGTTAGGGCTGCTTTTTTTTTTTGCTCTCTCTCTCTCTCTCTCCAGCAAATCCCACTTGAAAATATAATTAGGAAGAGAAAATGGCAAACTATTGCATTAACTGTAATTGAACAAAAGACCAAGCAGACATATGGGTGGTTACGGAGGAGGCGGGGGGGTGGGGTGTCCCCATGGGACAGGGAGCCGGAGTGGGCCTCGGATCCAGAGAGAGGCATCTCCGGTTGTAGGAGGGAGGGTCGCAGGGTTTGGGTGTGTGTGTGTGGTGGGGGGTCACGGTCTATTTATAATGTCTCGGACACTCCTGTCGATCACCGAACTGGCTTGGTAATTAATAGCAAATACCCCGATAACACGGGGCCGGTGTGCTGGGGCGTGGGGGGTGGGGGGCGGGGGGGTCGCCGATACGCAAGCAGATAAGCGGGGAAACAAATGCAAGCATGCACACGCACACACTAGAGCTAGACAGGAACGGCAGGCCAGTGGCAGCCCGGCGGCTGGTGCACGCAGTGAAGGTGCACGGTCCTGCCCAGCGTCGATTCGCCACGCGGAAACACACTCGCTTCACTGTCCTACTAATGAGCTGACTTGGATTTATTCAGCTCTCTGTCTCTCTCACTCTTGCTCTCCCCCCTCACTCTCCCAGCTTACCCTCCCCCTTCATATTCTCTCTCTCTCTCTCTCTCTTCCTCCCTCTGCCTCTCCACAGTGCAGGATGTAGATTAATTCAATGCTTAATTGTTTAGTAAATTCAATTTTCCACATTCTATTCTGTGCAGCCTTAGCTAAAGTTCTTAAATCCTCGGTCCTGAGCTGAGGGACTAGCGTTTGAGATCCGCGCCTACCACTCTCTCTCTCCCTCTCTCTCTCTTTCTCTCTTCCCCCTCCTCACTCTCTCTTCCTCTCTTTCATCACTGCTTTCTTCCTCCACCACTTAATTCGCCGTGAAAAGATTTTCCTTGCTGGAAATTCTGATTCCTCTATGATCGGTGAAGCATTCCAATTCATTGCCTTTTCATTGTGTCGGGTCTTAGACGCTTTTCGACCCCCCCTTTTTTTCTCTCAGCAGCCTCCCCATATTCCACAAGCACTCATCCACAAAACGCCTGCTTGCCAACTCGATTATACTAATAAAAAAAAAAGAAAAAGAAAAACACGCAGGCTGCCAGGCATTAACCTATCTTTTAAATACCTCTGGTGAGGATACAGATAGTCATTCATATGCAAGAGCCCTTCCGAGAAAAAAAATCACACACAAACAAGCAGCCAAACACAAATAATGACATATAAGTGCTGGTATTAATATCGAACTCACGCTTTGTTTATGTGGAACTTGTGCGAAACTCTTTTGAGACATTAAGAGTGACAGTTTTCCCAAATGCTCATTTTCTAAGCTTGAATCAACGGGGATTAAATGTGTGGTCACATAGCAAGATGAATGAATGTGGGATCCTGTCACGGGAGTCGCTGATCGCCCCCCCCCCCCGTGGGGACGCTGTTTATTTCTGCTTTCCGGGACGCCGATCGGCGACAGCAGCGATAGGACCGGCGACATTGGCGACCGAAAGCCCAGGGGACGCACTTCCGATATGCGGGGACAGGGAGGCGGACGCTGTTTAACTGGCAAACCCCCTATCCCCATCACCGAGACCAGCATCATCACCACCAGCTTAACTGCACACAACAGGCTACTGATCACTGTAACAAATAACTCGCCGGTGAAACTGTATATATTTTCTGGCCTTAAAACAGATACAGCAGGAATTAAGAGAGGTAATCACGTGTTTTACTTAATTAACTAAACACGCACAAAATGCAGGTGCGATTCCAAAAATCGCAACGAAATGACTCACTGTGTATTTTTGGTCGCGTCCACAATACGCTTATGATTTAAAACCACTGAACTAAAAACTAAAAAACCACAACATTAAACACAAAACTGCTGACGACTCTCAAAGCATCAGCGTGTTGGAGGTCGAGCCAAACCAATTAATGCTTTGATGTAACGTCTCAGCTTCCCAACACAAAGCAGAACAGAGACATTTCAGTCACTAATCTTACCAAAACCAAAATGTGCTACAACCTCGATCCCATCGGATACACTTCCGATTAATCCTAACCCTCAACCTCTGAGTTACATATTCCAATTAATCCATGTGTTTTCTTCAGATCTTGAACTCAAAGTGCCACACAAGAGTCCAAACAACAGCTTTAATGTTCCGAGTTTAATGTGAAACGCATCATGCTTCAACATGAGACAAGAATTTTAAAACGTATAGGAATTCTGCAAATTATTCCCAGTGTCCAGAAACTCAGTGCGTCTTAAAGATTAAGGGAAAAGTAATCAGCCTTTAACAGCAGCTGTTTATAGTAATGATGAGTTATAATAATCATGTCGGTGTTCAAAAAAATGCATTATTACTGCCAGTTACTTTAAAACTTCCCCAAATTGTTCTTTGCCTCCCAGCATTACATATGCATATAATGAAGTACACAACACATACATCACTTAGTATTGTTAAATATGTCAGAATTACACCAACAATTATATGAAATTTTATGTATAGAAATGGACCCTGCATGGACAGTGACAGGATGAATCAAACATCTGTTTTTGTTTGGCTGGGGAGATTCATGCCCCCCCCCGCTATGCTTCAGTTAATATAAGGCGGGGGGGGGGGGGGGGGGGGGGGCCCACAGCCCAGTCTTTGTGTCCCTTGTTCCGCACTCAACAGAAGGCTGCAACCTGCTTTAATGCAGGAGGACGCAAACTGGCAGCCTTCTGGTTTAAAGAAGATCACCACTGCTAATTGCTTTGATGGTATTACTGTGATGCTTTGGGTGCAGAGCATCCATCTAAACGGAACAGCATAAGCTCTGGCAAAGTGCGCCGAGATTATCCTGTATCTCTACATCAAGCCAAACCTACACACTCAGGGCGTGAAGGCAGACAATCACATCAGCGATCAGGGGACTCCATCGCATTAAGAGGTCTAGGTCCCTGCCCAGGCTGTGGGACCTGCCCTGTCTCCCGACCCCCCCCCCAAGATAGCCGCAACATGCTGTACAACCAGCAGGCGGCCAGGCGTCCACAAATAAAGACTCAATTTCTGACCCCTGGCCGCGGAAATGTCATGGCGGGGATTGTTAGGAAGCGGTGGGGGTCAGTAACAGAGAGACAAGTCCTGCACGGAAACGTAATGAAATCAGAGCCTCCGACAACTTCTCTTCACCACCTGCCTCTTACTGTACAGCAACTCTTGACAACCCCCCCCCCCCATTGCACACTGTCAACAGACAGCAAGCTATGGTCCACTTCCGCTGGCAGTGGGGGGAAGGGGGGAACGCAAGTGATCACTGACAGCCCCTTGCCCCAATTTAAAGTGTGAATGCAATTATACAGCCTCTGTTTAAAACCTTTTCTGTCATGAAGACATAAACACGCACACATATCCACATACAAAAAAGCAAACACAATCATTAGCCCTTTTAATTGTTTTAAAGCCCACTCCAGTAACCATGGTACAGTCAACGAGGCTCTTGAGGTAGACAGTTGCTCTCTACGCCAGTCCTGGGGTCTGTGGTGCAGATTTTAAGTCCTTTACCTAATGAACAAATGCGCGAGCCACTCCCTGCCCTCTTCAGGAATACAAGCCTCTGTGCAAATCCTATTTGCGTCTCATAGCCCTTTTGCTCAATCCTGAAGTGTTGATCACAAGTACCAGGCAAACTCAGAGTTGGCAAGAACCTAAATGAGCCCACCCTTTAAAGTAATTACGTTTTTTTTCTCACTAGAAAAATGTAACAATGCATAAGCTTGACACCAAGTAGAAGGCTATGATTATCATCATTGACATTCCGGGTGATACTTCACCAGACAAAAGTGGTCGAAAACATCGCATTGCATTTCGGGATATTTTATCCAGGACTACTGAAGTCCTCGTGTAGTCTATATGCAGTTACCGACAGTTTCCAGAAAACAAGTGTGTTTTTAAACCACGATCGCGCCGATTAAAATGCGGAATTATTTCGTGCGTAGAGAGAGCAGTGGAACGCAATCTGGAGCGAAGGGGTTAAAGTAGCAACCAGTCACTCCGGCTCAAGCGGCACCTGGGGGGCTTTGGCGTTTATCATCGCTGCCCGAAGTACACAACCTGATTTTAAACTGGCTTGGCCGCTTTTCGCTAGCAAGCAGAGAGCCCGTGACTTTTTCACCTCTCAGCTATGCGGTGGTCTTTGCGTTGGGGATGCCCCCTCTTCTCCCTCACCACCCCAGCAAAAAGAAGGTTACTAACGATTTTTTTTTTTTTAATTAAACAAAACTGAGGAGGGGATGTCAGGGTAGAGCATGCAGAAAAAACAGGGTAGAACGCTTGGCATCAGTTTAATAAATTCAAAGTATTTTTCTGAATTTTTTTTTCGCTTTTATATTGTTGTAATATTTTTGGTGCAGTCCTCTAGCTTGAATAAATTGGTTTATGAATAAATGAGTCTTCCTTCTCCCTCTTGTTAACATTGCTGAGAATTTGCACAAAGAAATTTTTTCCAGTCCAATTCAACTTTATGCCTGAGGGCATGTATTAAAAATACATATGGAACGAGATAATGCACACACGACACAAATTCGTTAGCGATGTCACCCCTTAACAACCGCACACTGAAACCACACAAGAGAAATGATAAGCAAAAGGGTATATATATATATATATATAATAAAATAAGATAAATCAATTAATTCCAGAGGCCACTGAGTGCATATCTGGATGCACACACACACCACTCACCCAAAACGATCATTAGAGATCATACTATATCAGCATTTTACCAAACTGCTCACTGAAACGCTACATTCCCGTTGACCGCGAGAATACTTACATCCGCGATTTAGTTTAGATTTTTATTTCATAATTTTACCGTGGTAAACAAAATATACATTGGCCTCCCATTTTAGGCTACGTGCAGGCCTATCATTAGGTAAAATTAGGGCATGGCTCCATCTTAAAGTCAATTAAAGATCCGATTCCGTGCCCCTAAGCATAACATAATTTGTTCAAATAGCTCTATATACCTTGGAACCCAAGGGTGTTAAAAAAGTCTATTTCTATCTCTCGAGATTCCATCTTTGCCATCTTAAATTTGACATATAAAATGGTAAACTTCTAAAAAAAAATAGCCTCGCTACAAGAATATTGAGAAAACACAGAAGCGTGCAATTTGCGTTTGTAATTCAATGTTTAAGTTAATTCAATACACGAACAATTAAATGTTTCAGAAACCTTAATTTTCTTGTGAGCACACCCCTTGAGAAAACCGAAGTGGCTGTTGGACGGTCGTGTCATCACTATCCCAGCTGAATGAGGAGTGGGACTAAGATTCTCAGTTTGCCCAGCTATTTCAAAATAAAAGCCGGTGACTGACAAATTTATATTATTTTTGTCTGATCGGTCCATTAATTTTATGCGGGTGCAGTCGCTAGTCCACTTTGCTAACCGTTGATGGTCTTATCCATTCTACCGCCACCACACGTTTATAATTCTCCTAAATGGTCATTGAGTCGGTCGGTATAGCCTCGGCAGCGGCCTTACACGCATCACACATGTGCGCAGGGAACAGACAGAGCAGCGGAGCACCGAGCTCCCAGAAAGCACAAGACCAGTCATTTCCTCAGCGCGCAATAAACAATTCACCAGCCGCGAGCTGCATGAAGGGGGGGGGGGGGCATTGACGACACAAGATAAACCCTAAATATTCTTTAACTATTAACAAATCACGCAGCCTAAAACGAAACAAGATAAACAATCACGCAGCCTAAAACGAAGTAAGATAAACAGATCTGTAAACCGTTTTTAGAAATTACGATATACATACATATCAACCGGAGCACACCGATCAGAAACCACAGGCATAAGCAACGTGGGCTCGTGTCTTAAGGAAAAATACTGACAAGGCAACTAATGAACCGTGAACAGCAGGAGACAGTCCCAGGCACCTAACCTCCCTCTCTTCCCCTACTAAATCTCTCGGCTCATCAGTGCGATTTTCAATAAAACACTAAGCACTTTAGTCCATTTGCTTATTTGAAAATTACACCGATGGAATTTCGTTCTGATTAAAAAAGAAGACGAGGAAAAAGAAAAGACTAAATTAAAATAGACACGAAACAGGTCAAGTTTATGGCGATGCTTTCACAAGCTAATCTCCCTGGGTCGGTTCCGGGATCAAACCTTAATGAAGCAATAATAGCCACATTATTCAAATTTTTTTTTTCATTCCGATGGAATTTAAAAGAGCCTTAATCGTATGCAAATAGCGCAGAGGCAGTGCGCTGACCCAGAAGACAATCTGAATATCCTACTTTTTACACAGTAAATGAAGGAAAAGACCGCATACCTGATCTAGGGTTCCGGATGATCTTGTGATTTCTTCACTGTCTGATTTTGATCCACCTTCTCTGTCGTCTATAACCAAATCGATGGGCATCTTCCCCTTCAAGCAGCTGATATAGCGATGGCAGAAATTGTCGCAAAGCTCGTGTACCTAATACATACAAAATTAAACATTATAAATGAGAAAGAAAACTGCAGAGGGACAAAACGGGGGGATGGACACGTGCGACTTTTTCACACGCAGGGCGAGCCAAGGAATGGGAGCGATGTCGCAACCCCATCCATGGCTCAGACGCATCCAGAATTTGGGATAACTTTTTTCTTCCAAAATTGAGATATCGCAGAAAATTGACAGTGACAAGACGACTCACGGGCTACAACATATTCAACACCCGTGCGAAATTCATCTGCTCCCGAGGCTGTGCCTATTACATCGGCGACCTTCTTGAGTGACATTTAAGGTAAACTGTTTAATTTCGTCTGGTTATTTCATTACCAGCGCTTTCCATGCAATCTCGCCATTCGGGATATCAGGCGGGGCGTTAAGCAACCGCGTTTCCAACACTTGTCCCTCATCCTTCAGGTCTTTAAGATCGGCCATTACTCCATCACAGATACCTAACAGTAGCGTTATCGTATCCGGTAATGTCTCGCTAATGTACGGCAAGTTGCCCGAGAGTTCTCGGCGTAAAATTAACATATATATTTAAAGTTTTCTGTCTCCCTTGTTGAAACAGTGCACCAGTCCACGCCCAGACGAAGAAAACACGGAATTGTCTGCAGTAATTAAACTTGCAACCTTAAGTAATACTTTTGGGAGTTAATCAAATCCTTCTGTGGACCTTTCGGCAATGCAGCGACCGTCGATGCGCAGGGTCAGCCCGTCGTGTGATTTTTAGTACGGCCCAAATACTGCACAATAGGTGACAGTGCGGAATTAAAACCGAGATTTCCACTAAGGGGTGTTTGCTCCCGTTTAAGTGGCTTGAATTGTAATTAAACACGAAAGAGAAATAGGAGCCAAGATTGATTTTGACACTAATTACAACAGACCAGAAAAAAAGACATTTATGCAAATGTACCCTGTAGGCCTGCACTGTAACACCGGCCATAGAGAGTAAGACAAAATTACCTTCTCTAGCTCCAGGAGATGAAATCGTAATACTTGAATTGCTTGTATCATCTGGAAAAAAATAATAAAATATGTTTTTTAATGTACCATGATAAAACACAGTGATCTATGAATCTCTTGCCATTCTCCCACTATTATCCAAACGCAAGATTTACGGCAATACAGCTGTTTCCTAAATTACCAGTTTATTTTTTGTACTATTCTGTTATTATTATGTCCTGATGCTGAAATATTATAACATTCAAATCGGAGGCAAGTGATCAAGACGTCAAAAATTAATCGCGTTAAAAAATTAATTAACTGCCTTGGTGATGAGAAGAGAGTACTTGAATTAAATAAATTTCACAGAATACTTTTGACTCAGAAAAAAAAGTTCAAGACTTGGGCCAGCTTTCCAGTACCAGCAGGAAGGACGGGTATTTGTCATGAAAAGTAATGGCAACACAAAATCATGCAAACAAATTTGAAGCCTACTGCACCACGCATATGCCTGAACTTCTGCAGCGGGTTACGTAGACATTGCTTATGCACATCAAGCGTCGATACAATTTAAAAAATGCAATTCACAAAATATAAAGTATTCTGCCTCGAAAAAAAATACCTAGTTGTATAATTACCAGATTATCCAGTTCAGGGTTCGATGAAAATAAAGGCTTTTCTGCCCGAACCTAAATCAAGGAAAAAAAACTCCATTATTATAAAAGTTACGGAAGTCACTAGGTAAAAATATCGCGGAGTTACCATACATTGTCATAAAATCACGCATATCCTTCATGTTATAATTAAAATCTACATAATTTTAACTGGCTGCATGTTTGTGTCTTGAACATGCATTAATACAAGCAATATTATAATGTACTCACAACTTGAAACAATGGCATAACATTACACATGGAAGAAGTAATGCACAATGTGAGTTATAAATAATGCACTACGCGAGCAACTTTATTGAATGCAAAACGTGCGAGCATAACGTGCCACTCTGACCTGTTTAGCAAACACGGCTATATCTTCATTGAAGGATTCAGAGGAGCAAACGTCGCCTCCAGCAACCCCGGGTTCTCTCGGTGTGCAAGTCGCTAATTCACATTTCTCAAAAATCAGTGCTAGGAGAGGAAAGAGGGGGTGCCTGCAATAAAGTAAAATCGTAAGCGTCTCCAGACGACACTGAAGTCAACTTTATATATATTTTTAATCTCTGTCTACTACTCCGCAATGCTTCATAAACCGCGGTAAACAACAGTCAAGACAGCACGGCGGGAATATCAATAAGCGACGGTCCCCTTTTCTGCACAAAACAATCTAAAGCCAAATAGTTTCACACCAAATAAGGCCGTACACAGCATCAACTACTTCACTGTCCCCTAGTCCCTGTTTACTCATCTTTCCTCCGTTGACGTTTTAGATAATGAAATACTCGGTTTTACACAGAGGGCCACTTATAAATCGCCGTTATAGAAGGGCTAAATATGATATTTTAAGAACTGGCAACAAAATCCAACGAGATTTAAGTGCGGCTGTCACAATCAATGCATGTTTTTTAGCTTTCCTGTACTAACTAGCATTGTGTATTAAGTTTACGTAGGAGAGTTGCAATCTGATTACACAAATCAGGTTTATCTAGATATTTTCGATATACATCACTTCCATTAAATAATTCATATATAGCCAAATATTGTTTTCGACGAGTTGTTGTATTACTAGAATATGGATCGGTTAAGTAGAAACAGGCATAGTTCTGTATGTGCCTGAAGATATTAATTATAATAATTATTGCTGCAGTGCAGCCTTTGTTACTACAATGCTTATTTTTAGAAGAGCGGTTCACATATTTACAACCACATTGCATTAGTTACTGTAAACGTCACGTTGTGAATTCAAATGCTCTTTGCATTGCCTCAAAGTATCCAGTATGTGTTTGACCTTCTTAGAATTAAGGGAATGTCGTTTTTCAATTTCCCAAAATATTTCTCAGTCAGTGACACACATTGGTATCGTTTAACGCAACAAATTGGTGTTTGGTATATTGTTTAATGTAACGGATATTATTTTAAAGAAAACAGGTATACAGCAAAAAAACTAAATTAATTATTTCCTGAGAAAAGTAGTAAAGGTTTACTAAAGGATACATACAAAGTTGTGTTCAGAGAACGACTTTCCCTGCCTCAGCTAAACTTTTTTTTTTGTTTCTCCAGACCTCATCCGATTTTATGGCGCACCGAAACAAATAATTTGTTGGATTTTAGGGCCACCTCTCTTATAATAAAATAAGAACACGGTAGCCACCTAAACCTACCCGTAAATGGCATCTTTATCTCTTTTTAGCGCGTCGTTGACGGAGGAGCCCATATTGGGGGGCATGGCGTTGGTGTGGGCCGCGTGCGGGTACTGGTGCGAGTGCAGCTGGGGACCGTGATTCAGATGGACAGCCTGCATGGATCTGGCGGCGTGAGGATCCGCGTACATCGTGGTCGGGATTCCTACGCCTTCCATGCCGTAATGGGGCAGATCTTCGTACTGCACAACAAAAACAGGGCAAGCTCGGTTCACAAAAACAACCTACAATTATTTTAAAAACTATACCACGAAAATTAAATATAAAACAAGCT
This sequence comes from Mormyrus hasselquistii, assembly GCA_026779605.1. NCBI lineage: Eukaryota > Metazoa > Chordata > Actinopteri > Osteoglossiformes > Mormyridae > Mormyrus > Mormyrus hasselquistii. The sequence goes on from JAODKE010000068.1 coordinate 6,956,594, forward strand.
TGAACGTGCAAGCCGAGCAAAAGCGACTTCGCCTGCGATTTTAATACACTGCACCCGTTTAAATGTTTCGTATTGTGATGCAGCGTAGTTCGTATCTACTTGTTATTTAACTTGTTAACCGTATGTACAGATAAAAAAAGAACAAAATTAATTGCGTTTTAAAAGGAATTTTGTAAACAAACAAGTCATCCTTTTACGTTACGTTTAACGTGTGGGGTTAATTATTCATGATGATGTACTAAGAGCCAAAGCAATTACAGTGAAAGTGTGATAAAAGGAATTAACACATTTATGCCCTAAAACCGTAAAGGTGTCAATAGCCACCAGGGTGTTGTCGTGGTCACACCTTGAGTAGCAAAAGGTTTTGGTAAGTTTTCGGCAACTCCTTTTTAATGTCCATACTTTAAATTTAAATTAAGATCCCGGCCATAATTTGCAAATCTGTAAGAAAAGCTGTCCAACAAGCAGTGGTTAAAATAATGTTACTCACGGATGGAACGCTGAAAAAAATCTACTTTATTTATGTGTATGATGAATTATTGGGATTGTGTAATATTGGAACATGAAACAATTTGCGACTAAATATTTTTTTGCGCGAGAAACGTAATTTTAATATAATTAAATAAAACAATGAATACATGTTATGTAAAGGATTTTCATATGTAATGCCTGATTTAAATCCCTAAAAAATACTACGCTCGTGAACAGTACACGCACCGGTCCCCTGCTTCCCGGAGTTACTGTGTATCTTTCTCTGCTAAAAAATATGTAATGACTCAATTGGAAAATATCCGAAGTAAACGCACTTTTTGTGTTCACTGAGAAGGTGTAACAGATTATTACGCATCTGGCTATATAGGCAAGTCAGTCTGTGAAAACTAACTTTGAAAAGGTGGTTAACACGCTATACGTACGAAGAAAAGTTTTTTTTCTTGTGACCGTCTGTCATCAGCCACGTTTAATCGTTATAGCTGCTGCGTTTTAGCTGCTGAAACTTTTCATCGTACGTACCCTTTGCGCCATCGGCCTGTCTCGCGCCCTCTTCTTCCTCGAACTTCAGATATATCCCCTATGAGGCCAGGGTGGAGAGGAATAAGCACGCAAATTCCAAAAGCAGGAAAAGAAAATCCTTATTTTTCCTTTATGTAGGCGATGAGACTGGAGCTTCAGCTCGGGTTTGCCTAAAAGCGATGCAATTAGTTCCTTCGTTTTTCACAGGACAACGGCAGGGAAAGAACAAATCTTCTTTACCAAACAAGTATGAAAATGCCCCTCAAACAAAACTAGTGACTCATGGCTTTTTGCCACTCCAGCTGTCAATCAAACGCGAGGTTGTCAAAGTGCTGAATGAATGATGATCCGCCGTGCGCTTCCACTGGTTGGGACACCTTAAATGTTAATACTCAACTGGTCACAAAAAATCAAGCTCTCTCCTTTCTTTGATCACTCTCAGCCTCCTGAGCTGATTTTTTTATGCAATAGCCTCTAAATGAGATCAAGAGGAGGTGGAGTGATATTTCTGGCTTAGTTTTTCTTAAAGGAGCCACGATCGATGCCGCGAGCTGCCTGCCCGTGTGTGTACAATGCGCGCGTCTCGAGCGGAGCGAAGAAGTGGATCTGGACCAGACTGCTGAAACCCGGAAGTAGTGGTGGCCATAACAGGTCGCGTTTTGCACAATGTAATGGGCTGCATGAACTTGCTCTCAGAGGAGGGGGGGAGCAAAATGTCTGGAAAAAAAGCTTGGAAAGCGGAATCAGTGTGCATGCTGATATGCAGAGCACACATGGTTTGAAATAATGCCACTTCGGCGCTCTTCTGTCGCGTTATCCTTGTTTTATTACAACTCTTGTATTTTGTACGTCGCTGATATGACAGCAGTTGATGTGCTGGCAGGAGATGTTAGATCAGGCAGACTCTTTATTACGTTAACTTTGCTCACACAACGACAAGAAAACAAAAAAATAATAATGGTTCAGTGCGTCTTGTATTGGTAGCACGTAGAGTCGTTATGCCTGACTGTAATATTTTAAGAACTTTACGGCAAAATGGTCAAAAATATCCTTGACTCACGCCGATGCGCAATTTGTGCCGAATGCCTTGTTAAATGAACAAAAACAAAGGCATCTGTCCTCAGTATAGATTGCTTTTTTTATTATTTTTTTAAATTATTAGTTCCACTTTTACTAATATGATATATTATACTGACTGGCACTGGGGAAAATGCCATTTACGGAAAATTGTATGTTTACAGTTAATTTCACCATAATTTATCCTTTGAATAAGAGAGCAGAAGTATTTAATTCACTTAACAAGACGTGAAAACAGCTCAATTTACCACATTGCCCTGAAAAGATTTTGAACCCAAGGCGCAATATCAAGCGAAGCTCTTAAAGAGGTATCAATTTTCTGTTTCTGCACAAATTTCACACCCCCCTCAAGCCTGCGAAATGGGCCGCTCCAAGTCAGTATAGTCTTCGGGGTGTTCAGAGGCGGCGTCCAATGAGAGTGTGCCGAAACGACTCAGACCTTTCATTGGCTGCAAAGATTATCAATTATCAAGTGATTTATCAACTTGAGCCCTGATGTTTAGGCAAGAATACTGCATATAAAAAAGAAAAACAAAAACAGAGCATATTGCCCGGGAAATGTAAGCGCGATTCCGCAGGCTTTTTATGCTAATTAAAAATGTAATTGTACTAAATCACCGGCCTGTATGATGTGTGAACAGAAAATAAAATCAGTGAAGTTCATTTGCTCAGAAATGTACCTAACTTGTATTATATTTATTGAAGTAATAAATTATTTGGCCTACACTTCCATGGATTTTTGGATAATTTGTGTGAGCCGTGAATTATGTATTCCTTTAGAACTTCCTCCAACTTTGTTGATTGTTCGAATAAAGCAAATTATGGCGTTACTTTGTTAGAGAGCTGCTCCCAGTTCTCAAAGTAACCTTACCGTCGTCTTGCAAAATGGGAAGTTCGTTGAAGGAACAACAGTACGACGTGTTTTAGAACAAATTTGCAGGATGCTTGCAAAGCAGGATGCAGGCAATTTTTAAAACATTATTTATAAAAGTACCCAACTATATATAGTACATGTATCAATAGGCCTAAACCAAATGTGAGCTTTGAAGTGCATTAACAATCCTTTAAGGTAAATAGTCTATAATTAATTTGACAGTGCATTAGATTAAACAACAATAATATAATGCTGTAATATTCCAAGAAGAAGTGGATAACTGGACGTTTTGATCTGAATAGTCTTTATTAATTAATCACGTTATTTTATTCCCACAACTCACGGTAATATTTTTGGCGAACGCCGAGTCTCACGCCAAGGTGCAAACCGCGTTATTTGTATTCAAATACCCCAGTGAAGGTTGCGCGGAGTTCGTCTCCGCAGTATCTGTCATCGATCAGAACAGTTTGGTGCCAGTGAGAGTGTCATATCAGATAATGCAAGCTTCACACATTCAACGATCCCCGTGTCAGAACTGTGCTGGGATCTTTCGTCTAAATTTACAAGCATGAAATTACTATCAAGCCCCCAAACCGCCAAGCGGAGCGTTGGATGCACAGCTCAACCCCGTCGCGGAATTTACAGAGCGACGAAGTGAGCTTGGGGGAGAACAAGCGATGATTATATACACTACGGAGGCTCAGTAAAAGCTCGAACGGCCCAAAATATGTGAGTATTTAGAAGGCTTTTAAATTGAAGATTTAAGCGGTAAGTAACAATCTTTGCGTTAACTATCTTGTATGCTGTTTTATTTTTATAATCGTATTACTGTTTATTTACTGCGCTTTCATATTAGTGTCAAACACGCCCATAAAGTATATTTTTAAAAAAATAGGTGATACTCACTTATAGTGCGCAAATAAACAACTTTGTATGTTATTCTAAATTCAAAAATATGCGTTGTTTTGTGTTTTTTTTCCGCATGGCCCTTTTTGGTTGATCACGGGAAGAGTTTGAATTGCACACTGTAAAACAGACCCAGTTAAAGCGGACTTGAAAGGCGAATTATTGCTCGGCTTTACAGCAACGCGGCACTATAATGGCATTATAAAGTAATTAAGTCGCCCCTATTGACATCTATAAAGGGGTATGATAAAGCCTAACATATTACGGAAAAAAGCAATGACTCTGTTAAAGCTCGCAATGCCGTTTTCGTGGGTGCCGGTGTCCGTACTGTATGCAAATAGAGTCAATTCGGTTATTCCAGCGAACACGATCTATATCCCATTTACACGATCTCATTAATATTATACATTAAGGGTCATATAGGTTATTTAATCAGTCTGTAGTACGTTGTGACAATTCAATTTTATATGACGGAGCTCGTGTTAACGCCGCAATTACATCCATTATGGAACATGGAAATATATGTTGCGCCTGTTTAATTAGAATTCAGGCACCGCGTCTAAAAGCGAAACGAGCTTTACATTTTTAACAGAATATGTAATGATAAATTAATAATTAATTTACAGTACGCCATTCTGATCTCCGTTTATTCCCGATGTTTCTCCGGGACACGCTCTTTTTATTACTTTATTTTCTTAAACCTGTCATTATTGTTTAGGCCCATTCAAATGAAATTCTTTTCCTGCTTGTATATATATGTGCGTGTGGCTGTGTATGTGTTTAAAAGTACTTTTCAGTTTTCACCTTTTCGCTTACATAAACATGTGGCATACTAATAATTTGCAAAATCATTTTTTCCTTTCTTTATAATCATTTTAAATAATATTTCTTCTGCTTGACTCGTTCCAGTCCACTCGTGGGCTCCTGTTGAGACCAGCTGACATTGCGGTTCAGAAGTCAAGCGGAGGTCACTTTTTCACAGCCCTGGCAGAAATTTCCGACAGAACCTGTTGAAATACATACGTCCGAAGCTGCAGCGAAGACCGCTGATGAATCGCGCCGCGAACCTATTTCACATAGAGATGAATAATTTCTGCTCGATGAGAGATGCTCGGTGATAACTTCGCATTAATAACTGAACACGATCAATACAATATATCGAATATCAAAGAGCCTGCTCTCTGAGGCCTTCGTAGACCTTTAGTTTTATTTGCTAAATGTCTGGTTCATGTGCACAATAACTGCTGCGGCAGGACGACGTATTTATTTTAACAATTTAAGAAGTTAGAATGATTGTTTTATAATAAACAGAAGTCGATTGCTTATTGTTGCCCATTTGTAATGCAATAATAAAAGGATATCTTGGAATAAAGTCCCAGCTAAGTTAAAATTGTACTTTGAGTGACTTTCTAATTTGCTGCTTTAAAGTATACCTATATATACAATATTAATATTTTAAATCGTACTTTAACATATGTTCCTAGAATGTAGTTAAACAGTAACATATTTAAACGATATGATTGTTATCAAAAGTTTGTTTTTTCTTTGATCACATTTCATTACTTCACAATTAAAATGTAAAATATAATAATAAATAAATAAATCGGAAAATTATAAAGGGTGAGATAAGTGTTTTTTTCTTTCTGTCTGTCTTTCTTGAATTGTCAAATGTAGGCCTACAGTTCCGATTTCTGAAGTACTGCAGTACCCTATGGTGTATTTACTTGTTGGTCCAGATGTATCAATGTGAAGAGCAACGTCGGTTTCAGAGCCGAGCCATGGACGTCTAAATGCTTAATCGTGTGCGCCGTCTACTGGAGATTTGAGGAATTATTTGAAACCATTATTTGTAAGTTACCAGTCCCGGCAATGGGAAAATAACTTTTTAGTTGTACAAACACTATTACAGAAGCGCCATCTGTTTTTTGAAAACACGTTAAACTTGTAATATCAATAACATGCTTTTAGGAAACACATGTTTGCATGTATATTTAATTTTCTACAGTCTATCACCAAACTTCCTACACAATATCGGTACACAAGCACGCATAGTCATTAAAATATTGCTTCAATGTTGATTCAATGATTTAATATCATAAACGGTTATATTCCGTCATAATTAATTCTGATTTGAAAAGAATCAATCAATGTCTGACTAATATATACAAATAAATACACACAAGTACTTTCATCGGAAATTATTTTGTAACAGTTCCAATGTAATTTTATCGTTTTTACATGGAAAATGTTTCCATTTTGTAACAGTTGTTGTTAATGATGCTCACAGGACATTCCCTCGCACCTCTTGCGCTGGGGGTTGAATCCCTTCGTTTCCATGTATGACCAGTTCTTCCCATTTTGGGGGGGTTTCTGTTGGGCGTGCTGTTTTTCTCCCACAGCCCAAAGACATGCAGTTTGGCTAGTTGGTGCATCTAAATTGCATCTGTCCTACGGACGACTGGCATCTGATCCAGGGTGTACCCCTGCCTTGAGTCCTGTGCTATGCTCGAGGCCCCCAGGACCCCTTAACAAAAATAAGAGGTTGAAAGAAGGTTGAGTGGAGCGTGATAACTAGCACTGGTAACCAAAAACAGTGGTGGTCAGAGTCTGTTCAACGCAAGAGCATCTGAATTTATTAAGGTGCTCCTTTGGATGAAATAGATCACGACGACGGGGAGAATCTGTAATAGGATTTATAATGAGAAAATGCGTGATTAAATTAAAGGCCTTTTTATACTTAATGTGATCTCGGCAGAATGTTATTTCTTTATCATGTGGAGCTTCAACTGCTGCACATCACAAAGCCGATGAAAAAACGACGAGAGTGACATCTGGCCTTCCGTGAGCAGCGTCACATGGCAATTCTCACATTGTGCTCCAAGGTACCGGTTTGGGGGGGGGGGGGGGGGTGGCGGTGCCCATTACCCCGGCCGTTGGGCCAGGTGCGCTCATGGGCCGGGAGGGGTGGGTGGGGGGCGGGGGGTTCGATAAGGGGGGAGGGG
>JAODKE010000068.1:7024646-7037143 GCA_026779605.1 Mormyrus hasselquistii
TGACTTTTTGATTTTTCCGATATTCTCTCGCCCCCCCCCCCCCCCCCCCCCCCCCCCCCCTCCTCCCCCCCCTGCGCCTACTCCCCCCACCCCCCCCCCCCCCCCCCCCTCACCTTCAGAAGATTTTTTTTGCCTTTCTAAGATAAATGGTAAAAATAGTCTGGCAAAGATGAGACTGTAATGTCACCTTCATCTTCGACAGTCACCTTCATATTTTCATTGTTTTCGCATTTTATAACACGGGGACAGACCAGATTACCTGTATATTACAGTACAAATCATTGTTTATATCTATATTAGGCCGTCATGAATTATATATGTAATATCATCCCATATAATTTCCCCGTATATGTAATATTCCCAGAGAAACAAAGGATTTCATGAGGAAATGCATAATTAAACAGATGAATAGATATTTAAAAACATAAAGTTAAAAAATGACAACTCGGATTATTCAGACTTTAAAAGTATCTATTAAATATGAGCCAAAAAAAATCGGAAACTTTATTCCCGGACGCCGCCACAGGGCTGCCAGGCGTCTGCCGCCGCGGCATTAGCTCCGCGCCCACGTCCCGGACTTCCAGCCCCGGACACCTGTCCGGACGGGTACCTGACACTGACACCCGCCATCTGCCCGGTGGAACTCTAACAGCAAGTTCCTCAACCCCGAGCAACTTTCGGACGCCCTCGCGGATCGAGGGGAGAGTCCATGCCAGCTTCACTTTCGGTGAGACACTGCCCTCCAGTGGCCGCCTGGAATATAACAACCCAGCGGATGAGCGCTTGAACTTGCTCGCGCTGTGTAAGACAAGAAACTATCAGTAAAGGGTGTTTTATTTTTTGGTTCCTAATGCCCACTTTTGTCTTTTGGGCTGTTTTTGAGAATAGAGGACAAAGGCTCCCAAGGAAAACTGTCAATGAAAAAATGACACAATGCTTGCAAACAGCAAACAGTTCAAACAGCTGCAATAACGAAATAAGCTGTTTCTCAAAAGCACCACAGAAGGTCTCAAAAGGTCACAAGTGCATAACCTTAACCATCGCGCTCTTTGCAAATGTTTGTCATGTTGCCTTTATGTTCACTCTTAAAACAGGTACCTAATTTGGATAGACATACCTAAACCTTTCATACTGACGTATATCCATTCAGTGCTGATTAGGATTCATTCAAGACAATAGTGACTATTCGTTGACCATCAGTCAGGCTGTCCCATCCATAAATCTATCCATTTCTGTCCAAAATGTTAGTTAGAAAGGTATTCTGTCAACACCAGTGCGAGAGGCTCACCTCTGCTTTTTGAAACTTTGGCTTTTTTTAAAAAAAAAATATATACATTTTTTTATTTTTGATTTTTATGTCTATGTCTCAGTGTTTGCGTTTAAATTATTACATTGTGTCAGTGTTTAAATGCATTTCATACAAATTTTTATATTCTATTTATCGCTGTTTTCTTGCACTGTGATCTTGAACAAGATCATAATTTCATCTCATGGATCACACAGCTAGCAGCGTCAATAACGATAATTCGCATTTGTTTTTGTGTGTCTTTGGAAAGACACACAAATGACACAGTGTCTTCAGCGCCAGTGACAGTGGAAAAGAGCCCATCGTGCCCCCCCCCGCCCCCCAGCCTGATATGTTCACTGTAATATTCCAATTGAGACCTGATCTCACTCATACCCCCCCTCCCGGATGGTGATGGTATGCTCATTCCCCTGTGCGGGTGGCTCGATTCCACCGTGCTCCGCACACACCCTGTCCTACAGGTATCTTCCACTCTGGCTCATAACATAATGGCATCCAAGGGATGTGTGCCCTGAATTTGGGCCTGTCTGGCACCTACCTCCCTACCAGCATCTCCGAGGGCTCTGGAGCAGAAGAGGAGGCTTTGGCAGCTAGTCCACAGCCTCCATAACCAACCGTCAAGACGCCTTCATGAACGCACAGCTAATCCCCATCTCGCCTCTTTGTTATTGGAACAGAAGAGGCAACAGACAATAAACACACAACGTGACGCCGTATAAAAGGTAAAATCTGAACATGTTCTGTCATGACTTTGACAGTGAGGACCGCCAGGAGAGGAAGGGGCTTCACCTCAGGAAGGTTTGCTTACTAAATCACTGCACGGCACCAAAAATTATCTTTGGGAGGGTATCAGCAGCCTAGTAGCTGCCCTTAAACCTGGTAACTCCCCTTGTGGCTCAGCATGGATGTTAGACGCTCCAGCCGTGAATTCTGAGCGATCGCGAAGTCAAGCATCATGGCAGAGCCTCAAAGTACTGAAATACATTTCGTTTTGGGACAAACAAGAGAACACAGCGGGAAAAAAACTCTGATATGGGCACGTCTCTGTGTGACTGTGGTTACCAACTGAACAGCCGGTTGGTTCTACTGACTTGAAGGATGTGAAGAACATAAATGTACCGAACCCCACCCTCTGAGATGACCACAGTCATGGGCTTTTACCCTCTCAGGTCTGAAACGTCTGTGTTCCTGGTCCAGCCATCAGCTGATCGCACCCCCCTGACCCCCACCCAAACTGGCTTGGCCTCCCCACAGTGACTCCCTCTCCATGGCAACGTCTCCATAGCGAAGCGCTATTAGAAGGTGCAGCTGGGGCAACGGGCGGTTTCGCCACTGGGGGGAGTTGTTAGCAGGCGCCGAGCCTGCTAAAAAAGCGGGATTTTGCGTGATCGGCTGTCCGGGGGAGGGGCATCTGCGCGACACAGATTTGGACGTGAGAGAGATGAAGGAGGCAGAGAAATGAGAGAGAAATACATTGTGAAAAAGCCAAAGGCGTGTTGGGATTAAATGCGGCACATTAATGATTCGCCTGGCAAAAGGAGAAATAAAACAGCTGAAAGCAGCTTTCCGTGATGACTTCACATAAGGACAACAGATAGTTTGCGAAAAGGTGATTTTTGTATGTTAGTAATAATGATGATTATAAAGAGGCAACAGGAGAGACACGGATGAATTAATGTCAAAAGACTAAAGCGACCCCATGCTGTCGGGAAAAGGGGGGGCAGCAGACACCCAGTGCCTGGAGATCACAGGTATCGCCTCCTTGATGTCACAGCCGTCTCCGGTACAAGTCGACCTCTTTATGCGTTTCACCTTCTGCATAAGGGGTGTCACATGACCGTGGATGGGGGGGTCCGAGACAACGTCCACATTTCTCCATTTCTCAGGATGGGGGTGGGGTGGGGGGGTCTCATTCACAAACACTTCAATTTAGCTGTTTATTTTGCTTTAAATGGGGCACTGACTCACCTAGTTTGCTTAACCGGGGTAAAGATTTGAACAATAGTGATCTTGCATTGTATTTAACAGATCATTTGCGCTTACACTGGGGAGTTTTTTTTTTATTAAAGACACCCCCACCACCAATACTTGAAAGGTTGGAGGTAATCACGGTATCCGTTCCCATTTAACCTGTCGACTCAAATTTTGAACATTGGGATGGTGACTGAGTCCTCTACTCATCACCTGGGGAATCTGTAGCCATTCTCCCCTCTCTGCAGCTGGCCTTATACTGCTCTCCATGAGTTGGAATTTCCGATTTCCTTGTCCGAAATTTAAACTGCCATGCCTCCTGAAGTCAGAATTATGAATTATGAAAGTAGGAGGCACCTCTACGACCTTGACCTCAGAATTCTAGATGGCTGCACCTTCATCAACATTAGTGAAAGCTGCACTTTTATTTCCGACTTCTTGTACTGGAATTCCCAGCTCCAACTTCTAACCTTTGATGTAAATGGAGCGGGCAATATTTACAAAAACACTCTGGGTGGCGTGAGCTCTACTGACTAGGCAGCCATATTGAAGAGGCAAGAGTATCAGTGTGGGGGGGGTCAGCAGTGGTGGAACCTCCGAGCTGAAAAACAATGAAATCAGGGTCTGGGTTTGGTCGTAGCCCCGGTCACCAGCCTACAGCAGGGCAGCGGGTGCGAAGATGTGAACACCAGTGTGTCTGCAAGAGCCGCAGCGTCCAACACGCACTGTGGTTCAAAGCAATTATCTCCGTAGGCAGAAGGGGAGGGGCACCTCCAGCCATAAAGGATGACACTCCCTGTGAGGCTCCAAAACGGCAGTGGGGGGTGCCACATGATAAGTGGGCCATGCCATCAGCACCCACCCCCTCGCATTCACACCCAGAACCACGGTGTTTCCCGCGGGATCAGCCGGCTAATTAACAGCCAATTCCCTCCCCATGTAAGACGACAGCCACCCAAGCAGGATTTCTGTGATGTCTCTTCCTGCCTTAAAAAGCAGGCCAGTTCCACTTCCCCCATTCCATCAGGCATGGCGGGGGGGTGATCCTGTAATTGCCAATTAACGGTGAAAAGAGTAATTTAAAGCGGGTCGGAGTGGCGCTGTCAGCAGGCCAGACCACAGGATCGCACCCTGTGGCCCCCCCACAAGTTCTCTTAGCACCAACACTTGTCCCCCCCATGCCCTGAATAGCAGGTCATATTGGCACTATAATCCCCCCCCCCCACAAACCCATCCCCCGTCATGACAATGTTCCTTGAGTTGGCAAACACCCTACGCTTTACTTTAACAGAGACCTGGTCTCAAACATGGGCCGATATCACAGTCAGTGTCATACACCAGCTGGAAGCGACTCCGTGTGCTGTGAGCTTCCCGCAGAAGCTCGCCGCAGTGCATTGTGGGACAGCAAATGCCGACAGCAGCACAGCTGCCCTAGCTGGGGATGCATACGGCTTCCAGCTGGGTGGAGTTTACACCACTCCACTGTTCTGTATTCAATGATGTAATACTGTTTTTTTTCTGGAACCATAACACATTCCTGCCCCCCCCCCCCCAATGCAAAATGTATAAAACCATGCTTACACCCTGGTATAATATCTGGAATTAAATCTGATCATTTGAAAAGAAATTATCTAAAATTTTGAGGACTAGAATTTAAATTCCATTATGCACATACAACAGTAGATGGTGTAAATTATCTACCCCCCCAGGCATAAACCTGAAACGTAATCGAAAGAATCAGCGTCATTTCAGCGGTATGACATCGTATGACTGTTTCGGTGCACTGCCTGATCAGGACCCCGAGGTGGATTTTTTCGATTCGCTGTCCACGATTGGCTGACAGAAGTGTGATGCCGTGGGGTTGGTCAGCGGGACTAATTATGCAGTTACCAGCATGCTTTGCATCACACCATGTGCATCTTTAAATAGTGTAAATTAAAATGTATGCTTTATGTATTTGTGTTAAAGGTAAATGTCATACCGTATAATTAGCTTAAAACAGCTGCCATACCCATTATTAAAAGGTCTCAGCCACTAACCACAATGTGTTTCTCGCACACTTTATGTTGGTCTGCTGCACCGAAAACATTCTGCAGCCTCTAGGGGGCTGGCGTATGTAATAATGAATATCTACTCCAACCCCCCCGCCAAAATGATACACTTGTTTATTGGAATGTTTCTGTTTAATATACTTATTGTAATGTGACCACCTGAGGTTGCAGCGACCGGGTTGTTTTTATAGGCTTATGCTCTTGTGAAATGAAACTATTTTGCTCTCTGGCAGGGAGTGCGGAGGGAGCTAAAACGCTGCCTGAGGGCCAGGGGTCACGTCCCTGTTAACCCTTTACCGGCTCTTTCTGCTACTGCTTCCTTAAACCTAGGGCTGGTGTCCAAGTCTGAGCGTCATGGCAACAAAGCAGACCCACGTTTGGTCTCCACGCCCCCGACTCGCTATGGGTCGTCTACAGGCAAGTCAAAAAAATACCAAATAAACTGGACCACAATGTGCCTCACGTTTACGATCAGATTCCACCCCTCCAAAAATAACATGTCTTTAAGAGTGATGACAAGAGACGCCCTGACCCTCGTTACATCATTTCCTCTTGGGCAGATATATTTTTTAAGTTGGCCGCTTTGGAGACGGGTATCCGGCTGTGACCCAGTCAAAGGAACGTGGCAGCCGAGAATCCGACCGCGATTCATAAATCTGGCACCAGAGTCGAGGCTTATTCGCCAAGGAATACCCTAACAGCTTGTATAGTGTATTCATTTATCACACTGTTTTCCAACCCGGTCCTTGGGGACCCCCAGACAGTCCATGTCTTCGCTCCCTCTTAGCTTCCTGCCAGACAGTCCACATTTTTGCTCCCTGGCGGAAGCTGGGAGGGAGCATAAACGTGGACTGTCAGTGGGTCCTTGAGGACCGGATTGGAAAAATACTGATTTATCGGATATGCAGTTTACAGTTCTGATTGTGTGTGTGTGTGTGTGTGTGGGGGGGGGAGGGGTAGGTGTGCATGCATATGCTCCTTGATTTCGCTTCTGCCTTGCAGTCAGCCCGCCACCCCTCCTACGCAGACTCCTCCCTAGAGACCCCATTACAAATTAAGCCAAAAGCAGATTTAAGTTCTGCATTTTCTGCATGATTAACAATTGGCATGACAACAACTAGATTGTTTTCCCCTCAGGTCTTTTTTTTTCCTTTCCACACAGTCCAGGAATGTCCTGGTATACTGAGCATTAAACAATGCAGATACATGTATGGCTGTAGCTTTTTAAAGGAACAAAAAAAACAGTCCTCACAAGCTTTTGTTATATTATTATATTAAGTCTCTCTGTCTTTATTTTCCAGCATTTAATGATGCAAAGTGAACATATTGCTTTGCTGGCGGCTAAATTCAGCGAGCCAGTGAGTTAAGTAGCACGAACTCTTATTTCTCCGTAAAAAATAAAGTCATATTTCATGATCGTCCCTGCCACGAAACCTGAGGATTCCGGAAAGTTCCTGTAATGGATGTTATTACAGGCAAAAAAAAATTTGCTCCTAGACTTAAAAGAATTTGAGTTATTATGGTGAATTGTATGAGGTGGAAACTAAAGGCGATGTAGCTACTGCTGGGGAAGGTCGCAGATGCTTTTAAAGCATATATTTGTGAGTGTGTGTCTGTGTGTTTCCATGCATGCATATCTTTTGTGTGGACCATCCTTTCTTTTCTATGGGCATAACCCTAATCCCAACAATGACAACCCTAACTCCTACGCAGCTCTAGGGTTTTTAGTCTTTTGACTACAGTCACAGATTTTTATGAAATTGAGCTTTCCCTTGTGGGGAATGAAAAGGTGCCCCCCACTACTTCAAAATGTTTTTAATCACACTGTGGGGACAATTTGCCCCTTAATATAATGTATACATAACCCACCTACCCACACACACATATGCACATGTGACCCTACACTGGTTTGCTGGGTTTACTGTATATTTCAGAACGGAAGGCTAGTTGTTTCTCTCCGTGGTTGTGTCTCGATTTAAAGGCTCTCCCATAAATCAAAGCGGTTTGACCGGCAGCAGACTAAACAAAATTCAGCCTCCCCCAGTGTCTCTGACCTGGGGCGATGTTGTCGGGGCTCCCGCCCTACATCCCACCATGGGCTGCCTGCCTCTTCACCCCAGGTCCCCACAGCGGCTCCCCAGCAAGCTGTGAAGGTCCACGGGGCGAGCCCTCAGTTTACACTGTGATGTCAGGAGCTGCTCTTTGTAAACCAAGCTGATTCCCTTGGGAATCTTGGGAAAGGGCTGTACTGCTCCTCTTGTACTGATGTCCTCACTAAAACAGAATAGTGAACCATCTTTACCAGAAATCAGAGCAAAACTAACAAAACTTGGTTTTCCCTCCTCAAACACCTGAAACCCAAAAATTCTTTTATTTAACACCTGCAGATGCTCAAGAAGAAGGACAGATATTTGGAAGGTGAGTAGACTAACATGCAGTATCCAAACACAACACATATAACCAAGTGATCCAACACCAAAGAATTAACTTACTAACTAGAAGTTTCTTATTCCCAAAGTTCCTAAACACTAACCTGTGTTAAGTACTGTTCAACACTCTTCACTGCCTTCCTGAATGTTGCTCCCACATCAATAAACAGGCTGCTTAGTTATTAAAGTTTGATATATAGAGGGTAGCAGATTTTACAGTCCCGTTCTTATGTCCTGATTTCTGTCCATCTTTCATAACTGTTCATCCAGTACAGAGTGACTGCAAGACTGCATCAAACCCAAGGCGGCACAGGGTATGAGGCAGGGTGTACACTGATGCCAGCCAATCAAAGGGCACACACTCACACGAGCTGTCAGAAAGACCCGGGGATGGGACTTGAACCCAAAACCCTGGAGGTGAGAGGGTGCTCTACACAACTCTTTAGCTAAAATATAGAAATATTTTAGCTGGCAAAGCAATTTTGAACAGCAGCAGGGCTTGTCTGCTCAGGAAACATTGGTGGACATATTATCAAAATCTGTCCTCACACCCCACCAAACCACAACAATGAAGAAACGGAGATTGCATTTAGCCCTGAGCCGGATCGCATTATGTGGAACCAATGGCGACTACTGCACAGGATGAGCTCTGATACGTGAGACGGATTCACTCTCGTCCGTGGTCCTGATCCTGCAAAAGAAAATCACACCCCTGAGGTTTGGGCCGGGAACACTCTCCGTAGGAGATTAGGATAAAGAGCTTCCCCGTCTTCCCCTCCATCCTATCGATCCCTGCGGGGTGAGAATCCAGCGGACGTTATCTGACAGGGCCATGATGAAGGACTCGTTCACCGAGGCCGATTCACAGTTAATGGACACGAGTCTCTTGTAATAACCCAAAGGAAGTGGTGGCTTGATGGTTAGGGAAGCACACTTGTAATTGAAAGATTGTAGGATCGAATCCCCCACCAGCCAGTCACCACTGAGGTACCCTGAGCAAGGTACTGTCCCCGGGTGCTGAATTAGCTGCTATGTCACGAAAGTCACATATGGGTTAAATGCAAAGGACACATTTCGTTGTGGTGTGTTGACAATGACCACTAATCACCTCTTTCTAATTTGAAAAGCGTTGATGCCCAGTGGACTGTGGAGGGCCCTACCAAGGTCTCCTCTCTTGTCTTTCTGCCGAACAGATTCTAGGCCCACAATCTTGTTTTCTAAGAAAATAAGAGAATAAAAGTCAGGGAGGAGGGGGGCATTTCTGGCTGACGTTCTCTCTCGGAAAAAACGTAGATGATGAAGATCGAAAACATAAGTGAAAGAAGAGAATGTGAATTATTATTTTCCGCTCGAGGGGAATTATGAGGAAGGGGAACTTACGAAGCACCTAATTTTTCTCGTCGGGATTGTCTTACGAGCGCGTGATAGAAGATGAGAGGAGCATAGTGGCAGGGCCCAACAAGCAGAAGAGAGTCTGAAGTGGAAACAGAAAGATCTCCTGATCTTCGCTGATGAGACTGCCAGAGGTGGAGCGCGTTCTTCTGAGGCGCGTTCAGATGAAAGGCCGAGGGTTCTGAGGCACGCTGGCGCAGTTCGCCGATTTCGTTGGCATATCTCAGGGGCGTCTGCTAGCGCGCTCAGAACAGTTCCCTCTCCGAGTTCTGCCTGACTGCGTGTGTGTGTGCATGCGCGTGTATGCATGCGTGTGTGTGCATGCGTGAGTGTGTGCAAGTGGCATAAACACCAAGATAGGCATGGAAAGCCAGACAAAGAGGTTAGTATTTCTGTCACGTGTGTGGCGAATGTTTCGCACGTAGGACTGTGAGGGCAGTGTGGGGTGGGGGAGAATGAATTAGCATTATGTGTTGGGTGCTCAAAGCGTGCTGCGGCCTTGATCAGAAGGCTGCTGGTTCGAGTCCCATAATCAGCAAAGCAATTTCACAATTGGAGCAGGATTCTTAACCTCAAGTACTCCAGGGATTGGCTGCCCCTACATTCTCAATAGTATGTTACCTTGGATGAAATGTTAACTAAATAACATCTAAAAATGATGATACAATAATGAATATATGCCTGTTGGTTGTCTATTTCAAAACTCTCACACCAAACAAAACATAACTCATAGAGGACCACCTTGGGAGAGCAAAGCGGACACTTTAAGGTACGTGTAAACATCCATACCCAGTTCAGAAGCCTAACCTATCAGACCCAGAAAAAGAACATTGTTAAGTGACTCTTACCGATATCACATACATCTTGAGTCTAGGCTCTGATGCATCTTCTTGCCAGACTCACAAACATATTACTTTGTGGTATCTGCTGGGCATATCAATATAATTTAAAACTGATAAAATCACTGATGCCTGCTCAAAAATGTAGTTAAAAGACAGGGATCATCCGATACAGCATCAGTAACTTTGCCGGCTAATGTGGTACAGATGGCATAGTGGGTGGGCTTTCCGCGCCCTACCAGTCACTGCCCGGTGTCCATTGGGAAGAGGTTAGTTTAATCGGTGAGTGACAGAACCCAGGAATCCCACCAATCACAGCTTTGGAAGCCTGGATCTGAACCTATGAGGAAGCAAACACCACGTGGGTCATGAAGATTTGAACCTCAGCATCTCTACCGTTCAGACATATGGTCCAAGGTGGCCTCGCCAATCGATTAATTACATACGATAAAGACAATCCAAAACTGTGCAAAAATGAGGAGGAAAAGCTTGGCAGAGTGCAAGAATTCATCATTTTCTTGGAAAACCCAAGAGTAAGCATGGCCCCCTGACTCGAGCAGTCTTGTTGGCCATCGGACTCGTAGATGTCATGCCAAATAGAGGCAACCACAAGCAAATGGACAGAGTTTGGGATGAGGAATAGAAATGGATGTAGGCCTTATGTGTCTGTTGTAACGATACCCAGCTCTAGGGCATATGGTTCTCTTAACTGGTTCGTCTCGGTTTTTCTAGTCATGTAACCATCATTCCACCTTCCAAAACTGCTAACCCAGTACTAGATCACAGTGAGGTCGGGATCTATTCCAGGAAGATCCAAGCCCCACTCAGAGAGATCCAGAGGCAGGACTGAAATCACTAATCCTGGAGACATGAGGCTACTGCACTAACTAAACCGTACCATCCAATCACAAAAGCAAATTGCATGGACTTGCATTGTTATAGCTCTTTGATCTCGCTTCCCAGGGCTCTCAAGAACTAAACCTTGATTGGTTACCATTTCCTAAAAATGATTAATTATATGGTGAGTCTGCAACAGAGTGGGACTGTTGCAAATGTACTTGATTATTGGTTTGCTGTCTAGGGACAAATGCAAGTAAATGCTTGGAATGCTAATTAAAACCAGAATGAGGAATTGATTCAAGAGTGAAACATTCAGACATCACCCTGTTTATACCTGGTTTGCGGGGACAATTGCTTTCCACTAGCAATTAAATACAATTACAAGTCAAAACAAAAAAAATGCCTGCCTGAGGTGATGAATTATGGGTAGAAAACTGATACTGAGTGTCTTCTGTAGTCGTTAACCTTTGTTTGCCCTTTACTTGCTATTCTGAGGGCTCAGGTATACCCTTATCCATGGCATGCACGTTCATTCAGCCAATGCCCCCGCAAGCACAAAAGGGACACGCAGCCCCCCAGGGCCTTGGGGGAGATTGATTCCCTGTAAGGTCAATCAGGCTCAATTAGGAGTCAAAGTAAGCAGACACTTTTTCTATTAGTGCCACTTTTTTGACCAAAAGGATCTTTGACTCCCCCTATTGACATAATAAGGGTGTTGCACCTTTTAGAAATCTAGATCAGGGGTGTCAAACTGCAGTCCTGGGGGGCTGGAGCTCTGCACAGTTTTTGGTTTCCCTTCATTTAACATACCTGATTCAGGTCCTTGTGCTAATTACCACACAGCTCTTAAGATGAATCGTTAGTGGTGGAACAGGAAAAGAACTAAACTACACAGGGCTCCGGCCCCCCAGGACAGGATTTTGACTCCCCAGGTCTAGATACAGTTTACACAGCAGTTGAAAGAACCTGCAAATAGCAAAGACTGAAAGGTATCGGCATTGTTAGAGTCCAAACCAGAATCCCCCATCTCCCTAAACACAAGGTAATCCCACCAATCTTCGGGCTTTGCTAATTGTTCAGCTAAGCATCCCAGATAAACAAAATCAAATTTAATGTCTGATGCCATTTTGAATCTTTCCCTGTAACCTGCTTATTAGCCCATCAAGCCCCCCCCCCCAACCCTAACTCCCCCCCCCACTGTGCATGTAAAGGCAATGGGCGGGGCCTTCAGAAAGGAGGGGGGGCCTGCTAACATGCCTCATTACTCAGCTGGTCTGGGGGGTAGGGGCATGGCATGAAGGAGATTACAGTCCCATTAGGACCTTGTTTGACGCTCTGTGTGAGTGCCACCCTCTCAGGGCATAACCAGAATAGAGAAGTACTAATATGGTGATTCAGTAAGCAATTATGACTACATTTACACTTTATACAATGCTTCAGAAAATGCCAATAACAGAACTTGCAATTCTTATTTGTTATTACTATTCAAAATACCTAAAGATCAAAACAACAACAGACTCACAAGCTGCCACATTACAGTTCATTGGTTAATAATGAAAATGAGATGCGCACAATATTCCCAGCATGTTTTGGAATCCTGACATTGACCAATGGCCGAATCGGCAAAGACACACGAATCCTGACATTGACCAATGGCCGAATCGGCAAA
>JAODKE010000068.1:7037243-7047567 GCA_026779605.1 Mormyrus hasselquistii
TGACCAATGGCCGAATCGGCAAAGACACACGAATCCTGACATTGACCAATGGCCGAATCGGCAAAGACACACGAATCCTGACATTGACCAATGGCCGAATCGGCAAAGACACACGAATCTTGACATTGACCAATGGCCGAATCGGCCAAGACACACGAATCTTGACATTGACCAATGGCCGAATCGGCCAAGACACACGAATCCTGACATTGACCAATGGCCGAATCGGCAAAGACACACGAATCCTGACATTGACCAATGGCCGAATCAGCAAAGACACACGAATCCTGACATTGACCAATGGCCGAATCGGCAAAGACACGAATCCTGACATTGACCAATGGCCGAATCGGCAAAGACACACCAAAAGCCCATGCATTTGTGAGCAGCTGCCAGAAAAACAAGATCAAACATGATCAGTCAGTCTACTTCTGCCAAAACATAAAACCCGACATCATGATACTAAAGGGCCTTAAAGAAGCGATTCAGGCTGGTCATGTGTCCAATAAAGCCACTGAAAAATGTCTGCAACCCCCTAACAGCTACGCTACGCTAACTGCAGTGACCTGTAGAACCACGACCTTTGCTATTGTACTACAGCTTATCAAATTCCCTGTAAATTAAGTTAGATGAAGAATGTTGTTTAATTGTAACTATAAACTGTCAGTTTTGCTGTATATGGCTCCCATCTTGGTTGTTTGATTTGGGTGAAACCGAATTTCTGTTTTTTGGTTTTTTTTCTAAACATAGTGCTAATCAAGGGAACTGATTCCTCCCCCCCAAAACATCATAATTGAAATTGTTTGTGTTCTCCCTGTCAGTGCCCCATTTGCAGAGGTCACACGCTAAAATGAGAAAAAAAAATCTCAGCATCCTTAAAGAGTGCAAATCCCCCTGACCTCAATCTGGGCTGAGGTCAGGGGTCACCGTGATTTATCTTTCTTTGAATCAAGTCCAGTTTATTCTGTGTGCTTTTCCATTTCGGCTAAAAGCAATTTAAATTGCACTCTGCATGGTTTACATATTTACCTTCCCCTCTGTCATTTGCTGATTTTTCACAATGACCTTTGACCTTGGGGCTCCCCATGGAAAATATCTGGATCCATGGGAACTCTTTAAATAGGCCCGGCGCCACAGGGGGGCATAAGGGGGCATCACCCCCTCAAGTGAACTACCCCCCGTACGCCTCTGTAAGGATTAGGGTCTAATTTTATTTTATTTTATTTATTTATTTTCATTTGAAAATACTAATACATAACTTGCTAAATCCAAGGTCACGATCTAGACTATGTTTTCAAATCCTCAAAATCCACTCGATTGGTTGTCTGGGTGAGTGCAAGCTAATTAACGTAGCGCAAGTTCGTTGGGTTGTGTTGAGCTTGGTGAACTCCCGATTAGCATCTTTCCTGCAGTATTTCAAGTAGGTAGCTGCTTTATGTTGGCAAACATTGTTCATGGTTCTATTGAAATCAAGCTTAAAGTCGCTATCGTGTGACAGTGTGTGAATGGTACGTATTTCCAGGGGTTTGTTCATCTGTTAGTGTGTGCGTGGTGTGATTTTGCACTTGTTAGACAGTAGTAAAGCTGTGTGCAGTGTGCATAATGTTTTTGGGTTAAGTCACTCCCCCCGCTCTGCCTTTCAATTTGCCCCCCCCCCCCCCCCCATTCATTTTCCGCTGGCGCCTGATCTGTCTTTAAAACAGTTCTCTGTGGGCTCAGGCTACATCCTAAAGAACCGGGCAGGCCTGTGGGTTCCCGAAAGGTTAAAGGACAGAATAACCCTTCAGCTTCTGTCTTGTGTAAAGAAGCCTTTGCTTCGCGCTGCTCCATCCTGCTCCCACCCCCATCCCCGCCTGTCAGCAACATGCCACAGGTTTCATTCGAAAACACTGGGGTTAGAACATAAATGGTCCAGCAATAGTTGCAATGTCATTTTGGTACTGGCCTAGTTACATATTTTATCCCCACTCATACATATAGGGGTATACAATAGCTTAGTGAGTTATAGTCTGAGCCCATGTTCAGAAGGTTATGAGTTCAGGTCCCATCGCCAGCAGTTTAACCATATGGCTACTGAACTCTTGAGCAAAGCCCTTAACCTCCAACTATTCCACAGACACTATCTGATCCTGAGTTGTACATTGCTATAAAGTATACACTAAATAAATAATATTTATATTATACAAAAAATAAAGTAACAAAAAATAATTCACATTCTGAGGCCTTAAAATTAGATTTTCCCTGAAATAGTTTTGCTTCACTTTTATGGAGTTTTACATTAATTCCACAAGAATATTCCCTTTTCCAGCGACAGCCTTACAGTGATTTATGTTCATGTTCTTGACAACCTCACCACACTGCGACTCTTGGACTCCATGGCCAAAAACGTAGACTAGCAGAGCATTGAAAGATTTAGATGTCAGAATGAATTAGCTGGCGGTAAATCTTCAGAAACCAGTTTAACTTCCCTATGACTCTTGGAATGAGACAGCACAATACATACCAAAGACGAACAAATTCAGCTTCAATAAGGTCTGTTCCATCTGGGTGAATTTAAAAAAGGCTATTTTTTTCTTTTCATTTCATTTCTTCTAAAGTATTAAACCCCGGAGTTTAGGTACACAATCAAAACTTCCCTTTTTCATTTCCCTTTACTTCAGAAGTTTTTTACACACAGCACATTCATTACAAGATGTATCCATTTGTGGCTGAAGCTGCTGTCATGAGGAAAACTAGGTAGAAAAGAGAAATTAAAGAGTGCAATAATTCACTAATAAAATGACTAATAATTAAATGCAAAAATAAAGTCCTTGCCTTGTCATTGTCCCTCACCTGATACAAGGAAATCTTGCCTTGGGATTTTTTTTTCCAGTTTTAGTTTAAGCTTTTGTAATACATGCTAGCCTTTATGGGATTTGCGTATATTACGATGACATTTCTGCCACAATTATTAGATGGGCATTATAAAATCCATCGGGTTATAAATAGTCGCTCACCAGTTTGGGAAAGCCTTGAAGCCTTAATTGGCTTGACCATATTACACCAGCAGATGACGCTACAAACCATAAAACTAAATTCGAGCGTCATCAGCCACGTATCCAGACATAGTCTATGAAATGTACAACTGTGTTACCATTATCGTGGCGGTTCCCAAACAAGAATTTTAACCAGTTCTCTACAAGAAATAAATTACGCAAACTTAAATATGTATATCAATCATGTTTTCTCTCTTCCTCAGCATATATAATTAATATTTCAATATATATACGGTTAGAACACTGTTACAGGAATATGTTTTTTATATGTGTGACATAATAATGTGCATAATAAATAACAAGGCAAAATACTTAAAGCACGGGCAAGTTAAACTTTTGTACTTCATGTTGGTTGAAGTCTTCAGTTGCCTGGAGTCTCTGCCAAGGAGCATAGGACACAAGGCTGGGGGTAGCCTAGGTGGAATGCCAGCCCATTCTTCGGAATATTTTAATGAATTTTTAGAAACAACTAATTAACTAAATAACTAATGCATAATTAACTAATTACATCTGGCTATCTACATTTTACAGCTTAAAATAGCATTATATCCATTTCATTTACCGTATATTACATGCAACCATTTTGCGAATGACAATTAACTGTTTTTAAGAAGGAAATCCTTATTTAGGTTTCTCGCATGACAATGAATCAAAGTTATCCTTATGTTCTCGGAAAAATAATCAATAAAATGATGAGTTCGCTCAATAACATATTCCTAATGATATCACTGAATGACGTAGGCCTATTTATAACAGATAACAGCTAAATGTGCCAGATCTACCCTTCGACTAATATGTGTAGTCTTTGTAGGATTTGTTTCTGGTAATTTATAGCTATAGTCTTGTAATGAAATGATTGCGCGAAGTAAGCACAATCTTTGATCATGTGGTCACAGTTAGGTGTGAGGGTGTTAAGGCTGAGTAATAAGACATGTTACAGTAGAGTATATCCTTTCGCTACCTCCTTTCCAGAGCTAAAGTCAGTTGGCCAGTAATAGCTGTATACAATTCCCATAGCACACGCACTAGTTTCGTTAATGCCTTCAGCAACGGAAGTGCTAATTGCGTTGGAAAATGCGCTAGAATCGTTTATGTTAGTTATGATGACTATGGATGCAAATGACTGTTGGTTATAGAAAATGCCGGGGTGATTCCCCGTCACGGAAGGCAAGCGCGCGCTGGGGGACCTTCGGCAGCCCCCTCCAGCGGCATGGGCCGCCGTTAGGAGCTGCTGCGCTGACGTCATGGCTTCCGCTTGCGCTCTCTCTCTCTCTCACGCACACGAACACATACACACACACACACACACACATTATCCCTCCCTCCCTCCTCCTCAGCGCTGGCTGCTGCCTACAGAATCCAACATGGAGTAACTGGAGATGGGGCTCGTACGGGGCCACCTTCCGCGACATCAGCGCAAAGCCAAAGCCGGCGGACCTCGGTAATAACAACAACAACAACAACAACAATAATAATAATAATCGTAATAATAATTACAGGCTGAGAAGCGAAGAAAGGGGGGGAGGTCGGAAGACGTTAACCTGGGAGGGAGGGTGGGGGCTGGATATGCGCATTCGGTGGTATTGCACGTCCGTGATCAATTACCCGCAAGCGAGAAGAAGTAAAGGTACCGAGGCGAAGAGGAGCGGAGACCAAAGCAGGCGCGGATAAAAGCGGATACTCTGTGATATGAAGGTGGTTTGCAGTGAAGAAGGCAAGGAAAATGAAGAGCACGGAGCGTATGCTCACTGTGGGAAATCGCTGTAGGTGAAACGAGAGAAAAAAATGACCGAAGAAACACACCCAGACGAGTAAGTACATCAAAAGACCATTTTTTTCTTTCATGCTTTAAATTGCCCTCGGTTATCCGCTTGCGCTTTTATATTTGGCTGCATGTGTATATACTTTTTTCTGCATGCGGTGGGGGGGATTTGCGTTATTATGAAGTTCGACCAAGTTGCCGCACTGTTTTCCTAGTTGTGAAGCAAATGGGCAATATGCGTTGACAGTGCGCGGAGAGAAAGGGGGGAGATCGGGCCCCCTCACCGATTCGGTCTCGAGAAAGAGAAGGGAAGGAGGGACGGGGGTGGGGTGGATCGGAAACATTTTCTAAAAGGGATTTACAACTGAATAGGCCATTCAAAAACACAGAAAAAATCTCCAGTGACGCGGCTTTTAAAGGTAAAAATGCGCACAATCCCTCCCTTCCGGCGTTTAACGCAAACGAGGAGTTACGGCGTGGAGGGATGATGGGTTTTCTGCGGACCGCAGGCTCCGGGGCCCCGAGAAAGTCGACGTGCGGCCGGACCAACTGATATGTAACATCCGCCATTTCTTTTCTTGAATCGCTCTAATTTGCATACCGCACTTCATTCATAAAAAAAACACCAATCGGGTGAGACCCGGGGCTTGCATCTTGGGGAACTGCATACCCGGCATGATTTATTTGGCAATTGGATTATATTATTTTCCTATTATAAATGGCCTTATGTAAACTGATATGCAGTTTTAAATGCGCGCGGCCGAAACACAGCCGACCGGTCGGGACACGGAGCGGTTTGTCTAATTTTGCAACGTAAACACATGGTCTTGAATAAATATCTGGCTATATCTGGGGAGGTAGTGCACCGGCGATCTCTTAAATTATGTCTTTAAATAACGTCAGTCGGCCTTATCGGTATAAATAGGGCGTTGCAGACGAGCGAAAAAAAATATGATATTGGCTTTGCGATAATCGTATCCCCCGAGTGCCTGGCAGGCCGCACGCATAATAGGGCAAATGTGGGACACAAAATGCTGAATTGTGAAGATGGGAATAGCCCCATAACGCCGGTCCATTCATAAACTTAAAGTAGGCTGCCTGACCTAAAAGGGATTTAAAGTGGAGCGGGTGTCACCTGCAAATGGGTCAGCGAGACAAAAACAAATGCAAAGGCGTATATGTCCTGTTTGAATCGGCGCAGTAATAGGATGTCTATTTCTATGCGATTACGACACCAGATATCATGTGTTTATATTAACATTATATGATACGCCACACCGGCCTCGTTATCTACATAGTAGTGTGGTTTGACTGGGCCACAAAGGGAATAGGAATCACCAGGGTTTGTTTTTGGTAAGCTTAGAATAATCGCTCTCATTTTCATCAGCCGTTTTCATTTTTACAGTTGTGATCGCAGAGATAAACGTAGGTATCCCGAAGCTGCAGGAAACCGCGGCGCAGCACTGTCTCACACCGATGTGTGACTTTCTTTCACACCCTGCTCTTTACACAAATTACTCAAGCGGCCGTGCGAGATTCAATTGAATATTACAGGCTGCTTTGAAGTGTTTATATTTGCCCTTAAAAGTTTCAGTCCAAACTCATTAATTAAAGCTGATGTGCATCGGCTACAGTGCATTTAGAAAGAGACACGATCCTTTGACATTTTATGTTGCAGCCTCATACTACAAATGTTTGAATTCATTTCCTCCCCTATATCAATTTACACTCGGTAAGGAAAAATGACAAAGTGAAAACTGGATTTTAGAAACTTTGACAAGTTTATTAAAAAATAAATTTAAGCCATGAGGCCCGTTTTTGTTGATAGACTTTGAGATGTTTCTAAACCTTGTTTGGAGTCCACTTGTGGATAGTTAAATTGATTTAGAAATGATTTGGAAAAGTACACAATGTATATCAGAGCAGAAACTAAGCCATGAGATTGAAGAACTCAGAGACAGGATTGAGTTGAGGTACAGATCTGAGGAAAGTTCAATCTAACAAAGTTTTGTAACTTTCCCAAGAGTACTGTGGCCCCCATAATTTTTTAAATGGAAGAGTTTTGGAACAATTAAGACCAGAGGCACCCATATATCATATTGGACCCCCAACACAGACCAATCTAATTATGTAAAAAAAAAAAAATAGGGCCTCTATCTCTCAGGGGCTCTTGAAATCATCTAAACTTTCTCTCCCCCCTTTATGGGGCCCCCAGTCAAACCCCTTCCAAGACGTGGCCGTCTGCCCACACCGAGCGGTTCGTGGAGAAGAGCCTTTGGTACGAGTGGTGACCAAGAACCTGACGGTCACTCTGGCTGAGCTAAAAAAAAAAAAAAGTCCTGTATGTCGATTGGCAAACCTTCCATAAGGACAACCGTCCCTGTGACACAACACTGAGCAGGGCTTTATGGCCAAGTAGAGGGACTGAAGCCTATTCTCAGGTAAATAATAAATAAACTTGGAGTTTGCAAAAAGGCATCTGAAGGACTTTCAGACTGTGAGGGGGAAAAATTGTCTTGTCTGGCGGAACCCATGAACTGTTTGTCCTCAATTCTAACTGAATGTATGGAGGAAATCAGGTGAAGCTCATTGCTTACACAATACCATCCCAGTGGTGCAGTACGCTGGAGGATCATGCTGTGGACATATTTTTCGTAGCCAGGGACTGAGAGACTAGTCATAGTCAAGGGAATGCTGAACAGAACACAGTACAGAAATATATACTCAATGAAAACCTTCTCCATAGTGCTCCGGAACCCTGACTGTGCTGAAGGTTCACCTTCCAACAGGACAATGACCCTAAGCACAAAGCCGAGACAATGCAGAATCAGCTTAGAGGCAACTCTGAATGTCCTTGAGTGGCACAGCTAGAGCCCGGACTTGAACTCTTGAGTCAAGCTTCTCTGGAGGGAACTGAAAATAGCCGTCTACCGACAGTCCCCATCCATGATGACAGAGCTTGAGGGTCCACAGTGTAGAATGGCAGAAAATCCACAGACGGAGGTGTGTAAAGCTTGTCTTGTCATACCCACGAAGACTCAAGGCTGTAAGCGCAGCCAGAAGTGCTTCAACTAAAGACAGAGTAAAGGGTCTGAATACTTATGTCGATGTGACATTTCCTTTTTTTTTTTTTTTTTACTTTTAATAAATATGCCAAAACATTTCGATAAGCCAGTTTTTGCTCATTGTCATCGTGGGATGTTGTGTGTAGATGTATAAAGAGGAAAAAAATAATGTTTTTAGCCTATGGTTGCAACATAAAATGTGAAGGTGAAAGGGTCTGAATAAATTCTGAATGCAATGTATATAAAAACCCAGCAAAAATGAAAGAATGTGTCAGGTAATTTCGCAATAGTTATTTCCTCACTCCAACAGTAAAGATAATAGGCGTGTCATTATCTTACCTGTACTGTACACACAATGAACTCCAAAAACACAGAACAAAATGACTTTAATCAATGTGAACTCTGCTCTCTTTCAAAGGTCATTTCCATGTTATATTAATGTTTCATCTCCATATATTTATATGCCAAAAACAGAACAGACTTGGTTCTTTAAAATTAGACTAGCATGTATTGGTAATTTTACATAAGTATGTGTTGCAGAACATGTATTTTATATATTTCAGGAATACAAATTACTTGATCAGCGTATGTAGTTTTATCTCACTTTTAAATATAAATGCATTTTCATGAAGAAATTCTGTGACAGTCCTGAGGGGTTACATTTGGTGTAATATCCATTGACATTGCCAAATGAGCAAAATAGAGTTTCTTTTCTTAGCTGGTCACTTTGTTGGTCTCGAAAGGCTGCTAATTGTGTTGCTGAGGCCGCAGGACAGCTGAAAGAAACAAATTTAAAGGTGCTGATAGCGATGCCTAATTTATCATTTTTTAATATAACCAATCAGATTGTAGCAGAAGATAATGTGCTCACACCACTGAAGGGGCCTTACAAACGTAATCCTATGAAGAAACTGATAGCGGTTATTACCAGGAATCCTGTTTTTTCTTTTCTTTTTTTGTGTCGCCACCACAACACTTTCTAAATCCAACCTACTCCAACTAAATGGGCATGCTTAAATTGTTTATATATTACATTTAATTTTGTGAAATATGGTTGCTATTTTTATTTTAGTTTTTTGGCTGTATATTTTTAGTTTGACGACCTAGTTTGATTCAGTTTCCATCCATAGGGGTAAATTTGTTTATATTAAAACACAAAAAATGTCTGTTTTGGGGGGGGGGGGTTTAAATATCTTCTGCACACCTGTTCAGCTGCCATCACGATGATGATAAGCTGGGATTCACCAGCGTTTCACTGCAAAATGGTAAAAGGTTCTCTGTGCTTTAGATGTGTAGATTTTGGAGTTAGTAACTTGGCTGATGCTTTTGTCCAAAGTGACTTTTCCGTATTTTCACAGCTGCAACAATTCAGGGATTCTTCTGCTCAAACAGCACTATAGGGACTCTGAATCTGAAGTTTATCTCAGTGTCTCGTGTTTCCACGTTCCTTATTATTTAGTCAGACTTTTTGCATGTAGCACACTTCCATGTTCCTCAGCCCTGTGATGACAATTGCTTTTTTTTTTTTTTAAGATAAAAAAGGCTATTTGATGCATCGTAAAAATAATTATTTTGTATTGGTGTATACTGTTTCTGTTAGTGAAATCACCAACTTTCCAAATTGCCTTCCAATGCTTAAAAATAATAAACGTTTCTTCTGTGTTGCGTACAAGTAAACCAGGCTACTCTTGAGTTTAGCAAAGACTGAGGTATCTCGACATATCCAGAAAAAAACTAGCAATGGCTGTAACATCCTGAAGCTTGTTCAGATGTAACTAATGTAATTCTTCAAGCCAGATGAGTGAAATTAGCTAGTTAATCATCTATCTTTCATAGACATTTCAGAATTATGGTATAAAACACAGATTTTCTTTGTCTGTTCTGTTTTGGTAACGTTCAGTATGCAGTCAGATACGCCACTTCCCTGTGGTCTGGTTATTACTATTTTTTAAATTTTTTTTTGTAACGTTTCCACGGTTTCTCAAGGTATTTACCGGCAAACATGAGGGAGTCTGCAAAACCGATGGGATCCTGGAGGTGTCTGGCACTAAACGGTAGCTCGGTGGAATCGATTGACGTATCGGTGTCGCCAGAGCCGCCCGCCCCGCTCTCGGAGGGATGTGGCTCGGTGGAGCCGGTTGAAGGTCGCCTGCGGCCACCCCAGACCCGTCTGAGAATCGATTTCAGGTCGTCCTCTGTTTTTCTTGCTTAGACAGCGAGGGCATCTGAAACACGAGCCGTGAGTCAACAGGGCCCTGGCATCGATACCTGAACCTAGCCGCCCCCCACCCTCCACCGATGAGGGATTGTTTTTCTCAGGCTCTTGTAGAGTGACACACCCTTGGTTGTTTAGACCTGGTGACCTCTAGCGTGGTGGAGCTGTGCTCTGCTGACCAGTCTGTAGCTCTGCAGCTCTGCTCCTGTGCTCTGCTGACCAATCTGCAGCTCTGCTCCTGTGCTCT
>JAODKE010000068.1:7064472-7075349 GCA_026779605.1 Mormyrus hasselquistii
CCCTCTCTCTCCTTTTGTTGCGTCCCCTCCCCCCCCCCCCCCCCCCCCCCCCCTTTATGGTATCCCCCTAGCTGCACCAGTCTCAGTTGTGGTCTGGAGACATGCCCACTCCCGACTTTTCTGTACCAATTAGTGTGCAGAACACCTGAGAGTGCAGCCCCTTTCCTGTTGGAGCTTGCCTGCTCGCTCTGACATGCGTGTGTCCTGTTCTCGCTCGCTCTCCTCATCCCTGCATCGCTGTGTCCGGCAGAATGCCACGGACAGCTCGTCCAACTCGTCCCAGCGCAAGGAGAGCTACACGCAGCCACTGACGTCGTCCTACAGCTGCGAGCCGAGCCGGCACCACTGCCTCCTGGGCCACCTGCACGAGCAGCACCGTCCCTCGGACCACTACTTCCCAGATCAGGTGCGTACGGGATGGGGGGGGGGGAGAGAGCTCGATTTTTAGCCCCGAACTAAAGCTGTTCGTAGCCATTTCCAATATTTTTCAAATGTCGTCGGAATGTGGGAATGTCAGAGGTCTCAAATATATTTTTGAAAATACTTATTTATGGAAATTGAGCACCCCCCCTCTACGGGTCACAAATCCCTGGTTTACCATGATTTTCCTCTTTTTTTTTCCTCTCTCTGCCCCCCATCAGCCCCTCCCGAGGTTCCCCCGGCGCGTCTGGATTCGGGACGACGACGACGAGGAGATTGTTCGCATCAATCCGCGGGAGCGGCGCTGGCTGGCAACGGGCTACGAGGACTACCGGCACACGGCGCTCCCGCGGGACCGGCTCGGCCGAGCCGACGACGGCGGCGGTGACGCCTATGTGCACTTCGACAAGGCCGACGGCCACAAGCACGACTACAGCTACCCCTATGCCCCCGGGCCGGGCCGCAAGGGCGACGGGCACGCCGTGGTGGTGGGCACCCAGCCGTGCGCCAAGGCCGACGGCGAGCTGCTGCGCTGCGTGTACTGCCGCGAGGCCTTCGAGCGCGGGGAGAACCGGCGCGGACACTGCCCAGACGCCCCGGACCCCGTGCGGGCCTGCATCCGCCGGGCCAGCTGCCTGTGGTGTGCTGACAGCCTCCTGTACCACTGCCTGTCAGACCCTGAGGGCGACTATTCGGACCCGTGCTCCTGCGAGCCTGGCGATGAGCGCTTCTGCCTACGCTGGATGGCGCTGGCCGGCCTCTCGCTGCTGGTGCCCTGCATGTGCTGCTACGTGCCGCTGCGGGCGTGCCATCGAGCCGCCGTCGCATGCCACTGCTGCGGCGGGAAGCACAAGGCCGTCAGGTGAGCCGGCCATGGCGGGGTGGCAGCCCTCTGACTTTGACAGACCGACCTCCAGTGGGGGTTGAGTGGCTTGAAATTTATTCTTTATTATTCTTATTATTTTATTATTATTATTATTATTATTATTGTTTGTTATTATTTTGTTACACTTATCTCTGGGTCCCGCACGGCCTCTCCAGCCTCGTGTGCCTGCAGTCACGCTTTACACGGGTGTATCTGGTAGCTGTCCACATGCAGGGTCTGGGGATCCCCGCAGTTCTTGCCGGTGTCCCGGTTTTCGACCTGGTCCCCCCCCAACGGCTTTGCCAAAGGAAGATTAAGCTGGATCCGTCTTGCCAGCAGAGGCACTTAAGTCAACTGGCAAATTCTCCTCTGCTCTTTAAACAAAAAAACGGAAAAAAATTTTTTTATTCCACCCAAGACACTAAACCTATCAGGGTGTGTGTGTGTTGAACGTGTCCTTACATGTGCGTGCGCGTGCGCGTCTGCACCAGCCCATGCGTGTGTCACCGTGGCCTGCAGAAGGTGTGGAAAAGAGATGGCAACAGCACGGGAGTGTTACCACGGTGACCGCGGCCAAGGCTGCATGAGCTCGTAAAAGAAAGATTTTATTTTTTTTGTGGTGAGGTTTGTGTTTTGATGTTTCGTATCCAAAGATTACTTTTTATTTATTTCCCAACTCTGTTGAATCACCAGCCAAAGGGATGTGGGTGGTGGTGAGTGGGGTGGGAGGGGCGGGGGGGGTTGATGGAAAAAGCACAGCCCTGGATCTCGTTTGTGATCAGGATATAGGGGGTCTTTGCTTTGCCCACTCTGGAGTTTAAGGTGCTTTGAGTTTTTGCCACGTATTTGTGTTTGAGTGGGTGAGAATGCTGTAAAATTCAGTTTCATCGTTACAACGTGACACCACCAAACCACTCCTCTCGAACTGCTGTGTGAGAATTATACAAACAGAAATATTTAAAAAAATAATAATAATAAAAAATGTCTAAAAAAATGACGGATTATGGGAATTACGAAAATAGTATCGGGTCCTTCAGCTGACAACCAGTTTGCCAAATGACTCGTCCGTTTCAATCCGTATTTTCAGTCCTTCGTTAAAAAAATTGGAAGCTGTGATTGGCAGCCATAAGCCTTACCGAGTGTCCTTTGCGGAATGCGCTTTAGGGAGTGGCTCCTTCAGTGGCCCCAAGGAGACACTGTGTGGTCCGAGCTTGGAATATAGGACAGATGATGTATTTTTATAATGTACCAGTGTGACCGTCAGCTTGGTAATAACTTTCAACCCAGAAGCGGGAGAACACAAAAAAAAGCAAAAGCAATCACACTTAAAAGCATCGCACAATCGTTTGGGGCGGCACGGACAGCAGTCTTCATAGGCTTCTGCTCCTTTGTCTCCTAGCCGTTAGTTAAACCCCGCCCACAGAATGCTGCAGCAGTTTGGCTCAAGCCATCTGTACGAGATCACCGGCCGTCCGGCGGCAGTACGTGCAAGGGATTGGCCGGCGTCGGCCGAGGCAGTCCAGTCGGAGAGCAGAGTCGGCTTGCGGTGTCACAGACCAGCCTCGAAGTTGGTGTCGTCCGGCTAACCGTATCGGTGAAATGGACCAACCGGAAACACAGTGGGACTGAAACTCGTGCAGGAAGAAGGGTCCCGTGCACCTGGCCGGGTTTGGCAGCACTCCCAAGACGTGCGCTCACACACGCGCGGGCCCCACCAAGCTAGCTTCGCCCGTTGTTTCAACATAAACCGAAGTTTTATTTTTCTATCTGTGGTAAGGAGCATCGCGCCAGAAGCCTTCCGTCCGTTTTGTACAGTTTAGCTACCGCATATGCGTAACTATCAAAGTGCCTGAGCACAGAAATCCCCAACAAAATAAATCCTGTTTTTTAATTAGTTTTGTTTTTTACAATCAGCATTTTTACCTCTGTAAAAAAGGCAAAAAATGATATATTACAAGTGTATGATGTACATTTTAGTTATTTTTTTTATTGTTTCTAATATGTATGAATAATGTAGCTCTTGCTTGGACAGATAAAAGGACTGTAAATAATACCAATATGTTATTGTGAAGGGGGGGGGGTGTATCCTTCTCCTGGAAGACCTGCTTCACCTTTTCATGTTCTTCATGTTCCAGCAGCAAACAGGCTCCAAATAAAAAGAAGAGAAACCCACTGTGTGTCTCCTGCTTGACTCCCCCCCCCCCAGGGCATGTGGAGGCCCCCCGCAGGCCTGTTTTGGTACTAACTGGTCCCTGCAGGGAAACGTGCAGAAGATTGTCTGATTCTAAGAAATAAAGGTTCCCTTAAGCATTCGTAAGCTGTGCGGCTCGGTCGCCGCAAATAGTATCAAACTGCACATGTGCAAACATTTAAGGCGTTTCTAATGAGGTAACCGCCACCGCCACCCTCCCACCACCACCACCTTTGAAGGAGAGGAAACCAGCTAATGCCAGACAGCCCACGCGTTTCCAGAATAGTCTGAGACTCTCCCCGTTCCTCAGGCCTGTTGCGGCACAAGACACACACTCCACCGGAGATTTAGCTTTTTCCCATCGATGCGACCTGTGAAATCTGTGCTAAACAAGTTATTTAGAACATTTTCACTGCAGTTTTATGACGAACAGAGGGGGAAAAAAAACATTTCTCAAGTTGCACGGTTGGCAAAGTTCTGTCAGGTTTCTGCCAGCACTGTCATTTAGTATGAGTGAGTGTGTGGGGGTGGGGGTGTACCTGCTCCTCTCCCTCTCAAAACGAGACGATTTAACACGCAGGACCCAGCGTCTCCAGCTCACCGGACACTTCTGCTTCTTCTGAGACTTGCGCGAGTTTCAGGGCCCACAGTGACGTTTCACCTGCCAAACACCAAGTCCTGGGGGCCACAGGGAGATCCATGTCGATGGGAGCGGCGTTGGCAGACGGGAAGATGCCCGCGGGCGTTTTAAATGTCATACTGGTGTTTTCAGCATGTCGATATTAGCGGCTCTGTATAAAATTACTGGAGTATAAACCCTGACTGCCGGCCCCTTGGAAGATGGATGTGGGGGTGGGCCCCCTCACCCTTCAGAGGTACCCGCTTGGCCAGCCACCGGTGCCACCTCTGACCTTGCCGTGGGCGAAGGGTATCTGGCAGTGTCTGCTGTGTGCGGGGCATCTGCCTGTCGCCGTGGCAGCGCCGGGGGCGGCCCAAATGCCAGCTTCCCTCAAAGATAGCAACCATCTCGAAAAAGGAAAAGGGGGAAAAAGCCTGTGCGTGACCTTAAAGTGCCGAAATGTCTCGTTCTCAGCTTTCGTGTGTTTCCCAGGTTTGACTGGGTGTGGTTAGGAGTCATTAAGTGCATTAAAGTGAGACTCGGCCCCAGTGAAGAACCACTGTGTGTGTGTTTTACATCGTGGGGACCAAATGTCCTCACAGCGTAGTTAAAACGTGGTTATTTTGACATTGTGGGACTTTTTTTAGGTCATCACAAGGGGAAACTCAATTTTATAAAAATCTGTGACCGCAATAAAAACTAAAAATGTCAAAAGTATTTTGTTTGGTTACTTTCAGTTAGGGTTACTGCTGAATAGGGGTTACGATTTTGGGATTAGGGTTTTCCCCAAGCGCGCGTGTGTGAGGATTCGCTAACACACTCGCTCTTCTTACATCTTTCTCAGTCTCCTCACGCTCTTCCAAAACCTGCTCTCAACAGCTGCAGCGTCCTTAGACTCCAGACCTGGACACGCAAAGCTGTTCTCCCCTCGGCTTCGGAAACGCCTCGCATCCCCTCCACACGTTACGGGGGGTGAGAACACCGCCGCCGTCATTCGGGATGTGTGTCAGGGGCAGTGTGTCTGCGATAGGAAGGTCGTCGGTTCAAATCCCGGGGTTGGCTAGACGCTTAACTATGAATCACTTCAGGGCCTGGTGACCCTGCCTACTCATTTGTATGTAATTTTGGATAAAAGTGTCTGCTAAGGAAATATACTGTAATTAGTAAACAAACACTAAATAATTATTCAGAGCATTCCATTAGGGGTTGATGTGATTGGTTGTTTGCCTGTCAGGCCTGCCACTCATTGGACGACAGTGTCTCTTTCCTATCCCTCCTCCTCCAATCCCGTGTGGAAAGCAAAGGTAACTGAGCTTATTTTATACCGTTTTTTTTTTGCAGTCCCCCTTTCTCGATAATTGCTCTTTCCCTCTCAGTACTGCCGCTCTTGAAAACATAATGATCTGCTGTTGGCCAGACTGTTGCACGCCAACAAGAGATGGCCTTATTTTTTTTCTTTTCCACCCACCTCTAACCCTTTTGGGTTCTCTTTTTTTAATTTTAATCTCCACGCCTGGCAGTTATATTTTATCAGCCGGTCCCTCGAAGGCCAGACGGCATCAATCATGTTCGCTGGCCTCGAATTTACTGTAAATGGGCGTCTGGTCTCTTTTTGGGCCTTGGCAGGTAGCGAGGTTCTGTGCGGGGCCCGGTTGGGCTCGTGTCGCCAGCATAACCATGGATGACGGTGAAGCTGGCAGTGTGCCCCGTCAAGGAGAATTCCCGGCAGGATTTTGCAGCAATGGGAGGACGTAATCTGGCGCTTTGGAAACTTCCAAAGTCTTCCTTTCACGCGTCCTGAATCAGGTGACAGCTGCAGAACGGCGACTATTTTCAGTTCTGGGTCACATCAGATAAGATTCCTTCCTGAAGCAGATCCAGTGTTTCCACAATCTCCTCTTCTTCTTTTCCTCACTCTAGAACCATCTGCAGGAGTTTTTTTGTTTTTCACCTTCCCTCCCTCCCTCCCCCCCCTTCCCTGAGGCCGGCTGTTTATACTTCAAAATGACTTCCTTCCTTCCTTTACAAGCAGACCCCCTAAGGTCGGCAGTGGGGGGAGGGGGTGTGTGCTTAAAAGTCTCCCATGTAATTGCAGTCCTTCTCCAGGACTGTGTCTATGGTGGCTTCCTGGGTGGGGCAGTACTCACTGCCTCCCCCCCCCACACACATGCATGCAAGAAAACACTGGAAGACGTTTGTGTGTTCATCTGACTAAGGACTTCCCAGTTTAATGTAATAAACGATCCCCCAAACCTCATTCCTCTTTAAAATAAAGTGCAACAATGATAAGAAAAAAGTTTACAGCATTAAAGTGGTAAAAATTAAAAAAAAAATTCTTCTGTGGCATTTTCTATATTTTTTCCCCCATTGTTTGTGGAGCATTCCCCTCAAATGTGTCCTTGTGACGCTGGGTACACACACACACCTACACACAGACCTGTACTCATATGTTTTTGGGGACTTTCCATTCATTTCTATGGGGAAAGCTCTAATCCCAACATGACGACCATAACCCCTACCCAGCCTTAACGATAACCATAAGTGACCAAACTAAATACGAGACTTCTGGCATTTTTAGTTTTTTCATTGCAGTCACAGATTTTTATAAAATTGAATTTCTCGTTATGGGGACTGAAACAATTGTCTCCACAACTTCACAATAGCAGGTTTTAATCACATTTTCGGGACATTTGGTCCCCACAATATAATACACACATACATACACGTGTGTACTTACGCACACAACTCCCACACTGATAGTGATATTGGGGAAGTGGCTACGGTCCGACAGACGAGGCTGCTAAAACACAGCCCCCATCGGACGAGAGCAACAGCAGCCTAGAAGCCGCAGGCTGCCTCGCAGACGGCTATTTTTAATCCACAGACATTCTCCGACGATACTTGGATGCAAGAGTCTCTCTGCTTCCCTCAGCTGTGGTTACCGTCTGACTAAGCCGTGACATCCAGCCCGAGGCCTGGCCAGTGCCCGGTGTCTCCCCGACCCGTTATCCGGCCTGGCATGGGTCACCTCACCCATGTCTATACCAGACAGAAAAAGCATCATGCTCGGCCCTGGATTAATGCAGTGAGAGCGGAGTTAACGCCGGAATTGGGGCCTCTCATGGAATCTCCCATCATCCCATGGGCGCACAGCCCAAGAACAACTGGAACACAAGGCTGCTTTAGTGATAACGAGGGTGTCCAAGTGTATCCATTCTCTGTGAGCATTTTATGGCGTCTCAGTGGGGTTCAAAGATGCCCCCCTTTCCAATCCACCCCCACTCTGTCAACCACATCCTATACATCTGGGCCAGAGTCACCCCTCTGCTTTCTCTCCCACCCAACTGATCACATCTCCTGGCAGGGGTGGACAATCTTATCCACAAAGGGCCGGTGTGTATGCGGCTTTTCACTGCAGCTCCCTAATTAGATTGCTAATTAGAGGACTGATTGGCTAAAGAGTCCTCACGCCTGGTTTTGTACAGCTGACCTATAGGTTATCCCGAAAACCTGCATACACACCAGCCCTTTGCGGATAAGACTGGCCGCCCCTGGCTTGTGGCTCCACAAATTAACAGGCGAACCTGTGGGCCAGTTTCCACCCACACGCATCAGCTTAGGGGGTAAAGGCATCACATCAAACATTCGATAATGTTTAGTTTTTTTTTTTTTTTTTTTTTAAGACAGGCAGCTCAGGTGGGCAGCCTCAAGGGCCCTCGCAAGCAATGATTCCACT
The DNA here is from genome assembly GCA_026779605.1 of Mormyrus hasselquistii. NCBI lineage: Eukaryota > Metazoa > Chordata > Actinopteri > Osteoglossiformes > Mormyridae > Mormyrus > Mormyrus hasselquistii. Next base: position 7,072,304 of record JAODKE010000068.1, read on the forward strand.
TGTGCTGTTGCTATGGAGACAGGGAGCAAGTCACAAAGGAATTTTCGGGTTTTTTTGGGCTCCACAGTGAAGGCCAGGATCAAGACACTGTTAGCATTGTCACTCAGAATCCAAATCGCTCCAGTGGACATCTCTCATCGGCTTTTACGATCTACATTTTGACATTCTTACACTTTGATGTAACACATGGATGTCATTTTCTTGTATTCCTTTAGCAGATTTTAATCATTTAAAAGGAACATAGCATTAAGCTGTACCCATTAATATACCTGGATATTTTTATTAAAGCAATTCAGGTCAAGGACCTTTCTCAAGGTTACATCAGCAGTCGGAGAGGGTGATTCCTAAGCAGGCCACTGCCTAACAGCTTCCCAGCCTGGGCACCATTTACTATGAGTTACTGACAGCCGACACCTGACTCTATTGTGAGCATTTGCTAAATAAAATAGGAGTTGACCGTTTTTAGCTTGCATGTGCAAGTTTACACAGCCTGAATAAATTTTATTGGAGGACAGACGAGGTAAACAACTGACATTGCTGACTGAGGCCAGTTTACTTTTAAAAACAATGTCTATGGTATTAAAACCACTATTAAATACTAATTCAGTCATAATGGCACATGGAAAGTGATGCATCAATATTTCAAGTAATGTTTGGATTCATTCCAGTGTTGAAACCATCAGTTTCCCTAGTATAGGCACAATTTGTGCATTTTCTTTGGCTCCGAGACAGACCTGAATGCAGTGATTTCTTTAGTAAATACATACCCATTAGCACCTGCGGATAATCGCAGGCTGGCTGAAACGGGCCTCCTGCTTCCCTCAACCACACGTTATAGGTGCCCCTAAGTAAGTACAATTCATCTTAAAAGAGGACACCTGCATCTGAATGTTCTATCCACCACACCACTCATCACCATCTGTCTGAATAGCATGGCGACAATCTGGGGCTTATCCCAGGAAGAACAGGGCTCAGGCAAAGGCGAGGCCAGTCTACCACACACACTAAAGAACATGCCTTTGGATGGTGGGAGGAGGCAAGGAGAAACCAACAGAACCATAGCTATAGCAATTTTGAAAAAGCGATACATTAACAGCACTTCTATAATAAGTGAACGAACTTTGCTACTATGCTATATTCTAATTGCATTTTCTCCGTAGAATTATTATTAGTTGAGAGCATCTGGCAGGATACACAAACACAGCCTTTCACCCCCCAGTATACAGGAATAAGACCCAAATATGTGAAAAGGAAAAACATCCCTTATTTCTCCATTTGGAATGACTAATAATCCCACACAAACTTGAAAGGGATGAAGTCCACTTCACTTACATACTGTAGGTCATGTAAAGTCACACACCACGCTAAGAACGACAGCCTGTTCAGTTCCACATGTGGTCCTGTGGGCAACGCTGTACCACACTGAGGGGAGGCCGTCTTACCCGTACAACAGAAGGCTAGCTAAGTCAGCAGTCTGTGGACCACAGCGCCAGGGTGTTGCAACGGTGGATCGATCCCAGATCCTCTCTGCAGGACACACCTGCTTTGACTGGTACATAACTACAAGGGCTATTGTAACTCTCTTCAAGGTAAAAAAAAAAATTTAAATAAGTTTTAAATCACATGGGACCATCAACGTTTGAAAAAGTTTCAGGCACTGCGGTTAGTGCTCACACTCAAAATACAAACATGAGGAGACCTCACCTGTAACGCGAATCACAGCAAGGCCCAACCCACTCAATAATCAGACACAGTGTTATAAATCACTTTGCTTTATTTAAATCAGCGGTAGGCAGTTATGGTATGACAGGGAAGAGGGAGGGAAAATAAAAATTCCAGTCAAAACAACTGCCCTTGGCACTGGATGAACATTTATGCTGGGGGGGTAAGAGGGGGAAAAAAATAATGATTATATACACACCGCACATGCGGGGCTCCTGTGAGTACCAGAGCCAAACAGCAAACTTAAATACCAGCTTACACAACCTCTCCATGTCCAATGGCGCTAAGCTCATTACACCCCCATGGCCCTATGACTAACCTCAGAGGGGGTGGAGAATAAAGGCACAGTGCCCACCCCCCTCACCCCCCCCCCTTTTTCCAAATCTTCATTATTCTTATTTAGAAACGGTAGGACGAAACTCCACGTGGAAACAGTGGTGACGGCACAATACAGACTGACACGTCCCAGAGATCTACTCCAGATTATTCAAAATAACGATAAAAACTAGACCAAAAAAAAAAAAAAAGCAATCCCCCCCCCCCGCACCACCCGTTAAAAAATAAACTATTCATGAAAAATAACTGTCCTCTCAGCAATTGATCAACACATTTTTTTTTAACCTGAGTGGGAATCGGGATTTTTTTTTTTTTTTTTTTTAAACCAGAAAGTTCCAGTTCATTCCAATGAGGGTTGGCCTTAACCCTGACCAGAGCTCTCCACCCAAACACAATCTACCTGCAACCCACACACCCCCCCACACTGGCCCAGATCCCAAATGCCAAGTAAACCCAATCCCCAGTGAAGCCTTGCCCACCCACTCATTGATGACCATGTGGAGTGTGCACACCTCCTGCCGGAGGAAGCAGGGGGGGCAGGAACGCACATGTACCCCTGCCATCAATTAATTTGGCTTCATGTGTCCACCCAAAAAAAAAATAGGGTTTAAATTATTAAGCTGTGTCCCTCCCCCACCTCCATTACAAGCCTCATCTTGGCTGCCACAAACTCAGTGGGAAACTGATGATGACGATAACAGCTAAAGAGAGCAGTGTGACAATCACACACACACACACACACACACACACACACACACACACACGGCAGGGCGGGGCCGAATGACGAGCGTGCCCAGTTCAGACCAGGCCAGGCCAGGAATAATGATGGTGAAATGTTTGGCGGTCGAATTCAGAGATGGCTATGTGGCAGAAAATAGAAACTTTCCCAGGAAAACCTTCAGAAGGACTCCACCCCTCCACCCCCACAGAACAAAACTCATCCAACCCCCCCCCCCCCCCCGCCCCACCACCCGCGAAAACGAGCAGA
>JAODKE010000068.1:7077333-7087802 GCA_026779605.1 Mormyrus hasselquistii
AATAACTGTGTAGGCCTTATAACTTTGTAGTGTGACACCACTGGGTCTTTTGGCCAGCAACAACGATAATGACTGAATGCACTCCGAAGAAAGTGCCGGAAACATGGCATGGGAGGGCATAAAGAGCCCATTGATGGCTGGACGTCTGAAGTCCGGGGTCGGAAACTGAAATGGGGTCAGGGCGTGCTGGACTGCGGCCGTGCAGGAAATAATGCAACGTGCCGCTTAGCCTGCCTGCCTGCCATAGTGCTGCCCTTGCTGGACCTTTTTTTTTCCCATCACAGGGGTCGCTGGCTGTCAAAGGTCAAGCCTCACCCAATGGGAGGCGGGGATTCCGAGAGGGCGGGCACGAGAACTATTCTCATTGGTCATCCAACTCACAGCCATTCCTGCAAACTGCACACCAATGTGTCTTGAGGCGGCCTTGGAAAACCCTTCCTGAATCCACCCCACTCTCCACAGTATATTCTGATACAGGCTATAAACATAAGGTTCCATCGTAGAATAACAAGGGTCCCCTCCCCTCTCAAATTGACTTAAATGTCAACTAATGCGGTCATTTGCAGAATGCAGAAGCTATACCTGAGCCCATGGATGCCTCTCTCCACAGGACATTATAAGCCACTGCATAATCAGTTTAGAGCTTCTTGGGGCAGATCATCAAAACTATACACTACACACAAGCTTAAGAAGGTTATGAAACTGATAATTTATTTAAAAGTTTTTCTGTATCTTGTTGGGGATGGTTGTTCCAGACCGACCGTGTAGGATTCCACCAGCACTGTGGTCTCCAACGCCAGCTTCTGCTCCTGCTCGATGTTATAGCCCACGTAGCAGAGCTTCTCCTTCATCATGCGCACCGTCTCAAAGTCGGCCGAGTGGTTGAAGGCGTAGCCCCTCAGCAACAGCAGCTGTGAAAGTGAGAGGGGCAGCCTTCAACCACGGCTTCGGAGAGGCGAGAGCGAGAGCACCTTGAGAACGAGGAGAGGACGAGCACCTTGATCAAGTACCGGGTTATGTCCCTTCCAGCGATGTCAAGCCGCCGGGTCAGGTGAGGCAGGGAGAAGCCCTCGTAAACGGGACAGATGTGAGTCACACCATCGCCGGAGTCCACAACCACACCGGTCAGCAGACCTGGAAGTGGGATGACGGCACACTGAAGCACCGCAGGGTAGCCCCCACTAGCCAGACCTCCCTGCCAGCACCCCCTGCTCCACAACTATTACTGACCACATGGCAGGTCAGCATGCTCCCAAACACAGCTCACTTTGCCATCTGCACCAAATTATCAGCTTTTTGTGCTCGACAGATGAGCCAAAACCACGACACCAACACAGGGCATCTCAACCACCGCATGCGTCCATATCAGAGTGATGCATCAGCCAATGATGTATCCCAGTGATGCCGACTGAGCTGGACCAAACCGGCCATGTTTGTGAATTACAATGAACCTGTCTGGGTTTGTCAAATGCAAAAGTCAATTTGGCAACATAATATTTATTTTGTTTCAGATTTTCTAGGTGAGCTTCACCTGCTCCTACGCTGACGAAACGTGCTGCAGTGACTTATAAATACTGCAGTGCACTGCACTACAGAAAAAATAAAATAAAATGAAAAATAATCAGAGCATTAGCCTAACAGCACCTTTAAACTTATATGACACATGAAATGCTGTAAGTGAAATAAAATTGTATCAAATCGCTAAAAGCAAAAAATTTATTGTCGGCAGGAAATCAACACGGTTGGTGAGAGTGACGTATCGGGGGGGGGGTCGGGTTACTTACCTTGTGCATAGAGTGTCAGCACTGCCTGGATTGCAATGTAAACCCCTGAGAACTGATAGGTCTCAAACATGACCTGGAAAAAATTGGGGGGGGGGGGGGTAGACAGCTAAGAAAATGGCACATGAAAGTGTGGAAAAAATGCACATGCAGGGTATCCTCTATCTGAATTACTCTTGTCAGACATGGCCAGCAAAGGCTAGGGAGCAGGTTACTTCCGTTTCCCATAATGCAATTTGGTCTCCAAGGCACCCCTAACAAAGATGGCCGAAAAGGATACACCAGGAGTGCAGAGAGAGCCACGCCCTTATGGCTCCCCCCCCACCCTCCCAAAACCATGGCTGTTTTTAATCAATCATTCATAAATGTGTGTAGGGCGTAAGTGAAAGACTGGCTTATCACCATGGATGCTGTGGTTTAGATGCTGAATCCCAACCAGGAAATAAATTAAAGGAAATTATGCCTCCCCGTCAGACATGGCTGGAGACCCTACCAGCACTGAGTCATGGGGTAAGGGAACACAAAGACCAGGAGCACGACATGGATGTAAATATTAGAACCTGGCATTGTCTTTCAACACTACTTACATACATCAACAACCCAACTTTTAAAACTGACAACACATGGAAACACTATAGCTCTCACTGCCTTTAACCATGTTGGCCTCTAAGGTATAAGGTAAACTCTGCTGTTATTGAGCTACAAAACGAATCCACATTTTTCCTACAGGTAGGACTCACCTCAATGATCTTCTCCCTGTTCTTGGTGGGGTTCATGGGAGGCTCTGTGAGGAGGATCTTGCAGTTGCGTGAGTCGATGTTGAGCTTCTCAGGGCCGAAGGTGTAGTCCCATAGGTGCTTCATGTCGTCCCAGTTCCGCACGATGCCGTTCTCCATGGGGTAGTTCACCTCCAGCATGGACCGCAGCTCACTTGCTTCATCCCCCACCATCAAGTCCTGGGGCATCAGAGGTCAGATGTCACCCTGAGCAATCCACTTAACCCCAACTGCCCGAAGAACACCCGATAAATGGTCTCAATATGCCACAGAAGAGCAAGATGGGAAATGCGAAAACTGAAATTTCATTGGACTTGCTCCTTGTAAAATGATAAAGACATTCCTGGTCTCTGTTAAACGGCCATTCCACATGTTTACCCATCGTCATTAAGGAGCAAAGACCGGTCGCTGTTTACCGGTAACAGCCACAGCTTGACCACTCTGGACAAGATGTCAGGACTGTTAGAGGATGACAATGGAGGGCTGGAGTCATGCTTTCATTCGTAAGAGCAGTTATCTTGTTACCATGTTGTAGGCGACACTGGTGAGAAGTAAACTGTCCAACCAGAAATGTTTAGATACTACAAATGGAGACGTGAGCAGTACAGCTACCATAATATGGCAGTCACATATAGTCGACCCACATCGAATCCAGCAAACTTTTGCTTGACAGAGATGTAAAAAGCGTAGCAGTCCGCACTGCCAGTGGGCATCACTGTGCCAAATTGCCTGGTAAAAGGACTGGCTGGCAGGACAGGTACTTCCCTGTGCCCAGTTTGCCCGCTCTCTGCTGAGGTGAAAACAGGGCTATCCCGGCCCCCGATGAGCGAACGAGGGCAGATCACACTGCCCACATGCACACAGGCAGAGGGTGCCCATGCACTGTTAGTGGTCTCCAAAACGTCAAGCCACTCCTTTGCAATTTTGGGATGCAGTTGATTCCCTCCCACAGAGTCACCCACCCAACCCCCCACCATACACAAATGGCACATCTATAGGTGCATCTGGCTGCAGTTGCACCCCACATACACATTTCACATTTTGTACCTTAAAAAGCACTCCACAACCCCCTCGTGTCTGAAACGCATCACTGACTGTTCACCTCATCAGGTGGTCCGGTACATCTCAAAGCCCTCAGCCCCACCCCCAAAAGATATTCCACATTTTTGTTCTGTCCAAACTTTTACACACTTGATCTGACTTGTTGACTAATTGCCAAACTCTTCCAAGCTTAGGAATGCAGGGAATGGACTCGAACAAAAATGCAGACTGGTTGAGGATGGGGACTGAGGACTGGGCTTAGAACCACTCATCTACTAAACTCCTGGCGGTTAATTTCAAAGCTGAAGCTCTGCTTCCTGAGCACCCTCTCTGCGTAGTTACTATGATACAGGGAATCCGCACCTGGATGTCCGTCTTCCAAGTTATAAATGATTAACATCAGCAACTACTAACAGAGTTAAAAGAATCATGTTTTCACAATGAATATACTTCAAATTCGGCCTTTCCTGTTTCAGTGTGATAAAGATGAAATGTAAAAATATTCATGTACTATTGCACTTTATCAAATTTAGCCTGGACATCAGTTCCTATCTAGGCAAGGACATCAGATTATATTAACCAGATTGCTTCAACTTGTTTAAAATGCAGTCGGTCATTGATAAAAAGAAACTAGAGGACATCGATCCAGCCTTACACTGGTTTCTGTCCAATTAACATTTCAGATTATTGCGTTATTGGTTTTTACTGCCCTGAGTACTACTTCATCAGTCTCCAAAGACACTTTATTGGAAGGGCACTGTAGAATGTACTTACACACCAAAATTGAAATTGATTTTAACACAATATTTAAAGCTGGCTTTTGAGTCACCTTAAATTTAACTACTTAATTTTCCCTCAATTTACCAATGTATTACTAAGACTCGTTCTCGTCCATAAAACATCTTTGTGTTTTTAAATCAACCATGTACCACTGTTTTGGTTTTTCACCCTATGTTTATACACCAACACTTTGCGTCTATAATGCCTTTGCAGCATCTGAAACTTTACAATCCTATAGGACGCTACATAATCAACACTCCCCTTAATAATCCATCCATTTTCAACATCCACATCTGCCGCAGTACTGGATGCAAGGCGGATCTGCCACCGCTATTATTATTTGCATACCTTCCCTCGATCATCAACTTCCACACTCGTCTCTGCTTCCACAAAGCCAAATTAAGGCACCGAATAAGGGATCGTGTAACTCTGACATGTCTCTTCTCCCCGGATACAAGGCCTACGCCACTGCTGGCTGTGCGCCCCCCCCCCCCCAACCGAGTGTCAATCTTCCCACAAGTCCAGGGTTAAGTAAAGTTCAGCCAGGCCCAAAAAAATAACGCTGCGAATCCCAAAATACAGTTTGACAGTTAGGGACAGATGGCATTCTCTAGTCAAGACAAATTTTGCACACAGTAAAAAAAAAAGGCATCATGATAATAAAAAGAAAACAGAAGAAGAGTCTTATTAAAGCCAGGCATGTTCCTGTCCCCAGGCAGAGAGGGGAGAGGGTGGACACCACACACACATTCACAGAACAATTCACACTTACCATCTTTTTGCTGTTCTACCTCAAACAGCAGACAGAGAAAGAAGGCAAACAGATGTTACAGAAGAGGTAAGGAGAGTGGAAAACCAAAAAATTATGTGACCCAGCACAGCCTGGGTTAGAATCCCACAACAGAAACCTCTGCTGCATCATTTAATATCAGTCACACAGCTGTACATATGGGTCTTTTTAAAAGCCATGTAAGCAGTTTTGAGATGAAAGTGATTGGAACACAAATAGCACAAGTATTAGCGTTAAGGGTGAAACGGCATCACCCGAACTGCCCACATCTGGTGCAATGGGAGCATATTATTCACCGAAGTACCAGACTTGTCTGCCCGAGTCTCGTTATAATTTCGAAGTGCGACACAAAATAAAGGGGGACGTTTAATAATCCAGAATGTTTCGGAAAGGCCAACCAGAGTCAGAGAAGCCATTAAGATAAAGGCGCGGCAGACAACAATGATCCGAAGTCACTACGCAGGTACCTCCCATTGCCAAACCTTATGGTTTGTTTCTCAGCTATTTCCTTTTCCCTGGAGCCTGTTGGTGAGATGAGAAAGCGAAAGGAAGCTGCGCTCTTTGGCTTCTTGGGCAGCCGGCTGTGTGTGAAGCGGAGACCTGGCAGCTACCTGATAATGTTGCCACACTACATGCTGTTTTCTGTTTGTTAACCCATTTCCTTCTCATTCTTCTTCCCACACCCAGGTCAACTTTGATATAATGAAGCTGGGTGTGAAAACCTGCCTGATCCAGTCAATTAACCATTTGTACACTATGGAGCTGCAAAAAAAATTAATGACCTGCTTAGATTAGAGCCGCATGTCTTGTTTAACAAAGTGCACATTCTCTGCTTTCATTTTTTAAAACCTACAGCCAAAAATGTATGACACAGAAGTCATTTACAGTTGCATGTATTATGTGTCATTCACAGTCAAGGCACCAAAGTGAAGCTCTAAAAAAAAATCTGACAGCAATACTTGAGTTCTGAAGGAACATTCTGGAAGTCATGGTTTTGCCACATCAAAGGAAAAAAAAAAACAAAGAAGAATACCAAAGAAAAGGAAGTAGCCGAGGCAAGTAGCAGGCGACTGCTTGTAGGGGGCGCTGTACCTTGATCTCGATGTTGCCCACTTTGGCTGTAGAGCGGATGATCGGCCGTCCCACCAGGGCTGGGAAGATGTGCTCGGGGAAGTTGGAGCCAGCATAGCCACACTTCACAAACTGGGGGGAGGGACAGATGGGGGTGGGGGTGGGGGTGGGCAGTGGGCATTGGTGTTAACAGGAAATAGAGTATAAACACCTGGACATGCATCTGGGAGACCTTGGCGTTAAAGATCACCACCGTGGCACAACCATTGAAGAACGAACATAAGCCTCAGGAAAGGTCATAAACACATCACCTTTACATACCTCACTGTAACGTGGTTTGGCCTAAACTCAGAAACATTTAAACTATGATAATAGCCAGAAAGGCCTTACATAGCTGCTGAAAGTTAAGATTAAAGGTTAAAGACGGGGATTCATCTCAGACATGACAAAAATACTCTGTGCTCTGCTGACGTAATGTCAGGCTGGATCAGTGTAAAGACGGCCAACAGAGCAGCACCTCCCATCCATTTATGCTGACAGTTCAGTATATTCTAACAACAATGAATCTTAAAAAAAATAAAAATGTCAAGAACAAGCTCAGCTCCCATCATAAGTAAGACATCAGATCCCCAACGAAGGACTAACCCAGTCATCAAGGGAAACCAGAACTATGGCTGCTTTAATACATTTCTCCTTGTTCTCAGTCAAAGACATAGAGCAAGAAGTTTTCAGTGGCCTGGTCAAGAAACTCCTTCTACTGGAAGTACTTAGTTATTGTCTTATTGCTCCTTTAGAGAGTCATTGATACCAAACATTCCAGGAATTGAGCTGAGGATCCAAATCAATAACCAATGATAAAATTTATAGTAGTAACCGTTTTATATTATGGGTCAAAAAGGAAATGTTTTCATTTACCTTAAATTTACAGTAGGAGACATGGATTAACTAGAAAAATATTATTTACAGATGAGATCAGGACTAGGACCAATTTTTGTGGTAATTAGGTAATTAATTGTGACCTTGTCTGGATTGAGAAATATCATGCCTAGTGTACCAGAATGGGGTTTGGGGATAGTCTTCAGCATCCCATTTCAACAAGGTAAGAAAGTTTCTAACCAAACTACACAGGTTCTTTTCATTCAGAAAGGCAAACCTTTATAGCCAATAACCAGGACAAGCACTAGGGGACCTGAGGGCGGAAGCTACGGCTATAGTCAGCGGATGGGGTAAAATAATAATAATAATAAGTAGCGACTCCATGGTAAAAAAAAAGAATAATCATAACATTTTAAACATCAGTGTCCATTGTATTCTAGCAACGATTTAACGCGAACATTTAGTTAAAGGTTAGTCTCGAATCTAACCGTGCGACATTCTTACTTGTGTCAATGCCGGAAATAGTCGGTAAAATAGTATATGCACTTTAATGCAATACGGTCCACCGGTACCATCACTATGTCTTTAAATATTAAAAATCACTTTAAACATCGGAAGATAATAATAGACTATAGCAGTAAAAGAAAATAACCCACTGGGCAACCAGTGTCGTAGCGGGATTTTAAACTGAGCGCCCGCACAGACGCTGACAGCGGCGGAGGGACGTCCTGTCGAGTTCAAGAAGGACGCAGCAAGCATAGCAGCTGGGCGGATCCTTACTACTATCCGATGCACTGTCCTGATCGACAAGCTATTTGGTAGGTATTACTTCTTTTCCCCATTCAGCAGAGTAATTTTTTTCATTTGTGGAATATGTACAGTAATGAAAGAAGCACGCTTGGTGTTGCAAGGTTACTGATCATTCTGAAGTACCAAATTTCTTTTGTTTCCTTTTACCTGCTAACGTGGAGCTCTGTGAGAAGCTATTCGCTGAGCAGAGCTTTGTAAGCAATGACTACACTAGAAGAGAATGCAGACTGCGAGCGCGAACTAGTGCTGCAAGAAGGCAGTGGATTCACTGCATTGCCGCGCGATGGAAACCGTATTACGGGACTCCTTAATATATTGCATTACGTGCTCCCATTTAGAGCCACGTAATGTACTTAATGGCTTCGGAGAATATGACAAGCTGACAGACATAAATTCCTTTGCCTACCCACCCATTTAGGCACTTTCTACTTCCTGTTTCAAGCTAATCTATCCTCGCAATATATATTATTTACAACTCCAATAAACAAAACAAATTGCAATTTGGCCATAGACATACCCCGGTTCCATTGTCACAAACCACCACTTTCCTTCCCTTATTGTCCATTTTTCAGAACCCAGAACCAGCAGACCACTCCTGCTTAACTTTCTTCTGCAAGCCGGAAATCGCCACTCCAGCTCCCGCAAAGGGTTTCTTCCGGTATGTGTGACACGTGATCTCACCTCCCACCTATACAGCGGCGCACGGAAGTAAAGCATCCCCCAATCAGACGCCACGCACACAGGTCACGTTTATAGCGGCGCCTTCCATTTGACACGCGATTTGAATGACAGCCAGAACAATCCAATCATAACGTGGGCCTCATGTTGGCCTACGTGCTTTCTTTGAATGAGCAAAAAAAATATATATAGGTAGGTGTCTGGTCGGGGAAGCTTTGGGTGTGCTGTATATTATTGGGGCTTTTAAAGAATTACGTTGACTGTTTTGCCCTATTTGTTCTTTAAACAGTGCTGCTTGTTGCAGTTTGACGTGATTTACAGTATTCGTTTTTAGTCTTGGTGCAAATTGTAAATTATGATTTTCGTTCCAGGTCAATAATTTACAATTATGCTTCATCGAATAGCTGCTTTAAATGTGAATCCTTTATCCACAACAGCTTAAAAACAATTTAAGTGCATTGGAGCTTCAATCCCAAGATTATTCACAAAACATTAAACATACTCACTGACAGACTCATTTGTGTTATTTTATACTTGTTATACATATGCCATGTGTCCTTAACCCCACCCAAAACACCCAAGTTTAGAAATGCACATGTATATTTATTTGAAAATTTGCTTTGAAAATAGATTTTATAAATATGAACTGTACACATTTCATATAAATTAAAAAGTCCAAATGATTTTAATGAATTTTGAAGTAGGGCTGGACAACGCGAGTAGCGAATTGCTAAGGTTGCGATTTAGGATGTACATTAGACAGTACGTCGGTCCCAGGGTTTAAAACTGTTGTGAGAATAGTTTTACAAATTCATGCCATGCTCCCTGTGTGACAGTCATTCTCACCAATCACAAGTGCCGTGCTTTTCGTGTGCCAGTCATGCTCACCAATCAGAAGTGGCCCAAGAAGACTGTGTATAGGCCCACAAACAGCCAATACGTGAAATCCAAGGAAAATGTTACATTCGCCTTGCGGAAAAAATACTAATTCCGCTACTGAGCTGTAAGTGAATTGCTTTCCTATTTCATCGTCCGTGATTGTTTCAAAAATATCGTATCTTCAATAGAATGACCTCTTTTGCAACACCAGCAGCAATGTACTTCATCACCCTGTTGGGGCGCCCAAGGAGCTGGGGGTTAAGGGCCTTCCTCAAGGAGCCATAGATATGCTGAGGGCTTAGCCCACTGAGCCACACACTGTCCCCAAATGGCAATAGCATACCGCTAACCCATCAAAACAAAAATGACAGTTCGTAATCCTCACATCAGTGGAGTCGGTGACCCCCAAAAAAGCCATTAATCCCATAATAAAGTCATGTTTAGTGTCATATGTTTTTGTCCTTATTAATCTAAGTATTTCCAAAGATTAATCTTAATCCCACAACAGTAATAAAATAAAAGCTTAGCTTTAACATAAATACTAAAATAATAGATCGCTTTAATCGCTATTACAGTTTTATATGGGCACTTGGTCTTATTATTTAGAAAAGATACAAAACGAGACGCATATAATGTTTATTCATTCGTTTTGTATTTGTCAGAGTAACAAAGCAAAAGAACGATAAGACACTTCAGTCAAAAACTCCATTTTACTTCTCATTTGAAATAAAATGCAAGGTTGCCAGCTTTGGTCAGCTGCATGAAGTGAGATTTTCTGTTCTCTGTTCTGCACCCATATTTACATGTATGTAAAAGTTTTATTACGTTGTAAATAGTCTGTAGGGTTTGCAAACTGCCCTAATGTTTTTGATGCAGCTAATTTTAAGTTCAGAATGGAGTAATATCAGGGACAGATTATGGGTTGTGTGGGCCCCTGGGCAAAAAGTTCGCGAGGCCCCCCCCCCCCCCCCCCCCCCCCCCCCCCCC
>JAODKE010000068.1:7087902-7098543 GCA_026779605.1 Mormyrus hasselquistii
TTATTTGGATTTTTACAACATTATTGTTGAAATACACAGTCCTGAAAAAGGGACGTTTCTTTTTTTGCTGAGTATAGATTTTTTAATATAGAGTATAGACATTTTTTTTGGTTTCACCTGATTTGATTTGTATAGAAAATAACCGTATACAGCTATTAAAAAGCGTAAACTTCGACCAACACGAAATCACCAATAAACTACTTCTATTTATTCGACATTTAATAAAATGCACAATATGTTTACAAATTTCCAGCTTTACGGTTTCAGGACAGAACAGCCACTCTGTTATGAACATTACGGCTTTTTGGTTGAGAGTGTTAGATTAGCTGCTGTTATTAACATTAATAACATATAAGCGCAAAACAGGGCTACACACCCCGAAGTTCTTGCTTGTTCATTGGCGTGGGAAAAGGCGGTTCTAGTACGTGTTATTATGGGGGTGATCAGCGTTATCTCCCAGATCGCTATTGTTTTTCTTTATGCTGCAATTGTTTTCATTATTTCTTTATTTAACTTAACACACTACATCTTTAAATTCTCATCTTTGCATTAGAAAATAGACCAGTTAATATCTTGGCGGGATCTCATGTAGTAATGCTGCGTCATATGTTATACATTTACTACACACTGAATATTGAACTGAAGCTTGACATAAAAAAATATACCGCAAATCAAATCTTAATCGTAATGTCTGTCAGAAAAATTTCGATTAGATATTTTCCCCAAATCGTTCAGCCCTATTTTAAAGTAGGCCTTGCCGTAGCCAAACATGATTCTTTAACTTAAACCCATACCGTTGCATAAATATTTCTGCACAGTAATTAATAGACTTTTTAAATCCCTTATAATAATATAGGAGTTAAGAAGTGATGGCAGCGATAGGTACGTGGGCCTTCTCTCAGTCTGCGGTGGAGAAGATGCAGTGGATGATATCGGCCGGAGAGCATGCCACCGACGCTGTAGAAGAGGCTATGGCAGGTGGGTCGAAGCCCTCCCTTCACGGGGCGGCCATACAGTTAAAGCATGGGAACGGGCGGGGCCCTGACCACGCCAGCTACGACATGTGTAAACACAGCAAATAGTCTTGATATAGCAAAAACGCTTTCGGCCAGAAGTGGAGGATAACCTGGAGACCGGGCGCTTCGTCGTGGGACGAGGCGGATTCCCAAACAGTGCCGGGGTGTTGGAGTGCGACGCGGCAATCATGGAGGGCTCGCCTGGGCGTTTTGGCGCAGTCGCGGCTTTACGAGGGTAAAACTCCATGCACATGCACTATGTCTAGACATATTAACATTCTTATATTGCTTGTTAATTGCTTCACAGGAGTAGAAAAGATGTTGTTCGGATGATTATTATGGAAACTGATGTAATATTCATGTATGTCAATTAATTAAATAGTTCACGAGTTCACACCTGGCCCATTCATGCAGCTAGATGTTTTTTAAAAAGCAAATTATGTTAAATACTTTGCTGAAGGGTTCTTTAGTAGTAATCTCCAGGGATGTGAACGAGAGTCTGCAAGTGGTGACGATCGTCTCGTGTGTGTATTGCCAGAGTGGGGACCCCGATCCGCGTGGCACGCCGGGTGTTGGATGGCAGCCCACACAGCATGCTGGTCGGGGAGGGAGCCTCAGCATTTGCCCGGGTACAAGGATTTTCCCTGGAGCCCGACAGTGACATGCTGAGCGCGCCCACGGCCGCCGCCTACCTGGTGCGTTACTATCGGTAGTGTTTGCACTTAAATGCAGACCAAGGTTTACACATCGTAGTAACATAATTAATATGACACAAATCAACACCAAGACGTCTCCTGTCATCACCACGCATGAAACCACTTCCATTCAAGTTTTCTTCAAACACATTCAATGGGGTGACGCCAATTAGTATAACATTTCTCAGGTTGAACGATGCCATGTATCTGATGTAGTAAAATTTCCTACGTGCTTTTGTTTGTAACCTGGTGTTTTACTCGTTTCCACATGAGTAAATATTAAAGATTGAAAATAGGTTATGAGACGGTGGAATGTTTAAATGCGCTTTTAATAGGCACTAATAGAGAAATTAGTTTTCACACAGCAACATTTAATAAAGTATTTTCTGACTTCCGAATGCAGTTTATGGAGTGTGAGAAAGGTAAGATAAAGACTCGGACAGAAGGTTGTCAGTTTGCAGAGAATGAAGAAGTATATCTTGTATAGTTGTATGAAACACAGCCTCTGATCCATTATTTTTATTGCTTCTAGGAATTTCTTCAAAAGCGGAAAAGCGTCCCTGGACATGACACTCTGGGTGAGAACGTAATCAGTATAATGGCACCTGTTGCTTCTTGTGCTGGACGTGCTTGTCACGAGGTTTTCCACAGCTGGACTTAACTGAATAAGAGCTCACGTGCAATAAAGCCTGTTTTTCACACGAGGGCGCTGCATGCATCTCTTACGCGGAAAAGCCGGCTTCTGCTTGCTTGCCATCGTGGTAGTGATGTTAGAATTACAGGCGGGGCGGGGGAAAGTTAGGACGATTCCAAGGGCCCACTGGGTGACAGGGGGCCTAGAAAATGTAGAAAATAACTGGACTGGTCTGGACTGTGGGGCCCAATTTGTCTTACAACGCTCCTACATTAACATTAACATCTTGATTCTTATTGAGATACTTTGGTTTCCTAAGGCTAATTAAGTCGTTTATAAGTGGAATAGTATTAATTTAGAGGAAGTTAAATGACCTGGCAGCTTTTTTGCAAGAGTTTCATATTTGATCCTCTTTTCACACGTTTTTTTTTTTCTTTCTGAACCATAGGAAGTAGAATTTTAGAACGGACCGTGGTTTCTAACCTCCTGGCTAAGTCATAGCTATAGTTCATTTCAGCAGTTCCTTCTGGAGTTTCAGTCAGTACATTTGTCCTGAACCTCACCACAATTCAGTTCTCGGGACTGTTCTGTTCCAGTCAGGGTTATGTGCCGGAATGCTCCATGCGGTTCTGTCAGACGGTATTCACTGTTCTGCACAGGAGCCTTGTTGTTATTTGATGAAAGTGCTTCTTTTTCACCCCCCCCCCTTACTGCATCCTTGGTAGGGCTCATTGCACTAGATCTGAAGGGAAACATCACTGTGGGTGAGTTAGCCCCCCCCCCCCAAGCTACCTGTCATTTCTTTTTGAAGAGACCTCTGAAGCTCGCATTCCTCATCTTGCTCTGCAGGTGTGTCCAGTTCCGGGATCCCCTTCAAGGCCCCTGGGAGGGTGGGCGACTCTCCACTGCCAGGCTGTGGTCTATATGCAGACCAAAGGGCAAGTGAACACACACCCCCACCCCCAAATTATCTTTGCATTCCTTTTTTTTTCTAAAAAAAAAAAAATTGCAGAACATTCATTGAACTGCGAAGATAACTTCATAGGATGACAGTATGTGATCAAAATACATACATGCGTGATAAAAATAATAAATCATTTATGCTGTTGTGTATTTACCATGATATTTCCGTGCATGGTGTAAAAATAGCACCTGAGGGGTAATTGGTTTCTACTCTTAAATACGTAATGAGAGGTGATAAGTGTGGAAAAGCTGCAGAGAGACAGAACAAATGCATATGAAGACTGATAAGACCTGAATTAGCACCGTACTGTCAAAACAACAACCCATTTCAGCTTTTCAGATCCATTCACATGTAATTGCTTGCAGTCTTAGTGGAGCTGTTCCTGTAACCTAGAAACAACCCACAGCTGATTTGAATTCACAGCCTTGTAACTTGGAAGCATATTAAAAATGCATAGAAGAAAGGGACAGAAAAACTGAGCTGCATATGCATCTCGGGACAAAATAAGCTGTCACCTATATGTGTGTGTAAACGGTAGTACACTTGATGACTGACTCCCACTTTAAAAGTTGCACATTGTCTGTTTCAGGTGGGAGCTGCAGCAGGTTGGTGGTTCGTTTCACTCTATCCAATGACATCTCGACTGCTGTCCAATGACACCCTTCCTTAAGGGCGTATCCCAATTAGGCAGCAGCCAATCAGTGGTTGTTCTAGCTTGTATCCTGGGTGAGCTCCTCCTTCAGTGCCCCCTCTCCCCCCAGCAAAAATTGTATGTCTATCTCCCACCCCTACCCCCCTGCCAACAAAAGAAAAGGCACTATTTAGCCCTGTCATTTTTATTAAGACATTTGGAACTATACAAATCTAAACCTAATTTTACTAATTGCACTGATACTGTGCAGAGTTAGGGGTGCGCTGTTTAATTGATTCCTCCTGCTCCCCCTACCTCGGGATTCCAGTGGGGCGACCTGAGGTCAATCTCAGAAACTAGAGTCAGGGGGCTCACTCCCAAAAGGTTTATTAACCCACATAGTGACATCATACCATTGACGTGACGTGCATATGGGCGATAGAAAACCAATTGCGCAAATGTCACCATTCTGATTTTTTCTTTTTTTTAATGTGGCCACCCCATACAGCCTCTGGAAAGGTGGCACCCTGCGCGGCTGCACATTGCGCTCCTACCTAAATCAGCCAGTGCAGCCAGTGAGCAGTGGGGAGGATTCTCTCAGTCCCTTATCCAGTTGATCCCAGTTGATCCTAGCTTACTTTTTGGTTTATGTTTGTTAGGTAAAAGACAAGAATGAGCAGACCTCTGTTTGTTTAACTGCCCTAATATTACTCCTTCACAATTAGCCACAGGTGACGGGGATAAAATCATGTCCTACTGCCCGAGTTACCATGCTGTGCAGCTGATGAAGCAGGTAACACCCCTACTGGTGTGTGACAATCTCGATAAGTGCACCCCAGCGTTGCTAAGAGAAAGAAAGGTACTATTGACCAAGTGGTAGGAGAGGATAATCAAATAGGAATAGAGAATAATTCAAAATAAATCGAAAGAAACTAGGCTTCTGATAGGTTGAGGTTATATTTGACCTCCCAAGTTGACATTTCTACTCTAATGGATCTGCATGGAAGGGGGTATTGCGGAGATGCTGGTAAGTCAACTTGACAGAAGCCAGCAAACTCTGAAAGGCACCATTACTGCGGCCAGGTGCTTACATGTTCTCTGGGTCCACAGGGCCGGGCACCAGCAGAGGCCTGTGAAGCTGTCCTCCAGGACATTGCTCAGAGACTCGGCACAGACGAGGGCTTTGAGATCAGCCTGGTGGCCATGAACATCAAGGTACTCACTCTGCTCTTTCATCACCTAGAACTGGCTATTGGCTAGTATTTTCATTGAAGTGAGTTCAGGATTGGGCCCTTTTTGGGTCTGTAAGCCTTAGTGAACAGTTTCTTGATACCAGTTGGTTAGGCTTTAGCTGGTGTTAGGGCAGAATGTCTCTCCCTTTGTCATTCAGTGACAGCCACACCATGAGGCTATTAGGCAATTGAGTTTATCATCACCCAGCTCTTGGCCGTCTGTGGCTGCTTGGCTTGGGGAAAGCCGTGCAGATGGTGGACGACGGCAAGCCTGCTGGGGGTCCTCTGGGGCTACCAGCCGGCTGGGGACCTGGATTGACCCAGAGGGGAGCGGGGGGAGGGGGTAATCCTGAAGAGGAGAGGGCTAACAGATGGTATATGTGTATGGTAGGACTCATTGCTGAGGTCTTTGGATAGACCCATTCCATCCTCAAACTAACTTAGATTTATGGTTGTTTTATATACTTGAACACTGAGACCAACTTACAAAAATGACTTTTTGTACTTGACTCTTGCAATGTTTGGTGTTCATCACATGCCTACATGCAGCACACTATCCACCTTCAGATGTTTCCTTGTTTCTTTGTTGGGTGTCCTCCAGATGGAGCTGAGAGGTGAGGAATAAGTGTCCCCGAGCTTGAGACCTGGGTGCATGTTTTGCCTTTTTGCAGGGGGAAGTGGGAGCAGCCTCCTCTTTGGAATTCCCATACACATTCTGGAACTTTGGCATGGCTTCCGTAGAGAAATGCACTCAGAATCCAGTCCCCTGGGTCAGTCTTTCTGCAAATAAACAATGACTGGTCTAGCTTTGCTCATTGGTACATTTAACATTGTGTGATTAAATGTCTATTAATGATATTTTATAAGGAAACTAACTAATACTTCTCTGTTTGGTTTCACTTTCCTTTATGCAAAAGGGGTCCTATTCCCAGAAATGTGATGACAAGCCTTAAATGAAACTTAAAAATTGATGCTATGTTACGGGTTAGGTAATTAATCTTAATGTACATTCAAGTCTTCTGCCAGACATTAATGAGGTGGTCCAAAGCACTGACTGAAACAATTTTATCTTGATTTAAGCTGGGGGTGTAACTGTCCTGGTTCAGCCACCCTGTGCTGTTCATTCATGGCCCTTTTGCCTTATTTCCAGTCATATGAGATTGAGCTGTGCTTTCTCTCATAAAGAGAACCTCTGCCTAAGACAGCGCCTCATTGTAGCTCTCCTGGAATTAATTCTGAAACAGCTGTCTGTTGTTTTTCTCCCCCTTGCCACCATTTTTTCTTGAGCCTCAGATAAAGTCCCTGATTCTTCTTCTCAACCCCTAACCATGCGTTTCTCTTCTTGGAATTCTTGGAGTGCCGGAAATATGATCCTATTCACCAATGAAATGATACACAGCTTCTGTTACACTCCTGTTCTATGTGCATATAAACATGTTTAATGTCTGAATTCAAATTGAGCATATATTTGGCATAAAACAATAAAATTTCTCAGTTTCAACAGCTGGTGTGTTTGCTTCGATCTATTTTCAATTAATTGTAGGTTGATATGATTTGCAAATCATTTCTCTTTTTATTTACATTTTACACAGTGTCCCAACTTTTTGGAAATGAGATAGTATTTGATCCACATAATATTCATAATGCAGGAAAAACTGTCTAGTATTGTTCAACGGTATAGCATTTACACTGTCATTTAACACTGCCTTGTTTGAGCATTACACAAAACATTACAAAATATGATTGTACATGTCCGCCGTAAACTTTTAATACTCTTTTTATAGAACATTATTTTATTTAATGCATTATGTATGTTTTCCCTTACTGAATCATTTTTTTTTTAATCATCTATGTTTGTATACCTGCTGCAGGAATGAATGAAATCCCCCCCCCCTCCACAAGGTGAGCAATGAACTCGAGTCTAAGTCTAATAGTCGATCTGTCCTTGATCTTTCAGGATGGGATGCACGAGGCAAGTTACATGACCCCTTTGGTCTGCAAACTCACCAATACCATGTAGGAGTGATATCAACACTTTTTGGTGACCTTCTGTTGGCTATTGATTTTTACTTGACTCTTTGGTTGTTTACATTATACATCTGCACAATGTCCCTTTAAGTTTGCAAACATCATTTGGCTGCGTCACTGAATGGTACCTTGTAATGGCTATCAATACTTTGGCCTCATTTTAGAAGTGAATTTGATTTATGTATTATCTAAAGCTGTTGTGAACAAAGCTCGCCTCTTTGTTATGGATGCTAGGAGGGGGTTGGACCTTGAGACCAATTAGGGAATTTGCAGATATGAGAAATATGTGAATTGCTGATACTGCTTTGGGCTCTGAATACTTTATTTTCAGACACAGCATTTCATGGATAACGGGGGAGTCGACTAATGGCAGCAGTTCATATTTATTTTGATTAGACTATTAATTATGATAAAAGCAGGGTTTTGCATGATAACATTAGGGTGTACATGAGAAATATATCATGTTTCACTACCAGAAATTAATTATTCCTCAAATAAGTCCTCTGTGTCCTCCACAAGTAACTCAGAACTCTGACTTCTGCAGTCAGTCATATGCTTTAAAGTTATATTTATGCATCTTCAACATGGTACACCCACCATGAATATGTAACTGGAAGCTCATAATATATCATGTGCTGGTCCATTACTGTTTCAACATTGCCACAATACGAGGCCACGTTTGTATCTAACATTGTGTATGACACCCATAAGTGATGGACTGTACGTTGGCCATTTTAAAGACTTGGCAACTGAACGGACCTGTAAAAACGGAACGGATGTGATTTCGATTTCTAAGTCAACCCACTTATTGAATCTGGATCATTCAGTCAACAAAATTTAATTTCAAATTTTCCATTAAAAAATAAAGAAGAGTGATTTACGAATGGACTGTTGTATTACTGAGCCAACAGAAAACAATCACAATTCAGTTCAAACACTTGACATATACTACCTTCGAAAACTACAAAAATCTGTGAGAACAATGACACCATAACCGTCCTCAGAAAGGAGAATTTTGTTGGTGAACATTTTTATTCCTTCCACTTATCTATCACTTAGACCTCGTACAGCTGCTTCGCCCCAATCGTGCCCGATGTTGTGCCACGTTTCATTGATGACGTAATCCTTATTTTTTTGACGTTAAGCAAGAAGGTTACGCTAGTGGTCGCCACCTAGTATAGCAAAATGTTTTCTTATGCGCATGCGTCAAGCGCGCAGTGTCATTTGGGTGTCGTAGTTAATAGTATTTCTTTGGCGCCCACAGAACTATACCGGCACTTTTTGAGTCAAACTACAACTTCCGAGAAGCCGGTGAAGCTATACCTACGCGCGTGTAGACCCTATCTGTTTGAGGAGTAGCTATTTCCTGGTTAGACTGGCAGCCATTTTGGGTTCAAGTCGAAAAGCCTCTGGGTCTGTGGGGGAAGTAGCTAGCCTGCTAGTTACTTTTTATTTGACAAAACGGTGACTGTGTCCATTTCTCCAACGCGAAGGGGGACGCATTTTTATACGAAGAAGGGGTTTGCTGTGAAATGTCAACAATGAATCCCGAGTAGTAAGTAAAAAAAAACAACAATGTCTCTGTTTGACACAATGGCGAGCGTTCGGATCTTAGCTGTTGATAGTTTAGCTAGCTAGCAAATAAGAAGTTGGTAGCAAAATGGCTAAACAAAAGAACACCGGGTAGAAAGTGGCTGCCTTTTAGCAGCGAAGGTAACGGCTAGCTATCCCCGAATGCTTTTCTGCCGTGACAGTTGGAAGTCCACTGAGACGGTTAGTTTACAGTTTCAAAACGAAAATCCTTAACTGGTATTAGTGAGGTACGTGAAGTCACCGGGTGTGAAAGTAACCGGTGTCCCGACTGACCGTCCATCCATCCATTCATACATCCGTCGGTATCAGGCTGCCCACCGCTGCGAACTTGCTCTCCTGTTGTGTTGGCTAACGCCGTGCTCTATATAGTATATAATTCCGCAAATCGTTCGACCGTTTAATACCTTGAGTATGAAGTTAATGCGGACTACAGTAACAGAATAGCCATTGTGTGCTGTTTTGGTAATCGGCGTTTTGATGTTTGAAGGTCCCGATAAAGGTAAAAATGAGATGTCTTGCCTATCCAGATATGCAGACGATGGACCCAGGCTGCGTTAATTCGGGCTGATGGCGTGGTCTGGCATTATTGCCCATCTGGGTTTTCAGTTTGTCTGACTGGGAACTTTGTTGCAGGGGTAGTGTTTTTGATACATCTTACATTTGTCCTTGATAGGGGAATATTGGTCAAAAGTTCTCGGTTTATTTTGCGCTTATGGTAAAGGTGGCGGGGAAGTTAAGGAAGTGTAAATTATTCAAGACGCGTGTCTGTGAAATCGAATAGGCAAACAAGGAGTACCGGGACTCGTTATATTGGAAATTTAAGTCCGATTGTATAAACTGTACACGTTTGAGATGAGCAAGTATCTAGTGTGAATGCGGTCAAAAGGACCTAAACTGTCTACATACGGCTGTAGTGTAAATCCTGCATCGGTGTTGATCTTGTCAGCTGTTGAGCTGCATTTCTATGAATCAACAAGTGAGAGCTCTGCTTGGGAGACACCCATCCTGTCCGTACATTAGTCATGTGCGCGTCACATGTCCTCCTGCGCCGCTGCCTGCCCGCCCGGGTGTTGGGCAACCAGCGTCCCCATTCTAAGCGTGCCGCCTTTACTGCAAGCCAGCCCGACATCGCCGGAGCAGGGGGTGGGGCGCATTTTGCAGGCGTGACGAGAAAGCTGGTCTTCCCGTCGGCCTTGTTCATATCCCAGTGTGGGCCCGATTCAAGTGTTTTTTTCTCCAGCCTGCTGTAATTTGCAGGGATAGTGAAGACGACATTGCCTCGTTGGCAGTATTTGTCTCAAAAGTACTTCAGAGCTTCTGCCTCGCTCATTGCTTATTGGGAGATTAGAGTGGGTGTATTTGTTGTCGGGCATACCAGCACCCTGCGGTGTTTCTATAAATGTTAGATTCAATTTTGATTAAACATCCGGTACCCTGTTGCAAGCTTGTCAGTATCAATTAAAAACAGTGATATATCAGTGCTGGCAAACGTTTTTGTTACTGCAGTTTTATCGAAATACATTGGTGTCATTTTCTTTCACACTGTCTATATCTGCAGCTCTGTCAAAGTACACATAATGATTCCTTTTAGACTTTGAGTTTTATTCAGTCGCAAATCCAGATTCTCTGTGATTTTCCCTGCTACTCTCCTGTCTGGGAACCAGGCCTTGCTCTTTCATCCTTGTAAGCTGGTGCTTGAATAGTATGAACATACACCCTCATCTCGTGAGACACACAGCAATTGATGTAATTCTGTTAGCCTGTGATGCCTACCTCTTAGGTAGTGTTTCACTAGCTCCTGTGTGCCCCCAGCCGCCCCACCCCCCCCCCCCCTCCCCCCCCCGCTCC
>JAODKE010000068.1:7105603-7127202 GCA_026779605.1 Mormyrus hasselquistii
GCATCTCACAAAAAAAAAAAAAAACAAAAATTTCCCAAAACACAACAGGAAAACGCCACACAACACCACCCCCCCCCCCCCCCCCCCCCCCAATTCCAAACCCAAAGGCAGATTTCATCCTCCCACTTGCCGTTCCCAACCTCTCTGTGTGCAGGTTTATAAATAAGAATAATGTGTGCAAATCTCACTGCATTCCTACTGCAGGGCTGGTCTGTGGTCAGTAACTTTCTTCCCCCCTCAATCCCCCTTTACCAGGATTTTGATTCGTTTGCTACTTACATGAGCATGTCTTGGAGTTCTGTTTTTCTCTGACGCGGAGCTGTCAGTAGCACATACCAGCTCAGAGCGCAACGGTCCCACTGTCCTGTGTCAAATGTCTAGTTCAAGCAAGGTATATATGTAATATATATGTAACATTATATATATTATGTATATATAAGACCTGATTGGCAAGTCCTGTAGAGTAAAAGAATTACATTATCTGATGAATAGTTACTTGATCATCTCTGGATATAATTTGTGGCTGCAGACTATTGTAATTTTGTTGCATAATATGTAACAAACCAGAGGAAATGTTCAATAAATATTGTACCACCAGACTGTACGATATAAAAACTGTCTGCAATTCTTAGTGGCATATGTAGAATCATTTTGTGCGTGTTTTAATTATTTATTCTACATTTATATGGCAGATGCATTGTACCAGTACTTTAGAATCTGTTTGGAACTTGGCCATTTCCTGTGGAATACCTGATTTGCAAGTGGCAGTGTTAGAGTTGCATAAATGAAACACTATGTTCTTTTTCATAATAAAGGCAACTGGATTCAGTTTTAAAATTAGCTGGGTAAGTCTGTTTTTCAATAGATGTGCCTCTAGATTCTCATCATGCAGGAGATTACTGTTCAGCTCAAGCTCCTTGGTTTGTATAATGGTGTGTTAGTGTGGTTTTGTGAATCAGAACGGACATTTTACGCTGTTTTACAAGTGGGTAAAACCGAGAGCAAAGAATCTGTGTAGTGTGTTTAATCTGCTCAGTAAAGATGGTGTCTTCAAGGACATCCCAGCTGTCTAGGAACTGGGTCATCAGACCTCATCACATACCTGTGGAATTAGCAGTTACAAGCCAGAACTTCAGGCTACTTTGAAAGTGTGTCGTTTGTTCTACTTCTGCTTTGTGTGGCTCGGGTACAAATTTCCAAATGCATCATTATTCCACATTTTGCACAAGTTGCCTGCCAAAGGTGACTCAGCACTACAAGTGACACCATACAAAACCAGCTGTGTTTTCATAGTTTATTCACTCTGTGGGATGATCACAATCGCAGTGCTGTGATGAGAATTTCATGTGGGTTGGGCATAATGCATTTCCTGGTTCACGCAGGCTGGTAAAATGTTACCCAATCATGACTGTTGCCTGGGTCTGCTGATTGCTGCAGCACCGCAGCGGGGAAATGAGCGATGACATAGTCTTCAGTGACTGGCTGAGGGTCAAAGTTCAAATCTCTGGGTACATAACTGCTGTTCCCCTAGCAGTGTGCTTGGAAGTTGTCTAAGCTCCGCTGTTACAGTGGTTCCTAAAAATACCTCTTCACAGCCAGTAATCCACTACAGACATAAAGACATATCTTCGGGACGCCCGTGGATTCTCTCTAACCCCGCTCCGTTTATGTGGAGCTGTCTGTACCAACACAGGAGTGCACGAGCCACTGACACACAACTCGCGTGATGAGTGGGAATCCGATACGTGATGGCAGTGCGGCTTTCAAGATGCCTGCTTTGAAAACGTTAATACAAATGTGCTTATCCCATTTGGACAGCTGAGCCCAAATCGTGCCGTTAGTCATGTACTTATGTTTGTTCAGCGGGGTGACAGCAGTGAGGTTATACGGTACAAAATACGTAGCTTCATGGTGCAAGAGAAGATTTGTGCTGGTCCATCGAATGAGGATTTCTATACGGAGATACCTAGGGGGGCCTTTGTCCCAAAGGTTTATAAATGTCTTTTTTTTTCCCGTTGCTTCAGGCTGCGGAATGTGAGTAGGATATTGAAGGGTCACCCTGGAAATAGGAATGAAACCGTAATGGTGGAGTCTTTCTCAGATGAGAGGCTGTGAGCTTCATCATGCTGCATTTAGAAAAACATCAGTGTCGCTATGTCCATATATTCAGCAGTGTCTTCCTGTATAGGAAGGAAGTTGGGTTGTTTTGGAGCTCAGGTGAGAAAACCGCGTTTTGAAGTGTTACAGGAAAACAGAAAAAAGATCTGCAGCGCACACACAGGTTAAAAGGTGTCAGTATCAAAATAGACACGGAGCATGTCATTGGTGTCAGGCCTCCAGTGGCACCCGGAATAAAAGTGGCTTTGCTCAGAGCGCCGAGGCGAAAATCCACCTGCCCACTGGAGACGCCAGGCACGGTCCCGCAAGGCATATGTGGGTGTGGGCACTTCCTCTCCGCCGGTCAGGTCTTGGTTCTGAAAGACAAGAAAAGTTATTTTGCGCTTCTCGGCACAAATCCACATTCAGCGATTCAATGAAAACTAGAGCAGTTCTGATACAGATCATCTATATGCCTTCCAAATAGGACAGAGAAACCCCTTCTGACATTCTCTTTGCCTCCAGGGAGAACTGAATCCACAGTTTTGGTGCAAGGCATATCTAACCCACTAGAGGGAGCACTTTGAAATCCAAAGATCACAGATCTCCCCTCTCAGCCTGGATAAGAAAATGCCCTCTGGAAACACTGAACCTTAATAGGACCTGTTTACCTAAGTTCCTTTCTAATTAAAGAACTAACCGTATGTCTAAAAAAGGACTAATGACTTACTTTTTTAAGTGTGGAAAAACACATTTAACTTAAAAGTTTATCCCAAACTCCTGGTTTTGTCAGGTACAGATTGAACCTTGTGGTCACCTTAACCGCCATTTAACTCACCTTTGGACAGCAGCCCCAGCCTTTGAGTCTTGTGGGTCGATGAGACTGTCCATAGCCAACAAGATAGAAGAGAAGAAGTGATCTGTGTGGGTCTCGAGGGTTTCCGACTGCTTCTCGATCAGTGCCAGGGTGTCTCTTAAAACTGAGGGTGGATCAGCACAGAGCACAAGTCATTTGGTGCAAGCTAGCTAATGCCACAGATGCTGGGAGAAGCAGCGTTTGGATTACCTGTCTGACCCCCCATTACAACATGACTATTTTTAAGTAGCTCGTTTATACTTGATGACTTACAAAACGTAAGGAATAATCTAAACTAGCTGAATTACTCCCACCAATCACCAAACAGCACATTAATCTCCAGCCATTTCATGTAAAATTAACATCAGAAGTGACCCTTTAAAAATACCAAAAGAGGTTCCCTTAGTGTTACATGGACGTTCAGCTCATCAATAGGAGTCACTAATAATTAAGGTTACAAAAAAAGCTAGGCTCTCCGAATCTGGGAAGATGATCCCCTTGCTCCCAATCACTCATGCCTGACTGCATTGTCCAATCCGTCGTCTCCTGTTACCAGGGGGCAGGCGGGTGCGTGTACAGTTACACAGGTTTACAGGAGCTTCTAAAATGCTGATACTTGACACAGAAGTCATGTGTGTCAGAACAGTGTGATTTCAACCACTTCAGGTCCACGCAAAAAGAAGGCCATTCAGTGTGCAAACTCGACACAAAACCCTGGTGTGTGGAGGCAGACATGGGTGAAGCCTTTGTTCCCAGAATCCTGTGAACTCATAGGTTGTATGTTTATGGATAGTCCTACATTTCGGAAGGTGCCGCAATACTACCCATGAGTCACTTTGGCCTGTAACTCCAGTAGGAAGAGTCAAACGGGGAGATTTGGTGGGATGTGCAGCGACCACATGGGCTTGCTAAGCTCCCCAACAAACATCTGTTGAACTAGTGTTTCCCAACCAGTCCCCTCATGAAACCTTCAGGTCATTCAGCCCCCAACATTGTGTTCCCTCTTCATGAACCCTTGTTGGTCAAACACAGGAGAGGGAAGTCGCTACCGGGAGAGGTGGAGTTCAAATAGCTTAGTAGGGCGTCTCCAGTCTTCAATACTGCTGTGGTGAGGGGCTGCCGTGCACTAATGTCCTTCTGGAAACTCTGGCAAAAAGAAAAGACGGCGGGCAAATTATCAAGCTGAAACGGTTGCAAGTGCATTCTCTCAACTTTCAAGTAATTCCTCTAAACGCAAGGTCCCTGCCTACAGAGTCTTGGATGTAATAGCAGACCTTGTAACTGGCAAGGCAGGACCTGACGCTCATGATGTCTGGCGTGGCCGGCGTCAGACTCTGTATCCTATCTACTACCCGGTACAGCCACAAGATGAGCTCCTCAAGGTTGGAGCAGAACACCTGTAGGTGAAGGAATGGAGTTAATCAAACATGGAGTCTCCAAAAGATGCATTACAACTGCTGATCACATTCCATCAACAGTTCAGATCAAGGTCAATTAAGATCTCAGAACTGCATATACCAGGGTCATCATGTTAGAGAAAAATTGCCTTTGTCCAAAACAATTGCACCTTACTGTATTTCTCTCTGACGATGCCTTCTGAAATTTTAATATCTCTGGTCATTTATAGCAACTCTATTGACACCAATTACCTGGATGTGCTGTACTAGGGATTCTTTGGTCTCTGCCTCCCCCGGACCTGTTTTTGTTCTCCTGTGGAACTCTGGGAGCTTAGCCTCACTTGGGTGAACCATGTAAGAAGCTGCAGCTTTCAGGCTCTCCCTCCCCACCTCCCTGCTAAGGTTCTCCAAACTGGTTGCCAGGCCCACAGCCCTCGCTGCCAAAACCTCTGGGCTACAGGAGGCTCTGGAGACAGACTCTTCCCCAGCAACAACACTTGGTCCAGAGTCACACTCTTCCCTCACTGGCAGCTGCCTCCTGTCCTCAACAGGTGGTGGTGTTGATCTTGCATGGGATTGGTCCTCCAGCAGAGACTCCGAGCCAGCTTGTAGGGAGAGCTCACGGAGATGCTGCGAGAGCACCTCCAACTCCCTCAGCCGGCCAGGCAAGGGGTAAAACTCCTCCTCCCCATCCCAAGGTGCCCCAGCAGGGGGCAAGATACAAGCGCTCCGATTGAAGGTGGCAGCTGTGCTGGAGGAGGAATAGACACCCGGCTTGCTATTGTGAATCAAGTGGGAGGTTCGTGACGCATCGGTGTCCAGCAGGCTGTCTGCTGAGAACCCAACATGGTCCACCAAGGACTGCCAACTACTGGACAGTTTAGAATCTGGGGACTTGGGCTGCAAGTTGTCTCTAAGGGGCTGGTTCTGGTGCTCCTGGTCTTTCGGTACTGTGCTCGAGCTATCCCTGCTCCCACCTGCAGGAGGAAGCTCACCATATGATAGAGTAGTGGAGCTACAGAAGCGGTCCATCTCGATGCCAGAGTCTTCTACCAGTGGGTCGTTCCACAACAGTAACCCAGGCTCCATGGAGTCTTGAGAAGATGGCAGGTTAGGCCGTATGGGGTATGTGTAATCCAGGAGAGCCTGATACTCTTTATTGGGGTCCCAGCTAGGTGATGTCCTGTCTGGGCATGGTGGCTTTGTGCTGGGGATGGCACACGCCCAGTACCTAGCCTGATGAGGGGACATCTGGTGGAGGGGGGGTGGCCGGCACTGGCTACTGACTAGCAAAGTCCCAGGGTCTGAGGCAGCACCCCTCCATGAGGGCCGTGATGACAGGCCAACTGCATCCAGAGAATGGGACCTCTGAGCAGAAGACCATCTGGGGCGAAGGGGCACCGTTAGACTGCGGATGTCCAACGGTGGGCTAGAGAGGCTGCGATGGTGGGAGCCTCCAGCGCTAAAGTCGGAACCCATGCTGGGCTCCTCATAGGAAGACCAGTCACATAGCTCTATTGCAGTCAGTGGAAGGGAACAGTCCTCCCCACCACCAGGGGGAGTAGAAGCATCCGATCGCAAGAGGGTGCTGATACCCAAGGTCTCCTCGACTAGAGGGCTGGATGGTGGCTCCACTTCTTCAGAAGGGAGCTCACACAGTCTGTTGGGTTGCTCTACCTAAGAGAAGGAGACAGCAGCTGAACATTTTCCATCAAGCCTAATTCAAAGCTGGAGTCTGTTTTCCACGCGTCATCTTACCTGCTCAGGTTGCTCAGGGAGGCCGGGCTTCTTCAGGATTGAAACGTGACACTGGGTGACAAACAGCGGCTTTCTGACGCAGTATTGGCTCTGACTTGTGAGATACCTGGATCTTGGCGCCATAGTGACGGTCTTCTTGTGACTGCTCTTCTCTTGGTCCAGGTCTTTAGCCGGTACAAACCGGGTCGTTATTGACCCCTGTCTGGGGACCCAGGGATGGGAAGTTGGTCTGGTGGCCCCGCTACGTATAGCTCCCATGATCCCACTCTGTTGCCTTCCATAAGCCTGGAGTTCCATGTGGGAGGTCAGGTCTGGAAGCTTCCCATCAACATCCAGAGCCATAGCGACACGGCCAGGAGCCACTGCACATCACCAGCCCAAAAGTCGTCACTGAAAACCAAGGATGTCAAACATTTGTCTCCACATATCCGGATTGTTCCAGTTGAATCCCGCTTATAATCATGAACTGTTACCGTTACGCCCCAATGGATCACAAAAAAATAAAACCCACACGTGAGCCACATAACGCTGTTGAAGTGTTGAAGTTTGTCATCGAACACATGCAGCCAGAAAGCCATAGGGTAGTATGGACAATAACAAATTATACATGTTCTCTGCCAAAAGCCATTTTAAAAAAATAATGCTCTTCCTAGTTAAACAATTTCTATGGTGAACAACAAAACCAAAACTGCTACCCGACGGAGTAAGATTAGATTTAGGGACAAAAAGATAGCACATTCACTCCATGGCTGTGATGACACATCCATTTAAATTCTGTAATGTCACTATTAGGACTTGTTCAGGCTTGTTCACAGACCTAGAGAACATAGTCTTTTGTCCAATAACGGTCACAGGAACCACATCCTCCTACAATACCCCTCCCCACATTGCCCCAGAGATTTCCCTCATTTCTAGCCCCCTCCCTCCATATACCCTATTCCCTAACAGAAGTATCCCAGAGAACCTGCAGTAGCTTCCACATGCTGACAGCACACCCTCTGCCGTTTCCCCAGGAGAGAACCAGAGGCACCAGAGAGGGCTGTTTGGAACCACAATGACCACGATACACCATGAATCTCCAGAAGGGATCAGTGAGAACAGCAAAAAAAAACAGAAAGACAGACAAGTCATTGGCTTTTGCTTTAAATTGTAGGTTTGGAGTTATGTGTTATCATCATATTTCAACTGGATAGCGTGAGCTGTCATTAATAGCGCTGAGAAGCATTTTAATCCTCAATGTCAGTGAAAGTCTGCCCTCTATTGGTGATATATATCTTTACACATCTTTTAACTATTTCCAGTCCACGTAGCCACATAGATACACATCAGATGTAACTAACGCCATTCATCAGCTGGCCATCAGCTCTCTGTGTCCACATACAAACACTGCTGACCCACAATGCGTGCGACTCTCTTTCTACAAGGGCTTCCCACCACAGCACTTCATTTGTATTATGATGGGCTATTTTAACCATCCTCTGTTTCCATGACAACAGAGGAAGGTGCCTTCAGAATAGTCATAACATGGAACGTGATAAACATGGACACCCAGACAAGGGCTTTGTTTTGGTGGCTGATCCATGGTTTCTGGCCGGAAGGAAAAATAAATTAAACATTACGAAAGTTATTCTGTTATAAGTGTGTTAAATGATACACCCTGACAGTGCTCTTCAAGCTAAGCTGGGCCCTCCACAGTTTGATCCAGGTCCACTAAGTGCCGGGCAACTGCAGGCAACGAAAGTGCCGCGTCACACTGTAAGACGACACCCTACCTGCCTGCCACTTTGCCCTTTGCCATGAGCCCAACTTTTAGGCAAAAACATCAGCTTGTACTTTTGTAGAAAGACATCAGCTCCAGCTCTCGAAGCCTCATGGCAATACCAGAGCACAAGTGTTAAAGGGGAGTGCCGAGTCCAGTCTTCTTTGAGGCACCGAAAGATTCTTTTTCCGAACAGAACTGCACGCCGGACAGCCAAGGACGCGACGTGGTGGTAGCGAGATGCTAAGTAGCTAAGCTAGAAAAGACTGGAAGTCGCTACCTGTGTGAAGTTGTGACAGTCTTTAATCTTTTAATCTTTAAGTGGACCTGTATCCCAGTGTAAGCCGACCACTGCATTACAGAGAGCATCATAACCCCCACGGGCTACAAACATGTCAGTCAGGTGTAGCCAGTATCATACAGACCCGTGATATTAAACATCTGTAAACTAAAGTAAGGTTATAAGCCACGGCCATGAAATGGGAGGGCGACGGCAGGTCAAGAGGGTGTATGCCCCATAAATCCTTAAACGCTTTGATAATCTGTCTCTTGAAACCGAATAAAAAGCTCTGTCTGGTTCATTGTTTTCAAAGTCACTATGATGTCTTGTAAATATCAGCAACTATGGCAACAGGTGGGCAGGGTGTCACAGGCATAATATCGGAAAAACTGAGGTCATAATCTTCTTGAAAGAAGTTAGTATTGTGTCACCAAACATTCATAAAGTCTAATTAGCTATAAATGACCTCACAGTTAATATATTACCATATATATGACCCTGTCTTGGTGAAAAATTCCTAGAATGTACACCGATATTAAAAGGAAATTTACACTCGAAAGTAAATAAATATATGCTATTATATGACAAAGTAGGCGGGTATTGCCGATACACTTTGTCTTATGTGAACAGATCCTCTGAATCAACAAGAAACACAGGCGGGCCTACTTACCCGCGGCCACTTTGTCGTACTTCTTCTAAACGGGGGATTTAACTCAAGCCTCGTTGGATCAGTTTTCGCGGTAAAAACCGCATTCAAAAATAAACTGTAACAGAAAATTAATAACTGATCATGGCCGATCTTCATAAATACCGCCCTGTGTGCGGCGGCTGAAGGGCGCCTATGTCCCGCTGCACACAGCAATGCAGTGATGTTACAGGAGCTGGGTGCTACCGAGACATCAGAGGCGCTACTTGTTGCACAGCCCTGCACACATGTACAGATGATGAGGAAGCATCTTATAACACAGATACCGCGATCGGACCCCCGACCTCCAATTAAGCACATAAATGAGCTTTTGCCAATCCGGTCCGTTACATTTCGCAGATGTTGAATCGCGGAATCTGATGTTTCTCTAATAGGTCTGTGTAGCATTTCCCATAGAAAACAAAAAACACAATGTAGCATTTCCTTTAGAAATTTAAAATTCAGGGCGATTTAACTAAAGTTTAACGCCATTCGTACTAAATTAAACACTGAATTAGAAAGTCCTCGTGCAGATGCATGTTTTTGTTGGTATAAATGAGCACACTACGGAAGTGGAAGTATTATTAAATGTGGCGTCCAGATGCATGGACTAGCCTAGCTATACAAGAAATCCTTACAGTAAAGCATATGATAATATAAAATTCAGCAACAGTGAAATCGCAATATCGGGCTAACAGCCTACGCTAGTTTTTATGTGAGATTTTAAACAAAGTAAATCATAATGATCGTTACATTGCATCGTGCTTTTTCCGCCTTCCCAGGGAAACGAATACCTCTGTCCTTTCAGCTCTGTTCTGGGACTCAAAGCCCTCTTCTTTCCCCGACCATGCACGATCCCAGGGCGGATCGATGAGATACGAAGCCGAGTGTGCCCCCTCAAGCGCCCGATAGGAGCTACCCGCCTTAACCACACACTGAAGCGGCCGGAAAAGCCTCCGAGCTCCGGCCCCCGATCCCCTCTGGCGACGCCGCTGTGTAACTGTCTACTGCGGGAGGCCTGTTTTGCAGACGCCTGCCCCCCCGGAAGAAGGGATCGAGACCCTTAACACCTCAATCCTTGCTGTACGCCACTAACTCAGATCCCGTATCTTTTTAACTGAGGTCCACATGCAGTTGTATAGCAGGATGCATGCCTGTCTCACACTGATACTGACTCTGCTTCAGTTGCTACAGTAAAACATACAGCTGTCAACTTTGTACAAATATTTACAATTTCGGTTACTAAGGTACGGATCATCCTTAGGTCTGGCGTATTTGATTGTACCATGCCTGGCGCTGACGCTTATATTAACTAATTAAATTAATTCAATGTGAATGAAAATCTCACAATAGCAGTTGTAGCCTACTTTTGTCGTCGGTCTTCTTAAAATGTCCGATGGAAAATAAAACTGCGTAAAATGACTATTCAGAAGGAAAACAGGCATTCTTCACATAGCTACATGAACAAAGAGATACTTTAATTTTATATGTTCAGTCGCTGGAAACATTACATCTGTCACCTCACACCTTTGGGGCTGGGTCCTCAAATCCTGCTTTTTATATGATCTCTGTGTTGTCTGTGCTCGGAAGGTCCACTGGCTCATTCGCACACATCAGATTCCCTTTAAACGTGCAATTAAAATATTGTCGAATTGACATGTAGGCTACTGACTACAACAGTCAACGTCAAATTATTCCAGCTACAACTGCTGCTGCAACTTAATATTACCACCATACTTCTTTAGCACTCACGAAGAGAGCCTGTAGCATCCATATTCAGGGGATATTATGGTATGTAATTATACAGCAGAACGATTGTCATGAACAATGCCACTTATAATGTGTATTCCACCACGGAATAATTCCACCACACGTAGCAAAAGGTTTGCAGACAGCAGACATTTTTAATTTCATAATATCTAAAAGGACTTTTTGTGAGAGCAGTGTCTAAAGACTAAAAAATACAAATTCTCTTATTAAAATCTGAACATCCATCCACATATTTTGTGACTTTCTGGTGGAGAATTCTAGATATTCTTTTTTTAAAAAAAATTAAAAATGAGTATTCCTGTTAATGAAATGTAATGTATACCGACAATAAGCCATCAAACGTATACGTAAAAACTTGAAATAACTTTAAATTTAAACATTTGTAATAAATTTTAAAAACTTAAACATAGAAATAACTTTTTCCATTGTCAACAATCATCTCAGGTCAGTCAGTCAGAAGTGATTTTGGCCAATTCTGATAGCCCTGTGCTGTCTGATTTGTCATAATTTAATTTGTCATAAGTGATTTAAAATGTGCACAGTAACTATAAAATTACTACTTTGTTTGTTAGTCACTAAACTACACATAGTGAGTAAGTAATAAAAATGGTAACATGTAAATATGTCAAAGTTAAAAATGAATGCAATAGGTTTAATCTGGGCCACATATTCACACTTTGGACCACATGACATTCTATTAAAAAATTTTAAAAGTTCAAGGCTGTTATTAATTATTATTAACAGATCAACATGGCTGCCATGTATTCACTGTAGTTTGGCACGAGAAACGTGGAGCCGGCTCTGGCGCGGTGCATGTTCCAGCCATCAGGGGAAAGTGCTGTCAACACGCCCTGGATTGTCTTCCTGGTTTTGGGAATGTGCCTGGGGGGGGGGACTGAAATGAAGGTCCCTGTAGTCCACAGCTGCTAAAATCCCACAGCGAACATCAAACCGCCAAGGTGCCCCTATACTGCGTCCTCCTCTCCGAAAGAGTTAATACTTAATAAGCACGGACCAAAAAGAGCAAGGAGGGAGCCTGTTAATAATTTAAGCCTGTGTGACCCCTCCCCCTCCCGCAGCCTCATGGCTATTGGCTAAAGGTAATCCTCTTATTAAACAAAAAAAGAATCGTTCACTACTTGAAGGTGAAAGGGACCATTTTGATGGATGCAGAAAACGTTAAAAGAATCAGCCTCCGCTACAGAAATGACTTACTTTGTGTTCCTAATGACAATACAAATCTATGACAAATGTCACCTCCTTCCCAGTGACTGCTTTAGCAGGGTAGCCTCCCCCGTCAGAGGTAAGTCTTTTATTTTGAAATCGACTACCCCCCCACATAAGTGCCTTTTCCGGTTGCAGTTCAGAAAACCGACTCAATGTCCTCCTTCTCCTCGGGACGACCTGGCACCTGCCCCCCGCCCTGGTTGGTGACAAGTGGGGACATCTCCTCCACAGCCTGCACGTTGGCTGCAGCCTCCACTCGTACCTCCGCCAGCTCTTCCTCCCGCTTCCCTTCTGGCCAACCCTGTTTCCTCTTTCTCATGTCCTCCTGGTTGATGTGGTGCAGGATTCCCGCCCCCAGGGCATCCCCCTCCACATTCACCACAGTGGTTGTGCGGTCCCTGTGAACCAATCAGACACCCTACAGTGTAAGAGTCCCTCGCGGTAGCCGATAGTACATTATACATAGTTTATAACCATCCACGTAAACATCAGATGTGCTACCTTTGCGAGGAAAATCAGTGTAAAGGATCACTCACCACATGGCTGTAATTAACATTTGTAGTTTTTAACTGTTGTTTGTCAAGAAGGATCCTATTATCTCACTTACAATGGCTATTAGCCCGAACACAAACCGCAATCATTCACTTTTATGTGCTTGTTATTAATTATGATGACTAACATGCGTAATTTCAAACTAATCTCTGTTGCACGAATCTCAGAAGAAACGACAAAGTTGCTGTTTGTGTTTGCTGAGTGTCTTCAAATGATTAATCCTTTGAATTATTTATTCCTGATTTACTATTCACTTACAGTGCAGAGGGAGACACCTGATCCATAACTGGGTCCATTCATAAGCTGTGTGTGTGTGCGTGTGCACTTGAGGTCACTTACACGATCCAATCAACGGCGAGCATGAGCGACAGATCGTTGGTGGGCAGCCCAATGGCTTCCAGGATGATGGCGATGGTGATGATGCCCCCGGCGGGGATGCCAGCCGCCCCCACGCTGGATGCAGTGGCTGTCACCCTGCGAGCACGGTGCCAGGGTGGCATGAGACGGCACTCAGTGGGATGCTAACCTTCACACAGTCCCTAACCTCATCCGCACATACTACCAGCTACCTTTTCAGCAAAGCGTACATTTTACATAACTGTACTTTTACTGAGGCCATTCCATAACTTGATTATCCTTGGATTTGAACTTGGCAGTGCTGCTCTGTAATTAATATGCCACCTGCTGCCTCAGTGTTTGGAGTGTGGGGGGAAGGGGGGTTAGGCTGGAGGAACGTGCATTCAGGCTGCGTTTAATTGCACGATTGTGGGTGGTGGTGAGTATTGTGTGTGGGTGGTGGTGAGTATTGTGTGTGGGTGATGTGTATTCTTAACAGGAAACCAGAGAGACTGGTATCTAAGTTCAGTTACAGAACTTACTGGCACTGAGACACAAAGCTTTGAAAATTACTGACCTAAGTAGTTCCAAACCCTTTCTATTCAACATGTCTTTGGGTCTTACGGGATTAAACCAGGTAGCAGCTGGATGTGTTCTGCACACAGGTATTTAAGACTCTCGCCAGTGTGGGGAAGCAATAAAAAAGGCCAATAGAATGTTGGGTTACATCTCTAGGTGTGTGGAGTTTAAATCAAGGGAGGTGATGTTACAGTTATATAATTCCTTGGTAAGATCCCACCTAGAATATTGTGTGCAGGTTTGGTCACCATACCTTAAGTAGGACATCGCTGCCTTAGAAAAGGTGCAACAGAGGGCTATGAGAATGATTCTTGGTCTAAGAGGAATATCTTATGAACAGAGGTTAGCTGAGCTGAATCTGTTTAGCCTCAAGCAAAGGAGGCTAAGGGGGGACATGATCCAGGTATATAAGATTCTAACAGGTCTGGATGCTGTTCTGTCAAATGGCTATTTCAATATTAGTTTAAATACTAGAACTTGTGGCTATAAGTGGAAATTAGCGGGAGAACATTTTAAAACAAATTAGAGAAAGCACTTCTTTACACAGTGTGCAGTTAGAGTATGGAATAGTCTTCCTGCTAGTGTAGTGGAAGCTAAAATCCTGGGTTCCTTTAAATCAGAGCTAGATAAAATTTTAACAACTCTGAGCTATTAGTTAAGTTCTCCCCAAATGAACTTGATGGGCCAAATGGCCCCCTCTCGTTTGTAAATTTCTTATGTTTTTCTCCTGATAACACCAGTGTACCAAACATGCATGCACTGTGATCCTCCAAACTGTAACCTTTTAGAAAACTTTAGTTACACAGCAGATGGCGCTGCGTAAGATTTTATGACTTGATTGTCAAGTCCAGCAAGGATCCATAAGTTATTTTGAGCAATATATTTCACCTGAATTACCTCAGTAAAATATCTGCCTGTATAAACAGTGTAAAATCTTTCATTTTGAGTCAACTAGGTTGCTAAACACAATGTAATGAGTCCTGGAACAGCTTATCACGAATGGCCACTAGGGGGACCCTACGCTCCAGCTGCAGTTCAACTCCCGTACAGGATGGTGAATATCTGTCCCGCGTTGAGCTCCGAATTGTTCAGCTGCGCGATGAAGACGGCTGCGACGCACTGGAAGATGGCCGCCCCGTCCATGTTGACGGTGGCCCCAATGGGCAGGATAAAGCGGCTGATATGCTTGTCCACGCAGTTGTTCTCCTCCACGCATTTCATCATGGATGGCAGCGTGGCCGAGCTGCAGGGGCAGGAAAAAAAAACAACTCTAACGAGAGCCGTGAACCTTCAGCTGGAGCCCTGGATCTCCAAAGGCACACTGAGCCCCGAGACAAGCTGTCTCATCAGAATCCCTCAGCGTTGTTCCTCTACCGTTTCTCTGTGGGTATCCGACACTCTCCTTCCACCGCTGTAAGAATGTCAGGTGCTGTCAGCACAAGACTGGCTTAATTAATGTCAGGGGAGCCGGAAAAGACGAAGACAAGTCTACCGTATTGTTGGTTTCTGGGTTTCAAAAAATGTGACCTGAATGAACTGGTAAATATTGGCAATGTGGATCATGTTGAAATATTTGTTTTCAGAGTGGAGGCAATTGATACAAATTAAATTCGAAATCATTGGGTGATAATCAATATATGTACTTGCCTGTTCTTGGGTTCTCTCATACCCATTCGATATCACTCAAGTACGGCTCCAATGCTCAAGAACAGACGTACGGAGGATGGGTAAAATCCCCAAATGCCGTTTTTGCCTTGCACCGAATACTAAGATGCATTAGCTGCATCCTTTCCAGTGAGAACAATCCCGTGATTCACTGTGTCCCAAGTTCATTCTTGGGAGGCAAGTAAGCATGATCGCTCTTACACACAAGTCTTTGCATTCTTGGTAGTACTGGGAAACGCCCATTGTCTCCTGAGCTAATAGCACCACACCATTACCCAGCATCCCTCAGGGAAGTGGGAGCTCTATAGCTGCCCAACTACAATGGCCCCACCTGGAGCAGGTGGCAAAGGCGGTGGTGAAGGGGGTGATCAGGCCGGACAGGAAGCTGTAGGGGTTCTTGCGGGTTAAGGTGAAGTAGATGAGGGGCAACACAAGACTTCCGTGGATGATGTGGCCCAGGATGGAGGCGAAGATGTACTTCCCCAGGCTGGTGACCAGCAGCACCACGTCCTCCATCTCCACGATCTTGCTGCCCACCAGGAACATGATGCCCACAGGCACGTACCTGCCGGACGACAGCAAGGCAGCGATGACACGGATACATAATGCCTTACAAGGGGTCAAAGGTCAATGCAGAGAGACCCGCTCAGTGAATGGCATACATCTAAGTGCCGCAGGGGAAAACGGCCAACGCAGGAGTGTTTTTGATGTGGCAGTGAGTGTTGCAAGTGCATTCATTTGCAACACTAGATTGGTGCATTGGCTTTGGAGCACAAGACCACTCAGGCGCGCAGGATCACTCCCAGTATCACCCACAGACTTAAAAACAGACTGCCATCTTTGAGGTGATTGTCACATAACCTGCACGCCTTTTTATAAGTAGGAGTTCAGTCTGATGAATCCAGAAGAGAAGGTGAACACTGTTAGAGGCTGATGCGTCTCACACTCAAGGAGAATGATTGAAAAGCTTGACGTGAACCTGCTGGCCAACTCACCACATGATCCAGGAGACCAACACCATGGTGGCTTCGTTGAAGGCATTAAAGAATCGGATGAGCTCTTCGCCCTCGGCCCCCAGCTTCTTCAGCGCCACCCCAAACACCATGGCGAAGAGAACCAGACCTAGAATGTTCATGCCGTCCGACTCCATGCCAAACGGTACCTGCGCTCCATCAGGATGAAACAGAACAGCGGGCGAGAGGTTATTGTTGAAAAGACAGTGGGATGATTTCCATGACCATCGTAACAGCCCTTTGAGGTGAGGGGCAGATAGTTATTTAAAGAAGAGTCCTAAACCAGTCAAACCCAGGCAGCACTCGCACACTAATATGTCTATAAAGACGATCTGGATGATGATTATGAAAACATGATTTTTCCAGAGCGTCAGTTTCATTGCCTTTACTTTATAGAGCTTCAACGATTTCTATGTTCAGTACTGAAAGTCAGTGATGCACAGTGAGTGTACTGGCCACGCCCCCCCCCCCCCCCCCAATACATGACTCTGTGGAGTCTGGGTCAGTTGCCCATGAAAACGTTAGCCTCAGCTATCAGTGCGCATCAAGCTGTCGAGTGCGACAGGCGTGATGAAAACTGTAGGTGCCAGTGTTGTTTTACGGCGAAATCCCTCTGTTATTCAGGGCCCCACTGTGATGGGGGCTCTCTGCACCTCCTTGAATCGCTCCATGAGAAACACAGTGGACTCTAGAGGTCTTTTTGGAAACAGCAGGAGTTCCAAACGGCGCAGTAAGAAAACCCCTGTGGTCCTGCGTCGCTGCCAGCAACCCGATTGTTCCAGAACATGCTGACCTGCCAACACAGTCCCAATACAAACGGGCAGAATGCCTGTTTGACAACGGTGACAACCTGGGACAAAACGCAGGAACACTGTGAAAGCCTGAGAAAACAGGCCCTACACTCTCGGTGGAAACATCCGGAACAGAATAAAAACCCTTGAGCTTATTGTCGCTCTCAGCATGGCAGGTTGCGTGATCAATTGCTGTCAAAGTCGATAAACAAAAGATTCGGCCATCACAGCTGGACAGAGATGTTAGGGTTCATTCGCAATCAGTAATGACAGCGATATTGCGACACCCAACCTGATACGGACCCGAGAAGCTCTGCAACAGGACCTCCACCCTTGAACCTTGCTGACAGCCTTTCCTGTTATCTCCTTGACTCCAAGTGACCCATCCCACTCTGCTATCCAGCTCCACATGCCTCGTTCCTGCATCTCTCATATCCACCCCAGAAGGCTTCAGCAACCCAACTCTTATATTTTCATATCCTTGAATGTAATGGGGAGTTTGTAGCTCCGGGGGGGGGGGGGGCCTGCAGATACACACTGTGTGCTCTTCTCACCTTCTGGTAGATAACCGTTCCGTTAGAGTTGTTTCCCACAGCGACCATCTTGTAATCAGTCACATACTGCAGATGAGCGACAGAGAGGGGAAGATGGGTTAGGGGGAGTGAAATTCAAACCCAGCTACTTGTTAAGATTTTTCCTTTGTTTACTTGGTGGCTTTCTCAGTCTTGGCTTCTAACTGTCCACATTTTTTAACGGAGTTTGGAATCTCCGGTGCTCCTCTCTTCTTTCGTTTCATTTAGTTTCATTTGCTTTCAAGCAATAGAGGTCTTTCCTCTAGTGGCTCCAGGCCAGACTGGGAACAGAGACCCATTTGTGACTGGACAAACTGCAAGCGGGTTGAGGGAATGGTGTGGAAGACCCATTGGAGGAGGGCAGTCTGATTCCAGTTCATCTGAGAGCTGGACTCTCTTCGACACCCTCCCTGCAGCAGAGGTCTGCTCTAGTGTCCCTGTGTTTGCTGACTTACCAACCAATATGGGCCATGCTGACTGTGGAACTAGAGATGTTTCAACCCTAAAGCTACACTGGTTCTGTTTTCTTTTGATTCAGAGGGAAAGGTGAGATCTATGGGCGCTTAAACCAACATGGACTTTAATGTTAGCCCAACATTGGCTGGATATTAGCTAAAACTCCAGCGCAACATGTTATTAGAACAGCATTTAACTGTACGTCTGGGAACTCTTTGATAGAAAATAATTTAAGATGACCTTGAACAACTTCGATGGTAGCATTTGTTACCACTCAAACCGTGCAAATTTGGGGGGGGGGGGGGCTGTTGGCCATAGATAATCGCTACATTGGGAGGAGTGACTTTTTTTAGTCAGGCCCCGGAAATTCACCTATAGAGGCAAAGTGAGTTGTAAGAAACAAAAGCATCTCTTGTTGAGCTGTTCCTCTTATTTCCCGAGGCTTCTTTCCTAAAGTTGCTCAGGCTCTAACGATACATTTTTTTTTTGTCCCCATCAATGACTCCTGTGAAAAAAAAGCCCCAGGATTGGACGTGACTCCCTAGATTTACGCTTGTGATCACGTCAGGCCTCTGCTGTTCTCAGCAAGAGTTTAAAAACTACGGTCACTTGTCCTGTTAATGTATCATCGGTGGGTCAGCTTTCTGCGGAAATCCAAAAGCTCCGGAATCCCGGGGGGGGGGGGGCGGTTTGATTGGTCATTAACATTCCGGTATTGCAGCAAGATCTCTGAAGAGAGGCAGCTTGAAACCTCGAGACCCCTTTTCACTATTCTCCGATTGTAGGACACATCTCTAGGACAGACCTCAGGCTGTTGTTCAGTCTTTCCTCCCTCACACATTAAAATACCTGACAGCGACTGTCAAACACAGAGGGGCTGAAATGCTGAGGCTTGTCACTGTCCGGTTAGATATTAGCGGTGAGGCAAGCTTCCTGCCGGAGGGCAGTAAATCTATCAGCAGACAGGGCGCAGACACATGCTGGTCACATGGTAGGCCCTCTGGTCCACTCAGAACTCTTTAACCGAGCTCATACTGCCACAGGCGCTGAGGGAGGGCGGTGAGCAGGCACATCAAAGGCCAGACAAAGAGCACAGTGGAATCAGATTGCCACGGCAACAGAATACATCCCTAGTGGCACACGGCAGGTAAAGAGAAGCCAGAACCGAAGGGGAAAAAATTAACTGACAGGCAGTGAATGAGGCAGCAAACAAGAGGCGCAAAGGACCACCTAGGCCAGCAAGCGGCGTGGAAGAATCAGAAAGCTGGTGTCTTACCGTGCGGAAGGCAGCAGCCACGAGATTGGCTGGAAACAGGTTCCTAAGGCAGGAGACAATTATGCAAATAAACAAGTGCATTTTCATTGTGTCCAAGAGGTTATGATGACACCCACATTCTTAGTGTTACTGAAGCCTCTAGTCCTTAAAGCCGTGTGTTTGCTGGCACCAAATGAATTCTGGATGCCCCAGCGAACAGGCTCACAGAAACCGTGTGAGGCAGAGCTAACATGTCAGTCAGGCACCAGACCACTCACGCATCCGTGGAAAGGAAGACAGCTGTGTTTGTATTTCCTTCACTTACTGTTCAAGTTAAGTGTATTTAGAAAGGGCAATCTTCATAACAGCACCGCAGGAATGTTAAAAATGTGATGTGCAAACATGATGTGCTGTCTGGTACATACATGCTGCCTGTGTAAGAAAACTGAGTAGCATCATGCACACATGGGAGGGGGGACTCCAGCTGCCTCTTTTAGGCCATGTGTGGGCATACACCCCCCCATATCCACTCACATAACAAACGGGACTCCTTTCAGCTCTTCACACGTGGTTGGTGCAGGAAGCATTTTTTTCCCCAAGAGGTCCATACTAAGCTGTTACTAATGTAAAACTTGTCTTTTGTAACTAATTTACCCAATTTAAAGCTGTTTAAAGGGGACATTACATGGCTTAGCAGTTAAAATGCAGAGAGTGATCCATGGTGTATTATTCAATAACATGATTATCAAATGATTATAAAATTTTTGACAAAACTAGTTCACAGCGTTTACTGTTGAGGGACTGGGTAACGTGTGCACGTGCTTATTTCTGTCTCGCGGCCTGTCCGGACCACGAGGCCCCGCCCCCCTGCCTCCTGTTCGCTGTCTTGGGTCATGGCTCCAACTGACCACAGCGGCTCCGTGTTTTAACAGCTGCTGGGCTTCCCTCAGCTGGGAAGGACGCGCCGGGTCCCAGTCTGTTTAAATAAATATTTTCTCCCACGGTTATAATAAATATCCTACTTTAAGTCTAGGAAACTACCAGCACAATTATTATTATCATGATCATTATTATTGTTGTTGTTGTTGTTATTATTACTGTCAATTATTATTATTATTGTTATTATTATTGTCATTAATACGGAGCCTATTAATGCTGCTACCATACAC
Organism: Mormyrus hasselquistii; assembly: GCA_026779605.1. Taxonomy (NCBI): domain Eukaryota; kingdom Metazoa; phylum Chordata; class Actinopteri; order Osteoglossiformes; family Mormyridae; genus Mormyrus; species Mormyrus hasselquistii. The sequence continues at coordinate 7,125,821 of JAODKE010000068.1, forward strand.
GTCCTTATATGGGCACAAATAATCGGAACTTCCTTCTTTCCTTCCTAAAATTAAAAAAGTCACAATACACTTTCTTCTGTTTAATGAAGATATTTTACATGCATGCAACCGTAATATTGGCGTTATTTTGTTATACAAATATGTCTAAATGTTATAGGAACTGAAAAAGTATGAAATGTGTTTTTTTTCTCCTGCAGAAAACAAATACAGTAATATATAGGTTTTTAAATAGTCATTGACAGTACAACTAAACATTTCACAAAGTCTACTTTAGCCGCTAAAGGGGGCTTATAATTTCACTCTTGCTCCTTCTGATTATCATAAATATATTCAGCTCTCTGACCGACAGTACTTTGTCAGTGTTTGTTACCTGGCAAGATCTAAAAAGGAGTCGGTGGTCTCCTTGCTGGTAGAGACGCTTTGGAGACCCAAGCTGTTGGTGTTGAGGGCACTGGCGCCGACGCCGGGTTTGATGATGAAAGCCAGGGCCACGCCGATCGCAGAAGCGATGAGAGTAGTCACAAAAAAGTACCCGACCGCAATTCCGCCCAGTTTGCCAAGGGACCGGGTGTCCAGGCTGGCCGCGCCTGAGATCAGACTGCACACCACCAAGGGAAGGATGATCATCTTCAGCATCCGCAGCAACATTTCCCCGGGGAAGGCGAAGTAAGTCATCTCTGCCCGAGTGAGCTTCATGCTTCGGACCATCATGCCCAGCCCAACACCCACCAGCACGCCAGACACCGTAAGTATTACCAACAGATTCCTCTTCAAAAATACTACGAACTTCTCTTTAAAAGATTTTGAATCACTCTTGGCTGCATCCTTGATGACCGGCACGGCGCATTCGGATACGGCATGGCCATTGATTTCGTTCTTCTTATCCATTTTACTCGCGAAAGCAATGGGCAAAAAAGACTGAAATGGGAGCGAGCAGCGTGTTTCCGTATCTCTGACAAATTTTCCCCGTCAAATGCCTAGTGTCCCAGAGACAACAGCGAGTGCTGGATGTAGTTCGCGACGCATGCGCAAATTCACTTCTGTCCACTTAACGCTCTGATGCAACAGGACGAAAAATTGCCCCCCCTTTTTTTCCCTTGATACAGCAAATCAGTAGTGCTCCCGTGCTTTTTATTTCAAAACTTGTTTCCTATATCCGACCACATCAAATGGCATTTTGTGCAATGAGAAATTTGGGTTGAGTACCAGTGTATCTATAGAGTTTTGATATTTTTTATAGATGCAGCATCTTTACATTGTGTGAAAGCCCTTTGTGTGAAATCTAAATATTACAGACTTTTTATTATTTGCAGACAGTGCTGCGGGTGGCGTTGGTAACAATGGCTTGGTGTTTCTTTAAAAAATAAAATATAAAATTTTAT
>JAODKE010000068.1:7140818-7156089 GCA_026779605.1 Mormyrus hasselquistii
CGGTGGTGCCGTGCTGGCAGGAGCCTGCCATGTGTCCCCTTCCGGGCAACGCGCCCCTGCTAGGCTTCCGCCTTAACTCACCACCCCCCCCCCCCCCCCCCCCCCCCCCAAAAAAAAAAAAACACGCACACACACAAAAGACACGAGGATTAAAATACTGCTTAGGTATTACGTTAGTAATTATTATAAGTTTGTTTTTCCAATATTACATCTGAGAAGCTTTTTCAGATTTAGTCTTTACAAATAACAAAGGTACAACAGATTCCTCTGCCTTTATCATCATGCTGTAGTCCAAAGTGCAACACGCCTGTAATCCAATCTCTTACACATTACCTTGCAGTAGCAGCGGACATTTTACATTGTGCCACATTACTCTGATGTATTTAAAATGTGTAGCATATATATATATATATATATATATATATATATAATTACACACACACACACACGTATATGATGAAAGACGTGTTTTTGAGTAGTCTGACGCTGTTGATTGGCGGAGTATGAGATGTAGCTGACCGCTTTCAGTTCGACGAATAGCTCGGATGTCTGGCATAGTTGCGGTGGCTTTGCTTGCACTGCGGGGTCGTTCGCGGACGATGCCCGCAGCCTGTGCCTCGTTCGTTGCTGCCTGCCATTGTAGTACAGCTGGTGATAAAGTGACCGTGCTCTTCTACACATACACTGCATATTTGGCCTGTATCACGGTGACAGCGGCGTTAGTTTACGGCCATGGTAGTTAGGGACGGGGATGGGTTAAAAACCCTGGAGCGGGAACGCACTGAGAGCTGCCCGGCTGTTGATGCTGATGCATGGGGTCCCTTTCCCTTGCCAAGTGCAAGGAGGGAGCGAGAAAAAGGAAAAACTCAGTAAGTGGGGTGGGGGTTGGGGGGGAGAGAGAGAGAGAGAGAGAGAGAGGATGAGGGGCGGACCAAAGCGAAAGCACGCAGCTTGTAGCGTAGCTGGAGACTCAATCTACGTCACTCTTTCTCTGTCGCGATACCGGGGCAGCTGGCAGCTCCGTCTCGGCGTTTTTTTTTAATTGCTTGTGGGGTATTTCGGTTCGTTCCCCCCATCGAGAGCGGAGGGGGCGGGGGAGGGGGGTCTCCGTACGCTGCGGATGGAAATGAAAGTGACGCCGGGAGTCTGACCGACGCCGGTTTCCAGGAGCCGGGGGGCTGTGGAGACACTGGCGATGTAGTGACCCCGATGTTTCATTTAGGATCCCTGCTAGATGTAGATGTGGTGAGTAACCTCAACCTATGAATGGAAAATGGGGGAAATCGAGGTACTAATTTTTATGACTTTGGACTTGGACTCGGTGCATGGGGGGTTTCTTGCGGTACATATCGCTTAAAACCAAAACTAATCAAGATCTTGTTGGGGAAAGTGTGATTTGTTTTCTTACCAGGCTTTTGGTGATGTTCTGGGGGGTCAATGTTATTCCTTGGGGCTGATCGCGCCGGTCAGTGTCGCACACGGGTTATCGGATCTCCGTTGACGTTACGGTCATGGTTTCGTATTGAACTTCCGCGTTGAGCTGCCTGAGCACCCAGGGAAGCGATCGGCTGACCGGGTCTCGGTGAAGCGATCAACTGATCTAACCAGCTAACCAGCCGAACTGTCACGTGGGTTTCGGCGTCCAGCTGGCTGGACGAAGTTGTGTGTGTGTGTGTGTGTGTGTGTGTGTGTGTGTTTCATGCACACGGATGACATTTGGTGTTAGTCAGTGAGTGCAGTTTATTAAATTCCCCGCGTACATTAATGCAACCGTAATGAAATGGCTCCGTTTAGTAAAACGTGTCAGCATGCCGTTAAATCCCTGACATATTCCTGCATCTGGAAATCACGAAAGATCAGGGCTTGCGAAGCCCATAAACTCGCAAATATAACGGCATCCCTGAAGCAGACTGTGCTCTTTCGAATTTCCTGTGAACCAGAAGATAATTACAATTTTTGGAAATGCCTCTTTTTAGTTTAATGGGTTTAGGGTTAACGATAATGTATTAGAAGGGACGTGCCCTAGATAAGGAGTGCTTGTGATTAAAATGGTTAATGACTGCTTTGTCGTCTCTCTCTCTCTCTCTCTCTCTCTCTCTCTCTCTCTCTCTCTCTTCCATTTTAGTCCCGTAAGGCAAGTTAGAATCAAGTTTTCATTCAGTAATGAAGGGAGACTGTTGAACCAGACACCTTATTCCTGTTAATGTATCCCTGCCCAGTTTGTTGTTAGTCATCAGGCTAAAACGTCTCTCAGCTAACTGTATTAGTGATACTCCATGAAGACTTGATATTACTGTTTTTGAGAAACATGGATGCTTGTGTCGCAACGGTGAAGACTGCAAGTCATTAAGGATGTGCTGCATCAGTTGAGATCAGGCCCCATTACTTTGACCAGGATAAGTGATTTGGAAGACTGTTCCTACAGAATATTTCTGAATCAACCTATCACCGAAACGTTGTGGTGTTTTCCTCTTTTTAAAAAGCCACAGGACTCTTCCTCCTGGTAGACCATAACAACCAAGGTCAGGCACCTGTTACTGCTTTGGTTAAATGGATTTTACCCAGTTTGCAAAATAGGTGCTATGCAGTACCCTGGATCTGATGAATTTGTGTAACACCCCCTACGGTGTCTGCACGGTTGCCCCACCCCCCTTCTTGTCCTGTCACCAGGCTTTGGGTATCATAGTCCAGCGATCATGCCGCACGCATGTGAGAGGGGGGCAGGGTCCATCCTCCCGCATGCCTGTGTAAAACGGCAGCCTCCTAACCTTGTAGCTTAGTATGCAGGGCTTGAAAACTTTCCCCATAGGCTGCAGAGCTGTCAATCACCGTAAGTGGGAGGGAGTCTCTTTCCTATCTCTGTTCCTAGTGGTTAGGTGCTGCAAAGATGAAGTTCCTGTAGAGTTTGGGCTAGTTCCAGTCTCTGCCATGTGACAGTTCTGCTCTCTAGCGCAGTGTTTCCCTGCAAGCTCCCGGCAGGAGCAAAAACGTGCACTGTCTGTGTGTCCTTGAGGACTGGGAATGCAGGTTATCTCCAGAGCACGTTATAAGTGATTTGTAGGACCATTAGGGACACAGGATGGGGTCGAAAGGGGTGAGTTCATTGTGCACCAATCAGCTGGTTTCCCTCCGGTCTGGCACACGGTGTCTCTGCCCTGACAGACATCTTTTGGGTGGTGGAGGGGAGGAGGAGGAGGATGGGGTGGGCTGGTGAGACCCACTCTATCTGGCAACTGGCAAACACTCCGTAGACTTAAGGCGATGAAGGTAGAATCTTGATTATTGATTAGCATGTAAATATTCTCCAATAGTTTTTCCTCAGCTTACTGGGCACCAGCTCAGAGGGTGTCATCAAAGGCACCTTAGGTAATATAGTCAGTTGCCCCCTCACCTTCCAAACAGGGATCTGTTTATTTCTTTTGGCCCTTACGTTTTCTTTACTGTTTACTGGTGACACGCGACAAATGATTCATCAGAGAGCGATTGCACCCAGGTGCTGATCGCTTGCACCGCTGCCTGAGGCCACCAGCAGAGCAGAGGTGTGTCTACCTGTCCGCCAGGTACCCTGCGCTACGCCCAGCCACTTGTTCCACCACTCTGACTAGTTTGAAGTACCAGTCCTCCCATTGCTGCTGTTACTGTGGTCTGCCCCCCTGTGCATAAATTACAATTTTCAGTGCTATCACATCTTAAGTGGTCAACTGGTTCCAACCCACCACAATACTCCCAAACCACATGCATTCAAGACCCTATATAAGTGCATATTTACTTTGCATATAAACCTATTCCCAACCTGACATATACTTTAAATCATACTTAGATTGCAGAACCACATCTACGCGACATACAGTAGTGGTCAGAATTGTGGAAACGCCAGGCAGTTTCGCACTGTGATTTTGAAAATTTCTACATGGATATTGGCAGTAATTTTTATAAACAATCAAAGAATGTTACAAATATCACATATCGGGCGACTAAATTAGCAACTGGAGCAGCAGTTGAATACATTTCTGCAGTCTCAAAAATTGGAAGTGTTTCCACAATTTTGGCCAAAAATTGTAAAAAGTATCTGCTTGTGCACCAATTTGAAATTGTCCATTTTGGTTAATTTGAAAGCTTATATAATATATATATTTTTACCACATTCCTTCAAATCCGCAGAGCGGCCCAGTGGTAAAATGATTCTGCTGACTTTGGGTTTCGAACCAACAACCTCCCTGATCACAGGCATAGTACCCTAACCTACTGAGCCACCCGCCGCTTGATGCTGCGTCAGTCCCCTTGAAACAGTGACCAAAAGCTCTCCTCCTTCCGTTGGAGTTTGTGGGTGTCTGTGTGCTGTGAAGAGACCGGGCCACTCGGGTTCCTCTTGGCTGGGTCACTAATGTCGTACCTCCATTTATGTTCTATTGAGACCCTGTCTTGCATTGAGGGCGTGCAGCTTCATCCATGGAGCTACTCATGATCTTCAGCTTTCAGTAGTTGGTCCTCGACCAAAGCTGACTCCTGGCCTGTTCTGGGAAACGCGCAGAACACACTGCCGCTCGTCCGTTTATCCATTATTCATTTGTTATTTTTAATCGCACGCCTCCGCAGTTCCGAGGCTTTGGCGCGAGACAGAGTCTTCTCCTCTCTTTCCAGTAGGCGGATTATTTATTTATTTTTCCTCCCACATCCTACATCTTGCTCTGCTCGCGATTCTGTCGCTGATGGCCCGCGGGGAATCCTGGTGTGAGATCCGGACCCACTGAGCAGGTTCGGAAGCCGCAGGGTGAGCACGGGAGAGGAGCCGGCTGCGGCAGAGAAGGGGATGGGGGCCATTGTTTCGCTGTAAGATGACGCCGGAAGGTTGTTGTTTCAGCCCCCTCTGCACTGCACAGGCGATGCGTCCCTCTCTCCCTCGCCCATCTAATCAGCGCCCTTGCATACTGTGTGTGTGTGTGTGTGTGTGTGTGTGTGTGTGTGTGTGTGTGTGTGTGTGTGTGTACGCGTGAGTTTGCGTGTATTATTACCTGAAGTATCACAGCACTGAGCTGAGGGCTTGGCCGCAGACCTGGCGACATGGATATACAATTACAGGATCAAAATATCAGTGGAAACCCGATCTTCTCAACCTCGGTGCTGCCCACCTCTTTACACATCAATAGGGAGGCTTGCTGGTGTCCTTTAATGAACCGAATAATCATCTATTTTATTAGTGGCTCCTTCGACGGGACAGAATAGAGGACCTCTCACTGAAAGCACTTATAATCAAGTGTGTCACGATAAACGGTATTAAGGCATCGTCTGATACTCCTAAATACTCCCACCAGGGATGTGTTGGCCCAGTTAATCCAGTAATCAAATATTTGTGACTTTCTCATTTACCAAATGTTACAGGGGTGAAGTGACTTAAATTTTGCCTCCTTATTGTAGCTGGATGCTTTTTAAAAAAAAAAATACGGAAATAATAAAACTTCAGCTGTATGATCTGCTGTTAGTTCAGTATGTGGTGGCTGTTTATGGGAAATGACTGGAAAATGTACTTCACAAAAATGTTTAAAACACTTGTTTTTTTTCCCCTCTGAGTTTGAGGGTGGGGGGATTTATTTTTATTTTTTATTTTATCTTGTCAATCCGAAATGGCCACTCCAGCAGCAAACCGCCAGCCCCTCCCTCTTTACGCTACCAGTACCCTGGCAATCACAGTTTGTGGAGGGCGGTGCTCTGAATAGGGGGGTGGGGCTACACTGGGCTGGGTGGACTTCCTTTGCTTTCCTCTGCCAGCCGAACTCCCCCAGGAATGTCCCAGAGCTGTTCCCCCTGGGTGGAGTGCAGCCATTCTTTGATGGCTCTCTTGTTATTTATACCTCCACCCACCCCGAATGAAACTGAAAGGGGTTTTCTGTAACCCATTTACAACCTATACTGTTTACGGTGGACTTGACATGCTGTGTAGGGGCGCAGGTGCAGACTGTGGTCGGACGGCGGGTGCCCTGGGTTTGCCGTGCGGTCGTCCCTCCGAGAGCAGGCGCCGCTGTCGTTCTCCGCGTCACACTGTTTCACACGTGCCACAGCTGCAGAGCGAATGCCTGGCGTGTTTGCACGGGGAGTTCTGCCGACGATGTCGTCTTTACCCAAGAATTTTTGTAAGCCCTTGCCCCCGCCTCACAAGCTTGGTCCATTATTTTTCCATCCATGCCCCCCCCCCCCCAAGCTTCTGGGATATGTTACTGCTTACCGTTCTGTCCATTGGGTGTGGCTTCCCAGACCACAGATGAGACAGAGGAGTCCACTGGGGAAAAACCATTTGTGTGTTCAAGCAAGTTTTCTGAATCTTGATGGCTTTAGTGAACGAGAAACTTCTTTTGGTGCTGGAGAATGTGATAGTAAACTGGGAAAGGGGGCTTCCCTTGCTGTGCTGCTATTAACTCTGTCTTATATCCCACCCCCAGATATATGTTGGGCAAAGGAACAAAGAGGAAACTGGACGAAGATGAAGAAGGATTGGCGGAGGGAGCGCTGGTGGAGGGTGGGCCGGGGGACCCTTCTTCCAAGCTGTCCTACAGCCTGCAGCGGCAGACGGTCCTCAGCCTCTCACTGATGAAGCTGTACCACCCACGGGCGCTGGCCGAGCCCAGTCTGGAGCGCCGCCTGCTGGTGAACAACGTACTGCGCCGCATCCAGGAGGAGCTGAAGCAGGAAGGCGGCCCACAGGCGCTCTTCCTGCACCCCCCGTCGCCCCCGTCTGAGCACCATCCCTTAGGGGAGGGTTTTCGTGAGGCTCAGCCGGCCTTTGGGGTCCCGCCTATCGCAGCCACGCCCTTTCTGCCGCCCACGGGCCTTGCCCCCGTGCCACCGGACTCCTGCCTCACCCCCGCCTCCTTGCTGGAGGATGACACCCCCTTGCTATGTAGTCCGCTGACCCCGAGCACGCCCCAGAGGCCAACCCCTATCATTGCGAAAGACAGTTTCTCTTCAGCCCTGGATGAGATTGAGGACCTTTGTGAGACGCATTGTCCGACTGCTACCTCCCCCCCCAGCCCTGCGGGGGCGCTGCCGCACCTACCCTCTGTGGCCCCAATGGGGACAGACTCCAAAGACGGGGCTAAGCCCTGCAGCCAAAAACTGGGGGTGTCGGCTTTGCTGTCAGAGGGCCAGCCTGCAGCGGGGTCGCAAGAGTCCCGGCTGATGGAGACCCAGCTCCCAGGTGGGCTGGACATCAGTTCCTCCTCTTCCTCCGGTTTCCTCACCGACCTAACCCTGGACGATGTCTTATTTGCGGACATCGACACTTCTATGTACGACTTTGACGCCTGTACCACGTCCGCCTCGGGGGGTGTCGGCGGTGCCAGCAAGATGGCCCCTATGGTGACTGCCGACGACCTCCTAAAAAGCTTGTCCCCATACGCCGGAGCGGGATCCACCGCCACCCCGGTCAGCCCAAGCCAACCTTTCAAAATGGACCTGGCAGAACTGGACCATATCATGGAGGTTCTGGTGGGTTCCTGACCTGCCCGTCTCTTCCCCCACTGCGCAAAAGGAATCAAATTCCAGTACGAGAACAAATATCCATTTTTATGTATTTTTAAAAATGTTTTGTTGTTTTTCTAAGACCTGCTGTTAACACGGTGCTCGTGTGCTGCCCCACAGCCGTCCGCTCTGAACGTACAACATGAAGGAAGGGCGGCATGACGGCGACTCCTGGAAGATACCGGTGCCTTGATCTGTGAACTACTGTTTGTTCTGGTCTCTCCCTCTTTTTCCCTCCTCTGGTTGCTGCGAAACCGTACTTTTGCTGACGCCTCTAGTCGCTTCTTGAGGAGAGCACCTCCTTCTGTTGGAAGAATGAACTTTTTACTTGTCAAGCACAAATATTTATATGGGGAAAAACTGCATGTTTTTTTTTATATTATGTTTTCCATTTTTCAGAAATGATCAACGCAAGTGTTTTGTTTTTTTTTTTTCTTTTGTCTTCCTTTATTTCCTGGTGATGAGTATTCAGTCTCCCTAAAAGAGAGATTTGGCCCTGTATTAAGTTTGTGTTTGGGTGGGATTGCCTTTCTCATCTGTCGGGATCTTCTGTTGCTGCGTACAAGTCTGTTTTGTACTCTGACGCAGTGTCATGTGGACAGGAGATGGAGCAGGGGATTCTGGGATGGCTCAACTCGGCACCTGTTCCACCAGCAGTTGGTCACCAATACATGACCCAGCCTTTCCATCCTGTTACTGTGTAGGGTGATGGATGATACAGCTCAATTCGTACCTCACCCTGGTGCCTGAACGTGGTATTGCCTCCCCTTCAAACTCTGAGGAAAAACATTTCTCCTTGAAGATTCCTGCCCTCCATGCATGTTAAATTGTGCATATCACCACTTATCCATGGTGAGGGGGATCCTTCTCATATGCACACATTTAGATTGGATTCATTTTCAAATTTTAATATTTATTTGGGGGGAATACAGTAGGATAGGCTTTATTAACAACCATAAACCTGAAATAGCCATAATTAACGATATATGTACAGAACAATACACTAACCAGAATATGTAACTTTTTTTCCCAACCAAAGCAGAAAATGTTTTAAAAAATCTTTTTTAAAGGCATTTCAATTATTCAAGCAGGAAAATAATCAAAATGCTTTCCAGCATTTGGAGCACTACAGGACAGTGTCGCGACTTTTTGTGGGCGCTGCGTGGAAAATGAACTTGAAACGAGGCAAACTCGGGAACTTTTAGGAACGAGTCACGCTGTGCCGCTCGGCGTCTGATTGGCCGAAGGTCGCTGGTCTTCCGGGAATCCATCCAATGAAAGTCCGACAGCCCGCCGAAATCCTACCCTACCGAGGCGTTTTTTTTTCTTTCGATGGTTTCGTCGGTACGTGAAGCCTCTGACATCGGGAAAATCTCAATTCTGACTGTATACGTATCTGTTCTATTAATTTATTTATTTACGTACATGTTTGTTTGCTTTTTTTTACAGTATGTCATCCGGCCACTATTAAAGCTCTCCGCTCTCTCCTTGTCTCAGTTTCGTCCGGCACTTACTAATTGTAGGGGTGCTGGTCGCCCGAAAAATGGCCAGTTCGGTTCGAGGTGTGCAGCTGCCTTTGCTCCACTGGGGTAAACTGGTGTAAATGATGTGCAGGTCCCGAAGCCACACGTGCCACAGCACGTTGCGCGTTCGTAATCTAAATTATTAGCGCAGCCTGGTGACCTGTGATTTTCAAGGTCAGTCCCCAACTCAGAGAAGTGTTTCCAGGGACCAGATTAATGTTTTATGATAAATGCAAATGCATTTTATTTGCTTTCGCGGTTCAGAGCGTGCTGTCCCTCGAATCCATTCCGAGGCATCGTTAGCAAAGCGGATGTGCTGTCTGCACCTCCCCGATAAAACGCAGGCTTCAGGCCAGAAAGCTCTGGGTTTCTTGGCCTTATTAGCTGCGCTAATATAAGGGAATTTTATACTCGTTTTGTACCTACACCCGAAATCGATCGTGATATTATCGTCAGCCTGACCATAGCTCGAGTTTCTTTTTCTTTAAAATATAGAAATCACAACGTTAACAGCTCCGCTTATGTAACGCTTTTGGCATGGGCTGTTGACGGGGATGCAGCATTTCTCCCGCCGATAGCAATAGCAGGGACGCGGAGTCTGTCTGGGTAGGGGGCTTGGGGTCAAGGGGAGAGCTGAGCAGGCAGCGTGACTAATTCATAATTAATGATCATTTTTAAATGTTTGATTTTTTTGCAGTGATTGTTTTGTTCAGTTATTTATTCTTTGTTTCTATTGTAAATATATTTATTTTTCATGTGACGCTAACATGGGGATTGTAACTTGTACAGATCGCGCTGTAGGAATGTATATTAAGGATTGAAATGAGGTGGAGGTTCCTAACGTCTTCCTCACCTTGATTTGATTATTATTTATGCCCATGAACCTGTCGGTGGGAAGAGCTATGGTATCCAGCAATGCATTTTTTAAAAGACAAGGGCCTTTACATCAGGTTTGGAATCCAAAGCTTATGTACAAATACTATGTAGTCAAGCATATTTTTGTTCTGAGGACTTCTTGTTTGGTCTGTTGTGTTATTCGGCTTTTACTGATTGCATTTCATTTAAAGTCGTTATTACTGATGTCTCAGCTGTGAGCTGTGCAGGCAATATGCAGTAACGTGGGGTGGTTATTGCGGCCGCTGTGACTGTGCAAAACAAGGGGGTGGGAAGCGGGAAGGTGTGTTTTTCCAGACCTGGGCGCTGTGCCTTTTTCTATGCAATATATACATATTAAATATATATAAACCGATTGATCGGAAAAAGAAAATTGACATTACCAACAATCGGCCGTGCGAAAAGGTCGCGATTTCATGTCGCTGTATCCAAGTCATATTTTGGACTGTTGGACGTATTAAAAATGGACGGGCGTGTCTGAATTTGAATCACTCTTACTTTTGTAGTTTTATATTATTCAATAAACCGATGAGAACAGCTTGGTTGATTCTGGTTTGTAATTGTTCCGCATTTTCTGCCTGTGTTATTAATTCCTCACCCCACGCAGAAGAGGCATTCATAAGATGAAAGCTACTCAACCTTCCGGCCCTTTTTACAAGTGCTGCCCCTCCTGACTTGGTGGCCCAGGGATTCCCACTCCCAGGGCCCAGCACGCAATACAAAATGGCTGGGATGTGCTATTTTTAGCAGGCGGGGGGGAATGCACAGCTGGAGGGGCTGCTGGGTCAGCCGGCCCGTTTTTGCAGAGCATGGGAGGTGAGGGGCTGGCCTACGAAGAGGCAGGCCACCTTGACACCACAGTTTCACCGGTACTGTTAAATCCACACCTACTTGAGGCGTTCTCCTAACAGCTCACCCAGAACAGGATTTGCTAGTAATCATAGACCTAAGCTTTTCATTTGTGTATATGTAAGTTGGTGTGCTTCATTATAGGGGGGGTTGCCAACTCTCACGCAGCTGCCGTGACTCTCACGCTTTCAGGCTCACGCAAGAAATCTTACAGCAAATGTATATTATGCCATTATAAACCTAAAATTAACTATATCAAAAGCATTAGGGTAGTTTGCAAACCCTACAGACTATTTAACAGGTAGTGAAACTCTTACATACATGTAAATGCGTGTGCAGGCTTGTCTATGAGCATCTCACACCAGCCAGCTGTCCAAAGTTGGTAAGTCTGTATAAGCAAAAAATGCAGTAAAAAAAAAATCTTAAATTTTTGTGCATACTGGCTAGGAATATGGAATTCTAAGCTGATTAGTTGTTGCCAGAGAGCAGGTTAGAGGAGTCTAGGTCCTGCAACTGCCTTAATGGATCTGAGGGAGCCTTCAGAGGCAGTGGGCTCTCTAAAGGCAGGTTTATAAGATAATGACTCTAAGTGCAGCTCGAGGTTAAGTAAGTACTGTATTATCTTGTAAACAAGGAAAGAGATGGAGTGTCGTGACAGAAGACCTGCCACTCACAACCCCCCCCCCCCCGACCTACATCTGGAAGCTGATTGAAAGAATTCCAAAAGTCCGTAATGCTGTCATTCAACCAAAAGGGGGCTGTTCTGAAGAGTCTAAAAGTTGAGAAAATTGAGACAGGTGTGACACTTCTGTAGGTCGTTGCAATGTTTGATATTAATTCCATCATTGCCACGGAATCTTTTACTATCAGGTGAATAACAGCTAAAGTAGATACAAATGCATTAACTCGTACTGTAAAAGCACTGATGCTATAGAAGTACATGAAAATTGATCAAGCAAATCAGGCTTCTTTCATAGGAAAGTGGAAACCACCTGCTGAGGATCTACGTCATTTCCGTCAGCCCACGGAGATCAGGTGGGGACTCTGTTTTCAGTCGTGTTACAAACCCAGCGATCATAGATACGGCGCAGCAGTTCCAGTGTGATTTTCTGCATTAAAAAGCTTGTCAATGTGTAGTTAGCGTCCTTTAGCGTGGTATCAAACACGTGGGCACTGGGGGGGCATGGGAGTCTCGGGGTGCGCCTTTAAGTGTCCGCCATGGGACTCATTTGTCTAGACAGGTTCTCCAAAAACCCCAGGGTGCCCCCAGACACCGCCATTCGCGTTCTTAAAGGGAAAGCGCAGATATTGTCTTTTTAAATGAGCCGATAATCTTAGGAAGAGGCTCACTGAGGAAGTTGGCGGCATTTCCGTCTTTCTGTCAGCCCCCTGTAAGATGTCAGCTTGAGGTTGTCGTGTGTCAAACGCTTTAGGTCCAGAGCTGCCATGCCTTGCCATTCCAGTCACGTGTGTGAAAAATCAGGCATAGGCATTTAAATGAAATTATTGGTCTGCTCCCACAAGGCACAAGAACCCTTCATTTTACTAGTTATTGAATGAACCTCTTAGCCTTCACCCCATTCAAACCACCCCCTCCTCCTTTTTTGATTGGCAAGTTTTCTTTGTGCAACGCCTGTCCGAATGGTCCCGTTCTGCACCTACCCAGGCAGCAGAGACACACCCACACTCCCAAATCAGCAGCTGTATTTTATGTGATGCACAGGGCTGCTTGGCGCTGCCCCCAGATGGCAGGAATGTGAATGACCTCAAAGAGAGAAGGGGAAACAAAAGTTGTGGTGTGGTTATTTGTCTTCACACGTCTATGCTAAAGTGTATCCCCGAGTTAATGTTACGAATCCACCAGTGCTGACGCAGAAGGCTTGGCGACACTGGATCTTCCCATTCTAAAAGGCAGAAGACTATTTCAGGCTGGCAGGTTCATTGTGAGAGCACAGAGTAGCGGCCGGCAGCCTGGGTCTCCATGCTGGACCAAATAGCAGAGCAGCTACTGTAGTAATTGTCACTGGAGCTCTGGAGTGGGAGGGGGGAGGATGGACTGGCTAGGCTGTGTAATAACAGATTTTGTAACAGTGTTAAAGCACATAATCACACTGCAGGTAGGATGGTAAATAGGGACTGTGACTCTTAACCAAATTCTCCTGGGGAAGTGCTCCTGTCATACTCTTCAGTAAGGCCCCTAACTACAATACCTTTATGCTAACGTCCCATAATACAAATATAACTATTGTAAACGCCTTCCACAGTCCTCAAAGCACCTGATTCATTCATTCAGGAGTAATCCAGTGTCCACGTGTCCAGGAACATGCTCATGGTCCGAGGTGGAATGCTGAGGACCAGGACTGGGAGCCCAGTGCGGGGTATGTAGGTATGTAGCAGACCGGCATATGCTCAGTAACATTAGCATTATTACCCAGAATGCCCCAGCAAATAAGAGCTGGTAAAACCCATGTGGCTTAAGATGTTCAGCCATATCCTCTTTATGCTTCTTTGGGGAAGTTCTGTAAGCAGAGTCTTCATCCCAGGACAAAGATTAATCATTATAAGTTGACATTAGAATTCCCGTCTGTGATGCAAAGATATCATTCTTGTATTCTAAAGTACCCCAGGATAACAGGAACCACATCGTAATGGTGATAACAGTGATATTAACCCCAATAAACCTCAATGGGAACCTAGCCAGAGCGGAATGTCATGGGGACGTTTATTGGGACACAGACACTTCAGAAGAGCAAGGCCATGTGGAAGAGGAGGACCGGGCTGTCCCATGGGGTCCAGCACTGTGCACTGGGATGGTTTATGAATTTTACAAAGTTTTTATTGATGAGTCTTTGACCTCAAATTGTGATCTGAAAAGATGATCACTGGGGAGGATTGCTGAGAAGATAGGCTTCTTTGATCTGAGGGGAAAACTCATTTCATGAGTCACCCCAGATGGGGCTCAAACCCACAATCCCTGGCTTAGGGGGCCAGTGCTTTATCCATTAGGCTACTGGGGCCATACATAAAGAGGCTTGCAATATAAATCAGGCTGGACTCTGGGGCATTATAGCAGACATCTTTTAGGTTGGTTCCAGCTCACTTGCATTTAGTGCCTTTCTGTTAAATTTTGCACCACTTCACAAACAGTCACTTTATGGTGACCTGTTCTAGTAAAGGTTGTGTGGTTTAGTCTCACAACCGTCTGTGATTCAGCCGGCAGTATAATACGCATTCTCCTTTCCCCTGACGGGTGCACATCCTCCTCACAGAGGCATGATTCAGGATGATTCAGGAAATAAAATGCATCCATCCATCCATTTTCCATACCTGCTTGTTATATGCAGGGGCATAGGGGTGTAGAGACTAGGAGCAAAGCAGGGAATAACCCAAGATGGGGTGTCAACCCATTGCAGATAATCAAATACATGTATCTATTAAACTATGACAATATAACCAAGCAATACGAGAAGGAGAGATCTCACTGTGCAGGAAGAGTGACAGTGCAGGACAGGATTTCTGTTGGGGGGGGGTCATGTGGGCATGAGAGCGGAGCAACCCAACGGGGACAGTTTGGAGGTGATCAGCAACCTGCCCTCCATGAAAGACTGGGCACATTAGGCAGCCCCTCGACCACCCTGGCAGCCTCCTTGCTCAGGATCGCCCCCATCTGGTTCTTCTGTTCATAGCCACAGGGAAGAGGGGGGGCACAGCCGTCACCCGTGACCAAGCTTAGTTATCCACTGTCCCTGTTTGGCTTCTTGTGGTAATTCCAGTTCATCTTTGCCTCAACCAAAGAGTCTTTCATCTTTTTAATCTAGTTCCATCACTTGCCCTTAAAGAGGCCCAAGAACATCAGCACAAATGGTGAGAAAAATAGAAGTCCTGCACCGCCAGTGAATCACCACCGAATTAGCACGCAGTTTTCACTTATTGCACTGCAAATTTTGCTCCTGTTTTGCAGACAGGAAATGAGTAGCGGAATCAAGTGTTTGAGGGGCCGAGCTGCCAGATGAGGTGATGGTCTTCTGGAGGCCGGCCTAGTGGGCCGCCGCTGTTTTTACTGGCTGCTCGGGTCGGCAACTTCACACAGTCGTCAGGTCAGCGCCACAAAGCCTTCACTGTGGCTGAGGCTGCTGCTAACGGTACCAGTCCTAGCATGATCCCTGGCACAGCAGGGCTGCACTGGCAATCTGGTATACCGGGCATTATTCCTGCTGGGCAGATGGTCATGTAGGCTAGTAAAATTTGCCATGGGACCCATCCCTGCCCCCGGGCGGTAAATTTTATCACTATGCAAAAGTTATTTGTGGGGATTCCCCTTCAGCTAAAAGGAGGCCAAGGGGGACCCCAAAGTCTGGGGCCGGTTTTTAATCCCGGTCCAGCTCTACCTGTCGCTGTCCCTCCCCACCCCGTCACGGTGCCCGTCCCCGTCCCCCCCCCCCCCCCCCCCCAGGCCGGTCCAGATCCCGCCGGCCCCCGCGCCCCAGCCACGG
>JAODKE010000068.1:7176166-7191538 GCA_026779605.1 Mormyrus hasselquistii
ATATTTAACTGTTCCAGCACAAAGAAACATAGAACTGGGAAAAACGATGCACAGCTAAGAGGAAGAAAACATCTTGCAGGGAGAGACATTTTTGACGTTTAAATCAACCGGCGATTGCTCGCAGGAAAAATAATATGGAAGAATTAGTGGCGAAACTAAACAATACAGAAACCGGACGTGTGTGAAAACATGTGGCGAGGCTGTATCCTTGTCGTTATCGTGTACAGCGGCGCTGGAAGTCGTGACACGGAACATAAATTCATAGACGATGCTGTCAAGACCGTGCCGAAGTGCGAGCACCTAGAGTCAAAAACCGCAGAAGCCGCATTGATTTTTTAACCACCCGTACATGCACGTATATGCAATTGCCCAGTGGATTTCTGCAGCTGCATTACATATTTTAGGAGCCACAATGACATACAGGGACTCATCGCTATCGCAGCTTCAACACATGCATTTCCACGATCCATTTATAGGTAACAATAAAACGCGGCAAAGCCGATTTTCGCAATATACTTACAACTCCGTTTTTTTCCGTGCCCGAAACCGCCATCTTGTACAGAATAGCATAGGGTGGTTATCAGCTGGGGAGGCCGAGCAGCTCAGGAATTTGTTGGCGGCGTGGCGGGGACTTGAGCTGCTCCCCCCAAGGTGTTGGACTAGAGACCCGACGAGGAACTACAAGCAAGCGACGCCCAGGGCTCATACGTTTTTTTCTGCCCAGAGCAATCCGTATCTATCCTTTACCCATATCATCAATGACCAAAGGCCCTATTTTTATACAGGAATAATATGGGTGGGACCTTCCTATTTCTTTTACCCAAATACCCTTTTACTGTAAATACGTAATATTTACTATTTATCATTTTGTATTTATATAATAAGGTTTTTTTTTTTACCATTTTATATTTATTGAGAAATGATATTTAGATGCATTAGTAATGTGATCACTTTATATAGGCACTGATGAATTCTACAGTTCAGTGTATAGTATTGTTAGGGCGGATGATACGGATACTTTAAAGTGAGGTCCCACCGCCGATGTTCCTTTACTTTATGTATACGACATAGAAACGATAGTAATGTAGTTTTATTAGCAACAGTCGGTAAGATATTGCCCCCATGTGGTAAAGAAAAGAAACTGCAAATGAAGAGGAATAATGAGAGGACTGCAGTGGGGACTGCAGTGGCAACTGCCAGTAAAACCTGTGAAACATGATCTAACCATGTTTTTTTTTTTTTTTACAAATGGTTTTCCCCAATAATTATATTATACGGTGGTGATGGTTGTCACCTGGCAGTATAGGCTACTAAAACCAAGAAATACCAGCAGAGTTAATTAAAGAATGAAGTACACAAACAGGGCTGAGTCTGCTTTTTCAGGGACCTTTCTAGGCTGACTTGGAGCCAATACATTTCCGGGGGGGGCAGGGGTACCGTAAGGGGGGACTTAATTGGAAGACTGGGGGGCCAAAAACATATGCTTTCATGTGGTCCAAAGCCTCTAGCTGTACCAGGGGCAGGCGGGTGGGGGGCTCCCCCCATTGATTCAGTCGACTATGGGTGAGGGTCCCTCTCGGGTGATTTTGACGGGGCTCCCTCATGCCAACTAGGCCCGAGCTGCTGTGTCGCACACAATATCGTAATTGTGCGCCTTCAACATAAAGGTTCTTCACATTAATACATACTGTAATATGTCAGAAAAAACAATGCAATGTCATAATACCAGATGACAACTAAACTATATTACGTTATTTAGCGCATGGAATTATGGGTAAATACAAAATACAGTGAGCCGCTTATGCTCCTCCACCCAACAGTTTTCAGGTTCTTTATTTTGCGGATGTGATGCCTCTTCTTTCTCTATTCCTCTTTGCTGATCTGCTACTGTAACTGTCCCCCACCATGGGGGTTTGTGTTATCAAAAGCTTAAGAATTGAGTGCTTTCAAAAAAATGGTTCTGGATACCTAAGCCCGTCTTCACGAAGCATCGGAAGGCTATAAGTAGCTCTTCACTTGCCTATTTAGGAGAAACTCTTAAACATAATGGGTGTGTCAGTCCTAAATATAGGACTCTCTTTTTATTTTATTTTAATTTTTTTACTAAGAGCAATTCACAAAGCCTCTTAATGCTAAAAGCAACACCTAAGTCTGGGAGAACTAACAGTAGTCGAGAGGACTCCTAAGTAACTAAGAACAATTCACAAACAACCACAAAATGGTTGCTTTCAATCCACGTCGCAATGTTTTGGAAACATGAAACAAATGCTCAATTGCTTAAAGGATACCGCCTATTTCGGGAGGGAATAATGATTGATATGGAGCTTGTGAGGGATGCAATAACATCTCCAACAAACCAAAACATCCCAATCATATACAGTGGAAACCGCATATAGTGATCACATCTGTCTGGGTGAGATAGATCACTATTTGCGGATTATTAACACTTTTCTGTTTATGTGTCAGGCAAATTTGAGTCCGCACATTCTTTATATTGAACCGCCTATCCAAACAACGCAACGACACGACGTAAAAGAAAGTGTGAACTGGACCTTTGGGGTTATGCAATCTTCATATAAAAATGATAATCGTCGCGACAAGTTTTGGATATTGTTACCCGCTGTACTTTTTTTTTACCCACTTATCACAGTTTTCTCCTTGGTATCGCGACACGTATAGAGGGATCTGTTGGCTCCGGCGCATTAACCTGCCCGCATCTGCCTCCTCCGCTCCGGCATGCCTTTGCCCCAGACCCAGCAATGATGGCGGTAGATGGTACCGGTGACGTCCCGAAAGCACCGCTCGAAGACACAGAGATGGACGATCGGATGAAGCAAGTATGCATCGCCACCGATTAATGTTTATGTCGTAACGAAATACATCGGCGTATACTATATATATATATATATATATGAAATACAGTTATACGCACGTACCAATTACCAAATCGGCTAAGCAACAGAAACGCAGGATTTATGCCCCGACAGTGGGACCCAATAATGGAACGAGAAATCAATAATGAATATGGAGTATTAAACATAAAGTCTATATTATTATAAGAATGATTTAAAGACGCGGATGCTGCGATGACGCATTGCCCCAAAAAGGGAAAAATCTCATTCGGTAGAGAAAAGAGCGCATATAAATCTGCATGTCAAACGTCACTTTCTGTGCGAGTGGCGCCGCAGTTCTCGATTCTCGTGTTTTAAAAATAACTCCGAGAGAATTTTTTTAAATCTCTTTTTAAAGAGACTTATCTTGCCATAACTCCAGTGCAACATACCTTATTTAAGGACACATTACTGGGCCGAGTGTACTGTTTTTATTTTGCTGCAGCTGAGACCTGTATAAAAGTAAAGCAGATTATTTGTAAGAATCCGAATAACTAAATCGAATAGACAAAGAGAAAATACTGCAGGAATTAGCGAGACCTGGAAGGCATTACGTGTAGTCGGATCAGTCGTCTTTTGAAGTTAATTAAGCAGTTGAGTCGGGAACATGCGAACATTGGCACATATCAGTCCGACCTGTTCCGCCGCTGTTGCGCTGCTAGATTGCGGTTATCAGCTGATCTGCGCTCACTTTCAATCGGAGAAGGTTGTTCCGCCGCTGGAGTTTGTCAGCTTCGGTCGCCCGGGTGTCTTCTTTCACGGTGAGTTTAGTCAGGGTGACCCCTCAGTGGGGCATCTTAATTAAATTAATGTAATATTACGTAATCTGATGGCCGTGTCGCATTATATGTCGTGTTAGTAAGATTGCTAATAAAAATGAAACGTGTTTGCAATATTCACAGTCACACTAACGTGTCCCTCCAGATGCAAAACACGGTTTTAATATAGTGCAAATTAAGTGAACCGATAACTGAAAGTTCCTATTTGACAGTGACTTCTGAGAAGCCGAGTTCAACGCAATGCAGCTCGAGGGTGTGTTTTTATAGGCTAAGCGAAACCGGCTCGATTTAAAATGATATTTTACTACAGTTTGACTCAATATTTCATGGAAGAAATGTGAATTCAAAAGAATGCATTTGGCGAAAAAACGATGAGGATTACGGATTATGGCCCATATGACCTAATTTCGGTGACTGACGATTCGGAGCTGTTGCTATGATACCGTCTAGTGAGATCAGAACATCACCCATATTTTGTTGCTCAGGTTTAAATGCCACCTTCTGCTTGAATGCTGTCTGGTTCATATCTAACAGGAAATGAATAATTAATAAGATCTGGCTGCTATTTTGTTGTGCTGCACTTTTTGGGGGGCAGGTGCTTTTCAAGGGGGGCGTGGCTTAGAGTAAATTTTGGTGACCTGGGAAGGGGTATTCCCTTACGTAAATTTTACCTGATTGTCGCTTGGCTCCTAGAAACTCAAAAGAGGGTCACTTTAAATCGTTTGGGCAGGTGCTTAGATCTTAGCATTTTAACCTGGATATTTATTCAGCTCAACACTGCAGTAGGAAAGATGCATTTTTGGGTTTGCTTGCTGTCCCCTGATATCAGTTCTGCCTTTACTGCAGACCGTCCCAAGCAGGATGAAGAGCGATGTCGAGTCGGGCAGCACGCTGGAATCTGGAACAGCTGCTATACAATGCAGGGATGTCTGCAGGTCCTATGGCAAGCTGAGGGTACTGAATGACCTCAATCTGACCGTGCTACAGGGACAAATGTGAGTGCCGCCAGTCAGATTCCCCTTTTGTTCAAGCCTTTATGTTTAACACTGAGGGAAAATGCCCACACTCGTATAGTGCATAGAACATGTTAGGCTGGTCCGTCTCTGGCTGGGACGCAAAAACATGAACTGTCTGTGAGTCCCCAAGGACCAGATTGGGAAACACTAAAATATCTTATTGACACGCACCTCTGACGTTCTGATGTACCCTTGTTCCTTCGCATAGCTACGGCTTGCTGGGGCCAAGCGGCTGCGGCAAGACCACGCTGCTGAAGTGCATCGTGGGAATGCTGAAGATCTCACGGGGTCACATCACCGTTCTGGGGAAGCCCCCTGCCTTTCCTGGACACGGGGTGCCTGGTAGGATGGTCGGGTACATGCCTCAGGTAGGGGTCAACAAGTTCGAACTAGCTGAAAGAGTAACTGAGACATGTTTTCAGACTCTGGGAGGGGTCCCTCAGGTCATGTTTGCTGGTGACTTTCAGTCTGTCAGACTCCTCGCCTCTTTCTCCTTGGACTTGAGAGCTTGATGGAGGCTGAGCTGGTTAGCAGTCGCTAAAAGCTCCTAAACCTAAATCGTACATATTCCAAACCTCCAAGTGGAAGTTCATTTCAGTCGTCCTTCGCAGGATCTGGCCTTGTACAACGAGTTCACCATCAGCGATACCTTGTGGTTCTTTGGCCGCATCCACGGCCTCTCTAGAAAGGAAACGCAGACCCGGATGCAATTCCTCATCGATTTCCTGGATCTGCCTCAGAAATCCATCCTGATCCGGAACCTCAGGTAAGCGCCTGCTTCTATTTTCACCCTGTCCTATTTTAGTCTTCACTCGTGTTCTTCCGTTAATCCAAGCCTCCAAAAACAGAGCAGCCATGGCCACACGGTCATGTTTGTGCCCTCGGAGCTGTGTTGTCTCTAAGATCATCCAGAAATAGTGAGGTTATTGTATGGCATATTATACAAGATGTCCTGCAGATGTCTGAGAAGTTATAACGTGTGATTAATACTGGAAAGTGCTGATGCAGCGGTTGTTCGGAATATGCTGTGGATCAGAGTGGCTACTGAGTGACGGTTGGCCACATTCTGAGAAAAGGGGAAGGCATGTCATGCACGAGCTTTCAAATATCAGTTTTTTTGGGCTATTTCAGTTGCCAGAAGCCCCTCCACTATAAAAGTGGAAAATTGTCATTGTTGTCATACCACAGTGCACAACAATGAAATGTGTCCTCTGCATTTAGCCCATATGTGACATAGCAGTGGGCATCTATTATTTAGCACCTGGGGGGACAGTACTGTGCTCAGGGTACCTCAGTGGTGCCTTGCTGGTCAGGGCTTTGAACCTGCAACCTTTCAAGCGCACTTCCCTAACAATTAGGCCACCACTGGCCCACTGTGTGGATGTTGATGGAAAAATGCTTGAGGGGTTGTGATGGTAAAAGTTGTTGACGGGGGGGGGGGGTTATTGGAGTGTTAAGAAGGTATTGAACTTGGATAATTATTTAGTTGAGGCCCCCTTTTGGCAGAGGCCCCTGTATTTCAACCTGGGTAAGCCCATGCATTAAAGTGTTCCTGATAGTGGGCAGGGCTGCGAAAGGGTTAATAATAACTTATTTTGTCGGTGTCTCTGGGGGGCAAGGTCAGCGGCAGTCTGAATACACATACAAATCTGACCCAGATCAAATCTCTGGTTTATCCCGCCCCCAGCCTGCCATCTCTCAGCTCTCATTGGTGGCCCGGCTTTTCAATCTCAGACCATGTGACATGAATTCCAGTCGGGCAACATGAACATCTTGGCATGGGAGACAAGAGGTCGCCTTCACCAGCAGCCTTTCAGCCTTCCATTCATTTGCATCCAATCAGGGCATTGACTGTCTGTAACCTTTCCTCAGAAGCCACCAATCCCATTCATTTTCCCACAGGCTTGAAACAGGATCTAGAAGAGCTCTATTGTGCTCATTTTGCAGTAAAAGGAGCCCCGGCCTCATTAGTGGATCAAGCCGACGCCAGTACATCATGACTAATTGTTTCCTCGTCCCGTTAAAGAACTGGGGCATCGCTCTGGAGGGCACACTTTCAGCATGACATGCTGGATGCCTCTGTATCCCTGCAGCCTCTGTCACATGGCGCACATTTTCAGGCGTGCCTTGTTAACGCTCGTAAACTGCAAGAAAATGCTCTGCATGGCGTCGCAGCGTTAGGCGCCCAGCTCAGCTGATGGAGGAGAGAGCGGTCTGGCTGGTTAGACCTTCTGGGGACAATCAGCCGGCTCTTAAATCGCACAGAAATACATGTCAGTCTTCTGTTCACCTTATTGTCATAGAATCTCGTGAACTGCAGGCTTGCACCTTTTAAAAGGTGCTATGCAGTACGACTGTTACGTTTTTTAAAAATTATGTGTACGAGCATGTAGGAATTCTTTGGTGTTTACGTATCATGAGTTGTTTGCTGATGGGACACTTACGCCAGTTGTCATACCTGAGGCATTTTTCCAAAGTGACTCATACTCAAAGGTCACAATTCCAGTGTGCTTCTTGGTATTTGAGCTCACAACCTTGGCATTACTAGCACAATGCTGTACTTGCTGAGCTGCTGGACCTGATAGGAGCTTGTTGTGTAAGACTCGGCTTGTGTTGAGGTAATTAAGGAATCAGAACTGATGTATTTCTCTGTCTCCCCCCACAGCGGAGGGCAGAAGCGGAGGGTGTCACTGGGTGCAGCTTTGCTACAAAACCCCGAGCTGCTAATACTGGACGAGCCCACCGTAGGGGTGGACCCCGTGTTACGCGCCAAGTAAGTGGTTCCAGCCTTGCTTTATAAGCAGGCCACACCCACAATTCTGGACCCCACCTCCGTGCTCTTCATCCTGCACATTTCCCCGCCCACGGTGTCACATGACACATCCAGCACGGTGCCCCCTGCACACAGAGCATGATAATACCTGCACCCTCAACGCCACGCCCCGACCCATCAGAGTTCATTTTTGGTCCCAGTTCCCATGCCTGACCCTCATTCATACACATGACCGGTGGGGAGCTTTCAGGGGCTTTCAGGCATGATTTACTGAGGAGTACTCTATGTGCAACATGTACGCTCCCTGTGTTCAGCCTCTTTCTGTTTCTGTTCTAATGACCACTGACTACATGTTTACGATAGATAGTTCGGTTAACGTTGCACATTTCTCCTGTTTACGACGCACAGTTCAGTTTACGATATACAGTTCAGTTTACGATATACAGTTCAGTTTACGTTGCACAGTTCTCTTGTTTACGATACACAGTTCTCCTGTTTACAATATACAGTTCAGTTTACGTTGCACAGTTCTCCTGTTTACAATATACAGTTCAGTTTACGTTGCACAGTCCTCCTGTTTACGATACACAGTTCTCCTGTTTACAATACACAGTTCAGTTTATGTTACGCAGTTCTCCTGTTTACGATGCACAGTTCAGTTTATTATACGTAGTTCCGTTAACAATCCACAATTCAGTTTATGACACGCAGTTCTTCTATTTATGACGCACAAATCTTCTATTTACAATGCAAGGTTCTTCAGTTTATGACGGACAGTTCTGTTCGCAATACAGAGATCTTCTATTTACGCTACGCACTTCTGTTCACACAGTTCTTCTGTACGTTACGCCCCGGTTCTGTTGAGGCTGCACAGATGGTCAGCTCTTCTGCTTGTAGCATCACCTCCTTCGGCACTGTCATGCACAGTTCTTCTCTGTGCAGCTTCTGCGTGCCTCTGCTCTGCTCACTAGTTGCTCAGCATCCTGACTAACCCCTAACCCCCAAACTCGCTTTTGTTGCTTGTCTTCATCCTGACAGCCGCCCTCTCCAGCCCCGAGCCCGTGACGTACTCTGTGAACTAGTTATTTGTCCAGTTATTCTGTGCCGTGGACATGAATGAACGACACGTACGCCGAGTGCGAAACTTGGGGCAGCTCACATGAATATCGAGGTCCGTTTGCATTAATCTGCCGTTTTGTTACATAATTTGCCGAAGGGCTTTCATTTTATTTTCATTGTTACTGGTTTTCCCAAGTGGGCTTTATGCTGTTAGATATGCAAGATGAAATAAATCCCTCTCACATGGCTTAGCACATGCGTGCTATTGTGGTTCTCTGTTAGGACCTGCGTTTGAGCATTCACATTTTTAGCACACGCCATTATCCAAAGCAACTTATATTTTTGAGACAGCAGGGCCAGTCAGTACCTGAAGCAACTGGGGGGTTAGGGGCCTTTGTTCAGGGGCCCAATGGTGAATTTACTCATTCCAATCACAGGCACCGCATCCTAACCCACTGAGTCACACAGTACCTCCATAGCCTGTTTGTCAGTGTGTAGCACTGTAGCCTCACGCTTCCTGGGCTGCTGCCGAGCTTGTCTCTGTGTGGCTTTGCACGTGCCCCCTGTGTTTGACTGTACTCTTTCTTCACAGGGAAAGGCATGCGGCTTAGGGGAGTCGGTGTCTCTGATTTGTTTGCTGTGAATGTGTGCTCTGTGATGAACTGGCTTCACATCCAGGGAGTTCTCTGCCTTGTCCATCCTAGAATAAGCTCCCGGCTTGCAGTGATCTGGAACTGGATGAGCAGTTATGAAGAATAGGTGCATGGTGTTCACCCATTTCATTGTAAAAGCATAAATAGCTATGGCAGTGTCGGTAGAATGTGAGAATAGGGATTGTGTCATCAGGACGTGGGTTAAAAACATTGGTTGTTCCCATAAAGGCTTTGGCTGATCCAGTGTTCCCCAATCTGCTCCTCAGGGAGCCAAGCACAGTCCATGTTTTTGCTCCCTCCGGGAGCTGGGAGGAAGCAAAAATGTGGACTGTCTGTAGGTCCCCGAGGACCAGACTGGGAAACGCTGCCCTAGACACTGCAGGACACTGACCTTTTTCAGATCCTCACGCTAAGCTGCCTCCCCTCACCTATGCCTTGCCTCCACACGCCCAGGATCTGGCAGCACCTGGTGGAGATCGTGAAGGACGGGCAGGTGTCTGTCATCATCACCACGCACTACATCGAGGAGGCCGGGCAAGCCCACGTGGTAAGTGGGAGTACCCAAGACCGCTGTTCCTTCATGAGGTCTCTGTGGTGGCCCCCGGCTGGCTATGTGCTGAGTTTGAATGTTCTCCCAGTGGTGTTCAGGCTTTGTAAAAGACGTACAGACTAACATGTTAGGTGAACCGGTGACCCCGAATTGTATGACTGTGTGTGAGTGTGTGCCCTGCAATGGCCTGGCATCCCCTCCAGCGTGTCCCCTGCCTTGCGTCCTGAGCTAGACACCGAACACGGAACACATCCGAACAAGAATGAAGTTATGTCCACTCGTCTGTTTGCCACAGAAAAACCTTTTGTTTAAAAAAAAGAAAACACAGATATATTTCAGGCTTTAATTAGTAAAACTTTATCGGTTTACATTAAATTGCACGTAGGTAATCTGTTCCTGGTTGCCCGTCTGCATTCCTAATGATGCTCCGTGGTTTTGTTACGCAGCAGTTATGGAACCTAGATGCCTGAGGAGTTTTATCGATGTTCAGAGCTGAATAGTAATATCGATATTGCTATAACTGTGCAAAGTACCCGTTTTTTCATTTGTGCCGTGCACTGCATGGGTGATTTGAAATGGCTCATCTTAGCAGGTGAGAATCGCCGGGTGCTTCACAGGAGAAAACAGCCCCCCCAGATGTGTTTTTACTATTTCCGCCATTGTCTTTCCTGTTCTTGCCCCCCACCGTGCAACGTGACGGGCTACTGCAGTCAAAAGCACGAAAAGGGGTATGGATTCACAAGCAAGAAGTTCACTGGCTGCCACACGCCAGAATGCAGATCTTAGGAAGGAAGCTGTTCTTGTGCTGGGGGGGGGGGGGGGATTAAAATACAGAACCAAAACTAGTTTGGGGAAATCGCTTCAGTGTTTATACGGGCTGGAGCTGGGTTGAGTCTCTAACGGATGATCTTCACAGAGACCCAGTGTGCTGGTTGCACGTCTCCACTGCAGCAACACACGCCACCGCTGCTTTTTTTGCTTTCATGAGAGGGACAGAAGGCCAAGCAGCCCGGCCACAGCTGATTCCTGTCCCAGAGTAAACAGAGGCAGGTGCTGGCCGAGGAGACAGCTGAAATTCTCTGTGGTTTTATTGGTCGGCTTTTGCTGTCGCCAGATCTCTGCGTGGAGGCCATCTGCTCCGGCGCAAAAGCCTTCGACAGATTATGACGTGAAAGTCATCTATACGGGTGACCGCTTCCTCACAGCCTCAGTCGCTGTCGAGCAGCGCCGCTATCCTCAAACGATCTCTGGCCGAGATTTCTGAAAACTGCAAAACTCTTTTTTTTTTTTCCTAAGTACACAATAAGGCCCAAGTAGATGAACAAACTCCAGGACAATTTAAACAATGGTGTATACACCTGGAGGTAACATCAAACACGCAGAGTTCACCCTTCTCAGTCTGAAGCCATCTCATCTTTCCTCTGCTTGGTGGGAGAACAGCACTGGTGGCCGTCATGCGACATTACCTTTAAGGATGGTGCCATGGGGACATTACCTTTAAGAATGATACCATGTGGCCTAATGATACATTTACCAGACTGTTTTTATGAAGAACCAGTCATTTTTTGCCTCAGTCAGCTGATACTTGGGGGTGAATCTAGGATATTTAGCGTAGTGGAGTGTGTTCTTCCTGGCAGTAAATAAGGTTTTTGGATGAACCTCTCTAAATGAACTCATACATTCGATCGCAAAAATATATCAATCGAAAAAGTCTTATGTCCGCCCAGGCTGTTCCTGCAGAGTTTAGGTGCAGCCCTAATTTAACACACCTGGTACAGATCATCAGGCCCTTCGGTAGTATTTCAGAATTAGAGCCAACTTGGCTTCAGCGTACCTGGTGCTAATGTCGTAATGTCACGATGACATAATGTCGTAATGTCCTGTCCTAAGGTGCCAGTGAGTGGAATAAAGCAGAGGGGAACTTGGCATAAAAATGGCGTCATGATGTTCTTTTTTAGCAAAACGTGAAACTGGTTACCAGTATCCTTCCATACATTTTCTGAAACCACTTATCCTGTTCAGGGTAGCAGGGGTCCGGAGCCTATAAGCACAAGGCCAGGGGGTCAAACCAATCACAGAGCACACTCACACACACCATCCGCTCACACACACCATCCAATCACACACACCATCCGCTCACACACACCATCCAATCACACACACCATCCACTCACACACACACCTACAGGCAATATGGTAACTCTGATTCATCTCAGCGTGTTTTTGGTAAATTTTAAATGCATTTAAGCTGACATACAGGAAGGAAATATAAAAGCATCTGTGTTTTGCACTGTTCACATACCTTAGTACAACACATGACTTCTAACCTTAACACAATTCATGTCATTATGACACCTGGTGTGTGTGATTGTCTCTGGGAGGGCTCAAACTGTCTGTCTCCCCCCACAGGTAGGGCTGATGCGTAATGGCCGTCTGCTGGCGGAAGCCCCCCCAGAGGCGCTCATGAAGCAGCACGGCGTGACGGTGTGGGGGGCGGGTTCCGGGTTCAGGGGGGGGGGGGGGTTTTTTAGTGGGCTGCCCCCCCCCCCCCCCCATCATGCCCATGCTACCTCACGTTATCAAAGCCTGCCAGAAAGCGGACGACCTTGAGCCCATCTGGCACTGTGCCTTTGAACAAACCCGAATGAGCTTGATACGTAATTATTAAACATAAAGCATAATAATAAACTGAGCTGCAAGCGTGCTCAAGCCCCCCCCCCCCCTTCCCCCGGTGACAGCAGATGTGCTGTATCGCAGACCCTGGAGGCCGTCTTCCTGCAGCTATGCGAGTCCTCGGACCAGACCGGCCACAAGCCCTGCACTAGCAGCCCCCAGGACCTGCGCACGGAGGACAGCCAGTCGTCCGAGGGCAGCCGGGACGAGAGCCGGCCCATCCTGAGTGAGGCGCCTACTCCCACCGCCCAGAACTCCAAACTGACACGTATGTTTTATTTATCGCATGTACAAACATGCACTGTGCATCCTTGCAGTGAGATTCCACTGTCCACTTGCATCCAGGATTATGCTTATAAGGAAATAATAAAAAAGCAATAAATAAGATGACAGTAAAAATAAAAATAACAAGAAAATTAGACTGCAGAGTAAGAATAAAAATTGAGAGTAAGGGTATCTTTAGATTTAGATTTAAATTAAATGTACGATGAAACTGTGGAGTGGCATTAAGTGTGTATACAGTAAATTTCATTTAAATGTTAATTTAGTTTTTATTCGGGACTTGACAGGGCAGCATGGCAGCACAGTAGTTAGTGCTGCTGCCTCACAGCAAGAAGGTTCTGGATTCGGTCCCGGACCCTTTCTGTGTGCCGTTTGCTCTCCCTTTGTCTGTGTAGGTTTCCGGTTTCCTCCCACGACCCGAAAGCATGCAGGATAGGTTGATTGGCAAATCTAAATTGGCTCTGTGAGCGTATGCACCCTGTGGTGTGTTGGTTCCTGTCCCCCCTGCAACTCCAGTTAGGATAAAGCGATTACAGTGATTGATGTATAGGGACCTAAATGTCTTTTGAGTGGTGCCAGGTTTATATACTGAAATGTTCATGCTTACAATTTTGCGTTTTTCTTTGGCCTGCCTGCATGACTGCATCTCTGCAGCGGACTGGAAGGTGAGGCTGTTGCACATGACCCCGAAGTGGCGTAACATCACAGCCCTGATGATCAAGACGATGGTGCGGATGAAGAGGTTGCCAGGGTGAGGAGGGGATGGGAGGCGTCGGCTCGCCGTCCAATCGGAACTCTCGCGTTTGCATAATAAATGAGGCTTTAAAGACGCAGGCGCCCATGGAACGACACTGAACCTGACCTCAGCGTGCACCCCGATGTGCCGCAATCTCCACAGCTTCCTGTGTTTCCAGTTCCTCCTGCCAGTCATCCAAATCTCCTTGATGTGCCTGTGCATTGGTGGGGACCCCCGGGGCATTCCCGTGGCCGTGGTCAACAATGAGAGCAGCGGCGACTTCTACAGCAGGACGCTGCTCTCCTTCCTGGATAATTCCAGTATTCAGCAGGTGTGGGGCTTTTTCAGGGTGGGAGGCGGGGGTGTTAAAGCCTGACAGGTTTCGCCGCAAAGCCTCGCTAGCAGACAGCAGATCTGCAGAGCGGTCGCCAAGCCACCGCTGGCGTTCGGATGTTTGGATGCATTTGACGGGTTTTATGTTGATGTGACTGTGAACGGAGATGATTCAAAATGGGTTCTAGAACCTGGCCTTTTTAGTGGTCGCCCACTGCTGGGTTTGAGTAAAGCACTAGCTAGCCCATTGCAGACGAGTCATTGTATTTATGTCATTATACTCTATACAATTATGCTAACCATCCTGTTAATGTGCTGATTGATCTTTTGATGGTAACTTAATTACTCCTGCAGTATAAAGTGAAAGATGGCGCAGAGTGCATCAGTGACTCAGACAGTACAATGCAAATGAGTCACACAGTGTAAATTACTCTCACTAATATTCAGATTTTCAGACAGTGTAAAGTGAATGTGTGACTCATACATGTATCTGCCCCACCTGCAGGTGGAGCTGTCCCACGCAGAGGCCTTTGCTGGGATTTATGATGGGCAGTACTGGGCAATCATTGGCTTTGGAAAGAACTTCTCCAGCTACTTAATGAAGAGGTGATGCTGCTGTCTTTGTTGGCATGGAAGCCCCACAAAGATCATGTGCGCTTGGGAGATGATGCACTCAGGCCTTCTAAGAATGTGTGATTCCTATGTGGGGGGGAGGGCACTGGTAAATATCTGCCCAGTTTGGGTAACTCCCTCTATTGCTGAGGTGGGGGTGGCATGCAGCTCTGTGTTGTCAACAACACTGGTGCAGGAGTTCGGAGGCGTGTGATCTGTATCACATAGCCTGGGGTGAAAAGTCCAGTCTGATCAGTTCTTGGAGGCTCACATGTTCTGATCACATGACCCGGTCACATGTTCCTTCTTTTAATGAGTGAGCCATTCGTCTGACTGAATAAAACTGGAAGGAACTCATTACTCATTAATGAGCCCGAGTTGCACTTATGTCTGTATTTCTTGTGTTTAGAATGGTGAACAAATATAATGTACAAACTATGTATGAATGGTCTCCTCATCCAGGAAGTGCTGTCTTTCATACTGTTTCTATCTTAAACAGAATTTTGCAACCCAGAGTTACAAGGGACATTGTAGAGGGAGGCTCCATTCATGTGTGGCTGGACCTGACTAGTGAGTTTCTGCCGTGGCTCCGTTCAAGTTTCCGTCGAAAACAAGAAAACTTTACTCTGACCTCTAGATGGCGCTGTTTGCACACAGACACACAAACAAGCCAATGAAGGAAAAACAGCCAGAGAAAAAAAGTGAAAAATGTGTCTCTGCTAAAGCTCATTATTTCATCTCAGCTTCTCGAGCTTAATCAAGCTTATTTCAACTCTCTTAATCTGCTTGTTAATTCATTCGGCTGTGATGCTTTTCATTTACTTCCAGATCGACAGATTGCCATTATGCTCCAGAAAAAGCTGCAGGAGGCATTTGAGGTATTTAAAGGGGACTTTTAGGTTGCTGCACATCTTGGGCCACCACAGCTGCAGAGCTGGAGACAGACAGACAGATAGATAGATAGATAGATAGATAGATAGATAGATAGATAGATAGATAGATAGATAGATAGATA
>JAODKE010000068.1:7191673-7215159 GCA_026779605.1 Mormyrus hasselquistii
CAGACAGACAGATAGATAGATAGATAGATAGATAGATAGATAGATAGATAGATAGATAGATAGATAGATAGATATTTCATTATTGTATCTGCAGTCCTCCACACCCCCCAACCCCCCACCACCCCCCCTAACTCCTTGGTGCTTTTTCACAGGCCTTTGTTCACAACAAACTAGGCACCATGTCTTACCTGGTCTCCTTACCTGTGAAGGTAAATCAGCTGACTGTTTTGTAAACCATTGAAAAATTGACTGGTGGTGACATGGTGACCACAGCCCCCCCCCATCTGTGATTTGCTGCCCATAGTTTGAAGAGCCCATTTACGGCAGCAAGAACACAGACTTTACCACCTTTGTGACTCCTGGCGCCATTCTAAGGTACTGATAGCCTTCAGAAGTGGAAAATGGCAGCTGTGATTTACTGCTTGACAAATGCCTGACGTGGGGCTCTGTTGTCTGCTCAGCATTACCTTCTACCTGGCAGTTGGGCTGACTGCCCTGTCCTTTGTGCTTGAGAGGAAGGAGGGCCTTCTCGACAGGTGCTGTGTAGCAGGTGAGAAATACCTCTGCCTATTGGTGAAGAAATGCTGCCATCTGCTGGTGGGAATGTATATTGACATGAGCAATACAATGTTGGTCATCAAATCTTAACCCCATTAAGATGTCTGTGGTCTGCATCCTAAAGCTGTCCAGTTGTTCAATCTCTGAGGGGTCAAAAGTCTTGTGATCGCTAAGTGGCGGAACAATCCCTCCCGAGTCAGAATCTCTGAGTCCCGGCCACTCTTGATGAAAAGACTCAAAATGTAAAAAGTGGTGACTAATTAACACAACTTAGTTTGTACATTTGTTGGAGAAAAGGAATAATGTACAAATATTAGATATGGCAATGTTATTTTAAATGGTGTCCACGAGGGGGCAGTAGAACCACTTTCTTTTCTCTTTCGCTCGCAAACATAAATTCTCAAATGCCTATTTAATCTTGCATAGGTCTCAATGTTACATTGTGAAGACAAATGAAAGGGTCCCACTGACATGAGACTAGAGCAGATTAGCATGTGAGGGTTGGGGTGTCTTCAGTGTTCCTGGTTGGTCTTGTCTTGCAGGTGTGAGCTCCCTGGAGACCATGCTGGCCCACCTCTTTTCCCAGCTGTTCGTCATCAGTGTCCAGATATCCCTGATGCTCCTCTTTATCTTCCTCGTCTTCAAGGTGCGTCTGGAAATGCGCGGGTGTGGGCACAGATTCACGCGGCAGCACGGGGCTCTCGTGAATCCACACTCACGCACTCATATACCTCCGGGGTTCCCACCCCGTCTCGCAGACAGGTGCGTCTGTGTCATTACATCCGTGCACCCCCGCCACCATTGCCCTGATTCGCTAATTAATTTATGACAGGTTGTTAACCGGGCAGTAACAGAGTTGATTTTTCTCTCAGGAGAGCCAGAGATGAGATGAAAACCATGTTCAGTTTGTTTTCCTGGCCTGAATGCAGAGATGTGAATGTACCTTTACTGTCTGGGAGGAGTCTGATAAGTCCCGTACCAAACAGGGTGCCTGACGTGGGGGGGGGGCAGGTCACATGATCAGTTTGCAATGGGAGCAGGTAGAACAAAACAGCGACTAAGGACACACACCTGCAGCCTGAATGGTTCTGTTTTATGGCTTCTGAGAGTAATTGCTCTTTTGCCTTTGGACCACATGTACCGGGTTCACTGACGTGCCCTGGATGTAAAAATGATGCATTACTTTTGGTTTTGAATAAAATCATTAGGTGAGCAATAATGTGATGATATTTTAGCCTGTGCTGATAGTATTATTTAGTGCTTAGGGCCCCGGTGGAGGGTTTACATCAGGTTTGGCGGGGGGGGAAACGCAGTGGAAACTTCCCCTCTGTAGCCTGAAACCCAGCTGGCCACTAGTACGACCACAAGGAGACTGGAGTGAGGACTTCTGGGAACACCTGCGAGGTCATGGCTTCCACGTGGGATGCAGCAAACAAATGGAGATGCAGGGAAAGAGAGGGTCACGGGTCCAACACAGGCTGCTGGCGGGGGGCTGACATTTATGGCTCGACGGAGACTGATAGACGGCACTGACATTTCACCGTAACTGACACCCCGGGGGGAAAAAAACAAAGCATAACAGCACTCCATGGGAATTTGCAAGGGGCGTCAGGCACCGCTTCCAAATAGCTGCTCCTAGTTTGACAGTAACCAAGCAAAGGTATAGTAATCGCCCTGACAACAGCCTGATTGCTGTGGCGACCGCTGGCCTGCCCTTTATTCTGCTCTATTTCTGTCGTGTGTTAGCTGAACCCTGCGAGACAGCAGGCCACACCCCTCCCCGTGTTGGGCTGCATTATTTATGACCCATGCCCCCCCCCCCCACACACACAACCACTCCCCTTCCCTTCCCTTTACCTGTATTAATGTTACGATGACAGAGATCGGATCGGAACTCAAGCCAACCGAAGCGGCAGTAATTAAGATATTTAAGATTGTATCTAGGTAAAAAAAGAAATTTTGATACAATAAAACGGCAAATGAATTTTGTCAAAAGCAGTGGCAGTCTAGTGACAAAAAGCAGCCCGGAATGTACCACTGGCCTTGGGGCCGCCAACAAGGGAGGTGCCTCCTTGGTATATTTTGCCACTGCCTGGGAGGGGGTTCCTATACGGTATATTATAACAATGGCGATCAACTGGTTCTCCATCAATGGAAAAAAGCATAACCTGCTTAATTATTTTTTTGCGATCCTATGATCGGGCTGGATACAGTCTGAGATTGATAGACGGGTTGGACATCCCTGGTTTATAGGGTCTATACTGCAGGGTTGGGGAATAAAGACCGGTCCTCACAAGACCGGCCCACTAGCAAAATTCCCAAACTTCCAAATAGCCAGTCCACGTCTGCATGGAAGAATTCTGATATTTGTAACTGTGACCTTTGCGCACATTTTTTGTGACAGGTGCCCAATGAAGGCTCGCTGGCGTTGGTCATCGCATTGATAGTCCTGCAGGGTGTGACTGGTATCTCCTTTGGCCTGGTCATCTCAGCGGCCATCGACGACGAGCAGTCGGCCAACCAGGCTGCCCTGGGCGTCTTCTACCCCAACCTTATCATCAGTGGTGGGTTCCTGTTGCTAATGCTTTTGAGTAATGGTAATTTTGATTAAGCCAGGCTACACCTGGAAGGTCATGCAGGCTCAGAGCTTTCTGTTATGACTTGCTCTTCCACTTTTGTAGGTATCATCTGGCCTGTGGAGTGTATCCCATACCCTTTGCGCTACCTGAGCCTGGTCCTGCCCCAGACCTATGCCTCTGAAGCCCTGCGCTGCATCATGTATAGAGGTGACCTTCTTTTCCAGCATAGTGCAGTACCACTGCCAATGCGTAATTCATTAGCACAGCTCTACATGGTGCATTAAAACAGATGAAAGGCAGAGACGAGTCCAGTACCCTCCAAAGAATATCCTGGGAGATGCTGCCCTCTAGTGAGCAGGAGGACTCCAAAAGCACTCGCTCACAAACAAAATACATTTTTGTGAGCATGATTAGTATAAACAGCCTTGCTGCAGCTGGAAAGTGCTGGCCCAGTGTGTGTTTAGGCTCTAAAGCTTCACCAGACTCGCTGTTTTTGTTTACATCCATTACAGCTACTGTTGCTATTATTGCTATCAGTTAACAAGTTAAGAAGGAGGTCAGTACGGCGTTACCACCAACCATGATCTGTGGATATTTCGTTCCTCCAGCTGTCATCACGCTGGGTTTTGTTATGCGTCCCCCCCCCATCCCATCTTAATTATTGAACAGCCATCTTAATATTTAAGTCTTCGCTGTCAGCTGGGGTCCGTGTTCATTGGTACAGTATCCAACCCCCCCCGCTGCGCACACCTCTATCCTATTGGATATCTGGTGCATGGCCCCTGTTGTCACAACAACCGTGATGTCAGGAAACATTTTCTAAATGGCAGCTGGAAAGCTCAGATGGCTGAACTCAGGTGAACACACAGTTGATGCCAAGCGATGTGGCTCTATCAGCCGTAGCCCCCCTAACTGCCATTTTCCCCGCTTCGTACACGGAGCCTAATTACGTCCAAAGGTCATTCTGCGTTATCGACGAGGCTGTTCTGGTGACAAGTTGTTCTAGTCACCTGTCAGTCAGATATTCAATCCTGTGCTAGTATAGGTATCTATGAATGAGATCTATAAAAAACAGGGAGCCAATGGCTGATATGACCGTAACTGTGGTGGTGGATGTATTTTAACGAGCTGGATTAGATTTCCGTGATGTTCGTTGAGGTGTTTCATGGGGATGCCAACTCTCACGCTTCTGGTGTGACACTCACACTTTCAGACTCTCACTGTTATGCAAGAAATCTTATGGCAAATCTATATTATTCCAATATAAACCTAAAATTAGCTACATCAAATGCGTTGGGGTAGTTTGCAAACCCTACAGACTATTTCAAAGGTAATAA
Source organism: Mormyrus hasselquistii (assembly GCA_026779605.1). Lineage (NCBI taxonomy): Eukaryota > Metazoa > Chordata > Actinopteri > Osteoglossiformes > Mormyridae > Mormyrus > Mormyrus hasselquistii. Next base: position 7,196,148 of record JAODKE010000068.1, read on the forward strand.
ACTCTCATGTAAATGTGACTTGTCTTGAATTAAAAATCTCACGCCAAAGTTGGCGGCCCCTGATGCGGGGCCTCATGGGATTAAAGAGGTGTATGGCTTTGTTGTTCTGCAGGGTGGGATCTGTCGCGGATGATGGTGTGGCGTGGCTTCCTGGTCACCTTGGGGTGGAACACCTTCTTCCTGATCCTGGCCATGGTTATCCTCAAGCTGCGCACCTGAGGGGCGGAATTGGGGAACGTGATGCCATCGTGGGCACATCTGGTGTCGGAGAGTGTCGCTAGGCAAGGCGCAGGCTCCACAGAGGGGAACAGGCCGCACTGGCTGAACTTCTTGTTTTCCTGGCGGGGTAGGGCAGGGTATTCACCCCCCCCATCGCTTCTCCCTCCTCATGCCCACATTGGCTGGGTCAGGTGCTGTGTGATTATTGGAATATATTACCTCAGGACTTCCCTGTCAGCCTTAAAACATTTGATTTTACAAAGGCTATTTTGGGTGTGAGGACTTGATTACTGTAGCTAATCACAGAAAAAAATGCACATATAGTATATGAGAGAGGCAGAAATATATATTCCTTTTTCACTACATTTGTACATATTGTACTCTGGTGACACCCAAAGGTGAGAGAACCATCGTGTGATGGGTTAAAATAACCCAAAAATCTGCCTTTTAGTTGCACGTAGAACGGCATTGGACCCTGATGCCAGTTTTCTAGTACGGTGCCAAGTAAAAACAGGACTGAACCAGATTTTGAACCGGATTTTATTCATGTATTTGTGTCAGGAACCAAGACTGGGCCTTTAACCGCAAGACCATGACCCCAGTAATGAGGTCGTACCTCGATGGTTAGTCGCTGTATTGATTGACCTCATAAAGCAGCATCCAAATGCTTTGAGACGAAACCCGCAATGAACCCGATAAAAAAAGCACAAATACCAGCTATATTTAAAATTATTACGTAAATTAAAAGTGACCTAGCTAATAATTTCCTGGCGCTTACCACAGCCAAAAAGAATCAGATGGATTTTTATTTTAAAAATTACAGGGCACAGTAAGCTGTAAAGATTTGAAATATTACAAAGTGTAGACTACGAAGATAAATGTTTTTCATGTCAAACTAAACAAACCTCGGGTGAGAAGTACATTAATGTTCATGCGAAACGGTCTTCGGTATGACATTCCTCTTGTGTAAGCCAGCACAACAATTAGCCAATCAGGGGACCTCACCATGGAAACGGGCCGTTTGTAGGTGGGTCTCTGTGGCTGGAGCTTCCTTATATGGTGTAGGGCTGTGAAATGATGAAGGGAAAACAAACGTATGTGTCCTGGTGAGGCCAGATGATGGAAACATTACATCTGTGACCACTGACCGCTAACAATGACTCCCCCCTTCCTCACAGTCTGCTGCTGAGTCTGTCTGCTCCACTTATATTTGGCTGTCTACACCAGTAGCAGCGCTGGAACATAACATAACGTTGTGTTAATTATCTCGCAAGAACTCATTCTCTCAAGATTTCATGTCTGCTGAATTTCTTTGTGCCAATGAGGAATAAGAGGCCCTGACCATGTTTACAATTGGGCCATTGAGGCCGAAGGGAGCTTCTAATGGACCTGGTCTGGTACCAGTCCAATGGTCCAAAGTGAAGACTTGCTTGTGTGTTTTCCAACATATGGTAGTTTTTTTTAAAGAAAATGTATTTTTCTCTGAATTTTATTAAACATAACAAAGCAAACTGATTCTTCATGCAAACACTTTTTGGAGACTCACATCAACTGACAACTTGAATATACGTAATTTAAACCAAATGTATTTCGGGACGTTTGACAGGACGGGAATGTTATTACACTGCCAAGACTACCAACAGAGGGGTGGGGAACAGGATATCATTGTACCCAATCTGAACCTGGATCAGCGAGGACTCTTATCCTGTGTTGCAAATGACACTACACTGTACTGTGTCACGCTGTGTGATAGTTATCCCTATAACGCTGCTGTTTTGCCCCCTCTCTGTGTCCCGCCCCCTACATTATTTTGATGAGACAATAACAGCAATCTGTTCCTCTGCATGGTGTCATGTTCCCTCTCCATGTTTTTATGTTTTTGCCCAGATGCCCATGCTAACATGGCACTGAGTTCCTGGGGACCGGGGATTTTTGGGGGGGTGCAGCATCTATGCGGTCTTTGTAATCAGTTATTCAGCTGACTGGGAGATTAATCGCTCTGGGAAATAATTGCCTCCGATTTTCTTGCTGTTGGTTCCTTCGGAGGAGTGCGGATGGGCCCGGGTCGTTCCATGGTTCCGGCAGCCTTGGGGTGCTGTGTGTGCTGCAGCAGTGTTTTGGGTCCCAGCCCACCTCCTCTCTCGGAGTCTCCTCCTGCCTCTGCCCAAAGCTGTGTATATGGATACCCTCCTAGGAAATCTCTCTTTTCTGTTCACTTTTGAGACAATAAATCTTTGTATGAAATGTTACTGGGTCTCTCTTTTCCTACTTGCTGCCTCTCATCCCCTCTTTAGTGTCCAATTAACATTTCAAAACAGCCCCGCTACTCAGACGCAGGACAGCCCTTAGTGCCATAATTACTCAATACGCTCCATAGTAAGGCAGCGAGCAGCTGTTGTTTAAAACAACACACAGCTTCTCATTGCATATCCTGACCCCTCCTTCACATTTGATACGGTTCTGCCCCCCCAGTCAGTAGAGAATTTTTCCCTGTGGGACGAGTCGGCAGCCATGCTAATTAAACATTATTTAATTTAGTTGTAAAGCTCATGACATAGGTAACATTTACTCGTAATGGGATATATATTTCTCAGAAAGCTAAAGCGTCATTAATTTTCCATCACCATTCATCATCATTTTATTGCCTCTATAACTGCTTCCGCTCACTGTGAAAGCGAGTTTGCTTTTTTGTTTTACTTATTAATACCTATCATGGGTGTAGCTAGATGTTTTTATGGTATTTTTTGTTGATATTTTACGGTAGATTTTGCCGTCATTATGTGAACGCAAACACAAAAAGAGAAACTGTAACAGAAAAAACCAGTAATGCATTTGTCTTTTAAGACTTATGGCATAACTTTAATTCAGGGCCGCTTCTGATCCAGCCCCCCCCCCCCCCCTCCACCAACAGGGCTGCCTATCTCCCTTGGTTACAGACACGAGTCTTACTTTTTTGGTCACAAACACATTTTACCACTAAATCGACTTCACCTCCCTCCCCCCATGCCAGTGTGAGGCTCACGGCAGTTTTGATCCCCACCCAAACTGCCAGGTGACACGACCTGCGTCACAATGTCCTACACGAGCCATGAGGGAGTCTTATTGTCACCGTTTGCCAGTGAGCGTGTCACTAAATGTGCACTTGGACCTGTGGTGCTAATCCTCAGACAGAATGGGTCACCAGTGGGACCACTGCCATACTGCTGTACTGCTGCCAGCAGAATCTGTGTAGCTCCTGTCTGGTCCACAGCGCCTGGTTAGACGCACAACCCAAGAAAAATAAAGTAGGAGTGTCTGGAACCTGCTAAAGGAAACTATCCAGTTTTTGTGTTCCATGCATCTACAACAAGGATGCAGGGCAGCTAATACAGCAGGGGGGATATACTGTACTGCAACTAGCCTGAAAGCCACCAAAGTTACACTTTTTATGCTTATCTAGCATGCACTCTCTCTCTCTCTCTCTCTCTCTCTCTCACACACACACACACACACACACATTTCTATTCATATCTTTGTAAGGACTCTCCATTCATTTCTATGGGGAGGGCTAATCAGCAATGACAACCTTAACCCCTACCCAGCCCTAACCCTGACCATAAGTAATCAAACAAAATGCAAGACCTTTTGCATTTTTAGCTTTTTGATTACATTCACAGATTTTTATAAAATTGAGTTTCCAAAATAACAGGTTTTTATTATATTGTGGGGACATTTGGTCCCCACAATGTAATATATACATAACTGACAGACACGCACACGTGTGCACACATGCATGCCAGCAGTATGCATAAAAAACCCAGCCGTCCGCTTTCTCCGTTCCCAACGAGTTTGTGATATTTCAAACATTCTGTAAACATGTCTGTGTACATGGTTACTGTTGCCACGGTTCCCCAACAACAGCAGCCAGGCTGGCCTCCAAACACTCGACTGTTGGCGAATGTAGTATTTGGTTTAGCGTGAAAGCAACATTTTTTTTTTTTTGCTGCAGTCCTGTTGCACCCAGGCTGACCTCGCGAAGCCCTTTACATTTGCCCTCTGCCATCCCACTTCTGCTGCTGAACTCACCACGGTGGCTGTTGCTAAGTTATTTTATGTTTAATCAACAACAACACACTTGCATACATAATGTCTCTATGAAAATAAACCTTTGCAAGGCCAAAGATACCTACTACCCTCGTAGAACATGAGACAGGAGACCAGGTAGGCCTCATTTTTGGTGAAGAATTAAAAGAAAATGGGAACTTTGATGAATCCGTTCATCATGAGCATGACAAATGCAAGACTTTGACTTGACTTTGACTTTTGACTTTGACTTGACTTCGACTTCATGTTTGTTTTATTAAAGTTCGGCATAAATGAGGAACATAATCTAATTTGTTTTAAATGATTGGATCTGTCAATGCTTTTATGTCAGATGTAAGTTCAAATAACTTAGAGACAAAACGCATTTGCCATCCATCAATCATAGTGACCATGCTTTCTTTGGTGAGCTGGGGGGGGAGGGTGGTACAATTTGTCCTCCTCTGGAACTCCTAGGTGAGAATGTTGGCAAAGTACGGTGAAGGTGCTGGAACTTTGTGGCCATGGCAACAGGCACAAGACAACTAGTTGGGCGCCAAGGAAGATTACGAAGCGAGGGTGAGGCACTCTGTGGAGAGGCAGCGTGATACGGCAAACTCTACGGCCGTAAATGTGTGTGTGTGTGTGTGTGCGTGAGTGAGGGTATGCTGGATAATGGGTCGTTGCTGGCACAGGATTATAAAGTCTCACACTGAAGTACAAACTTTTACTTGATATGATACCATCTCCGCAGAAACAAAAAAATAACAGTGCAAGGAATTAAGCACCAAACCCTGCAGCTGATCTCTAAAACACAAAGCTGCTTCACATTCAGCTGCCTGGTGTTATAGATCCACACTTTAAACTTTTTCTTTCCTATTGGAGTTTCTGGTTAAGTCTGTCATGTAATTAGAATTAGAATTTAGTGATCATTGTTGACACACCACAGCAACGAAATGTGTCCTCTGCATTTAACCCATATGTGACTTTCATGACATAGCAGGGGGCAGCTAATTCAGCAGCCGGGGAGCAGTGATTGGGGGCGGTACCTTGCTCAGGGTACCTCAGTGGTGCCTTGCTGGTGGGGGATTCGAACCTGCAACCTTTCAATGCGCTTCCCTGACCATTAAACCACCGCAGCCGCATGCTGCTTGTAATTTCATCGCTCCAAGATAAATTAGCCTAAATTCTCGTCTCATCCATCCAGCGCAATTTCCCAAGTGTGTGGAAAAACACAATACAATGGTGTGACCCTCATTTGGGCTTATATTTAATTATTGTAAATTTGGGTATTTGGGTGTTGGGGGTGCGTGTCTAGGAAAACAAACACATGGCACCAAAACAACCCCTTTTTTTTGCAGAAATCAAATTGGTGGAGCTCAGCTAAGGGCAGAATTACATTTTAATCAGCAGAAAAACAGCCAGGGATCAGGAGGGGTTTACAGTGTCCCAGGACTCTAGGTGGCCTCTGACCTCACTAACCCCAGAAGATGGAGACAGAAGGTTTGCTCACTGTGGAGCAACAGCCAGTGAGCAGGAGTGCAGGGGCATCAGCATTGCTTTGAGGTGGACAGTCTGGTGGCAACGATTGTTAGGTGCACAAGCAAGTATCGTGACCCACCATTAGCTGGACCCCCCTCCACAAGCCATTGATTGGCTGAGGAGACAAGTGACCGCCGTGTGCTACTGGCAGGTGCAGAAATAAAATCGCGTGATCTTTCTAGGGGAGCGTGTCGGCGTCAGCACCGCGTGCACCCAGCCATCTGTCCGCCTGCTCGGAAATATCACGTGCTGCTTTATCGGAACTTTTTATTCCAACAGTCAAGCGGAGCTTTTACAACTCAGATAACTGCACGTTTAACAATGTTTATTATTTGTTTTAACAAACGAATGTTAACAGAGTTTCCCTTGATGCCTTTCTCTAAGGATCATATGGACATACTTCGGAACCCACAAAATATATTTGAAAGATTGGTCCTGTATGGAGAAGGTGAAAATTCAAAAAGAAAACATGATTTCCCTGTATATCAAAGCATAAACCAAGTTGTAATCCTCCGCTTTCATTTTAAAGTTTCTAATCCGTGTAAGGAGAAGGTTGCCATCATATTGAGTTCAATTCTCCGTAAATTTGAAACGGAGTTAAAGATCCCAATGGTTTCAGTCTCAAACACTGGGTATAACCCAGGGAAACATAAACATCTGGTCTTAATATGTGAAACAAAAAGAAAACTACGAAAAAAAACTGTGTGTTTTCTAAGCGTAAAAACAAAGTTTCTTTCTCGTTTGAAACAGACATAAATCTCCTGCCAAAGTAGATTTTTTAGCTTTCACTATAAGTATTTTGTACATCGACACAAGCAAAAATAAACTCACACTAACCCTTCGTTATAGAGGGAAAGCACTACGTATATTATATGCAGTGTTTATGCTGCTTTTTACGATAATGCTGAACAGCTGAACAAAAGTTCTACTTGCAATGCAGTCAGAGTTAATTCAGAATTACAACGAAAAAACTGTATGGATATGAGGACTCTCGGGTTGCGTGTAGCTTACTGTCAATAGAGAAGAATTTATGTCAACATGCGCTGTACTGTTTTTCATAGTCAGTTCTCTTCTCATTTAAAACGCTTTAAATTATATGACTCAGTGAAAAGCCTGTTGAGCAGCAATTGCATAATGCCTGAGACAATGTGTCATTCGTTGAAGATTAAGAATGTAAGAATAAAAATTTTAATAAATAGACTTTTCTCCAACAATCAGAACATTCTTTGCTGACATCAATGGTTTCTGTCAGGCTTTCAGGGAACAAATGTGTCTTTTTACAAAACGCAATACACCTACAGTATATTAACATAACATACGTCCGAGCAATGATTTGAAATGTACTGTAACCGTGATATTATTTGTGATGACTGTAAAATCAGTCACTACCAATGCATCTTTAATTTATTACAGCACCCGAGCATATAATAAGAGATAAAGCAAGTCACATCGTCGTGCAATCAAGCAGTTGGAAGGCCATGTGTCGATGAGATGCATTATGGGAACTGTATTCGCAAAATTTTTCGGCAACGACGATACTTGTAAAATTGAACTACATTACCCATAATCCCATCCAAAGTGTTCGCTCTGACGCGCCAGGTTTTTATGCCTATAAACCTTAGGGGGCAGTTACTATTATGATCAGATGGCGTTTACTGTGCAGAGCGGGTGGTGAATGCAATGAAAGCAAATGGTTAAACAAAGCGGTTCGCAGTAAATTTGTTGGGAGCGTGTGGTGCAGGAAAACCGCCACAGGATTTTAGAAGAACAGTTATCTGTTATATCGGCGCGCCAAGTCCGGTCCGCTGGTTTCACTCGGAGCGCCCAGCTGCACCGACTCAACCGCTCGAGAACATCGCGATCGGAGCCGCCGTAAGTACCGTGCCCAGCGGCAGCGGTTCCCTGTTTCCCATTTCCCTAATGTGCCACATTTTGTTGCAAACGTCGGATGCTGTCTACTCGGGGTAGACGTAAAAAGAGCGCTCGGATTATATGTGGGGATGCGTTAATGCTCCAAATCCACCTTGCAGGTGACAGCATGATAGAAGCTTAATCTGCAGGTATTCAGACCGCTGCGTTTGTGTTTTGTGATAATAAGGCGTTGCTATTAGTGGTATCAGTGTTTTGATAAGTACCCAGTTAAATATTCCTTAACCTTGACCTGGTGCTTGGTGGAGCTCGTAGTTTGTTGTTATAATATATTCATAGAGAATGACAGGCTTCCCAGCCGCTTGGCTTTAGCTTGCCAGGTGACTGTATGCCATTAAACATTTCTACAATTGTAAGTACCTATTCAGGTGACATTTTATAGAATCCTTTAAACATGCTTTCCAAATAACACGATTTCAAGCCGGGCGGACTGGTGCCGATCGCACGCAATCTCACCCAGCGCACTACTTGTTACCTTCTTGCTAATCAGTTTTGTTCGCCGTTGGAACAAGAAGAAAGAAGTGTTCTACATTAACATTTAAAAATTATTTTCATCAGTCTTCCGACTTGCGTTAGTTCACTCCGACGTTATCTATAAGCCAGCGAGGTTTGGCTATACCGCATCACCTGCAGGAAATCAGTCTGCGTTTTAGAGTTTTTTTTTTTTTTTTTAAAAAAACACTTTTTTTCTCTGTTTTGCGCCTCTGCTTTGTGACTTCCCAAGACTTTTCGGGTGGTGTTGACAGCGCTATATACTTCTGCACATGTTTTTTTTTTCAGGAGAGTTTAGACTGTTATTTTTAATGCCTGCATCATGTCCTGTGAACATCTGGCCGGATCGACCGGGCTGTTGTCCCGTGATGCTTTGGCTCTAGCACCTTTTACTGTCCCCTGTATTCACCCATGCTTCTGGGAAGAACCCCCCATTCTGCCCTATGTGGAAGTGCCCTGTGCACTTATAACAGTAAGCCGTGTATGACACCCTATTGGCAGGCTGATCTCGTTTTTCCAGAAAACGACTGACAGGCCCATATTCTTCCAGCGTTTTGCTCCGAGACTGGAGGAGACCATGACTTCATCTGTAACGATCCTTCTTCATTAGGTTTTTATGGTTTTGGAGGAGTAGTTATGAATAACCACACAGAAATGTCACACTTCCATTCCTGGAATGACTTGACGTTCCTCTTGTCTGATATGCTTGGGAATCTCCTATCCCAGATACAAAACCTCTACGTTCTGGGAACAGAACCTTCTTGGGTAATTTTTCCCTGAGGTGTGAGTTTTGGCTCTGTAGTCTATTTATTAGGGGGACCCACCCAAGGCATAAAAACAATGTAGAACATGGCTTGATGAAGGGGTTGAAATAAAGGAAGAAATTTCATGAAATGCCAGTGGCATCACAGAGAGACGTGCTCCGATCTAATGGGGCTCTGCCCCATCCCTGTTGTGTCATTTGGTGTAATTACACTCATGCCCAACACCACAGCCCTGGGTTGGTCATGTTGAGCAATTGTAGTAGTATGAAATCCCCTAATCCAACAGGGGTGCCGTGTTTCCTCCACCAGAACAGGATTTTTGCTGGGTGTGTGTGAGGCAGGGAGATGATATTCTGCTTGTGGGATTCTGATGGATGCATCCAAAAATGCAAAGTCCATCTTTCTTAAAATGATCCTGATGGTCAGATGTTCTATGTTGCTGTACATGTGTTTACATGCACCGAATAATGATGCAGGACTGTCCCTCTCTGCACGGAGCTGTGGGTCATTATCTACATTGACTTTACAACATCGGTTGGGTGACATCTGCCCCGTAGCTGTGTGCGGATTCTGACCCTCTTTACACACAGCTGGTGGGTCATAGCTTTGAGTTGGTGATGTCAAGCCTGCTTCAGGGACCTTCTAAGTCACTCTTTTCTCACTATTGTTTTGTTTTGAAGGTCCAGGCTGTATGGAATATCGACTTGTGGGTTCATGTGACTTGCGATCTGGGCTTGTGTCTGTTGAACGTGGCACCAGAACTCTTGCAATGTTAAAGAAGTTTATTGATCGCAATTGAAAAATTTCAAGTTTACTTCAGGTCAGGTAATGCTACATATTTCAAAATTTATTGAACCACAAGCATCAGGAAAGTCTTAAAATTTATTAGCTGTTTATAAACACGGTCTGCATGCATTTTTAATTGGAATTCAACTAAGTCTGTGGTACAGTGGTTCTTCAAATGGAGGATTTTGCTGGTATTGCAGGAAATGTCAGACGGCCTTCTAGGTCCTCTTCCCATTCTGGAATTCCTAGGTCCCTGAGATTGATTTGGGGGGGGGGGGGGGCTTTGCACCTGAAGGCTGTTCTCCCGCCTTGTTTACAAGCATGGTCTTTCCATTTGGTGGGATGCAGATGCCAGCTTGTGTGTGAGTAGCCGTGGTTATGGGTGTCGCCTCTTATGTTCTGGTTTGTGCTTTTGTCTGTTGTCTTCATTGTTTGGATGCAGTGGCAGGTTTTACTTTTAGAGGTATTGATACAGTAGGGTGTGTGTGTGTGTGTGTGTGTGTGTGTGTGTGTGTGTGTGTGTGTGTGTGTGTGTGTGTGTGTGTGTGTGTGTGTGTTGGAACCAAGTGCATTTTAGGGTTGGAAGGTGGGTGTCATGTAGCATTCTGCTTGTCGTGATACGGGGAAGTGGGATTGGGAGGTGATGGTGGTTATGGGGAGGGGGTGTGAGCTGAGGAGGCAGTTACAGGCGGGTTTGCAGGAAGCCTGTTCATATGTGGAAAGTAGGTCAGGCGGTGGGCACGTGCGATGCGATGTCAGGGAGGGGGGGACTGTGAATGGGAGAGGGGGGGATCTGCAGACTACAACGGGGGAGGGGGGGGGTGGTTAGCCTTCGGGCGAGCTGAGGCGCTCTCCACCCACTGACGGAGCATGTCAACGAACTCCTCAATCATTCTGCTGATAGGGGGAGTTTTCCAGAAAGCGGCGGCACTTGCATGTGCTGCCAAAGGAATGTGAGCTCCCCCCACTCATCCTGTCAGGGCGTCTCTGCCACCCTTCATCTGCTCATTGAACAGCGGTTATGAAAGTGTTAAAGACTTCCTTTGCTAATAAAGGGGAAGCCTCATATGTGAAGTCTATGGAATGTCAGTATCCATGTTCTGTGTAATGTGCTGCCTCAAAAGTGTCAAAATACTGAACGGTTCACTGTACTTGTGACTCCGTCGCAGTGCATGTCCTTATCACTGTACAGGGTCTGTTCCTTTGTATTTCCTGTTGTTCATGCAGTTTCCAGAATGGTTGTTAGTGGGGTAGGTTCCTGGAGGGAGGGGGGATACCTCCTTGTGTGTTTCTGTGTCCCTAGGTATGAAGCTATAAAACATTAATGCTTTAAACCCTACGGTTCGGCGCTTAACTCTATGAGGGAACACACTTTTGCTACCTTTTACAGTAATCACTTCATTTTCTAAAACGTTTGTAATGCCGTGGCATCGGGATTTGATATCCATGCAGTGTGTTATAAACTGCGCTTTTGCTGATTTGCTGATTTTGCTGATTTTGCTGATTTTGCTGATTTTGCTGATTTGCTGATTTTGCTGATTTGCTGATTTTGCTGATTGAGGGTACCTGTTGGGCCATTCGACGACTGGGGCCAAAAGGTCACTCTCCGGAAGGACTTATGTCGTGGAAAACGTTGGACCCTTGGTGTCTTTTCACAAGTGCTGTCTCTCTACCTGGCCATTAACAATTTCGCAGGTTCTTTGAATAGACTAAAACTGACCCCCCCCCCCCACTCCTGTGGGTGCCACTAATGGCGCTAATGCTGCTAGTTTTGCTAATGCCTTACGAAAGCTGGCCTCTGCTCTGGTGGCAATTTATGGACACTTTAATTATTGTCTGCTGTTCTCTCTTGTCCCTCTCTTTGTGCACCTTTTTTGTACCATATTTAAATGGCCCCCTGTTTTTGTTTTGCATCCAGATGGTGCTGTAGGTCATTTGGAAAAACACAGGAAAATGGAGTGTAGCGTGTAACCCTGAGAATGAGTTGCTTGATATGACCTCTCATGCTGTTTTCCCATAGATTAATCACTGAGATTTGTTGATAATCCTTGGGTTGTATCTCCTCTGAAGGTTACCTAAGAGAATTTTAGCTCTTGAATGTTCCAGGTAATCCCCTCCAGGCTCGTATTTTGCTGTCGATCATGATTTATGTATGACACACACACACAAACAAACAGCGTGCTTGAGGTGCAGAGGCAGTCATGCTGTCTGGTATCCTGGAAACCCTCTGGGTGGGGCCACACGCGTGGGAGTGCGGTACGGGGAACCTCCATATGTTCAGGTCCCACCCGCCTTCACAAAGGTGCTTTGCCGTTTGGCTTCGGACTACACTGTGTTTCAGCTTGGCGATGCGGACAGGCAGTCCTGCTGGTCACGATATTCTTGCATCCCGTGAGGGTGGAGTTCAGCTGGAAAACTAATCATGAAGGAGCCCTTGTGTATTCTGCCAGCCGAGGGGGTGGAGGGTGGCGCAGTTGCCAATTAGCTGCCCAAAATACTTTGGGAATCCCACTAAGTCTGTCATGCTTCCGGTCGCCTCGGAGCCCAGGTGGAGAAAAAGCAGCCAAAGTGTGTTTTAAGTAGCTGCAAAGGTCCATAGATCCTTAAGGGTGGAACAGAGAACCACTGAAACTCCCACTGGTTCCTATGAAGATCGTTGCAGACCCGGTGAGATGTAGGATTGAGCTGAATCCTTTCTTTGTCATCGCATGGCTACGACAAACCTGAGTAAGCAAGTTTCCAGTAGATGCTACAGCAAATATATGATTTTAAATGAGAATTAAAGAATGGATAGTTGGTCAGTAGTAACCTTCTGATGGTAGCTTTCCATATAAGGGGTAGTAGTATTAACAGGGACAGTGATATGCCGTAGACCATGTTGTTGTAGTATAAAGAATCATTGCATTTTAGGTGTTGGCAGTGGGAGTGAGTGTTCAGGTTTCAGGGCGTCCCAAAGTGCTTCAATTGTTTTTTCTAAACCATTTCACCCGTCTGCATTAGTAGGGAGACATTTCTATTTCAGTTTGCGTTGGAAGTAAAATCTGTGGAGTCTGCAAATTGCGGTTTGTCTCAGTATTGACGCCCCCGAGCGTTCCTGATTGTCGATTTTTATTCCTTCCGTCGCGGTGCTTGAGAAGAACTTCACTCTCTAACTGCTTGCTTGTACGAAACCCGACAGCGTTCTGGTTTGTGTCAGTCATATATAGTGGGGTCGTAATGTTTTTTTGGTGGGTTTTCTGTGCGCTAAGGATTCCATGTAACGGGGGAGAAGGTTAAGTATGCCTGTGGTTTATGGTTCAGAGGGTTAGGATGCCCTACCTGTGATGGGAAGGTCGCTGGTTCAAACTCAGCATCGCAGAATGGTCTCATGGTTGGGCCTTTGAGCAACACCGTTAACCCCAAAGTTCCAAGCCGTTAGATCTAGGGACTGGTTGGCCCGTTTCCTAGTTGTACATCGCTTTGGATCAAAGTATCTGCTGAGTAAATGTGATGTAGATCCGTAGTTTGATAAAGGCTCAGGTAGACATGACTACCTGCCCTTAGCTTAGCAGGATGCTCACCCTCTGTGAAATCTGGCCCCCATATGTTTGAGATTTTAACCAAATTGGTCTTTGTCGTTTGTGCCACATTTGTCTTGTTTAAATTTTAGTTTGTGCTGCTTTAGTTTCTGAGATGTAAATTTCTGCGTGCTTGGTTCCCTTTTTAGTGTTGACTCTTGGCTGAGCTGTTGAAAACAGTAAAGGTCATCGCTTAAGTTATTAATTAGGTTTATTGAACTCGCCAGGCTTGGCAAACTTTTAATAAACACGGGTCTTTTGCCCACCCGTGGGTTAAGTTGGCGGGTCTGGGAGGCAGGGTGTTCGGTAAGCCGTAAGCAGATAGTCTCATTGCCTCCAAATCATGCTTCCTGTGTAGCTAAACACGGCTTCCCCCGGCACCTGCCGTCAGGAAGTGTGTCAAGATCCGGGTTGTTGTGGCTGGTGCCAGTCGCTGCCCGACCTTCTTGTGTGGGTCGAGTTCTGCCAGTTTATAACCAACCGTGCATTTAAACAGAGATGCATGACATTTCTGTTAACATTGTGTCGGCCGATTATTCCTTAAAAATTAAGGTGTCGGTCCGTTGCGCCAGTCTTGTCTGATATTTCTGCTGATATTTAAACTTAATCAGTATTAAAAGTTGGCAGCACCAGAGCAAAAGACATAGCTACCGCAGTGCCGAAGGTGATCGCACTGTGCAATTTTTATACGGCACGCCAGGTTCTTAATTCATTAGATCTGGCCTGCAGATTGATCTTCCGATTTTTCACAGAACAAAAAAAATGTGTAAAGTCATTCCGCTAAACTGCACCGACAAGTTTCATCGCCAGCGTTCCCCACCTCACAAAAAACATATCGATTTTTGATATCAGTCATAATTTCCATATCCATGCACCACTGCCTATACACGAGCATTTTATTGGCGTGACGGCTTGTTCAGAAACAGTCACTTCTTGGAACCAGGTAGGTGAGTAATAGGGGAGGGGTGTTTCTCTTTAGCTGAAAGCTTATCAGATAACGGGACGAGATTCTGCCTGCACAGATGAGTTATCAGGGTATTTTCTGTGTGATTTTTTTTTTTTTTCCCCCCTCCTGCATTTGACCTGTTTCTGCTGGAATGACTTTTGTTGTGTGAGGAGAAGCTTCCCTCCCTGGTGGTAATGGATGCGTGGCCGGTCCAAAACGATATCCAGAGTGACGAGCAAACAGGCCCTGTTAATAAACTAGCTTTTATAGTAGGTGAACTCAGCTTGTCTGCTTTATTTTCTCGGTTTCCATGGTGAATGTCGGAGGGACCACTCCCGCCCCCATTTGATATGGTCTGTTTTAATTTTATGACACCCCCCTCCTTCGCCCCACCCCCCACCACAGGCACCTCCCAGTCCCATCGACACCCGCAGACCCCGGGGTGATGCCTTTAAACAGCCGACTGCGGAGCCAAGAAAGTAAGGAAATTGAATTTTGGAAGTGAAATTTTTTTACCCTATATTGCGTTTCCTGGAGATAAAGACAGATTTTTTTTTTTTTTTTGTTCTTTTTGTGGTTGTGTTGAAGGTTACCGAGTTACCTGCCTTTCCTGGGGGGTGGGGGGTGTAGCTCGGTGGGTTAGGAAGGATGTCAAGTCCAGTCCCAAGGTGCGCAGTGATTTCTACCTTGGGGCCATAAATGCCAGTTGCTTCAAAAAAAATGTACGTTGCTTTGAGTAAAAGCATCTGCTAAGCAAATAAATTCTAGGTCGTGTGGGGGTCTGTGGTACCTTTAGTGCGAGAGCCGGGTTTGGTGCCAGCGTGGAGTGGAACTGATGTAATTGTGTCACCGGCAGGTGGATGAAGTCATCGGCACCTTGTCCTCCGTTCTCTCTCTCTCTCCCTCTCTCTCTCTCTGTCTCTCTCTATCTCTTTCTATCTCTCTGTTACACACACACACACACACATTCTGTCCCTCTAGATGCTGGCTGTAATTAAATTTTCCCTGTCTCCAGTCACATTGGTTGTGCCTCTTCACTGCACAGTTAGGCCCCGGCGGGGGGAGGAGGGGGGTCCCTGATCCCGCTGTTCTCTCCCCTCCTGGGCTCCGGCCCTAACCTATAACCCCTGTCTATGGGTATGGGACTGGATCAGCAAGCAGAGGCGCCCGAGGCCAAGCCCAGGACCTTCTCTCTCTGTGACAGCTGCCACCTCACTTGTTTACATAAACTGCACATCATGTAGGTGGTTAAGCGGACGTCTCGCTCTCTCTCCCTCCCAACATGAGTTTCCAAAAGCCGGTTGGTTTCGGCGCTAACTAGCTCAAATGACCTTCTCTCATTAGTCACTTCAATTAAGTAATTAAGTGGCGACGTGTGAGGACAGTGTGGTGAAATGTGGGTGGATTCCTATTTTTAGGAGTCACCGGGCGGAGCAGCTTTCAGGGCTGTTTGTTTTGCTGATCGGCAGTCAGAAGCTGGAGTTTCCTGGCTGCTGTTGTGTAAGCGATCAGAATAAATACATGATGTTTTGATCAGTTTCGTCTTGTTTTTCTCCGGAATCTGGCCTTTCTTAGTCACGGTAGCGCAAATGCCTCGGGGTTGTGATTTAGGGACATTTTCATTTTGCTGAGATTGTTTTCCAGCCGTCGTTTGTTCTCGTTTTTCCCTCCGTTCAGCCCTTGGTTGTCTGAGGGGGGTCCGCCAAGTGGTGGTGCGGTGGGGTGTGGTTCCCGCCAGTTACCTGCGGGGCCGCTGCGGCTGAATCTGGCTCTGAGCCAGAGCCCTGGCCCACACTCGCATTGATGTGGTTCCCTTTCACTCTCGGTCTCCTTTCCTTTCCTCCTTGTTCTATTTTAACGTTGCGGGGATATTTTTGTTATGACAGGCTTGTTCAGCCCTTTTATGAAGGCTGATGCTTGTAAACCCCAACCCCCACCCCCACGCGCACACACACGCTTTCATGAGATGTTCTCCGAGCTGATAACTTGACCCCGTGCCCCACCGTCGAAATCTTTTGATTGCGATGGAAACAAACGGGCGCTGCACAGACTTCGGGACCTAAAATAGCTATTGTTTGGAAGAATTTGCCGAATGTTTTACTAATGTTCAGTAACTAATGGCAGGCTTGCCTTCATGAGTTTCATCATCCTCTCCAGTTGCCTTATCTGTTTCCTGATTGCTCCGGTTCACAGATTGATTCTGGGCTTTTATGCAGGTTTTGTGTCATCAGGGGTCTTTCCCAAATGGTCTTGAACGTGACAGGCTGGGTTAAACCCTACAATGAGTGATGATGGAGCCATGGGAGACCCTAGCAGATCCGTGGCCTTTGCTGCGGAACCTTTGTCATTTGGGCCGAGTTCCGCCGTGTCATCGGTCGCCTGTGTTCATGTGTCTTTTCCCTGCTATGTGTGTTTTATGAAAGTCGCTTTGCCCGTCTGTGGCATTGTGAGCAACCGGAGCGAGCCGAACGGCTCGACGGAGGACATCTGGCCTCCCCGTTCGGCCAGGAGGACAGCCGAGGGGGATTTGTGCAGCGGGGGGAAGTGATGTCATTGTTCCATTGCGTGCTGATCTCATCATTCTTGGTTTTAATCTTTCTATGTATCGTTTCAGTTGGATCTTGGTACGTGGGATCAGAAGGGGATGCTGGGGAGGAGAGTGAAGTTTTGAGGATGCAGGTGTCACAATGGAGAGGGAGAAGCTAAAGGATAAGTCCCGTCATTGAGGTGTTTTCTGCAGATAGAGCTGGTGTTGGGGTTGTTGTGAGCTGGTCCGCCTCAATGTCTCCCTCTTCCCGAGGTCAGGAGTTTGACCTGCTTGGCGGTCGCCTCAGTTGGCGTCTCCGGCCTGCCAGTCGGTGACACGGGATAAGCTTCTTCTTCGCATGTGACTCTGAGCTGTCGGCCTTCATCTCTCTCTCTTCATCACACAAACAGAGGCTTCCCTGCTGGCACTGCTGGTTAGACAACACCTGTTTACGGCAACCTGGAATTCCTGTCATCGCGCTGCGTATGGAGCAATTATTATTGCGCTACATGTGTAGTTGTGTACAGCTTAACTGACTTGTGATGTAAAGGCGCGACGCTTTTTGTGTTTCGGAAGCTGTAAGGATTCTGTTCAAGGGTCCAACAGCTTAAGCCGTCCATGTTCTTTTTACGGCCTTTTGGTGGCAAGTCCAGGTCCTGTCAGTGTTGAGTGTTTGTGGCCCGATTTTTTTTTTTTTTTTTTTTTTTTTTTTTTTTTTTTTTTTTTTTTGTGTGATCTAATTGAATGTACAGAGAGTTCTACATTTATTGCATATTTTAAGCAACCGCTCCATTGAAATAGGGGGAAAAAAATAGCTTGACTGAGCGAGAAGCCACTGCGTCTATATTTACCAGGGGTGTTCAGCGTGGCTTTCAGGTGTGCCGTTTTCACAATCGAGTAGTGAAACACGTCGGCTTCCTCCTTCCTCTGCCAGGCTTCGCCTGCCCTCCTCTTCTTGGGACGTATGGCCGTCCGCCCCCCCCCGGCCTCACCAGGGGACTAGAGAGAGGCCGGGAAGTGGTCTTTCATGCCAGTCATATGGAAACGTGGTTGAATGCACACTTGCAGCTTGGTATTCTAGTACTGAGTCAAGCACTGTGCCCCTAATTGACCCTGAAGTGACCTCCCCCAGCCCCAGTCATGCTGGCCCCTCTCATCCATGACTCATCCGTGGTCGGCCATCGGAAGTCTGCAACATCCTTCACTGTTTTTCTGCCAAGTGCTTAAGGGCTGCAGATACTGACGTGGACAGTTGGCTGTGACTGTCATGAAGGTTGGGCGGCATGGTGGTGCGCTGGTTAGCACTGCTGCCTCATACCTCCGAGACCAGTGTTTGGGTCTCCACCTTGGCTCCGTGTGGGTGGAGTTTGCATGTGCCCTGTGGTGGGTTGTTCTCTGTCTTGTGCCCATAGACTCCTGGATAAGCTCCAGACCCCCCTGCAACCCTGAATATGATAAGCAGTTACAGAACATAGATGGATGGATGTTCTGAAGGTCTTGTGATTGGCTCTTACTGTTTTGAGGTTCTTGTGATTGGCTCTTCCCAACCATGTGACACCATTCTATGCATTACTGGGCCTGTTCTCTCTCTCTGTTCTACAATGCCACCTTAGGCCATGTGATTTTCATAATTTATAACTTTGTGTAATTCTCTTTCTGAACAATCATTAATCCTTCTGATTTGTGTGCTTGTTTTCCATACAGTACACTGGATATGTCTTCTTAGATTTAAGATGCTTCAAACTCTCATTGACAGAAAATGTCAGCTCCTCCCCACTCCAATAAATAACATTTGAACAAACAAAGAAAACAGTATTGCAAAGGAACTAAGGGGTTTAGTTACAAAGAATCTCCTTTTCCCTTTTGTATGGACACTGTTTCTGTTGCTTGACATTTTATTTAATGAATGTTAGTTTTATGATGTCTGGAAAGCATGGCAAGTACACAGTGTAAGTATATAATGATGTTTTTGCATAAATGAAAATAAAATATATCTAACTTTGTTTTTCTTATGCTAAATTATGCTGCTTAATCAAACGCCTCTGTAGCCGGCAGAATGGCGCGACAGTCGAACATTAGTGGTAAAATGTGAATTTGAATTTGCATTTAATCAGCAGAACTGTTTTGTTTTATCTTGTGATCGATAACATTCACAAGCCATCTTGGTGTCTAGGGTAAGCGCTTAAGAAAG
>JAODKE010000068.1:7218262-7238030 GCA_026779605.1 Mormyrus hasselquistii
CATACCAGTCAATACAACTTATCTTAAATCCTAAGAGACGTGTCGAGTCGGAGGGATGGGGGGGGGGGGGGGGGGGTGGGCGTGTGTGTTTCTGGAGGCCAAGGAGGTACCAGAGAACAGGGCCGGTACAAGTTTGTCATCTCCTGGGCCTGGTGTTCCACAGTCACACCCCGAATTTCTCCCCAAACCTGTGAAACCAGGGTGCTGTGGAAATGGGGTTGAGGGAAGCTTATTGGTTAGTCTGGGCAGAACGGACCATGGGAATGTTGTTTACTTGAAGGGTTGTTGGGTTATTTTTGGCCGTCCGCCTGTGCTGTTGACTACTGGTAGTAAAAATGCACACTTTCCGGTTTGGAATCGGACAGCTGCAGGCCTGCTCAGAATCGGACGGCTGCAGGCCTGCTCAGAATCGGACGGCTGCAGGCCTGCTCAGAATCGGACGGCTGCAGGCCCGCTTAGAGGGAGCTTCGGCTGTAAACAATGACGTTTTTGTGATGTTAGGCTGATTTTCTAAATGATGTTAGCTGACGCTAAACCCTTTAAATTTACACTTTTGGTCTTAATTCCACTTTCACATAACTAGACATGGGATGATGTAATGCTCTGGTAACGTAGTTACCTCAGAGCCATGAGGTCACGGGTTCAAATCTGGCATTCGGCTCTGTCAGCAGGTTTTTGGGGGCTTGCATGTTCTCCTCACGTCCTGCGGGGCTCTTCCTTGGTTTCCTGTGATGACTGAAGGCTTCCCGCCGTGACTCTGCGTCCATGCCACCCGCAGGTACAATGGCTCACTGCCCAACGGGGACCGTGGGAGGCGCAAGAGCCGCTTTGCCCTGTTCAGGAGGGCCAAGGCCAACGGGGTGAAGCCCAGCACGGTGCACGTTGCCTGTACACCACAGGCGGCCAAGGTGAGGGCCCCGCATAGCCGGCGGCGACTCCTCTCACATGACTTCATAGGCTCCGCCCCCGCTGACACCCCCCTCCCCCACTGCTATTCCCCTCCCCCCAGGCCATAAGCAACAAGGACCAGCACAGCATCTCCTTCACCCTGTCCCGCGCCCAGACCGTGGTGGTGGAGTACACGCATGACAGCAGTGTGGACATGTTCCAGGTGATGTCCGCACAGATGACCTCGATCCGTGAATGGCTACCTACTTCCCTGCTGGCTCCGCCTGTAACCTTTCACCCTGACCATCACGGCTGGCCTAGTTAAGACTAATATCATCCACCCCTGGAGCTCTTTACAATCCCTGAAATAAAAACGATACTAGTTATGGTACTAGTATTAGTCATTTATACACCATATCCAATAAAAAAACACTAGAAACTCAGTTTGACTATTTTTGTAATTTAAGAGTCCCCTGTGACCTTCTGATCATGGTCATGTTTTTAGAGGGTGTTCCTCAATATGCGTACCTGACCGTACTTGTGTTCTCATGTACCCGTTTTATGTCGTCTTCCTTTTCCTGAAGACCAGTTCAAATACTGAGAACAGAAGTATAGAGGACTGTCAAATTCCCCAGATGTCGTTCTTGCTCCGCTCCAAATATCAAGGATACATCAGTTGCATCCTCGCCGAATGAGACCAATCCCTTAATTCATTCCACCTCAAGTTTGTTCTCGGGAGGCAAGTTAGAAAGACCCCTCTTGCCACGACCACAAGTACGGTCTTTGCGTCCTTGGTATTGAGGAACAGCCGCACTCAGCTTCATGCTTCCTTTCTGATGACATCACTTTGATGTGTCAACCTAATAATTTAATGTACTTTACCAGCGCAGTTACCCTGATGCTTGACCCCCCCCACAGGTGGGACGTTCCACTGAGAGCCCCATCGACTTTGTGGTGATGGACACAGTGCCCGGAAGTCCGGCCGGCGGGGGCGGTAGTGAGGGAGGTGACCTGCAGACCGTCCAGAGCACCATCTCGCGCTTCGCCTGCCGCATCATGTGCCAGCGGAGCCCCCCCCACACTGCGCGCATCTACGCTGCCGGCTTCGACTCATCAAAGAACATCTTCCTGGGGGTGAGCGCCTTGAAGCGGTGGGCGGGGCCTGCAGAAGATCTCGCCATAGTAATTCTGCTGTGCCTTTTGACTACTTGATGTGTTTTCATAACTTAAGCAAGGTATCAGTAAATGTTACTAAGTAGTCAGAATACCATACCCTAAAGATAGAGCAGAAGCTCATCTTCGGCTAAGCCGCCAAATTCCATGTTTCACGGGCTTGAAAGTCGACATTTACGTGAGAAAGTTGAGCCATCGGGATCTTTTTCAAGCTCGATCCGATTCCTTCAGCGCAACTAGGCTAATTGGCACTTACTCGTAAATACAAAAGCCCCAGAAATACACAAACCTGCACAGTGCTGATTGAGTAATTAAGAGGCATGCTGGGATGGGGGGGGGGGGGGGGGCAAAAACACAGATAGGTCACCGTGATACTGAGGGCAGGTCATTGGGGGGGAGGGTGGCGGAGCCGGATCATTTTTAATCTTTGCCCCCCCCCCCCCATTACCAGGAGAAGGCTGCAAAGTGGAAGACGTCGGACGGGCAGATGGACGGCTTGACCACCAACGGCGTGCTGGTGATGCACCCCCGTAACGGCTTCACCGAGGACTCCAAGCCGGGCGTGTGGCGTGAGATCTCAGTCTGCGGCAACGTGTTTACGCTGCGCGAGACCCGCTCCGCCCAGCAGAGGGGTAAAATGGTGAGGGGCCTGTGAAGTGCAGACACATGGGCGAGGAGGGCATCAGAACCGCGGCGTGGGCGGCTCGGCTAGCAGGAGGCGGATTATAGTCAGGATTCGGGCGGAACCTGGGAAGATCCTTGCGTTGTGTAACAGAATGAGTTCAATGGCAAATAGGATTTTTTTTTTTATGGGCCACTAGGGGTCAGAAGAGGCTGGGGGGGCAGGGGGTTTTTGTGTTGCTTCCTGTAGAGCGACCCGCCTGCCGTTTCTTAAATTCCTCCTTTGACTAGCAAGACGGATTTCAAAGCCATAAGCTGGATTCGTCAGTGTGTTTTGTTTGGGTGAGGTTCCTGTGGCAACCACGCAGATGTTACTGCGGGCGCGTGTCCTTTGGATGTAACGCGACTCCACAGAAGGTATCTGCTGCTGCAGCCCGGGACCTGCTGGACGGGTTCCGGTGCATGGGTGGAGAGAGCTCCACGGTGCAGATGTTACACCAGGAAACTGTGGGTAATGCCTAAGTGGCTGTTTTACTCTCTGCTCTTCCCTACACTCGGTGTGTTCAAGTAGCTGTTTATGGAACTGTCTTCACTCTTTTCTGAAATGCAAATAAGCAAAAACGTCAAAGGGAAATGGGCACTGTTGAAATATTTCTGCGGTGGGGCATCTCTGCAGTGATTTTAGATGTAGCAAAAAGGAAAGAGGGGGATTGGAGATGGGTTGGGTTTTTTTGTCTCTGGGGAACTTTCAGACTCTCCCTAGACTCACTGATTCACATCTTTCTGTGGGGAAACTGGGAAAATTCACTTTGGAAGAACCTGGTTACTGATGTTTTCAGGGCTGGCATTGCCTCTCACTTTCCCCTGAAAAATGTCTGCTCCATTTCACTTCAGCTGCTCCACGCTGTAGCTTACACTCCATAAATTTACACCACTGGCGTCACTAAAAAATGTACAGGAAACTAGTGGCATCTAGAGGGGAATAGGGGGATTGCAGCTTGACATTGAACGCTGTGCTGTGTGCCAGCTGAGTCAGGGTCTGAGTTTCACGTCCTTCCCCTTCTCGCCCCCGCAGGTGGAGAACGAGACCCAGGAGCTGGTGGACGGCTCGCTGATCGACCTGTGCGGCGCCACGCTGCTGTGGCGCACGGCGGAGGGGCTGTCGCGCACGCCCACGCTGAAGCATCTGGAGGCGCTGAGGCTGGAGATCAACGCGGCGAGGCCGCAGTGCCCCGTGGGCCTCAACACGCTGGCCTTCCCCAGCATGCGGCGCAAGGATGTAGTGGATGAGAAGCAGCCTTGGGTCTACCTCCGCTGCGGCCACGTGCACGGCTACCACGACTGGGGCAACCGTGCCGAGCAGGCCCCCAGCGGGCAGCGGGAGTGTCCCATGTGCCGCACCCGCGGCCCCTACGTGCCGCTCTGGCTGGGCTGCGAGGCCGGTTTCTACTTGGACGCCGCCCCACCTACTCATGCCTTCAGCCCCTGCGGCCACGTGTGCTCAGAGAAGACGGCGACATACTGGGGGCAGATCCCGTTGCCGCACGGCACGCACACCTACCACGCAGCCTGCCCCTTCTGTGCCCAGCAGCTCAACGCTGAGCAGGCCTGCATCCGGCTCATATTCCAGGGCCCCCTCGACTAGGCCGCAGCCTCACTGCTAGGCCGCAGCCTGGTCGCCTTTAGCAACCGATATCCGTTGTTTTCCTTTTGACCTTTGCTCAGAATTTTGAACCTTTATCGTCCTTTTGTAAAGTGACATTTAAGTGATTCCAGTTCTGTACAAATAAAGAAAACAGATTTGCTATATTTTTGTGTGAAAGAGGGAAGATGGCCAGTTTACCCTCGCACGGACTTTGTGTGAAAACTTTTTTTTTTTTTTTTTTTTTTGGGAGCTGAAGATTTTATTTACTAATGTACCTAGATTTAAGGTTTAACACCCTTTCACTGATGCAATATCAATCATTATTCAACTTTTCAAAGCTGTTCTACGTGTTTTTGTGTCTGTTTTTTGTTCTTTTTCACTTTTTCAAAGAAAAATAACCTCAGACTATTTATGTTAATGAACAGTAATACTACCAGTCAAACTCAAACTATATTAGTTTATTGGAAAGCATTTATATTTGTAATTAATGAGATATTCTTTGTTAATGTTTTTAAATACAGTATGAATGTCAGTGAGGGTTTCCTACAGTCTTTTAGCGACTACAGCTAAAATGGACTTTTGTTTTTTTTGAACACTGGGGATTTTACTAAATGCAAAGACTGTGCATTTCTTGAGGTGTTTGATATTAACTGCACCGTTACATCACCGGGGAATGATGTGAGGCCACACTGACAGGAAATTTAGCATCCTGGTGAATATTTGCGAAATGTCAGAGTACTGTGGGAAACCATGTGAGTGTCTTGGTGAACGCTGGCCTTTGCGGTTTGTTTTTTGTGTGTTGCTTCTGTTTTTGTCAGTTTTTAAAGCTCAGTGAGTCTCTCTCTCGGCTTTTCTTTTAGGTTTTCTGTGTCCTTTTTGATATCCTAAGTGCAGTTTTCCTTCTTTTTTCTTCAGATGCTTTTTTTTTCCTCCCTTCTAAATCGCAACCATCTGACTTCTAATGGTTGCCATGATGTCGTTCAGTTTGTACCAGCAGGACCGGGGTGGGTACCTGCGGTTGACTTGCAGGTGGGTGTCCGTTCCTGTAGCTTGGGCTCATGTTCACAGCAAATCCAGAGCTGTTTTTCTTCCCCCCCCCGCTATTGAACACGGGCCCAAACGCACGACCCGTATGGCTGTTTGACTGGTGCTCTTTGTGAAATGTGACTCATGCTAACGCCCACCAGGAGCTCGTCGCTCTTCTGAAGCCATCGATGCACTAGTCTCTCAGATGTATCTGTAAAGCGCAGTGGCCACTTTACTAGGTACACCAAGCTAGTGCCGAGTAGCACCCACTTTGCTTCCAGGACCAGTTTAAGGGTAGATGCGTTCAGAGAAACCTTTATGCACATCACTGTTTAATGGTGCTGTTATTGCAACTGTGGCCTTCCTGTTAGGTTAAAGTTTTCTGAACGTTCTCTTCTGGCATCTCTGCAACAGAACCGTCACTTGCTGTTTTTAGTTTATCATATGATTTTTTCTGTGAACTCTGGTTACTGTAGCGTGTGAAAATGTATTTGAGTCTGCCACCAATAACTGCACCACATTCAAAATAGATCAGGTGTGTAATGCTTAGGCACATAAGTGAAGCTCCTGACGGTGTGGAGCCGCACGATTGGCTGTTTGGGGAAGCGGGCTGTTTGTGTTGGTGAGTAGGTGTACCTAATGAAGTAGCCATTGAATGCACGCGCACACACGCTCACACACGCGCGCGCACACACACACACGTTTCAAGTGTTTCGAATTTACCTTCGGAAGTATACTTTTTTTTTGGTTGCTTGAAACCTGCTGTGTTCGAAATCACATAAATGTCACAGAAATGCAGTAATCTGTTGAATGGGTTGCACACTGTATGGAAAATTATTAACTGACTGGGCAGGATGAGAATTATGTTATGTACACAGCTTGTGTATGTGTGTATTCATGTCTATTAAGCCATGAGGATTTTGATATTTTGGGGTACGTCTGCACCCAAGGAAATCGGGGAACAAAGGATATTATTGGAATATCCCAGCAAATATATCTCATGTGAATTAGGTCTGTTTGGGGATATCAATGGAAAAAGTCCGTGCAAGGTGCCCACAGACGTCTATGCAAACGTGAGTTTGTATCTGCGTGTGTGATCGTACATGATGGGTGCTGTCATTGGTGAAATACAGTGTAGCACTATTCACCTCAGGAAGCGACCTGTGACTGGTCACATGCATTCACAACTGCAATTAGTGTGCATGAGTGAGCTGTGTGTGACGTCATGCGCCATCGTTAAATGTCACGGACTGTAATGGCCTCTCTGTAGGGATGTCCTGCAGGAACGGGCCTATCATTGGTGCACCCCCCCCCCCCCCCCCAAACACTGCCAGTGGTCGTACTCCCATGGTCTGTCCTGGAATCCCTCCCCAGCCCTGCTTTAAGGGAAACGCTAATGGCATTGTTTGGCCAGGATTTGCTTTTTTTGTACCAAGATACTCACAATAAAGTGGAAATAAACATTTCACTCTGTACGGTTGTGTTTCATGTCAGATGAGGACGCATCGACTCGGCCTCAACTTCAGCTAAATCAGAACCAACCCCATGTCCGTGATTACTATCAATCTGAAAATGTTTTATTCAAGATTCTTCATTGCTGTCTCGCCGTGTAAGGATGCATCGGCACAAACGTTCCTGTGCCACACCCAACATGGCTACCGCGAAATACCATTTTCCCAAGGCCACCGTACAGTTTGAGATGAAGTGTATTGTGGTTTAAAGTTAAAGTTAATAGCTGTGGACCGAAGCCTGTACAGCTTCTGCTGATTGGAAACCCGAAGTTGCCAGTGAGGCGTAACCTGTGCACAATTGTGTACTTTTGTCATTATTGCTCATATTATCTTGTTAGCTGTATTTTTTACACCAGTATTTATTGCTGGTGTGTTTTATATTCTTAATAATAAACTATAAATGGGGGCCTGGGGGGGCTAAACCTCTGTGCCTGTGACCAGAGGGTCACCGGTTCAAGCCCAGCCTCAGCATGTCTGTAGCTCCCTGGGCAGCTTCCCCTCACAGCCTGCCTGCCCTCACCCACTGCTCACAGGCACAGCTGCTCAGCTTGCGGAACCACAGGCTGCCTCACCTGTGCAGAAGGGCCTTCATGAAGTACTGAGGGTGTTCCGGGGCAAACAAAACTCATAGCAAAACGTCTGACTTGAAAAATTCTCTGCTAAGTGCTTAATTTCGATGTTGATGGTTCTGCATTTATCTAATTAATTAGCAAAATAGGGCTCTTGGCAAAAAGCAAATTTAAACTATGAAATGAATGCTTCCCTGGAAAGACTTGGGGTCCTGGGTTTTTATAGTTATGGAAAATATGGTAATTGTCAGACTTCTGCACCGAAACACAGCCAGGACTGTTCGAGACTAAAGCTATGTTTATGGGCTCTCGCCAGGCATGTAAATTTACAGCGTCAGTACCACGAGCGGCCACAAGGTGGAAGCAAACTTCACAATCAAGTACCTGCGTCCCGGATTTCGCTCGTCCTCAATTGATACACCAATAATGAAACGCCTGTTACGTCGCTAGTGCTCTACACACGTCAGCTGACCTCAGCTACACACGAGGGTGAACGGACGACTTAGAATGCTGCTATACCCTCGATTCCCCACCAGTGCTGCAGCCTGTGGGTCTGGGATACCTCTGCTAGGTGGTGCTTCAATTACGGGGACATCTGTCGTAAAATCAGCTTGACGTTTGTTAGCCATGCTTGCCTTTCAAAATTAAAATTTCCCAGTCAAGCATGGCTGCTGTGTGACCAGTGTATTACAAAAATTTGATGACTATCCACATGGGGTTTTTCCTTTGGGGGGGGTGGGTAGCAGAGCTGGTGGGGTGTGCCTGCTGCCTAGCATTTATGACCCCCTACATGCATGAATGCCCCCCCCACATTCTGCTCTGGACTGTTTGTTGCGGGGCAGCAGTCCATCTCCTCAGGGTTCAGACAATATTCTCAAAACACGGAGGCTTCGCCTGCAGGCAAAGATTTGCGAATGTGGGCAGGACAGCGCGGTTGCACTCGGGTCACGTAGTGCCAGGGTGTCAGTTTCCAAAAGCGGGTGCCTTCTAATTACGACCAGCTAAATAACAGCTGGGGGGCAAAATTTCCTTTGAAACCAAGTGATCTGTTTCAAAGGGCTTCCCTTTCTCTGCTGAGATCATCGTGACTGGAGATAAGGCTTCTGAGACGATGCAGATTAAAGGTTTTTAAAGGAGACCAGATCAAAGTTTTCTGATGCTGCCAGTTAAAGGTCAACGCTATTACATCAGCACCTTGGCACCGGGACATGAAAGAGTTTCATAAGTTGGATAAGATGAATGTTTAAGATCTTAGAGTTCTTTAAATATTTCTTTCTTTCTTACACTTTTCTTCTGTCATGGCTCGGCCTTATCTTTATCTGTCCATACTTCATCGCACACGTTATCCACTGTTCATTTTGGATTGCCAATACTTCGGTAAATACAGAGTGAAAAGTGTAAATATTTTGTCACTCCCTCTCCTCCACAGATGACCTCTTATGACATAGAGCTCGATTGCAGCTTGGGGCATGCGATTGGCCCGCTATGTCTTCGCTGTCCTCGCGTGATAGACGGTCGTCCGCCACGCCAGCCCACGCTGAAGATCGGCGAGTTATTGCTGACCTTCTGCGGAACCTTGTGTTTATCGGTTTCTGACTGTGGGCTGCCTCCAGCCTCGGCCTGAGAGAGCTCGTCACGAGAGCGGTGCCAACAACCCAAGAGGGTCCGAGGAAATATCGAAAAACCTCAGGCTTTACCTCTGATCATCGAGGTGGTTCATGGCCTGCACTATTTTACCCAGTGCGTTGATCATGATTCTTGATTAGAAGCTGAAGGTGGCCATTAATGCTCTTTCAGTGGAATCGACCATGCTTCTGAATCTTAACCTATGTCAACAGGAGCTGCTACTAATGTGGGCAGTGTGCCTCTGATCAAGAGCAGAGCTGGAGATTTCAGGTTCAGAGAGTACAAATCCAGGCCAAGATTTTGCTTCAACCAACCACTTCAGTGCTCTTTGACTCTTTATACATAACTGGTTGGTTGAAACAAAATCTTGGTCTGGATTTGTATTCTCTGGACCTGAAATCTCCACCTCTTATCCAGAGGGCACTGGTTCAGATCCCAGCTTTGGCAGGCAGATTACACAATAACCTCAGTTTTTCCAGGGCCTGACTGAACCTACTTTCTCAAAATGTGTCGCGTTAGATAAAAGCGTTTGTTAAATAATATAGAAAAATGTAAGTGTGACATTCCAAACAGAAAGGCAGAGACCTACAGAACAGCAGTAAAATCTAACAAATAGGATTCACCCCTCAATGTCAGCCAGGTACCACGGAGTTAAGTGCTTTCTGGAGTGGATACGGTGCATCTAGCAGAATACTAATCTAGCCTTTCAAGAGATAC
Source organism: Mormyrus hasselquistii (assembly GCA_026779605.1). NCBI lineage: Eukaryota > Metazoa > Chordata > Actinopteri > Osteoglossiformes > Mormyridae > Mormyrus > Mormyrus hasselquistii. Next base: position 7,228,039 of record JAODKE010000068.1, read on the forward strand.
AAAGGCTAGATAAATTTATTTTGCGCTTTTATCCACTGTAGAGTGTAGGCGTTATTGTGTACCTTTAGGTAAATAAAAAGGGTCTCTATGAAGCAATTTCGACTCTTTTGTGTATTAAGACGGACAGTTCAGAGAATGAATGTTTTACTACTGTGCTTTGGCCAAATAAGTGCTGCCGTTTGCCGCGCAAATAACAGTAACAGGAAAGTGGACTTTTTTTAAGAAATAAATAAATAATACAAAGCCGTGTTACACAGTGTGAAGGTTTGGTGTGGAGATTTCCCAGGGGCTGCGGGTTTCGGGGGGCGGTTCTTTGAGGACCAGTGTGTGGGTGTGTGGGTTCTGTGCTCAGAATGTTCATTTATACTTAAACCGACCAGACGCACACAGCTGTGGACTTGGTCACAGGCAGCAGTCACTTCCCATTTTACATTTTATTCATTTATCTGACGTTTTTGTCCAAAGCGACTTACAGCGGAGGGGAGGGTTACGCATTATTTGAGCTCCCTGGCATTTCCGAATTGTAGGTTTGGGCGACTCCACGCAAGAAATTTGAACACATCCTTCTGTTCTTTCATGGACAGATGGTATAAATATCGGTAGTGGTGGATCTCTTCATGTAGCTCCATGTGGACTCAATGTGGTGGCAGGCGTTCGGACATGCAGTCATCAATGGTATTGAAAATCGGGTCGCTCAACCCTTGTGGCTACATGGATTCACAAAGCATAAGCAAGCCTTAGACCCGGGAGCAGACCTCATAGGTGGTGGAGGGCGAAAGCAGGTCTGGGGCCCAGCTGTCACCAGACATGGAGAACCGCTGGTCACGGCAAGACCGCCGCTGCTGAGCAGACTCGTCGCCGTGACACTTACATACATGCACGGCCGACATCCAAGGGAGCACTGAGGGGTGTCAAGTTTTTGGATTGTAAGAAAGTGAAAGTGATGCGGGAGGATCAATGACATCATGTAACTGTCACCGGTTTGGTCGCGGAATCAAAGCAGAGATCCAGTTTAATTTACTTACTTCCTTTTGTTGACCTTAAACGCATTAGAAAAGATGCACAGTGGAAAGACTGAATCTGTATTGCACTTTATTATGGTTTATCAAAGGCAGAAATGGGACGCACTGCCTTTAGTGGGTGGGGGACCTTTAAGGACCTTTACAAGGGTGTGAAAATGTCACATCCACCCTAAGGGGTCCGACGGGACACGTGGTTCACAGAGAAGCGATTGAACACAAGGACGACACTGACACAAGATCACGATGGGAGCTCACAGCACCCTCTTCCCTTCGCAGTCAGGCGCGGCTAATCACGGGGGGGGCTGTCAACGTGTCATGTGACCGGGCCATCCAGTTGGTGGCAGCAGAGCTGTACAGTCGAGGCCTCAGTGATCCAGGATGCGCAGGTTGCCAGATACAATCTTATTCTCCAGCATGGCGCCTGCCGGAATGTCGATGCGGTCGCCGTGGTTGGCGAGGATGATGACGGTGCCCTGGAATGAAAGCCCACCAAAACTCAGAATGTATGAACTGTGCCCCAATTCACTCATGAACGGGCGTTTGAACTGGAATGACAGAAAGAAGAATTTAATCCATTTCGATTCAATTAAAAGAATTCAATGCAAAGAAATGCAGGGAAACAATCGTACATTAGGTTTACTTTCTGGGTGGTAGATGTAACAAACTGTGCAAGAGTCTTAGGCAGATGAAGGAAATCATGTTTAAATGATCTTTATGTTGGTGTAAAATGTGTGTCAGCTTTGCCATTTAAAAGCCTCTGCTAAAATCACTCCATTATTTTCACGACCACCAGCATATTTAACTCTTTATGTTGCATTAGCATGTTTGAGGTTCTTTTAAGGGTCATCTTTTGGATAGTAATGTGTATCGTTGTAGCTGCACCTACACGATGTATGGATATTTATGTGAATTCAATTACATTTTAATTTAACATACTAAACTTTAAATTCCAATTGTAAATGTGCATCCTGTTTGCAACCGGAATTCAAATTCATGAAGGGATGCGGTTGGGGGGTAACGTCGCTCCGGTAGCCCCCTACCTTGAGCGAGACACGCTTCCCGAAGGTGACATCCCCAGAAACGGTCAGGTGGTCCAGCTCCAGCACGTCAGGGATGCTCTCGAACCTCGTCAGGTACTCCTGCACCTGCAGGCCGCCGAAATGGGAACGTGAGGGCGGAGGGGAACTCGCAGATGGCGGAGTCATTTGGGGATCCAACGATAACGACCCGAGACAGGGAACCGGAGTAGAAGCACCTTGGTAACTTGGTTAAGTACCTCTTCTAAACAGTGTTTTCCAGGAACACGGTAAAATCCTTAATGCCGCATTTGCAGGGGAGGGGACGGATGCATGAGGGACAACAGGACAAACAGAACCGCACTACAGGACAAAAGCGACAAAGGATGGTGCCTTACATGGCTGTGCACAAGCTCCTTTTCTTAAATCCTCAGGAAAAATTATACAACTCAATTGGAAAAAAAACCTTTACGGTAGTTTGAACAGAAAGCATCTGAGCAGCTCCGTAACAAACAAAGAACGAGGCCCACAATGAACCTCGAAGGTGATGGCCGAGCTGGTCGAAGCTCGGAAGGCTTTGGGGAGAGCTCCCGCGATTGGATATCGATATCAGCCGACTTGTTCCTACAGCGGCCCGAATGCTGCTCGGCATGCATCAATATTAATGTGGACTGACTATTATTAATGTGCTGGGGGAAAGCGGACGGCCCCAGCGGGTTCTGGGGGAGGCGGGCTCCTGGCCTAGGCCGGCACTCGCTCTCTCCATGGCTCTGCCAATGTAGCTCCTGCCGTTTCCGCTTCTGTGCTAATCTAGATCTCATCATGGTATTGGAAAGGCTAGCAGTCAGTCTTAGTATATATCCTAACGTAGCAAGGAGATGCTGAGTTTGTAAAGTGGTTCCCAGTACCTTGGTGAAGGAGCTACCCAGCTTGACGTGGGGCGTGGTGGGGAACTCCCTCTTCTGGCTCATGGTGAGGGAGCCGGCTTCCAGGCTGTACAGGTTCGACATGACTAGCAGCAGGTCGGACGTGGTCTTCACGGGCAGGAAGCGACTGCGGGGCACGTTGATGCCCAACGCATTGTCGAAGCACTTGATCGCGGCGCCTACGGCCGTCTCCAGCTGAACCACGTTGAGGCCTCCATCCAGGGTCTGGCAAAGGGCAGAAGATGTGAGCGAAGGTGGAATAACGGTCTTGAGTACCAAGCAGGTATCCCAGGAAAATCAGCATCAAATTGACAGGAAGATGGCAGAATTCCATCTATTTTTACTTATATGCCTGACACTTTTATTCAAAGCAACATACATTTTTTTTTCAGAAATCCGGGTCGGACAATTCCTGGAGCAGCTGGGGGTTAAGGACCTTGCTCAGGTGTCCCAGTGGTCAAATCACTCTGCCAACCCTGGGATCAGAACCAGTGACCTTCCCAGCATCCTTACCCTCTAAACAGCATTCCATCCCTGCCATTTCTCAGGAGTTACCTTTGTACTAGTAAATGATTTATTTGCGGACCGGCAAGCGAGGTGACTTAGTGTGCAAATGACCTTAGCTGAATATTCAGTAGTTGTGGAAGAGCTAAAATTAGCAGAGCGAGCAGCGCTGGAAGGTAGGAGATCCTAATTTGCGCTGTGGGTGAAGGGGAGAGCAAACTCTCGGCACAGAGGCTGGACCAGCGCTGGGATTTAATTTCCTGTTGTGTGCAGGGGAGAGGGAGTCGAAGGGCTCGGCACTCAACAGGGGAAAAAACACACTGTCCAAATATACTGCGTTTGTGGCAGAGAGCCAGTTCCGGTCCAATGAGCCAATGAACTTGGTTGATGGGGGGTTTAGAGGAGATGCTGCCAATGTAACACAAGACAAACAAAATTCCTCAATGGAGCATGAATTCAGTGTGACTACAGCCGTTTAGCGAGAGAGTGAATGACTGCACCGTGGGTCACATGGGCTGAGCTGGGCGGCTAGCGCCCCCTTGTGTTCGTACAGCCCCTCTAGCAAACCACCTGTGGGCTTCTATTTGTTCAGCAGCCCATCATGATAACTGTAATTCTCATGACACAGCATTTACCACTATTGTTCTAGGCTGAAAGCCTTCGAACGGCAACACAAATGTACGTTAAATGGCAGCGCGGTGGTCGCTGGGGCCGTCCTTGTTCCCAGGCTCTTTCTCATTTGGACATGATGGACAGAGGGCAGAAGGTGTACGCAGGGGTGGGGCCACAGTGGCACTGGCCATAGCTGAAAGCTGATTGGCTGCCAGAGTGCCCCCTCGCCTGTCACTCATCAATTTTAAACACATCATTGGCTATCGATGAGGCTGGCCCTCCTGCTAACTGGTGTGCGACATGGAACTCTGATGCCGTGAGAGTGTTTGGTGGACGCCACATTTAAATGAGCTGTATCATGAGCCCCCCCCGCTTTCTGGCTGTCGTGGGCTTTAGGGGTCCATCACCAGTCCGTTGTAAGAATAGTGTCTATGCAATGTAATTGTAGAGTGCTGTTCTGCACAACCCCCACCCACCCCCAAGGGCTAAGGTACAATTCTATTAAATAATTATTCATTTTATGGTACAAGAACAAAAACCGTAAGGAACATCACTTGCATCCCTGTCAATTACCGGTACTCTTAGTAACACAAATTCGGTTTAACAGCAGGATAATTTAAGCTCGAGTGACTTATTCAATAAACATCTCAGTGCGGGATAATGAATTAACAGCTAAGCTGGAACAGAGCCAGTTCAGACAGGGAGCTGGACTGGATTGGGAATGAAAACCACTGATACAGATGGATGTCTGCCCCCCACCCAACGTGGTCTGTCTCTGGCAGATGAGTCTAGTAACCTTCTTGTTCCTGGTAAATCCCCCTAGCCGCTCCCTATTCTCGCTCTCCAAGTATACTGGTGTATACTCGTGTATCCTGGGTTTGTTTTCATGGTAAAGTGGGAGCCATGTCTCATTCAGCTGTCAACCAGCTCACCACAACACCACACCCATCCACATCCATCCCCGTAACCGCTTAATCCCAACCGGGATCGCGGGGTGGGGGGACCGGAGCCTATCCCCGGAAACAATGGGAGCAGGCAGGAACCAACCTTGGGCAGACGCCCACACCTCATGGCGCACACACACACACAGACACACACACACACACACACACACTGTCAGTCACTCACTCACTCATGGAGCCGACTTAGAGTCAGCAATTAACCTACCTAGCAGACTTGTGGGCAGTGGGAGGAAACTGGAGCACACGGCAGAAACCCACGTGAACATGGGGAGAGCATGCGAACTCCACACAGAAAGTTCACACACCCGAGCCGCCTTAAAGGTCTACCCAGGACCTTCTTGCTGTGAGGCAGCAGCGCTAACCACTGTGTTCAAATGCATGATTTCCACCTGCCAAATCAGCAGGCCTAGTGTTACCGTGGTCAAGCAGAAAGGATCCCGGTACTCCCTTCCCTTGCCTGTCCCTCCCACCGGTCAAAGAGTAGGGCGCCCTCCCCCAAGCCGCCTAGACGTCTCCCCGTGCCGCCTCTCACCTTGGGGTTGACGATAATCTCCATGTCCATGGCACTCCTCTCCTGCAGCCGCTTGATGGCGGCCAGTGAGATCCACAGGTTGTTGGTGTTAAAGATCTTGAACTTGCTGACGGACTTGAACTCGTCCACGTGGGCCTTGGGCACCTGGGCGATCTCCAGCAGCCGCAGTTTGCCGTCGTACTGGATCAGCGTGCCGCCCTGCGACCAGGAGAGCAAATGCCGCCAGCTGAGTTCCCATCATCCATCTGGGCCTAATCAGGTCATCCCTGCCGCGCGGCGCTGCGTCCTGAACTGTGCCGCTCTGCGGTGATTCCTCGGGAGAGTTTGACAGGGACGCGCCACCGGATTTAGACAGGGAATGGTACGCTCATGTCTGATGGTGTCCCCCTTGCGGCACCGTCCCCCCTGTGCGCGCGTGGCAGCTCTTTGGGATCAGACTGATCGAGGAGCTGCGTGAACAATGACCCAGACGGCCTTTGGGGACACGTTTTGTCGTCAGTGCACAATGAGAAAGCTATCCGGGGTGTTTTGCGTAATCTTCCTCATGCAGCCTGCTAATCTGAATGCCTCCCATTCACACTGCTCTTCCTGTATTCAGACGTTTCCTTGTTCTGCCGGGTTGCTCTTTTGTTTACTGCTTGTCAAACAGCCTGATGGTTCAAGTCTCTGGGGCCTGTTCCCGTCCTTCCGGGCGAGAGGTGTCTCACAACTAACCGTCTCTAACCGGCATGATAATCGAAGCAGTGCTTCACAGTGCTTCACAGTGCTTCACAGTGCTTCACAGTGCTTCACTGTCACTCCACCCCCCCTCTCTCCACTCTGAATAAACCCCACCTCTTTATTTTACCCTACATCCCAGGTCAGACTGGTGCCAGGTCAGACTCCTCCACTAACTTCCTGCCCTTGATGACACCCCCACACCGCCCCCTCCCAGCCAGACAAAAGCTCCTTCACTGGACTTCATGTCCTGTCTTCTACGGTGCCATAAAATATAAACACAAGACCCATGTGATATCAGTCACCTTGGCTTGGCTTGACTACTTGACTGTGGTAAATGATTAAGAACTGTGGCCATTTTTAGTATTATTTTAATATACTTCACCACTGCCAGCTTATACCAGGCTCTCAATTAATATTATTTTGCCTACAACAACCCCCCCCCAAAAATAGCCCTTTAGGTCTGATGGTAGTTTATTTTAATTGTCTAGTTAACGCTATAGTTGGTTAGCTGAGGGGCCGGCAGTAATTATCCCGTATTCCTGCTAACCGGAATCTTAATCATTCCCCTTCATGTTTCTCGTTTCCCTGTTCTCACCTTGACGTCGGCCCGCGTCTTGTCGGTGACCTCCATGACGAACTCGCAGCGCTTGCCATTGGGCTGGCTCATCAGGTGGTGCAGGATGTGCAGATCCACGGTGGCGCCCAGGTTGTCGATGTTGGACACGAAGATGTACTCCTTCCCTTCGGTGATGAGGCGCTCCAGCAGGCCCGAGTTGTAGAAGCTGGCATAGGTGTCGCCGTGGCCCGGCGGGTACCATGCTTCTGCGTTCTCGCCCGTCATGGCCAAGTCTGTCGCCACTGGCAACAGGGACTCCTTATTGATCCGCGGGTACCTGCGGCGGGGAGGGGGCATGTTTGAGTTATTTCCGATGGGAAAACCTCGATCAGAAGAAAAGCGAGGGGGAAAAAAAAAACAATCCTACAGGCGCAGTCACAGAAAAACAATGCGTGGGAGTGGGGGGATGGGGGCTGTATGTCAACATAATCGTACGTGTTTAAGGTGAAAGGGGAGGGTCCGGGTGATGGAGCTCATGGCAGCAGGGATTATGGATCAAGCTGACGTATTACAGTAAAGCCATTCTTTGGTAGATGGGGCAACAGAAGTGGGTGAGATGCGAGAGTGAGGGGGGAAACTGGAATACATGGTCCAAAAACTACAAATGTCCTGCTGGGCAGGGGGGAGAGGGCACGCGTCTCCAGGGGAGTCAAAGCGGCTTTACCGCTAGGGTCCGCCTGCATAGCTAGACGCAGCCTCCACTGAGAGCAGGTGAGCTATTTTTATCCACAAGGCGGCAGGGTTTGAGGTAAATCGAGCTTGTACGGCCCCCCACATCCAGATGAAATATTAATTCCTTCCCATTATTGCGGTGGGTTCTCATTAATCTTTAATTGGCTGTTACTTCTCCATGGCCGTGTGACACAGGCCAGAGTGCTATCCCCCCCCGCGTTACGAGGCCGATGGTACAGCCCATGCGCTGGGATATGCTAAGAGGATTCAGCCTCAACACCACTGACCTGTTTAGTTTTTGTGGTTCTGGCCAAACCAAATATTATAAATACAGCAGTACCACTAAGTGCACGGTCTGACCAATTGCCTTAAAATCTGATTAATCATGAAAGGCTTCAGAATATTATACAGGGTGTCTGTTGTTGGTTAATCGGGATCTGTACTATGTTAGTTACAGTGAGAGGGGTGACACAGGTGGGGTGTACCACTAATAAAAGTCATGGGAGAGGCAAGGTTGCAGAGGTAATGTGTACATTTATTAGGAGAGATTAGAATCAGGTATTGCACTAGTGGTATTTACCAATGGCATGAGTCACAAATGTGGTCTTTATCGCGGGGTAACAACGAATGAGGAATGAACTGTTTAGAGGAAGTTTATACCAATGAGAAAATGTTGGGGACCAAAACAGGGACTGATGGGTGGTGTGTACCTGCTCTGGTTGAAGGTGTGGATCTTCACCCTGTGATGCGTGTACTTCTGTAAGATCTTTTTCGTGTCTTCATCCGTGTTGAAGGAATTCATGAGAACCAGCGGCACGTCCGTGTTGTAAGTCTTGTTGAGGTGCTGTGAAGGGAGTTGGAATCGCAAGCAAGCATGATTAAGTGCTTTTTCGCCGATACTGCAAGGGTTTTGGTTTGCACTGCCAACTTAGGCGTGACAACGAATGACGATATTTGAAGGTTTGAGCCCCGATCCCGATCAGCTCTGGACACCATCTTTGATGGACGTTTTTGAAGTTGCGTTACATGACGGGTCAAGCAATGTTTCTTCATATCGGAGGGAAAAATGTCACGAAAGCTTGTCCTACATGTTTCAATAGAAAAAGGTAAAATAAGAGTTTTAAATAAACAAGTACAATCATCTACTTTTCAGTTGAGATTTGTCCAGCAGAACAAGCCTCACGTCCTTGAAGCCTCACAATTTCATGCGTCATCCGTGAAATAAAACCCCATTACTAGCTGATGGAGAGAAGCTCAGTAGCTGGTTGAACTTTAGATCGTTCTAAAGCTTCACTCTGCATGTTTCCTTGTACTGAGGTCCTCTTTCTTAATTTTGGGCTGTGTCACCACCTTACAAAGTGTCGAAGGGGTTAAAAACAAAAAACAACTTTTTTTTTTTTCTTCTTGGCATGACCGTGGTTCTGGGGCCGCATAGGCGGACAGCTTACACAATTGGGAAAGCGTGGGTGTAACAATAATTACGCAGTGGCGGAACTAGAGCAAGTCTGTGAGAATTGTGGGTTTTCCAATGGACTAATTTATCCAGGCTAGAAGACTCTTCATTCATTATAAATGGTAATGGAACATAATTAAATGCTGTTATATACTTATAAATTTTCGGTAGCATTTTCTGCTTTATTAGCGCTACCATATGTGCTTCATTAGTCGTATCCGGCCTACATCTGCCGCGATTCTTCGGTAACTTGGTGACAATTTTGACATTGGTGTACTGTGTTAGGCGGCCTGTAGGGGGCACCAATACCATACCTCAATCTGCTGCACTGTCAGGTCCAGGAAGGTGTTCTCATTGCGGACGCTGATGAGACTCTTGGGCCCCTTGCAGCCCATGCTGGTTCCCAGGCCCCCATTGAGCTTCACCACTGCCAGCTTGTCCAACATGGCCGCCACGTTGCCCTGCAGGCCTTTGGCTTTGATCTTGTCGTAGGGCTGGATCTGCGGTCGGTGGGGTTCAGAGGTTAGAGAGGTTGTGGATATGTCCAGGGGAGCTTTTCCTCCCCAAGTGGTGTTACCACAGTCTGGGGGTAGGAGACCTGATGGAGTGACAGGAAATGGTGTCTCATCCAGATTCTTATTCTTAGACTACGTGTTATGGATGCTAACCAAACGTCTTGGTGCTGCTGCCTCACAGTGGCCCGGAAGAGAAACGGCAGCAAACCGCCACCAGTCTCAAGCATCGTAGACCTACATCTTGCTGGCACTGGGTCGGCTAAACCTGGTATCTTTTTACACTGGTCACAATGGTTTCGAGAGGTATTGGGTGGGGGGGGGGGGGGGTAAGGCTAAGCATAAATATTGGGCTTTGTTACTAGGTTCCATTTCCATTTATAATGTGTAATCCATCCCACCACGGTGGAATCGAAAGACGGGGACCGCCGAGCCGCCACAACAA
>JAODKE010000068.1:7238130-7262363 GCA_026779605.1 Mormyrus hasselquistii
ACCCCCCGCGGTCTAGCGCCCGGTCGCTCCTCGCTGTTGGGGCGGCGGGTTGGTGTTTTGTTTTTTTTTTGTAGTGGGGGGGAGGGGGGGGGGGGGGGGGGGGGGGGGGGGGGGGGGGGGGTGTAAGGCTAAGATTAAATATTGAGCTTTGCTACTAGATGCCTTGTCCATTGATAATGTGTAATCAGATCCACCTCAGTGGAATGGAGAGACTGGGACAGCAGAGCCGACACAACAAGGAGTAAAACAACACCACCCTCCCCCTCCCCCCCCCCACGCTACCATGTTAAAAGGCTCTAAACCTCATCTAGTGGGGGTGTTGTGCTGGGCGGGGGGGCATCTGAACTGACCTCTGGAGGCTCGTTAAGAAGAAATACAACTGCTGCCTGATTTATTTGCTGCAGCATGTATCCATTTTAAGGTACCTGCAAAGGCGGCTGTGTGTGTGTGTGTGTGTATGGGTGTGTGTGTGTGGGTGCATTCCTGACGCTTGTGTTCGCTGGTGGTCTATCCTGACAGCAATAGGTGTAGCAGGTAATAAAACTGTCCTTTAAAATGAGCAGTAAAATACATAAAACTTAAAAATGAATAATAACAGATTGGCCATGTTCCCTCTAGACATGGAAGTGTGGATGTGATCACAGCACGGGTGTGGAGTTATTGGGAGCGTCCCTCTGGCGGGGGGGGGGGGCATCTGCTCAAGGTCCAGGGCAATTTGAATCAGCTTTGTGGAGGATGGGTGCCAGACTCTGAGCAGAGCCAAATACAGCTCATATATGTTAAAAAACAAAGGTCTCATTTTGTAATGCTAAGGTAATATTTTGGTAAATTAAATGGTACGTGACATGTGCTAGATTCTGGAAAATCGTCCTGAATGATGCGGGGGGGGGGGGGGGCGGGACTGAAGCCTGGTTGTGTAATGACAATTATGGGGCACAGTAGGGGGAGGGACAGCAGCTGTCCAAACAGAGCGATGCAGAGTCCCCTGGGGTAATGGTGTGTGAGCGCGAGATGGGGAGGCTGCAGTTACATCCAGCTAAACCCCCCACGTGCGGAGGACGGCCGAACCCCCCGTTTAAGCTGTGACCTTCCCCATCACCAAAAAAAAACACCATTCCCAATGCTCAGCATTTAACAGAAACCTTCACCCAGGCGAGGGAAGCTGGGGGGGGTGTGTAAACAGCGACGTCAGGCTGGGGGAGGGTGTGTAAACAGCGACGTCAGGCTGGGGAGGGTGAAGGCATGCGTTTTGCCGGGAATCTTCCACCAGGGTGGCGAGGGATTTCCCCGTCAGCTTCTGCACACGCCCCGTTTCCGGCAGAGAGCGAACTGGAGGAACTGCAGAGCGTCGGGCTCTGCGAATGTCGACCTGAGGCAGGACTCTTGGACTGTCTAAAGCCAGAGAGAACCTCCGACCGAAAAGAAAAAAAAAAAAAAAAAAAAAAAAGCGAGGCACAGTGGTAACTTACTCATCAAAAGTGCCCAAACCGGTTTTACTAATTCCCATTGGAAAAATTAAAGCAGGACATAAATACCGTGTATGGGTCATGTGACAAAGTGCCTCACCACCTTGAACTTTTTACTCCAACATCCACAGACGAAACGAGCTGCACATCCATACAGAGACCCAGACGCCCGTCCCTAGACCTGCACCTGTCTGAGCCGCATTCCTGTCACACACCAGTCCTCAGAACGCCCCTCCCAACAGCTTCAAGGGGGCCAGTTGTAGGTATGAGATACACTTCACACTTTTCCAGTACATTCTCAGGTTCTGGTCACGTGACAAGCTTTACTCCACCGGAACTACTGGTTATTGTAATTCCAGTACTGCTCCCTACCTACATTTATCTATTGTCTGGAACGGCAATCAGCTACTTCCATTCTGTGAGTAATAAAACAGGTATCACTGGTTTACAAGGCTTTTGTCATGATTGTTATAATTACTGTAAACTCCTTAATTGTAAAATGTTTAGAACATGGATATTTTACATTCAACAACGATTTTTATCCACGGAACAACTAAGGAGTGAGTTTTAAGTACTTTTTAATGCCGATTTAAGAAACGTGCTCTGAATTTTGCTCCCAACCATAGTGTTTCGGTGATGTACGGCTATGTCAATAGAAATAAGGAATTATATATTTTTGTCAACAAGGGTCACAAAGTACCTCTAAGCCCGTTATGCCAGAGTTTACAGGCTGCGACACGTTTGGACTGGTGAGGAGGATCCAGCTCTCTCTCCCCATCAAGGCGGGTGGAGGCCCGATACGTCCCCGAGGCCCAGAACAGCACAAAATCACACACTTCTACTTTTCAGATGAGTCACTTCCACCTTACACATATACCGTCGATTATACACAGCGCGTAACGTGTAGCTGTGTCACAGTTCTTGAGTGATGAGGTATTTGAATCCAGCACAGACAGCACTGTAAGAATCACCTGTTTCGATTTAACGAAAAGAAAATAAATCGTTCACCAGTAAATTCTGTATGTTTTTTTTTTCTTTCCAGCAGTTGCCCTTCTTCAGGTTGCTGAATCTGAGGAAGCTCACGCAGTTTTATAACTGACATGTGGGCTCTAGCATTATCAGCATAATAGCAGACAGTGTGGTAATCACACCCTCTATGGTCTGAAGACAAAGATGATGTAGCCAAGGAGCACAGTCAGCCGCGTTCTCTATGGATACTTCAAACGGCGGACACACACGAGATTATTTGGCAATAAAAAATGAAACTCATTCCGTGCTGGAATTTCCGCTTCAACAGGAATGCTGATATCAGCTAATTCTTGGGGGAAAAACAGAAAAGAAAATGCTGATTTATTTTCGTACTTTTCAGAGATCAGCGACAGACTGGGAGCAAGTGCACCGCAGACGGAGCTTCCCGCTCAGAGCGTCAGGGTCACGAGCCCCAGCCAAACACCAACAAATGTCAGGAAGGGGTCCCTGAAAAAAAAAAGCCCTTTTTCCGTGGGCACCAGGACGGGTTTTAAAAAAAAAAAAAAAAAAAAAAAAACTCCAGTCCACTAGAGGACAGCCGGAAGAAAAAAAAATGAAAACGGCTCTGCATTGATTTTCTTTAAATGGACATCGATAACAATTTCACTCAGTCAGTAGGTTTTCCCCGGAGGTTAAAACCTGCTGCAATAATGGAATGGATGGCGGGGAGGTGGGGGGCAGGGAGAGCCATGACAGCAGGTGGGGTAAAGACGTAAGGAAGATGGATGTCTGACACACTAGACAAAGGAGATAAATACAGCCCAGCCCGCCAACCCCGGGTAAGTGGATCTAAAACCTGCCCCTCCATCAAACCTCTGTGGGCTAACAAACAGCATATACTGATCTTGTACATTCTAGGCAGCTCAAACCCCAAACCAACCCTGCCCCACCGTCACTGTCTACACGACGCTCCAAGAACTGTGACACTATGTTACGGTAAAATGACACAAGACCCCCCCCCCACCACCACAGAATGGAGAAATTGACCTCCTCCTGTCCCTTAGCGCTAGCAAGTTCCTTGCAGGTGGAACTCCGGAATCCAAACATCTCTTGCTCTTCTGCATGCCGAGCGTCTCACAACTGTGATGCGCCCATTCAAACGCACATACCTCCACATTCATCTGATTCATTCTGCTGTGTCACCCACAGCAGAAACATTCCATACAGCTGGAGGGAAATGAATCTCAGATATCCAGTGTAAACACACAAGTCTTGCCTATCTGCCGGGCTGGTTATACTACCTTCCGCGGTGCCTTTGTGGAGGACTACATTCCTGAATCAGAAACCAAGTACAACCCGTTTCCAATGTATTTCTGATGTACCGTGAATACAGAGTCGGCTAAGTATTCCTGTAAGTCAACGCTACGAAATGGAGGCTACAGAATTTGATGGACCTCCACTGTTGAGATCTTCATCCATCTGTTCCTCCCTTGTCTTCATTGGCCTAACAGTATTCTCCAGGTGAAGTTGTAACGCATTTCCATCCCTTGGGCGCCCCCTGCCCTTCGCCAAGTGCATTATTTCCTGGCGCCTGGGGACCTCGTCTCAGGTGTGGGTCCTACATACCCAATATATCAAGCCTAAGTGGATGAGTGTCATACTGTCACACAGAATAATCCTCCAGTATAATGGTTTGCCTTTGTTAGAACAGGAACCTGTTATTCAGGTCCAGGTTACTGCCCCCGCCTCGCCACCCAATCCACCCCACACCAAGGAAAGGAATATGGCCACATTCGGAATTTACCCAAAGCTTTCTGGCGGCAGCAGCAAACTCATGTGGCAGAACGGGAACGTTTACTGCCCAAGTTGATGGAGGCGAGATGAGTTCTGGTTGTGCAAAAGAATGTAATTGACTGAAACTGACCGAGTCCTCAGGAGGCCTGTTAATCTTGGCCCAGTCCACTGATGGACCCTCCTCCTGCAGGAATCTGTGGAACAGCTTCTTGAAACCTTCAAAGTTCTTCCTGGAAACCTGGAACAGGAAGCAGCAGAGGGGATGTCAGGCAGTCAGGTGAGCTGAGATCAGTGCGTTCACCGTCTGTACACTTCAGACCCTTTAATAACGTGTCTGTTCTACCGTATTTTAAGCACAAAGGCAGAGCCTTGACAGGAAGACAGGTAGCGTAATAGCAGAGTAGCGTAAAGCATGACATTCGGGCATCGCTGAAAGATGGATGTACCACCGTACCATAATTGTGTAGGCAGAGTGACACTGTAGATGTACATGTCTATAACTGCGAGGCGTGCTCATGAAAGATTGTAACACAAATATAGGATGTACCTGGCTCAGTGAGTAGGAATGCAATCTCTTCTCCGCGGTGTGGGTGGAGCTCGTAGGTTAGAAAGTGTGTCAGAATAAGGGTGAAAACTTTTTCAAGAACTTTCTGAAATTTTTATAGTATGTTATTCATTCTCATGATATTAACAGGGTGGAAAGTGGCAAAGTTTTCTAAAACTATAACATATCACACAATTCAAAAAGCTCATTAATAACACACATCTTTGGGCTGTTGTTTTCCCACCATAAATGATGTCACTTCCTGGACCGTAATGTCATGAATGGACTGGCTGTTATTTAAAAGGACATTACAGCAGAATAACAGGATGGAAAGTGTTACTGGACGCAAAAAAAAAAAAAAAAAACACATCTATGACATAAAGCAACAGTATTAAGACATCTTGAAAATATTATAATTAATTGCCAGGTTTTTAAAGCAGAAATTAGTGCCCTAAATTAGTAATTAGTGCACTAAAACACACATACTGACATGAAATGACTTCCATTGAAATTTTACATTTTATATTACGATTATATATTACAACATATATCACAGAAATTGGAGCTGCTTCATAGTTAAATACAACTCATTGCGAAACGTTGGATCACACCTTGGTAACCGTGGATGTGTCATAAAAGTAAATAAATGTCCCGTTTTGGTGTTCTGTGACAGGATTCTTTTCCCCTGTTGTAATATGGCGATATGAAAACTCTACAGAGTCTCTTCTGAGCGGAACATGAGGTGGGACGAGAGAACCCGGCTGACGTGGGACCCGCGGCGCGAGTCACTTCCGCGGGCGACGAGGCACGTGCCTGGGAGGCCCGACAGGAAAACTGGAAACATATGCGTGTTGCAGAGGCTGGATCGCGGATCCAGAGCGTCAGTAAACAGAGAAAGCCTCTGTGTGCGTGTCTGCGAGTCCGAGTATGCTTTTAAAGAAGGAAACTGGATCATGTTAGCATCTTATTCCCAAACCTAATAATATTTGAGCTGATTCCTTGTTCCTCATCATATGCCACACTCAAAGGAAAAAAACAAATTTGCTGTGGACACAAGAGAATCATTCTACTGGTGACTTTGAACCCTATGTGTTTAGATAACCAATTATAGTTCTTCTTTGTTTCCTGGTAACTGGGATGTTTTCACTTGAAGGGCCAGGATTCATGAAAGGGACTCCTCAAACACTCTGCCGGCCACACCCACCTCCACGTCAGCCCCCTCGGACATGGACAGCAGCTTCTCCAGCTCCTTGTCCATGGAAGCTTCTAGCTGTTGCCGCATCTCTTCCTGGAACTGGGCCATCCTGCTACTGGGGACACCTTTACTCAAACCTGTGGACACACCGGGGGTCAGTGAGTACGTTTAGAGAAACTATTCCAGAATTTCTTGCAAGATGCCACCAGGCTATGACAAAAGATGCATGAACCCTCCTAATTAACTGACAACCTTATGAGACTTACTGTGCATTGTGTTAAGAAACCTCGTTGCCTTCTAAAATGTCAAAGAATCAATGTAGGAAGAGCTCATTGGGAAATTTACAATAGGCACGGAATTAACCTTTACACATGGCAGCCAGTCTATTCACACACCTCATACATAAAGTCTAAAAATAAAATTTACTCCAAAAGACAAAAAACTAAATTCAGTCACTGCAGTTGGTGACTGCAAGATGGTGATCTGTGCAGAAGTACATGGAGACTCGACTCGGAACAAGCAAAACTTTGATTTTCCATGGGTTTCTGATGATTAACCCTACTAACAAATTATTTATCGATCAGACTCTTATTCAAAGTGACAAACACTGCTGGAGAAAAACCATCAGGCAGCCCTTCAAAAAGCAGGCAGTTAGGAGCCACCCTCAAAGGCCCAAGGGCCCAAGGATGAAGTCATGCTGTCTATGGTTGAGCAGCATATGGGGAACATATCCTATCGTGATTATGAACATTCATATCGTCAGCACTTTGAATATTGTGAGTATCGTGATGTGACCCAAACACTCGTTTCCTTGCTAACAGTTATAGTGCACGATTTTTACACATCAAGGTATGCATCTGCTGTTGGTGTAATTTGTCATTTTACTCATCACATACTCCATAACTATTAGTAAAACAATTTGGTGATCAAACTCAAAACCACTTGTCATATTTTACAGTTTTCTATATTAGAATAATTTTAGAATATTGCGATATCGATACTGTAAAAAATACCGGAGAATGCTGTGATATTTTTAGAGCCTGAAGCCCTGCCCTAGTAAAACCCATTCACTGTGAACAGTGGTGAGGCATTCCAAGAAGTAAAGACAGAGGGAAACGTACAAACTGCATTTTCAAGCGTCACACCCTACCACAAAAAACAGCTTACTATCATGTGATTTTTTTTTTAAATTAGATTTCAGTTTGCAGTCAATTTGTTGCCTTTTTTCATGTTCTGAATCCATTTAATTGTCAGCATATAATTATCGATATTGTTTGATATGAATGAAATTTTAATGACAAAATATTCCACCACGTTACCCAGACCTAACTCTACTAACCCTCCCGATCACAGTCCCAGCATCCTAACCCACTGAATCACACATCAAGCCCCACTAACAGTACTTGCATTCTTGCACTGCCCAGTATTTGCTCGTCATTCCCTCAATTATCAGGTGGGTTCCTTTAACACGTCACAATTATGCTTGCTAACCCACATACACTGTCGGGGGGAGGGAAAAAAAGCACCAATTTGTATCTTTGAGGGTACAATTATTTGTCATTGAGGATGCCAATTGTAGTAATATAAGGTCCAGAAATGGACCAAACCGTATCAGGTCTGTACCCTTTTTTCTGACAATGTACGTCGGAGGCATTACTGTCCAAGTTCCACAACTGAATTTAAGCTTTCTGGCTGATGGTATTGTTCAGACCCCCTCTTTGGGTCAGCATCCACAAAAGATTAATCGTCAGTGTTGGAAATAAAGGTTTTAGAGCAAGTCGCGTTTCTTAATCGTGATCTCACTCTTTTCATTCACTCTCTGCATTTGCCGATTACTCCAAGTGACCTTTAAAATACAGGAGCCCTATAACTTCCGATTGTTATATGTGTATTAGCCGAGAAAGAACAGTAAGTAACCATAACAATTTCGTAGCCTTTCCTCGTTAAAACTGTAATACAAAGTAGTATTTGGTTCAACTAATCATTATTTTTTGTACTATTAAACGTCGATTCGAGTCCAGATTAAATAGGTTGCGCTTCTCTAAATCCCATTGCGCTAATGCACTGAACGACCGAATCACTCCTGGGAAACAGACATTCTCCGTTCGGTTCGGTAAATAGCGCAGTAGTGGCTAATTCACTATAGGAGCTCTATTAGAACCAAACCCCGGATTGCACAACTGGTGCCCAAAACCCAGAAGAAGCACGTACATTTACAGGCTTTAATGGCCCCGGTCGCACCAATGGCCCGGTGACACAATCCAGCCGTAACGTGGAACACGAATGTAGCCTCTGCAACACCTAAGGGGAAGTTCCCGATCCAAACAGAACAGAAAAGATCTCTACATATCTACAGGTAGGCTAGAAATAATAACAGCCCTGCCAGGTGCCCTGCTTTTTCAGGGAAAGCCCGCATACCCGTCGTGACCCAGTATT
Organism: Mormyrus hasselquistii; assembly: GCA_026779605.1. Lineage (NCBI taxonomy): Eukaryota > Metazoa > Chordata > Actinopteri > Osteoglossiformes > Mormyridae > Mormyrus > Mormyrus hasselquistii. The sequence goes on from JAODKE010000068.1 coordinate 7,246,535, forward strand.
GCACGAGTTTCGCAATAACTGGGTGCATGAATGTATTAAAGAATATTTACATTATTCAAATCATGTATATCCATCCACAGCGTATGTAATGTAACGTTTCGGGGAGCCTGAAGCCTATCCGAAGAAGCACAGATGCAGGGGACATATTGAACGGGGTGTCAACGTAAATACACAAGGTTACAATTCACTATTTAGAAGATTAACGACAATGTCGATCTTGCATATAGGTATTATAAAGTATATGAGCAGAAATTCCTTATTCGAAATACAGTACGAAAGTAAATGGATAGACCGGCAGGAGCAGTTATGACGGCTGCACGAAATGAGGCGTTTTCACCTCAGATGGGAAACGAAAGCATGGGGGGGGGGGGGAGAAGGAGAGCCTCCGGGATGCCTTATTAAATAAGACGAGGATGTATTTAGATTCGCTTTGCTTAAGTAAATATCTACTACAAATACTGTGCTAAACTGCAGAAACAAACACGCGCAGGGTTTTTTTATATAACACGCTAAAAAAGATAAAATGATACACAGAAGTTACATGAAAGTCAAATAAGCAGCACATTATAGAGTGCATTGATTAACATATATATTACATACTCAAGTCATTGTTTTGTCTTCAGACTTGTTACAAATCACTTAATATTTAGGATAATACATGTGATCCCTACATTGGTCATCCAGAACTCATCGGTCTCAAAAGTTCGCTTAAACGTAGTATTTTTTCTTGTTTTTTAAAAAAAGACTTACCTTTCATGTAAAGAGACATCTCAAATTCCAGAAATTTCAGACGTATTTCCGCGTTTTAATGAAATATTTCCTTATTAAATCGCAACTATCCGACGGCCTGCTTGTTTCCTTCGGTTACACGTAACTGGCACCATGCAGGCAACTTTGTAAAAGTACACATGCGAGACGGGAAACAAAAATCTTCATTTTGACAGCATCAAGTAATAAGCAGCTCTCATCTACTGGGTGGCTGGGGGGGCGTTTTACCCATTTAAAAAAAGATTCCCCTCCACTTAGGGTGCCGATATCGGGTTGACAAATCTGCATGGACAAACAAGACTACTTCGATCATGCGAATATTTCTCTCCTCCCACTTGAGCTAGAACGGGGGGGGGGGGGGTGAAAAGGCGAAACGACCTTGCGAAATAGTACGGAGATACTGAGCGGAGCCGGCGGACGGTCCCGGGGAGCAAAGCAAACACCTTCGACTGATTTATGGCTCCGGAGTTCAGCCCATTTTAAAGCAGCATCCCGATTCCTACCTGCAATCAGGGTCTCATCTTACCCCAATCCCCCCCCTCCCCTTCTTCCGCATTTTTAGGACGCCCCTTAATGATAAATACGCAGAAATCCCTGTTTTACCCCTACTGTGCCTGGTTAATCAATGAAGGCACTTTAACTAGCTTAATGGTCCAGGAAGCGCTGGAGGTTACTGGGGTTGGCGGATCCTCGGACGCTCTGGCCGTGTTATTATAACACAGGGAAGCCAGCTAGCCTGCATTTCAGCTTAGCTTTTAGCATCAATAGGGAGAAAAACACCATGCGTATCATCATCCTACATCATATCTATAATTCAGAGTCAGATCATAATTTCCAGGAGGGGAGCATCAAAATCATGCAATTCCCATTTTTCATTCCAGTCTGTAAACTTATTAGACATTTAGAAACTGCCATTTTCGGCAGTGTACTTACCTACCTTTTAAATATTGTATTCAGCCGGCTAACCTAACTTCCTTATCCGAGTCCAGGATGTCCTGTTCAGATAACTACGTCGAGGGAGCACGCAAAACGAAGGATCATTGTCAAGTTTTGCGTGAAGCCTTTTCCCTTCCTTTTAAAAGAACCTTCACTTAAACATTTAAGGCGTCCTCGATCTTCTGTCGGTTTGCAGGATGCACTCTGGCGATCGAGGGCAAGCCCAAGTTTAATACTAATACACGCGAATATTTCGTATTCTAATTGGCTGTCACACAGGGACCTTCAGATCTATTGCAGTGAAAGTGGAGTGAATCAGTTCAATATTTTTCCATCCATTGATTCACTTACCTACCCTGGAGAGGGTTTTGGGACATGGACTGGTGGAGAAAACCCACGAGGAGGAATTCAGACCCTCAACATTGCGGGAAACAGTGATACTAAATAAATTACTGAACAACCCTTTTCTATTCGTTAAAAAGAAAATTGTGCATTTAGTCGTGTTTTTATTGCTTTACTGCAATACCTCCATGTGATCCACAATTCAGATCATCCAAATTCCAGGTACCTAAATATGTAAACCAGTTTACAGGGTAATACCTCACATACATGCCCGAGACTCATTATGCATGTGTTTAGTTTCCGTCTCCAAGAACACAGAAGATGCATTGGACGAGTGTCTTTTCAACCCAAATCTGTAAGGCTATATATCAAAAATACAGTAGTGAAATCAAAATATTCCATTCTATACCTGATTTGATTATTAATATCCATCCATTCACAATCTTATAACCGCATAATACGGTCACGGATGGTTAATAATATGTACGTTGCACTATGATACACCTGTAATACACTTGTTTGATTTTGGCCCACATTAATCGATTCAAACTTTTGCCAATAACAGGCTGTTGTGGATTTTTATTAATGTATCTATAACAGAGAACTCGAGAAACCGGGGCCAATGAAATCTCTCCATGCGTTTTCTGCTTGGACCAATCAGCACACGAGTACACCCTCGGTTCATAGGTATACAAGTAGGGCAAGAAACTGTCTTCTTTTTTCCACCACTAATTATCTAAAATTGCAGCCAGCCAGTGCAGTGGTTCTTTTGTATTTTGTTTTTTATGAGGTTAGCAGCACAACATCATCATCCCGAACACCAAATACAAGCAAGTACCTAAGCTGTATTGCGATGGTTTTTCGAATCGCGCATGGATTCGTCATGTGACTGCGACGCAATAAAACACCGCAGAAAAAGAAACGCATGAGTTTGAAAAGCAAATGAAAGACGAGACGTATGTATAAGTATTGGACTTTTTAAAATTGTTTATTGTGAGCGTAACACTTTGGTTTGTGTGTACTGGTAGGTGTATCTTATTTATGTTGTTACAATTTTATTAAGCAGACATTGCACGTATTGTTATTCGTGCCTTTATTTCGGATTTGAAATTTGTAATTACTGCTGAGGGATGACTTGGCGTGGACTTCCGGGGGTCAAAGTAATATTGTCACACGTGAAACATCAACTTATTACTTTCTCCTCGTAAAGATAAATTAGAGTTTATGCTCGTTACATACACGCCCATTGATAGTAAGAACCTCGTTCGGTACAACAACCTGACCAATCACAAGAATTTATGTTTAACGGCAACCAATCAGCGTCTTACACACATACGCACATATTTTTTGTAGGGACCGAACATTCGTTCCATGGGTATAATAACCCCAATCCTCATTATGACAACTTTAACCCCTACTCACCCCTAACCTCAATCGTAACCAAACATAACACAATATTTTTTGTATTTTTAGTTTGTTGATTGCAATCACAGATTTTTTTTCAAAAAACGCCCCACCTCGTAAGAAGTTGCAGGGTTTTATTACATTATGGGGAAATTTGGCTCAGACAATGTAAAAATTACAGAAACACATGCACATACACCACCGAAAGTACAATTCCAGAAACATGTTTCCTTTTTCTGAATAATGAGGATTAAGGGACCAAATAATTTTCAGTAGCGCTAGTGCGACACCATGTGGAAAGTAATGGAATAGTGTTACAATAACCGGTATTCAATACGAACGCCAACGGTGGCTTGTTACCAGGCGAGTAGCAATTGGGGGGACGTGTACCCTCAATATTTAGTTTGGCTTTATTTATGCCCCCTATAAATTGACTTTTGCCATTGAATGATTAAGTTTTGTCCCTCCCAATATTAAACTCTCCCAGCTATTGCTTACTACCCTCTGCAAGATGTTCAAATGCACATTCAAATGTCAGTCAATAATGTTTCACAAATAAATAAAGGAAAACTGCTCATGAAACTGTAAAATTAGAAAGCTTGTAGTATTGTTTTCAGTGGAACGCTAGACAGTCCATCGTCTAACTGCTTATACAGAGTGCTTGGTGCTCAGGAAACACCTGGACAGCGTCACAGTCAATTGCAGAACACAGACACACACTGGGAAATTCAGAAATAACAGTTCATCAAACTGCATGTCACTGGACTGTGGGAGTTACATCTATGCAAACTCCATAAACACAAAGTGAGGGAAGATTCAATCCCCCCCCAGACTGCACGTTTGAGGATACGGGCTCCACTGCGCCACAAATCCGACATTGGTGTGTTTCCAATCCTTATAGTCAAAAGGTGTTAAAATCAAAGTTACAGTTTTTTCCATAATATGTCTGTAAGATGGGGGGGGGGGGTATGGACATTTAGGGTAATCTCGAGGTTAGAAGAACAATATCTCATTGATGGACTTGATGGCTTTGATCTTGACCACAATTTACACCTTGCCTTTACCAAGCAGGTCAGGGGGGAGGGAGTTTCTTTCCTCCCTATTTGGGAGTTTATCTCCACTGGAGATAAACTTCATTATCTTCATTGGAACATCCCTCCCCACTCTCCAAGATCTGTACTGATCCAGAGTCGACAAAAGGGCTCAGAAAATCACTCTGGACCCCTCACACCCAGCACACTCCCTCTTTAATCTGCTGCCATCTGGTCGATGCTACAGATCACTCAGCACCAAAACGACCAGACACAGTTTCTTCCCCCAGGCAGTCCATGTCATGAACACTTAACAACACACGTGGTACACACAACACTAAAATAAATTATTTAACACACCCACTTATTTACATTTCATATTTGCACATATCACCATACCTGTACAAACACATCATACCTGGTCACACTTGAATGTCTTTTTTTTTTTTTTTTGTAGTTGTATTTTTGTTATTTTGCACATTATTTTGTATATCTGTCTAACTCCTTTTATTACCTGTGTCTTGTCACTGTCATTCTGTTGCACTGTAGAGTTGTGTCACTAAAACAAATTCCTCGTATGTGTAAACATACCTGGCAATAAAGCTTATTCTGATGTCATCTGGCTTTCTTTAATTTCTTTCCATATCCATTTTTGAAATATCCTGTATGAATGAAGTAAGAATGTATTACATGTGGTCACACTTTGCATAATCAAGTTTTTTTTTTTATTTTTTTGTTAAATGTCTCCACACAGACACGTTTCAGATTAGTGCCTTCAGCGTTCTAGCTGAAACGCATCTGTGCGGAGACATTTTGAAAGACATAACTGATCATGCAAAGTGTGGCCTTTTATTTTGCCGCCTCAGTATTAAGGTCCCTGATTCCTCCTGATTCCATCAAAGTGTCCTTGAGCAAGACACTGAACCCCTAATTGCTCCCGGTGAGCGGATTGGCACCTTGCATGGCAGCCCCCGCCACCGGTGTGTGAGTGGATGGGTGAATGTGAGGCATGTCTTGTAAAGCGCTTTGTAGGAGCGTAGGAGTATAAAAGCGCTGTATAAATGCAGTCCATTTACCACCAGACACCAGTTGTAAAAATGTGCAAGGGGTGACCATCAGCTGATGGAAGCCCGCTTGTAATCGAAAGATTGCAGGTTCGAATCTCCCACCAGCAGGTTCGAATCCCCCACCAGCAAGTCACCACTGAGTGGGCGCCGAATTAGCTGCCCCCTGCCATGTCATGAAAGTCACATATGGGTTAAATGCAGAGGACACATTTCATTGTTGCGCACTGTGTGCTGTGTTAACAATGACCACTAAATTCTAATTCCATATAAAACATCTTGGAGCGACTCTGTTGTGAAAGATCCTATACCAAAATATATTCCACTTCATACTCCAGCATACAATCGATGGTTAGGCCTCCCCTGCAGTACAGCTTTATCTATCTTATCTAGTGGAATCCAGTGGAATAACCAGGTCTTTGGGATAAACTTCAGGTCAGCTGTTCAAACTCTTCAGCCAATCAGTCCTCTAATTAGTGATCTATGGAGCTGCAGTGAAAACCCGCATACACACCAGCCCTTTCTGGATAAGACTGCCCACCCATTGTACTGTGTGGCATAGCTATTAATATCACAATGACAGCAAAAAAAAAAAAAAAAAAATCATCATTGCATCATTCACTTCCCCATCTCCCTGTTCTACATCCAAAAGATACTATGTTTGTTTCCCACTGTATAATCTTAAATAGTTACATTAATTGAGTAGTAACTCACTGAGTACTGTTAATTATAGTCCAGCAACCGACAACAGTAACTGAAGAAGGCAACAAAATACTCAGGACATGTTTGTAGGGCTGTGTTTTTATTGTTGAATGTAACAGGTTATCACTGTCATGAGTAACTAGTGCAGTACAGTACTTGACTAAAACTCCCAAGAGGCTTCTGACCAACATCTGGACCAATTGTTATAATACTCTCTGGGTTAAAGCTTAACAGGTGACACACACAGGAAACAGCTGGAGTTGTTTACAGACGAGAGTCAGGGGGTTTCTGGGGGTCTAAATGTTGCTTTGAAATTTGTGGTGGCCCTAGTCAGACCCCCAAGAAGGAGACAGCTGTGTCCCTCTCGTCCACCAGCTCTGCTGCCGTAATATCCATCTTCTCTCTGGAGAAGTCTTTGATGGGCAGCCCATCGACAATCTTCCAGGACTTGTCCTGGGGAGGGAGTACAAAAAACACCATATATAGGAAGTAAAAGACCTCCATTCCAAGACACTCGGAAATAGGCACTTCAGACCAAAATGATCTTATTACCAGAACAGGCAACACTTCAATATCGACTTACTGCGGTCACAATTTCTCTACGCCAACAGTATCCTTAAGTGTAAACTCCCTGAATGTCCCTGAAGAATGAACCTCTAGAGATGTTATACAATGAGCCATACCTTGATCACAACTGGGAAGGAGTAGATGAGGTCTTCAGGAACGCCATAGGAGTTCCCACTGGAGTAAACACCCATGGAGATAAACTCCCCCTAGAGGACAGTGAAAGAAATTCAGAAACAGCACTGTTAGACGGGTAGCCCATGTGACTCAGGGGGACACCCAGTGGACGACGCTGACCTCTGGAGTGCCAAACCAGATGTCCCTCATGTGGTCACAGATGGCCTTTGCTGCAGACATAGCACTGGAGAGCTTCCTGGCCTTGATGACAGCAGCTCCACGCTGCTGCACAGTCTAGGTTGCAGACGAAAAGACTGGCATTGCAATGCTGGACAGATTCATATTTCTACATCTCCATCAAATGTCTGCAACCCTTGAACACTGCTAGAAAAGTCAATATCTTTCTCCGATTTATGGATAGCATTCAGAATTAATATCCCCCAATGCAAGCTTGCTTACATTGTACGAGGCCAAGATTAGCATTGTTAACACCAGCAGCAAAAGACAAGCAAGATATGCTGGAAAGGTTATTATGCTGACTGACAGAACCAAGTGTTTATATATATCGTAGGGAGAAGAATCAACTCACGGAAATGAAATCTCCCTTGAGCCAGCTGTCATCCTTCACGGCATCGAAGACATTCACTTCTGAACCCTGGATGTTGACCTTGGCGTGGTGGACATCAGGATACTGGGTAGAGGAGTGGTTCCCCCAGATAATGACGTTCTTCACGTTGTCTGCAGGCACACCCACACGTATCGCCACCTGGAGCGCAAGTAGTGACCCTGGTGACCTCACACTGTACACTATGCGTCATAGAGACACCTGAAAATGCCTCGGATGCATGTCGGTAGAGCTATAAAACATGATTATTCCATAAGCCTTGTGGATGCATGGTCTGCTCATCAATAATCTGTCCGACCAGACTGCTGTGCCACTACATGGCTGCAACACAGCATTCGCATGCATGGGATGAGGCCCCAAAGGCCAGCTTCACCCGGACGGGAGGCCGCACACCTGAGAGCGGGCCCTGTTGTGATCCAGACGGGTCAGGCAGGAGAAGTTTTCCTTGGGGATAGATGGGGCAGATTTTGCAGCAATCAAGCAGTTCGTGTTGGCAGGGTTTCCAACAACCAGAACCTGAGTCGTTTAAGAAAAATGAGCAAAAAATGAATAATACAAAACATCGCCACCAATATCCAAGAGCTTTTGGAAGAAATGTAGGGAAGGTGACTCTAGCAAATGGCATTTACAACAACACCTTCTGATTCTGGCTTGCCGATGGTAAGTTACCTTCACGGTCTTCTTGGAGTACTTTTCCAGAGCTGCCCCCTGAGACTTGAAGATGTTCACGTTAGCCTTCAGCAAGTCCTTCCTCTCCATACCCTCTTTCCTGGGCATGGAGCCCACCAAGATGGCAGCATCCAGGTCCTTGAACGCCACATCCTCCTTGTCTGTTGGGATGACCTCTGAGAGGAGATGAGAATGTGCGTCAGAAGGAGACCGATCCCCTCAGCCTGAGAAGTCACAGTGCAAGAATTAGCTTTGGAATTGTGAAGGAGACAATGAAAACAAAAGTGCCCCCCCTGAGTTCTAATCCGCATAAGTGGCTTCAAAAGGGGGGGGGGGGGGGTGAAGCCTACCTCTCAGAAGTGGCAGGGCACAGTCTTGCAGTTCCATGACAACACCATCCAGGACTGGCAGCATCGGTGGGATGTCAAGGAGGAGGAGGGTAATGGGCTGGTAGGAGGAATTTAAAAAAATACACAAACAAATGTCTGCAACACCTTTCTAGTAGTTATGCAAATAACCCATAAAAGTTGTCATTACATTTGAGAGTCTAGTATATGTGCATTTTAAATACATGTATGGCTGTATTCCATCAAAGGGCAACCCTTACCTGGTCTTTGCCGAAAACATCACCCTTAGCGATGCCGTAGAGAAGAGAATAGGCGATTTGCCCGGCTGCGCCAGTAACCAAAACTCTAATGGGGTCGGCCTGTGAGACAGACAGACGTATCAATACCAGGGTTAACGAAGAACGATCAAACGTGACAACTTCAGCAGCGCAAATGCAACAGTCCGGCTGCCTATTGAGCGTTTAAAAATAGTACGTCGATATACTGCGTACGGATCATGACATCCGACTGACGTAGGAAGCGATCATATTTAAAACGTTGGTGGAAAACAGTACCCCAGCATCCGGTTAAGTAGTGTTGTAAAAACCACCAATATCCTAACACTCATGTGGTGTGCACACGTTAATTTCTTAATGAATAATAGGCGTGTGTTATTGGAATATAGATTTGGATATAGGGTGAGAAATGCATGTTTTCCGCCCCAGCAAACTATATTTAGGTACTTGGCCACACGCTGTGAGTGAATGAGTGAATGAATGAAGGAAGGAAGGAAGGAAGAAAGAAAGAAATGAATGGAATTTCTAATTAAAACAGACGCATCCAATCATTTTCTCCCAACTGGTAGAGCATCCCGTTATCTAACCAAGGACACAACACAATTATAAAAACACCAATTTTCTGGCTGCCTACATACGTCTTTGACCTCGGTTACGGGCAATAGTCGCATTAACTAAATAAAGCATCGAGTTCAGGACCGACATTTTCTATTACTGCGCCGCTTAATATAAATGCATTAACAGAACATTATAAGTAGCTAGACGCCGAGCAGCCATTTATGGAAAATTCAATAAAAGGCATTGCAAAGTTAAAAATAAGACGCGTTTAGATAACCACCTAGCTAAGCAACATCCACTTCGTCCTTCAGATTATGCTATTTTAAGACGTGTGGCATTGAATGTATAACCGCTTCCATTTAAAAAAAAAAAAAAAAGTACTTAGGGAAAACATAAGCACAATCTCTCACCATTTCCGCGATTATTAGCTGACGACAAGTTCTCTCCAACTCCGTGCTAGATGGAGGGGGTCACCTCTATTTCTTGTTCCGAAGTTGTCACGGGGAACGACGGGGTCAGACACGTGGATCACGGGAGGATTCTGGGAGATGTAGTGTAAGAGCTACTTACCGACCGACGAGGACCGGTCAAAACAAATACATTACCCAAGACGAAGAGGTGCATGACGAGCAAACTTTCCTCTTTGTTAGGGTCTCGGTCATTATTAACACTACTTGGTGAATTGACTGAAACCAAGTATTGCAATCAACACTTCACATATATGCATGATATATTTTTAACATAAAAACGATTGATGTGCCAGTTAAATATAAAAGTATCTGGTCATGGGTAAAAAAAAAAATAAACACAAATGACGGATGTGTTAATTCATTTGAAAGGTATTTCTGTTTAATGTGACCATTATCTGGGCAGTCAGCGTAAACAGTGATTTTGCGACGATATAACGGCCCGTGTATTTAACCCGGAAGACTATGATAAAGGGCACTGCTTTCGGCAGGCATGAGCCTGGGGGGGTGGACCGCTCCTGCTTCCCCGGTTGCTTAGACACGGAGGATTCAATCCTGCCCCTCTGAACCGCCGGTCCCGGAGGAAGAGCAGTGCTTCCACTGTAATGGCTCCTCTACGTCTGCATGCACCAGTTAAATCCGCACAATTTTCGCCTCCCATCTACAGGACTATGAGTTAACTGGGTGATGGTTATATTACATATTATATCTATCATCTGGATGCAGTCTGAAATCTGAAGGATACGTGTCTTCTGGAGGTAAGTTAAGACCGATCTAAACTCTAGGGCAACAACTGCATTTTCTTTTTTCCTGAAATCGAGAAGTTAAAAGCTGCTTGGAAAATCAGACGTCTTGCAAAATACACGTTTTCGGGTAACATTAAAGAAGTTTTTGATTTATGGTTGAATAGACAAAGAAAGGTGCTGACACGTATATAATGACTGAATTTAACATGAATCTCCCGTGGCTGTCTGTCCGCTTTGCCCACACGTGCAGCGTCCCCCGGGGGGCGGCCCCACCCCCGTTCCGGTTCTGGGACCGGCGATCATTGCGGCTCTGTTTGAGCTTGAACTTGGCAGGAGAACCGTGCTATTCCCAGTTCATGAATCCACGCCAAGGACTTGTACATTTCATTGTCTGTCTGGCATTAATTGGCGCGTTAATTTAAAAATAATTTGAAAAATTTCAGAAATACTCGTAGAAATTTCTAGCTGAATACCAGTAGCATTACTGGAAAGTTTAGCTATTCTTTATTATTAACTAGCACGTGTACTGGAATGGGTTACAAGTAGTATCTATACTATGTTACCAGTATCATGAATGAAGCAGCCAGATTCTGTTCTCACGAAGATTAACCAATAAGCTCTCCTGATTTTCCTGGAATATTTACTCAATTAAAAAAAAAATCAATAATTCAATTACTTTATATATCATTGTGCATCTCTATCTTAATATTTTATGCTCCACCACATAATTTTTAAATTTTTGGTTGGGATAGAAGCAGATAAAAATTTGTCATTATTAAAGTTTTTATACTTAAGTCAACCTCATCCAAATTCAGTCTTTTTAAAATTGAATGATTATTCTGACACTTGTGCCAATTCCAGCGTTTTTTACTCAACAATTTCAGTTGTGTTACAGTGTAAATTTCAGTATTGTGTTACACAAAACGGAATTGCATTAGTGAGTTCCCAAGCCAATGAAATCGCCAATATGAAGTAAAAAAAATATGCTATCTGTAAACAATATACAAAGAAGTACTTTATATCTAATAGTAAACTATATATAAAGGGTGTCACGCTATTAAAGTAATAAATAATAGACTATATAAACAACAAACCTAAAGGAGTGACAGTTTAACAGGTTATTGAATTCTCGTGAACTTTTATTGCACATCTTTGCATATTTGCACCATGAATATTAGTTTTGATGAATCTGCAGTGGCCAATTGTTGTACTTGTTATGTAAGATGTTGCTTTCCTTTGGTTTTAGTGCTCAGCTGTGAGCTAGATCCTGGGAAGAAGGTACTTGCAAAGCCGCTGGAGTGGGTATGAATAGTTCTGTAGCACCTGTTGGGTGGTAGGAGGACCGTTGTATGCTGGGGTGAGATGGGCCTTTAACGACGGCGACTGCTGTGCTTAAGCTGTGTTCTGTATTCCCCAAACTCATTTCTCGTAATACTGGAGTTCTGAACTATCTGGTTTTGCTAATTCAAACTGGTTGAGAGAGTTTGGTTCCTTTTGGTCGGATGCCGGAAGTCCAAAATACTGGAATATTCAGATCTTCCCTGAATTTTATTGACAAATAAGTCCCCCCCTCCCCCCGCATGTCATGTCAGTTGATCCCACCTCTGAATTTTGCAAGACCTCATTACAGGGTCATTACAACGTTCAAACAGAAGCGGCTGAGCTTGGGTTACAGAGCAGGGTCTCTGGCTGCACGCTCGCTGGGGCAGGGGACTATGTGAAAGAATTACTACAAAAATTGGTAGAATTAAAAAGATTTTTGAACAGCATGAATAGTTTATCCTGACAAAATCCATTATGACAGAATGGATCTAATGTCATCCAGTCACTTAATAGTTGTCATCATTGGGACACTACAGAACCTCAGTATACCTGCTATAGTATAATCTTATAGCTGTTCTGCCAGGGAAGTTGGTTTATTCTTGCATAATCATTTTTATTTATTATTTAGCGATGCGGTTAATGTACCTCATAATTGCAAAAGCAGGGGATAATTAGTAGATGGCAGATACTTTTTTGTTTGTTTGTGGGCCATCTCCTTGAGAAGATCTGTGGCCTGTTGGCATTAGAGAGAAATGGATGCCCTCAACGTTTGACTGATGGCTTGTGGTGTTTTTCTCTCCTGTCTGTCTGTCTGTCTGTCTGTCTGTCTCTCTTTTTCTTTAAGATGTCTGGGCTTGCCTGTACCCGTGGGTGTAAATTACATGGGGGAATGGGAGGTTGTAACCCCCTCAATAATCAAAACCAGCCAATACACCCCTTTAGACCCGCGTAAATGGGTGGAGACCTCAATCCCCCAGTACTCAACCCAAAGTTATGCCCTTACCTGTAAGCCCCATTTCCTGAAAACGACGGCTTTCTTTGTAGGTCTGTGTATAATGTGCATACAAAAAATTGGATAAATGAGCATGTGTTTTTAAATTATTGGCTAAATTGACGATGTTGATAAGAACCTGGCTCCTTCTTTTTCTAGCCTTTACTATATTTTTGGGGACAATCGCAGGTGTCTGTCTTTTCATTTTCCTTGATTCACTGGCACAATCGGTAGTTTAAATAATTGGTATGCATACTTCCCAACACTCCTGCTTAAACCCGGAATATAGAACTTACAGTGCTGTAAAACGCTACAGATTTCTGTTCTAATGGGTAAGTGTGGTGTGCCAGACTGAGCCCTGCCAGGACTGCAATAATAGGTTCATTGTTGAACCAATGGGTTTCCTATTCTACCGCAACTTGTCTCCACTTGCGAACCCAACTGGGCGAACTGGGAAAAATTCCTCAGAGCGTCATTTATCTATAACAGAGGTGCTGTACGTGGCAGAGGCCATGGTTAGCGGGCTCGGAGACGGCAGGCCGCGACCTGCCACCTTCGGTCCCACTGTCAGCCGTTACACTGAAGCGTCTCGTCGCGTGAGTAGCTAGTGGTAGTCTAATAACAGTAACTATGTTCGGACGCTAGGGGGAGACGTTGCATCTTTTTGGAATCGATCGCCTTTGGCGTCGTTTGTTTAAAAAAATCAGTTTCATTACTTCAGTTGTATACCCTGTTCATTCGGCAATCCTTTGATATTTTTTATGCATTGGTATTGCTGCCCTGTAATTAACTTTCACTGTTTTGAATGACAGTTATTTCTACTTGAGGAGTTTTTAAATGTCATCAAGGTGAATTTAGTTGGATTGGCGTACAATGCCAAGCTGTACTTTAATTTCCATTTATTGCTTGGTTTCCTATTAGGTTAGACTGGTTTGTCACTAGTGTTGACAGGTACTTGGCAGTCACACTTAGTGAATACAAAAATCTCTCCCTTCCCTTTCCTAAACAACTGTTTCCTTTACGAAATCCTGTCCGTACATGTCACTCACAATGCTGTCAGACTTTTCTTAGATAAATAAGGTATTTAATACACCCTGAATTGAGTATCCACTGTAATGACGTTGATACAACTTTTGATTGGGCGGGGAGGGGAGGGGAGGGGAGAGATATATGCCAATAGTTACCGCAATGTGTGCTTTTGTCAGCAGATGGCAGCACGTTAACTCGCCATTAAAGGTTTCTGTTTTTTTTCTTGCACACCTCAAACCTTTGTGTTTGGTGTAGGGGTGAGTGACACTTTTTGTGACAGCCCAGCACCTTCACATGTGATGGTGTGTCCCAGGAAGTCGGGGCCTCTGTGTTCCAAGTTTTGACCTGTCTGCCTATTGTGGTTCTGTTTATTTGTGTGAGGAGGAATGTGTCGGGATTTGGGGCACGATTTTGTGTTGAAGTTATCTTGACAGCCTTGTCACCCCCGAATGGAATGCCCGGCCTGGTTTTAGTGGCACTCCATTTTCTAGAGCACTGCACAGCTGCCAAAGGATGCTGCTGAAAGTCTGGAGACGTCAGCTTCTCTCCACACTAGTGCTGCTCTTTCTCCTGCTCTGCCTTCTCTGCCACATCTCCGGTTGGTGTCCATTCTGCCATCGTGGCTTAGAGGAGGGTGTTATGGGTAAAGGGTTTTACTTCACCTCTGACACCTCAAGCCAACTTGACAGAAAGACTTAGGCCTCAATCGAAGGGAATGAACATTTATCACGGCTCCTGTGAGTCTACGGTTGGGATAGAAGCAGAGCAAGGGCAGTGCTTCTGTTGTTAAGGCGTCTCTCTCTGATTGTCTCCGCTCAACCCTGGAAACGAGCTTTCCCGCAGAAACGAAATACCGCGAAGCGATACTGATTTCCTGGAGTCTTAGCCAGGCCCACTTGTAAGTTGCCTGTAGATTTCGGCCTGACATTATGGATTGCTGGTGCAGCTTTAAGAGCTATCTGTTCAATTCTAGCAGAGTGCTTATACACGATGCATAAGACTGTCTATCAGGCACTATCCCGTGTAGGATCTCGGAGACAAGAAGGGTTAGATTTAGGGTTATGTCTGGTTCATACATCTGCACAAGCGCGATACTCGTGCATCCACTCTGTAAACACGTACTGTACATGGAAACATTCATAGTTCTCTGGTCAGGCCATGTCCTCTGAACATGTGAACATTATGATATTCCCTGCACACACACCACAGCAGTGAGGCTTGTGTCTGTTTCTCTATGTTTTACAAATTCAGACTCAGCTCGCAGGGTTGCCAACTTCGGTCAGCTGGCTGGGGTGAGACTTTCAATTTGCGACAAATCTGCTCATGCATACACACGCATTTACATGTTTGTAACAGTTTTATTGCCTTGTAAATAGTCTGTCGGATATTGCAAACTATCCATCCATCCATCTATCCAAATGTTTGTATTCATATCTTTGTGGGGACTCTCCATTCATTTCTATGGGCATAACCCTAATCCCAACATGACACCCTTAACCCCCCCTAACCCCCACCCAGCTCTCACCTTAACCATGAGTAACCAAACCAAATAAAATTAAAAATGCCAAGAGTCATTTTTCATTGTAGCCACACATTGTTTTATAAAATTGAGTTTCTCCTTGTGGGAACTGAAAAATTGGTCCCCACATCATCAGAATAATACATTTTTATCACATTGTAGACACACACACACACACACACTCTATGGACAATCTAAAGACCCCAGTTAGTCTAACTGCAAGTCGTGTAGGACCTAGATCAGAGTTATTTAAATCACGGTCCTCAAGGTCCGACCACTGCTGGTTTTCCAGCCTTCCTTTACCTGTGAGCCAGGTGTGAAGCCTCTGACCAATCAGAATCAGTAATTATTA
>JAODKE010000068.1:7262463-7275676 GCA_026779605.1 Mormyrus hasselquistii
GCCTCTGACCAATCAGAATCAGTAATTATTAAACTAACTACCTGGGAGAACTGAAAACAAGGCCTGGATTTGGAATCTAGGTCCAGACTTGAAGAGCCCTGACCTAGAGGAAACCAGTCTGATACTGGGAACATGTAAACTCCACATTCACATTGGGGACTCGAGATTTCTTCATATTGTAAACCATGTGATTTTTATTTCTTTTCATGAATTTTAAGCTATGATATGTTACTGAGTTTATTTCCTTGGAAGTAAATCATTTGCCCTTTTAAGAAATGAATAGGATGGGACTTGCATATAGTGCATATTAAAATTACAAAAAATTATAGAACATAATTTTAAAGTAACCAGTTGTATAATCATCTGAAAGAGACTCCGCCCTCTACACATCAAATCTGAAAGAGACTCCGCCCTCTACACATCAAATCTGCACCTGTCTGCCTTTGTGGACACCAGCTTCAGCAGCAGTTGGCTGGGTTCCTTCTTTGTACCTCACCTCCATACCCCCCCTCCCCCAAACCACCTATTAGGGTTTTCAGGGTGGGTGGGGGAGGGGGCTGCAGGAGGTCTCCTAGTGCCACCATTTTGTTTTCCACTAAGTGTTTCTTTACCTCATGTATCAGTCATTTTTTTTAGTAGACTAGCATTGCCCCTTGAGAAGCACTGTTCACACCTGGAGAGATTCACTACTTGCCTGTGCTAAAACAATCTAAAAAATATGAATCAATACTCATTCCCTCCTTTATCGTGACAGAGCAGTAATTATTAGAGGTTTTTTTCCCTCATTCTCTCATGGTATTCATTTTTTTTTTTTTCACGCTCCTGCATCTTTGACATTCAGCCACTCCTTGACACAACACAAACACATGCTCAAATGGCCAAAGTCTCAAAACACTTTTTTTTTAAAACAGCCACTCACAATGCATCTCACTAGCTTTGTTGTAAGATTTTGCTCTCCACATTCCAGTTTTGGAACATCTTTGGAATGGGACCCATCAAGATTAGCAGGTGTAACGAGGACAAGTGTACCATCTTACCGAAAGTTGAGTCATGAATCGAAACTAAATGGCAGGTTCCGTCCCAGCCAGGGAAGTGGGCATCACCCCAGCAAGAACCTCTGGAGGCAGCCCTTTGCTGGAAGGCTGCTGCTGATCAACATCCTCATCTTTGACTCCAAACCTGGGTGATTTGCTGTGGGTGATGGAGGGTGGGAGAGGCGCAGCCATTTGCGTGATGAGAGCAGAGTTGGCAGTCAGTCACCAAAGCAGATCTTTAGACCTTTAATTGCACCTGTCTGTCAAGGTGACGTATAGACCGCACCCACAATTGGTGAGTTAATGCAGATTGGGTGCCCCGGGAGGCCTAGGGGGTTGGGAGGCTGTGTGACCGGGTTCAGGTGTGGGACCAGGTCATTCTGGTGTCAAGACTGTCACAGTTCTTGTCTTCCTCAAAGCCTGGGTTTTAATTGTTCAGGTCATGCAGGGTGGTTTTCCTTGGACTTCAGTGGTAGTTTCTGTGGTCTAGGGCCAGCCCAAGACCTGGGTTCTCTGGGTTTCAGACAAGGAAGTTCCCCGGATGTCTCTGTCTCTGTCTCTCTCTCTCTCTCTCTCTCTCTCTCTCTCATCTCTTTGTGCCCGTGAGGAGTCTGTGCGGTGGGCTTTGTGCTGGGCACAAACCGAGGACACAGCATGTTTGGCATAATTAAAGATGACGGATAGCTGGAAGACGGCAGGTTAAAAAAAAAAAAAAACAGTCCGTTAACAGGGAAGGTGATTAATTTAATCTGTAGGTGATTAAATAAGAAGCGTGGAGGTTGCACGGGTCTCTTTAGGTCAAGGTGGTAGGTGGGATGCCCCTCCCTCACACCTGCCGGAATCGGAATGCTCACGATTGACCTGTCCTCTGTGCTATGGGAAACGACAAAGAGACAAAGACCAGAGAATAGATGAGGTTGGACTTCTTATCAAAATGTGAAGTGAACTCCACTTGCTCTGCCGCACATATCCTCTCTCTCTCTCTCACTCACTCACACACACACACACTCTCTCCTGAACCTTAGTCTAACAGACTCTGAAACCCTGAAAGAGTCCAAAGTCTCAGTTCTACCAATATGAAACCTACAAAGACATCAGTTTGTTTTGTTTCTGCCCGCATAAATCCAGGAGCCCATTCCACCCTCCCTGCCCTGTGACAATGAAGAGGTCCGTCCCCGAGATCAGCAAGACTGAGCTACTGGGCCGGCTTGAGCCACACGCCACTCACGGTCTTCCAGCACCGCTTCTGTGCTGTTAATGCCTGAGGTGTGTGGAGACTTGTTGTAAAAGATGACAGGCTAAGTGGGGCATGTGGCAGAGGATCACGGCCTGTAAAACAAGCTCTTCCCCAGTTGAGTCCTGCCAGAAGTGAAGAACAATGAGCGAGGGCAGAAAAGAGAGCGGTCTCAGGTCTCTTAGCCCAACTTGAAAGAGACATGAGTCGTCTTTGAAGTTGAAGGCCCTCTACTTGCAGAGAGGGAAGACTGAGTCCCACCTCCTATAGTGTCCCGTGAGTTTGGACAGGTATGCAGGGACTCTTCAAGCAGGAGGTCAGGTTTGCTCCCGGGGGGAACAAAAGGCATGAGATCACCCCAGGACAGGGATTAGAATTTGTCTGACAGCTGCCGGCTAGCGTGGAATCGCTGTGATGTTGCAGAGCTGCTCCAGGTTACCGGTGGCCCAAAGCTAAAACACCAGGCCTCTTCATGAACCGAAGTGTTCAGAAAGACAAACCTGTCACTGGAGTGAGACAGGGTGTGAGTGTGTGTGGGAAAGCTTTTTGAAGTGGGAGCACTGCTATGAAGTTGCTGAATAAACAGACAGGTTCGGAAAACGACAGTTTGGAATGACTACTGCTTTGAATTACCTCGTCTCCGGTTTCCTTTTTGAAGCAACAAAAATGAATTCTTCGCAATCCTCAAGTTAAAGCCAAACGCTTTACTCCACCTGAGATCGGAGTGCTTTTGCGTGCACTCCTCTGTTGGTGCGTGTTTATTTTAGCATAGTGGAAATCTCTGCTCAAGGCTGAGGTGTTGGTCACAGGAGATCTGACGTGGCTTTGATGTTCGGGCCTGGCTGGGTGTCCCGGCCGCTGGAATGCGAGGTGGCTCGGGGTCTCGCCCACCTTTGCTCATCCTGGGAATCTCGACGCACACCCTATACTCCATGACAAATGCTTTTTTGCATGCAAACACAGTTGGCCACGGATGGCCAGGTTGCTCCATTTTCTGCTAGTAGATGACCTCTCAGTACTGCTCAAACAAGTACTCAAGGGTACTCTGTATTTTCTTTTTGTAACTACTCTTTCCTTGTTCATTCTTTCTGCTGTGAGTGTCGCAGTGTGTTCGTTCTGTCCTCCATGGCTGGCACCTTCCGAGTGGTCACAGAAGGCTAACTAGCTCACGCTAAAGTCTCACCATCTTCTGCTGGTGCTGGTGGAAGGTTGTGTTCTTGCACGCCGCGGCCAAGGTGGCTTCCAGTTCTTAGGTAGTCATGCTTGTACTTTCTGGGTACTGGAAAGTGCCCTCCATGGCCCAGACTTGCACTGGCTGGGCTACACAGGCAACATGGGGCAGAAGTATCTAAGGGGATGTGGACGACCACGTAACTCTTAGGCATGAAACATAAGACAACAGGCAGTGAATGGACCTGAATTATAGTTCCCAAAGGCTTTCGGACTATGATCTATGTGCTTGAGCTAAATCGCTTCACTTTGAGTGTTGTTTTTTTTTTTTTTAAAGATTGTCGCTCCTTGATAAAGATCGGGCTGCCCAGGGCAGAGGCTTAGCAGAAGTTTAACCCGGCTTTCTCTCGCTCAGTTGTCAGTTGTCGCTGAACACAACCCCCTAGAGTACCAGGACAGTGATCTTCATGTTTTACATCCCATAAGAGCTTGTAAAGTTTTGCCTGGATGATACAGCACTCATGGTGCCAAATAAGCCACGCGTCTTTCAGCGGGACCCTCTGTTTGACTGGTAAATTAAATTCGAAAATAGGTTTTGCTGGAGAGAATTTCGAGAAATGATTTAACAAAGCTAACGTTGTGAAACTGGGGCAGCGTGGTGGTGCTGTGGTTAGTACTGTTGGGTGGCTTCCCGAGTCTCCGCCTGGGTTCTATGTGTGTGGACTTTGCATGTTCTCCTCATGTCATCATGGGGTTTCCTCCAGGTACTCCAGTTCCCACCCACAGTCCAAAGACATGCTGAGACTAATTGGAGTTACTAAATTGCCCATAGGTGTGCATGTGTGAGTGAATGGTGTGTGAGTTGTTCCCCGCCTTGTGCCTGTAGCTTCTGGGATAGGCTCCGGACCCCCGCGACCCAGAAGGATGAGCAGTTTGGGAAATGGATGGATGGATGTTGTGAAACTTTTTGAAAACCTAAGTAAGGACGTAAGATATAGGATTATTTGTGTTCGGCTGTCGTGACAAGATCGCGCTTTCATCTGCTCTGAGACGTTAGGGGTGTTGGTCTTGGTGTGACGTCTGTTGGCACAGATATGAAGCTGGTTGCGCTTAGGGCTGGGGGGCTGACAAAGGAGATGCCAGCAGTCTCTGCCTGCACACAATGTCCCCCCCCCAAAATAGAAGACTCGAGTCAAGTCACTCCCATTTAGCTTGAAGCGATAATCAATCAGTGTATCTTTTTTTTTTTTTTTTTTTTTTTTTTTTTTCTCCCCCCCCCCTTTTCCTCTGGTAAATTACGAAGGTTGTCTTTTCCTACTGTCAGGTATTGATTGTGTTTTTTCCTATGATAGACACATATACCTGGGGGGCTGAATAATCCCGCCCATGTGCACCCACCCATGCCAAATGTCCTCACAATGTGATTAAAAACATATTATTTTGACCTTATAGGGACTTTTTTTTTTTTTTGGTCCTTGCAAGGAGACTTCCAATTTTTATAAAAATCTGTGAATGCAATCACAAAACCCAAAATCCCAAAAGTATTTTCTTTGGTTACTTGTGGTTAAGGTGAGGGCTGCATAGGGGTTAGGGTTGCCATGTTGGGTTCACACCTGCCATCAGTTGAAGTGAATCCACAGAAACACACCCCCCCTCATTTAGTCTCCCCTTTGTCTTTTGGGTCCATTTAGCTTCAGGGATCGATGGCGTTCTGCTTGGCGGAGTTACATCTGTGGTCCACCCGGAGTGGCCTGAATGTCTCGGGTAATTTGCCCGCCTTCTTCCTCCCCACACCTCAAGGCTTCCATTCTAGGCTAGAGATCACCTGGGTCTGCAGGAACCCATTCTAACTCATCATCCTGTTCTGATTGAGTCAGTAAGCACATGTATTGCAGTTGGCAGGACCATGTACCCGTTTTTCTCCCTTTGTCTTTTCTCTACAGACACTGATATTGGAACTTACCAGTACTATGATAAAGGAGAACCAGGTAAATATTCTTGCCTAGTGTTTCTGTGTTCACATGCATGTCCCACTGCTGGGCAGTCACAGGTATTCTGTGCAGGCACAGAGCAGACACATTAGTTTCAGGATCAATTATGGACTCTAAGCTTCAGTAAAAACTGTGACCCAGGATGCACAGTATAAACAAATTCACACAATATTTTCCAGGTTAGAAGCACTATGTGCTGGACTAAAGCTGCAATTCACCTTTCATCCACTAGAGGGTGTTCTAGGTTTGCAGTGATGCCGGTTGGGGCTCCCTTGTCCCTCAGCAGGTGCTCCGGCCCTCAGCGTATCATAATGCTCCTTCATAATGCTCCTTTATCTGATTAATGCCATTAATCCTGGAAGTGTCCTGAAGTGGCAGAGCACTGCAGCCAGGGCTGTTTCCTGTCTGGGGGGTTGTGGGGTGGGGGGGGGGGGCAGGTAGGAGTTCTGGGGCACCTTTGTGTAGGACAGGGCCAAGGTACAGAGTTCAAGGGGAGGCGCTGACAGCTCCCCAGCACATGTGTGTACACACACACACACACACACACACACACACACACACACACACACACACACCGTTTTAATGCGGTTTCTGTTTTTCAGCTACCCTACTGGAGCAGCACTACTTTCATGAGAAGCAGCAGTTGGCAGAGGGTACATCCTGCTCATTTCTCCTCTCTTTCATATGAAGATAAGCAGTGATGACCTTGTCTGACCTGTAGGAGGCGGTCTCCAGCTCACTCGCTGCCTGAAACTGCTCTGCAGTTTCCCAGAATGCACGGCTTCCTCAAGGTCGGTGAGGGAGGTGCGGAATGGGTGCAGGAAAGCTCCGGAGTCACTGAATCATCCTGCCCTGATACCAGTATGGCCGTCATCCAGACACGCCTCCAAGTCAGCCTCTCCCAGTCTGCCCCCAGCAGACTAAAGCACCCTTATCAGAAGAGGCACACCGCCTCACCTCCCTCCCCTCCCATGAATTAATTTATTTACCTGTTTTCACGCTTGAGGAAAAAAATCTTAATGGCTTTAAAAAAAAAAAAGGCTGGATTTGATTACAGCATCTTCAAAGTCTGTTCTCCCTTTTCCTTATTAATGCTAATGTATATTCAGAAGCAGAATTCACCGGAGGCTGCCGTTAACTTATTTGTTGATATTTATTCACATCAGAGGCTGTGTGAGACCTGATGGGAAATGCGAGATTTTCGCCGATAAGGGGCAAGCCATTTACCTCGGCACTTGTGGGTTACATGGGAGCTTACCGTCCGGCAGGGCCGCTCCACGCCCCCTGGGTTGGGGGTTTGAGTCCCGCCCCTCTCTGTGTGGGAGGACTTCTCCCCACTTTGGCTGGGGTTTCCTGGGATGATTCTCTCTCACAGTCCAAAGACATGCTCATTGGTGTCTCTTAATTGCCCAGAGTATGATCGTGTATTCACGTACGGCACTGTGCAAATGTCAAAGAAACTGATTTAAAGCTATTTATCCGGGTAGTAAGTGCACTTCTGCTCCGAACAAAAAAAGCACAGTTTTCCATTGGAGTGCATGCAAATTAAGAGTAACACAATAAAAACTAGTAAAAATTTGTTCTGTTCTCCAAAATGTTATTGATATCTACTTGGATGGTTAGATGAACATTGCTTCAGTTCCCAAACCGTTCCTCACGGGCACCTCAAACGGTCCATGGTTTTGTTAAATTTCACTAAATTAATTAGATAGGTTCAAAAAGTCAATGAGATATTGATTAGCTGGATGAGATGTGCTAGTGGTCGAATCAAAAAATGGATAGTTGCTGCAAACACTGGGGTGATTTTAGCAGAAGCTTTGAAAGGGTAAACCTGACACACTTTGAAAGGCATATCAGCATAGTTTTACACCAACAGTTTTACACCAACAGTTTTACACCATCATTTTCTTTGACCTAAGATTTTTACACAGTGCTGCATGTGCCCTGTAATGGACAGGCATCCCATCAAAGATGCACCCCAGCTACCTGCCCTGAGCATGGAGATGTGTGTTGCACCAGGATGTTTGAGTGCCAGTTATATCTTTATTCATATTTATAAGTGCGCATTAGTGGGGGAGTGATGTGTGTCTCAGCAGGTTAGGTTTCTGTGCCTTTCGTCAGAAGGTTGTTGGTTCGAATCTCCTCATTGGCCTCATTATCATTTGGGCCGTTAACAAGGCGCTTAGACCCCAGAAATGCTCCAGGCGCATTGGGTGAATGCCACTCTGCTCAGAATTAAAGCCTCCATCTCGCTTGTATGTATGTCTCAAAGGAGAGCGACATGGATTCTATGAAAAGAATGGTTCCGATGTACATGTACTCAAATGGCACATAAAGCGCCGTTTGATGGCTGTGTTCCCTTTCACCTAAGTGACTGTCATCACTGACTGTAGATTGCTGAATTGGATGTGGTCTGAGGACACTTCCATCTGAGATGTTCCTCCAGACTCTCTACTCCTTGTAAACATGCATGAAGTGCATTGGAGAAAAGCCTGTAGCTGTCCTGTAGCTTCAGGACAGCAGTTGGACCTGGGGGTTGTGGTGCTGGGTTTGGACAATTTGAAACGGGGGGGCGCAGACCTTGTCCTCATGGCTGTCCTCTGTTGCCCCACCAGGTCGCGGGTACTCCTGGACCCTTAAGAACCAGCGTCCTGAGAAGCTGCGGGACTCCCTCAAGGAGCTGGAGGTATTTGCTGTAAATAAGCCCCCACATCAGTGCCTCTCTTCCGGGCCCCTGTCTCTGTCAGCAGCCCTAATATGCGAGGGGATCAGTGAGCGGGGGCCGCAGGTAAGAGCGGCCTCCGCTCCAAAGCCTGCCACAGACACAGCTTTGTGTTTGCATCTCTCCCTAATCCCTCCTGCCCCCCCGCTCTGAAACCAGAAACAGATGCCCCCCACCCCCGACCACTGCAGCCTGGGCCATCCCTGGGAATGGCTGACCTGACCCTCTCATCCCTTTTCTTCCCAATCTACCCCCCACTTCCTGATAGGAGTTGCTGCAGTCCAGCCCATGTGTCCACTGGCGATGGAGGAACACCCAGTCCTGTCAGGTACGGGGGACGCACGCCGAGATCTTTAGGCATAAGTGTGTGTGCAGGTGTGTGCGAGCCTCTCTGGGATAGATCAGAATACAGAGGAAGACCCTCCTCCACATCGACCCCCTCGCACCCCTGAGGAACGAGCAGCCTGTCGCATGACGAGCCTCTTGTTGGTAACGACCCCCATATATTCCGACACTTGCTAGTGCCCGTTGGCAGTAAATCGACCAGGTGTCAGTTATGCCATTTTAATACCCAACTAGTACCCCAGAGCAAATAATGTATACAAATACCTATTTTTACGCTTTATCTGAAGAATGGCTGCATGATCATCAGGTTATACAACTGCGAGTTTTATTTGAAATTGGATCTTTTAATTCCTTTGCCCTCTGGAGTCCCAGGTTTTCTCCCACAGTCCAAAGACACACAGTTACATGAACTGGAATCTATAAATTGCACATTGTGTGTGTGTGTGTATGTGTGTGTATATAACACACACACAGAGGTATACTTAGACATTCTGGGCCCCCTGACAAAATGGGCCCATCTGAATCAGTTTCACGTATACTTTTACATATTCAAGGGCCCCAGGCAGGTAGTGGGCCCCATGAATCTGCCAGAGTATCCACGCCCCGCCGACAATCCTCATCCCGTCAGGCTGTTCCCCTCCACATGCCCTGTGCTGCCTGAGATAGGCCCCCCCCATGACCCCGCACTAGATAAATAGTTGAAAGATCAGTGGATGGAATTTATTTGCTTAAGATATTAAAGGATTTGTTTATAAAAATAGTTTTCATGATACAAGGCAGCACTGAAAGGGAATAAAGCCAAGTGAGAAACTGAGATGAAATGCTCTCGATCATCACCAGCAGCCCTGGACGGTGTGACGTAAAACCAGCATGTAAAACACAAACGCGTGGCTGTATCAGAGTTCTTTGCCAAAAGATGGTAAAGAAGCACAGCTATTCCCTCTGGCCTCTTACCTGTTTGTTTGTTCTGAGTTTGGATAGGCACTGTAATACAGGTAAACATGGCATATCGTGTGTAAACACCACTTTGTCAGTGATTCACCTTGTCAGAGCATTACGTTACGGAGAGTCAGCAGATGGACCTCCAGCTCGTTCAGGTTATGGGATTGAAGAGAAGAGACTGTCCATTGGTGTACAATGATGGGCAGAGATTATCCATTCTCTGAACCTTTGCTTGATCTCAGGCTGTGCTGAATGCCATTGGTCAGGTTTGACACTGAAGGGCCGTGATTGGTCGGGTTTGACAGTGAAGGGCTGTGATTGGCCAGGCTTTGTTGGCCCTCATTGACTAGGTTTGACAGTGAACGACTGTGATTGGTCAGGCTTGACAGTGAAGGGCCATGATTGTTTGTGGTATCTAGATACAACTGTCTTCAAACAACACCAGCAAGATTGTATTCAAAATCAAGCTACACATTTTTTATTGGTGCTTCCTGGAAAAATCATTAAATGGTTTTCAGAATGAAGACTTTCAGGAAAACAGACTGGCTTCCAGGTGGAGAGAGATTCTCAGTGGTATTGTTGAGTTGGACAATATTGTAGACCTATCCTGAGTTTTGACTTTTTACAGTTGGTAAGATGTTCACCATCACTACTAAAATAAAATATATTTATGTATGTCTGTCTCACACTTTGTGGATGATAGTGACCTGCTTGCAGTTTCTTTGTCTGCCTATACCAATGTCAACATTACCATCTACTTCTTTGTCTGCCTATACCAATGTCAACATTACCATCTACTTCTTTGTCTGCCTATACCAATGTCAACATTACCATCTACTTCTTTGGTGCCTATCTCCCTACCTGCAGCTGTTGCTGAGGTCCGGGGTTCTGGTGACCCTGACTCTGACTGGGCCACAGCTGGAGCGGATCTCCATTGACAAGGCCCTAGTGGGCCGGATACCAGCAGGCACCATCAGCGATGGTGAGTCACCTCTGCGCCCCAAGACACCTATCCCAGCATGCAATGGGGTGCTGAGTGCTGCCACC
This sequence comes from Mormyrus hasselquistii, assembly GCA_026779605.1. NCBI lineage: Eukaryota > Metazoa > Chordata > Actinopteri > Osteoglossiformes > Mormyridae > Mormyrus > Mormyrus hasselquistii. Next base: position 7,272,949 of record JAODKE010000068.1, read on the forward strand.
CCAGGGGATCTGCACGGCCAAACATAATGGACAGTGGATCCTCTCTCCTCTAAGCGCCCCCTAAGTAGTGAGGGGGGGGGGGGGGTAAGTACAGCCTTCCTCCCATTCCCTGCTTCTCTGGGACAGAAGGTGCCTCCTGCGCCACGGCAACAAGAAGGACCACAGAGCCCATCATGCCTAATTGTTTCAGAATCGATTGCTTGTTTACACCCTAACTTGCTCTTAATCGCTTGACACTCAAGAGCAGCACACAGTCCCACCCGTGCACTTTACCGTTCACTCACAGTGACATGGGACACCTTAATTATGAGGGGGGGGGGGGGGGGGGACTAGGTGGGAACTCATCACATCTGCTATTTGCTCACGGCAGGGTTAGGGACAGCATCTCTTTGCTTTGAAAGATGGTGTTAGGTTACAAAGTCAATCTTTCTCGTAAAATTGTTGTTTTTGAGACTTTGAGTTTTTGCAGTGATGGTGTTGCTGTCGTTCATTTTGTGTGTGTGTGTGTGTGTGTGTGTGTGTGTGTGTGTGTGTGTGTGTGTGAAAAACAATTGTGCTGGATCCAGGCAAATTTTTGAAACGTGTAACAACTGTAATGGTGTCGTATTTCATTGCACTGTCTTAAGATGAAATGGAATCTAACCAGCATCAGCTGATGATAGTGATCAGTTTTACTGGTGTTTTGCTGGTGGTACAATTAGAAATGAAATAGTTTATAAGTCTGTGAGAGAAACTCGTTCAAGTCAAAAGTCTAGACACACTTACTAAAACTCACCTTTTTTTCGACAAGATAATGACCCTAAGCCCACCTCGAGGTTACGCAAGTACTGTGTATTCCTGTGAGCAAGGAAAGAGATGGAGTCCTGCGTCGGATGTCCACAGCCCCCCCCCCCCCACCTAAACCCAATAGAGCTGGTTTGGGATGAGTTAGATCGAAGAATAAGAGCAAGGCGGCCAACTTGTGATCGGAACCTGTGCAAACTCCTTCAGGTTCTGGAGAAGCATTCCAGGTGGCTACATCTGGAAGCTGGTTGAAAGAATCCCAAAGGTCTGCAGTGCTGTCATTGAACCAAAAGGGGGCTCTTTTGAAGAGTCCACAATCTGATAACATTTTGAGATATGGGACACTTTTCTTAATCCTGCAACGCTTGACATGTGTTATTTCATTACCTTTAGACATTTACTATGAGGTGAGTAACATAGCTAAGATAGGGACAAATGCACTAAAGGCAGGTATGTCCAGATGTTTGAGTGGGACTGTGAAAGTGGGGACCTGTCTGTGCACGCGGGTGTGTGTGCGTGTGCGTGCCTGCGTGCTTGCGGGCTGCTGACTGAGGCCACCGGCTCTCTCTGCCTCCCCAGCCCTGATCACGGAGCGTTTCCTTCTCCTCACCTTCACCGAGAGGAGCCAAGTCTGCCTGGTCCAGCTGAACAGACGTGATCAAGGCTCACCGGAGCTCAGCCGTCGAGTGGAGAAGCTCTCGCCCTCGGAGCTGAAGGTGATGATCTCCCAGCATGCCTCACTTCGACACTAGCCTGTCTAAATCCAGTATCCTTGACCCCTTTTTACAGACCTGAGTAATTAAGTCAAAATTTACGTACATTTTTGAATGAGAGCATGCAATCCTCCCGCTTCCTGTGAAGACTGAAACAGCTTAATCTCTGAATAATTTTATTTGGCTGTATGTCTGTGTGTGTCTGCATTCTCGCGTCAGCTGGCAGGCTATTGGTCAGAGTGACACATGTGGACCCATGTCACATGACAGGGTACCGTCACCCAACAGCCTGTGGAAAAGCTCATTGAGCATTGACGATGCATCCTGCAGGTGGCGCCAGGGACCGGAATGCATGTGCCTCAGCCTTGCTGTTGGGCGCGGGGGCACCACTAGGGCGGCGCTGGCATGGATTGATTTCTTTCTGTGGCGTCAGCTGGGCTTCTTCCGAAAGTGGAAAGTGGAGAAGAAGGGAAAGGGGTCAAGGCTACCCCGCCCCGGCGTAACAGAGAGCCTCTTTTTGCCGCAAATTTGGGCCATGTCTGCATCGAGCAGACTTCTTTGTTGGTTATTTGCTCATTTGTTTGATTGGCTGTTTGTTTAGAAAGCATTAGCCCCGTTTCGGCGCGGAGAGGAGAGGGACGGAGATTCGGATGAGTCCGATTCGTGCCGGCCCGACACAATGCACAATAGCGCCGGGGCCCTCTGCAGGTCCTGCGCGCTGCCGTTATCGCATTACTGTCAGCCTTTGTCGCACCGCAGTCGGGAATATGAAAGCAATCTGTCCTGCGGTGCGGCTGGCTCCAGAAGCCGGGTCCTGATAAGGGGACCCCCTGGCCCCAGCCACGGTTTGGTCCAGTAGGCTAAGCTTTCAGTCTAATCCTCCCGAAAGTGGTTTTGATTATTGCTGACCAGCAACTGCTAGCGAGATGGCGGGGGGGGGCATGAGTGCATTTTTTTTTTTTTTTTAACTATTAATATTTTTCATTCTTTTAATTTCTTTATTTAAGAAAACTGATTTCCATTGGCTACAGAGCGGGGAATCTAGCGTGTGAAACTCGAACCCCTGTTAGTACCATGGAGGCAGGCTGACGCAATAATGGGTTGGTGGGGGACAGATTGTTCTGCCCCCCCCCCCCCCCCCCCCCCCCCCCCACCCGCACCCCCCACCACCCCCGTCCGCCCCCCGTGCGGCGGGGGCGAAGAAGGCAGTCCGGCCGGATGGGGGTGGGCCG
>JAODKE010000068.1:7277044-7288166 GCA_026779605.1 Mormyrus hasselquistii
TTTAATCCCATATTTTTATAATTGTATTGAAAAAAACACAAAAAGCATTTTTTTATTTTTGTTGTTTTTTTTTTGCATGATTGCTTTTTTTTTTTTTTTTTTTTTTTTTTTTTTAAATAATTTTTGTTTTCTTTAGTCCAGTTTATCAGTTTATTGTTGAGCGTTTTTAATTGTGTTTAACGTAGCTTTGTGTTTGACAGACTGAGCTTCTAATTATTTTTATGGGGGGGGGGGGGCGTTCTCTCACTAAACAGGGGAAAAGAAAAACAGTAGGTAATCAACACAGCATGGAGCCTCACACACTGATGCTGAGTCTGTAGGTGGCAGCGATCACATGGTCTTAGCCATCCTGCCAGAGCTTTGGTGGCAGGGCTGGGGGGGCGTTACCTCAGTTGGGCCGGACTGTTGGGTGTGCGTCAGCAATGTCTCTAGCATCTTTCCTGCTTCTCATCCCTCCTTTCCCACATTCACTCCATCCTTCTCTTTTTCCTTTCATCCCTCTGCTCTGTAAGGAGAGTCGCGGGGGCGGGCGCGGGGCGGGCGGCCGGGGGGGGGGGGGGGGGGGGGGGGGGGGGGGGGTTGAGGAGTGCAGAAAGCCTGCCGCCCCGCTCCCCTGCTCAGGTCAGGGTTCCCGATGACTTGTGCACCTCAGCAGGACTCTCTCCAGTCTCGTTCAGCTGAATCTTTGTCAACCTAGAGAAAAAACAAAGCAAAATTCCCACAGCTGTTGCTTGCATTGACCCCCCCCTCCCCGACCTGCTGCCGTTAGCCAAGCCGGCACAAGTAGCACACTTGGGTAGCCTGGTGTTTCTGGGCACCTCTTGGCTCGGCTCGTCATTCTGGAGGCTGTATGATTTCAGCGGCAGAGCCAGATGCCATGTTTTGTACTCGGGAAGGGGGATGTTTCTACTGACTTTGGCGCACTAATCAGTTTCCGCTCGTATGCGCTGCAGATTATCCTCATCTGGTGGCTGTCAGGCCGTCACACCAAACGGGGTGATAATCACGAACGCGGGAGCCTCAACGCGAGGCTGGCAGCCCAACTAAAGCTGTCCCCTTACCGGGCATATACATGGGCGGGGCCACAGGGGCACTGGCCCCATCTGAAAGCCGATTGGCCCCATTCTCTTATCACTCACCGATTCAAAACATGTCATTGGCTAATGATAAAGTTGGCCCCTCTGTATGAATTACGGTTCCTCATACTCCCCACCCTAAAAAAACATCTGTTCTGACCCAGTTACAGACCTAAGTACACCCTGAGACAGAATGACTAACCACAAGTTTGATAGCTTAAAGATGGTGCTTTTTTAAACATTGAGATGGAGCCCGATTGTGCACAGCCAGCCTCACTGGACCAGTATGGGATCCAGTTGAACTTGAGTCAGTTCAGAGCTGTGGCCTGTGGCAGGTGCACCTACACTAGGCGGCCGCTGCACATGCCGGGCCGCTGTCCCAGGGTCCCTCCTGTGCTCTGTCAGCACTTCATTTGCGCCCCCCCCCCCCGGGCTTTTTTTCCCCATTTCCCATAATCCCTGGGGACAGCTCTTGCTGCTTCCCCCCAGGGATCAGCCCAGGGGATTATGGGAGAAATCATCTTGCCTGCAAACAGACAGGCAATCCACTTAATACCTTTTCCTCTGGCACCCGCTGACAAACGGTGGGGGGGGGGCGGTTTATGGACTCTGATCCGCAGTAGTGTCCGGACAGCAAAATGTGCCGTGGTCATCACAGGGGTCCAACCACATGCGCTGTCAGATAGGGAGAGTCCTCCTATTCTCACAGGTAGGTGTTTATGGACCGGGTCCGTTCTGGAGTCAGTGGAACTGAGACACTCACAGACCTCGTCTCTCTACGAGCGTCTCTGTCGTCAGGACTCCTGACATCATCCTTGGCTCATCCTGCTCCTGAATCAGACCTGAACCCTGAACTTTTTCTCTCTCTCCAAAGCAGATTATATTCTGCTTCATATTTGCAAGGATATTTTCTATATATTTGCTAAAGATATTTTCGCTTACTTGAAAAGTCCACTGAAAATACTATAACGTTACCAATCAAGAACAGCAAATAACTGGTGCTACTGTGTTGCGAGCTGGATGGGAGTGAAAACGTAGACTGTTTGGGGGGTCTGAAGGACTGGACTGAGAAATACTGCGCAACAGTACCAAATGGTTCCCTTTATTGAAGGGGTACAGGGTGTGACAGATCTGTTTCTTATAACTCCTGAACCGTGGTTCTGCAGGTTCTCAGCTGTGTGCGGACCGAGGGCGACCCGCTGGACTGCTGCTTCAGCCTGCGGCAGCCATACCACATCCTCACGCTGGAGCTGGCGGCGGGGGGGGGCGGGGCAGTGCTCAGCTGCAGGTTTGAGTGTGCACGCGGGCACACTCAGCGCCTCTCGACGGACCGCGTGTCCATATCTGCGCGGCCCACCTGTTGGTGCCGCGATCCAGCCGAAGACTCGCTGCTGCTGGGCCTGTCCGACTCGTCCCTGGTGCTGTGGGACGCCGGGCGTGATGTCTGCCTCTCAGCCCGCACGCCCATTCTGCCCTCACTGGTGGCCTGGCACCCTGCAGGTGCCTTGGTGGCCATCGCCAGCCCTCAGGGTGAGCTGCAGTGCTTCGACGCCGCCCTGGCACCCATGGGCTTGCGGCTGCTCACAGAAGACCTGGCACCACCCCCTGGCCCCTCCCTCAGCCTGTCTCGACACATGAAGGCCACGGGGGGGCTGGTGGGCCTTCAGTGGGCCGCGCCCACGCTACCTGCTGCCCCCGGGGCCGACGTCACCCAGTTGTGCGACCTGCTGGGCCTCAGCTTTCACGGGGGACCCCTGGGAGTGCTACGCTTCAAGCTGGGTGAGGATCCCCCCCCACCACCTCGCAAGATCCACGGTTATTAGGCTGGATACCACGACACGAAAACCATCAGACCTGATTTCAGTCTGTCTGCATCCACCTCCGCTTTGAACTAGAACTGTTTTATTTAATGACATGATAATTGTTCAATATTCTCAGACAGTGAAGTGAATGAGTCAGAGTTTCGGCAGATACAAAGTAAGACGTGCGTATAAAGTGCATATAAAGTGCGTCTGCTCATCAGGAAGGGATGGCTTGGGAACAGGCACCGCTTGGGTCACCTGCTTGGGTCCTGAGAGAAGTCCAGGGGCTGGTCTGTGGGTTAATCCCCCTTTCCCATGCTCCTCTTTGTTAGTCCCCTGGAGGGGGTGGGGGGTTTAATCCAAGTGCAGACACTGACGAAAGACTCAGGAGCCCAGCCTGACGATTGACTGGCATCACTGAATCCTTTGTGGCCCCCCAGACCTGGCTGATAACCACCGCATTGTCAATTTTCAATGGCCGATGTATGACCCCTCCCGCCTACTTCACTTTGCCTCCATTTTAAATCAATTTTAGATTTGGGGCAACTGTCACCTGGCTGTCCCGAATGAGCAGACACCCCCCCCCACCCCCACCTCTCCGCCTGGTCAACTTGGGACTGTGATAACATGCTGATTTACTAATGCTAAAATGCTAATGTTAAAATGCTAATTGCCGCGGGATAGTGGGACGTGATATGAGATTTCAAGTCGTGCCAAGCTGTCACTGCGCAGTTGTAGATCCTATCTGTCTGTGTGGCTAATGCGTCCGATGTGTCCACTGTTCCAGGCGCCCTGACCAGTAGCCAGCTGGGGCCAGCAGAGGTGGTTCAGCAAAGGCTCCGCTGCGGACAAGTGGAGGAGGCTACAGGCCTGCTGGGGACCATGGACTGGAGCATCATGGGAGCGGAATGCTACCGAGTGCTGACCGGCATTTTGGACCACCTGTTCAGGCTGGAGCTCAATGCGCATACTGAGGGTGAGGATCTCAGGGCTTGACGTCTGCAGTAAATGCAGGCCTTGGGTCTCTTCTCGATGTGGCCTCCCTGTCATTTCTGAGCTGGGCTCTAAAGACATATTTTTCTCATTCGACTTCAGATGCTAGTCTGGCTGCCCCCTGACCTATTGATGATATTCCTGTGTTTTTTTTTTTTTTTGGTCTTTAGCTCAGCTAGAGGCTACTCTAGGCATGTTCTATGCGCCGTCTCCGCCTCTGTCGGACATAGTGATCCTGGAGTACCGGGACTCCATCTGCAAGTATGCCCGCAGATTCTTTCACCACCTGCTCAGGTGAGTGCCCCCTGGTGGTCTTCCGCATGCACTGCATCCTGTGAGGTTAATATCGGACTCCCAAGGGCAGGACAAAAGAAAAACGGAGACATCTGTAAACAACTCGGGCTAGCCAAGGTAAAGTATTTCAGTAACTAGACAATAATAAAAAGAATAAAACTGTAAAAAGAAATTCGCTATCCCCAGTTTCTCACATTCATTCCCGGTTCTGTGGGGTAGCACGGCAATGGGATATAAGAGGCTGTGTTCCTCCTGCGATGAGAATTCAAGACACTGTCTTATCACCCAGCTGTGTTGTTTACGCTGACATGAAGCAAAAACCGCATTCTTTTGGTCCAGTCTTGACGGAAGAGTTTGCGGAGGGTGTGGTGGAGTTATACTCCCTGTCTGTGATACGCATTCTGACTCCGAAGCCTCCGGCCTGCGAGTGCACGCGTCGCTTATGTGTCGTCTTTCACAAAGCCCTTCACCCCGTCCTCTGCATCATGGTACCTGTATTCACCCTGTCCTCTGCATCATGGTACCTCTATGACTCGCCCATTTATAATGCCTCTCGAAACTCTGCCAACCTAGAGATTCCTAAGACAGGTTCTCACTGCTACTTTTACTTGGGTCTCCTCTCTAGACGTAGTTTGAATTCTTAGCGTGTCGTTAGTCTGATTTGGTGTCTAAACTCCATCTCCAGGTACCAGCGATTTGAGAAAGCTTTTCTACTGGCGGTAGACATCGGTGCCAGAGACCTTTTCATGGCAAGTATCGACCATGTATTTTATCTATTCACTCATCTTCCAGTGCAGGAAACACTACGTAGGGGAAACCCTGGACTACATGTCATCCCCCAACCCCTGAGGTGTTGGGCAGCAGTAAGGCTGCCCTGTATTTTTATAGTCTGTCCAACGAAAATCATCGCGGTCTCAATATCTTTTTCAGCATTAGAACATAATCAAATTGCATTTAGCACCTTCAGCATCACTCAATTTTTTCACCGGCTGATGAGAATGAGCTGGAAACAGTCCCAGCGGTGGCTCCGGTGTCAGAGCTCGGGGCTGTTCCCTTCCCCTCCTTCCTGTGCCTCGGGGTCTGCTGAGCCCCGTCTGGTGTGTGTGCCGCGCTGATGTTCCCCTCATTCCTGCCCTGCACGCTCTCCTGTAATCAGACCCAAAGTTTCCGGCTCATTCTGCACCAACGGGTTCCGCCGTGGGGAAGATCGAGTAGGTGGGGGAATCTTGAAGTTGGGGGGTGGGGTGGGGTGGGGTTGGGGACTCGCACCTTGCAAGGAAGTAAGAAATTATGAATGTTCCCGTGAGCTGCTTTCGAGACGCCAAAGAGGACGGTGGGTCTAAGACAAAGACCAGAACCTTTCATCCCACGTCTCCTTCAATGAGCCACAGAAGTGAGATGGAACAGTCTTTGGCACATGGGCAGATGCACATAGAGGTCTAGTATTTCAAGTGGGTCTCCTCCTTCCATCAACAGCATCTCGTACAGTCATGGGCTGTCCAACTTGCAGCCCCAAGAAATTCGATTGTTGTAAAAGAAACAATTGAAGTGACATTAGAAGGTCTTTGTGAGCTGAAACGCATTTTGTGTGAGGGGGGTGTTGGCACATGCTAGAGTATTTTTGGATTATTTTTTTTAGACTGCATTCTCCGGCTCCAATTACCCTTCGATAGTTCGAGGATGACGTACCCAATTAGGTCACCCGTCAGCTGTCAGTGTCTGCATTGTGTGACGGCTTTGTTTGTTAACGACTCTCGTACCCCACCTTTGCCTCCTTGGGGCGGTCAGGCACAAGGCCCGTCGTCGCGGCGCACCAAGACTGTCTCGTTGGATTAGACCAGAGTGTTACTGGCTGACAGGCCAAAACAAGTGTCATACCCCTGTTGACGGGTGGAGTCCTCCAGGTATAATGTGAGACGGGATCCAACTCTTTGGTGTGTTTTGCTCGCCTGATCATGCTTGGAAGACTCTACTCATGAGTGATTCAGCAGACGTGGCTGTGTGTTTAGTCCAATTTCTTTTGCAGGGAGACCTCTTATGGGGTTTTGGGTGGTTGTGCTATGAATGAGGGCAGGTCACTCTACCGCTAACATCAGATCTGTTTACCAGATTTATATCAGCATTTATAAGGTTTCGCTGAGCAGAATCGACCAACACAGGCTGGCCAGCCAGACTAATGGTGGCCGAATACTTCAAACGACATCTGTACAAAACAAAATCGAACACGTTGGCGTGAACAATCTGTCGCATACTTAAAACGATGCCGCCACCTTGTACTCTGTCACACCACAACCCTAGAGGGCTTAAAATGTTTTCGGTGCAGCAGACCCATGTAGAGAGAGCAAATAAACAGATCGGGGCAAGTGCACAAGTCATTTTAATAATGGATATGGCTGCCCTTTAAAAATGGAAGTTATAGCATCTGTTATAGTAATTTACACTATTTAAAGATGCACAGCTGCAAAGCATGCTGGTAACTGCATAATTAGTCCTGCTGACCAACCCCACGGCATCACATTTATGTCAGCCAATTGTGGACAGTGGGTGAGATCAGAACAAACAAACTTTGCCTCGGGGACCCTGTACAGGGGGGGAGTGCCGAAACAGTGATCACCGCGATGATTACAGTTCATAGAACATCGTATTGCCAAAAAAATGATTCTCACAATTTTTGTTTGACGTATCCAGCCATTTTAACAGCTGGGAGTGGTCACAGTCATGTCAACCAGCCCCCCCCACCCGCTTTAGACGTTATTTACACAAGAGGAATCGTATTACAATAATTACGATCACATTGCTAATTCTGACCGGCTTTCTTACTGGAGGAATATTATAGTTAGTTATAAAGTTAACTGTGTGGCCAACCAAGTTTCGGCGTTTGGTTGATGCCACCAGATACCTGTTTGTCTGTTTGTAGAGATGAAGCAAGTTTCCTCTTTGCACTCTGGTTTCCTCCGGCAGTAAAGGTGTGTGTGTGTAGTTATAGGGCTTGAAGTAAAACTGTGACAGACTGTGTCCAAATTCTAGTGGGGTTCTGGACTTTACTATGAGGTGACACCCACCCACCCCCTATTTTTTATAGTCCAATTTACAATCATACGTGAAGGTTTGTGAAAACAGTGTGACTGATTTAAGAAGTTTGATCCCTGGAAGCCTGATGTTCACTTTCCTTCCACCTCCTGCCACAAACTTGACAACCGGTAAATGGACAATTGTCATTGGAGTCCAGATTCATTTTAGATTAAGCTCTTATTTTGCTTTACCCTCAAAGGACATCCATTACATGGCTCAAGATAAGGGGGAGCTGGTGCTGGCTGAGGTGGCGATGAAGAAAGCCAACCAGATCGACGCAGACTTTGCAACCACAGGTCCAGGTAGGAGAATAATGAATCCTGTGGTAAAACATTTGATACACCATCCAGCTTCCTGCAGCTTGCAACAGAGGTCACACTCTATATGGTTTCCTTGGACCTTGAGAGTCGCTTTTTAGTTCCTAGTACCCCTTGTGGTCAGAGGAATGTGAATCTGGCGTGAATTTACTGCAAAAGGCAGGTGAATTATAGGATGGAGAAGTGATTTTGGGTTGAATGGAGAAGGTGAGTGGGGAAGAGCTGCTGTAGGGTGGTGGAAGCTCGTTTGGGAGCAGTGAGGGGAACCTGCTGTGTTTTATTGGTGAGGGACCTCCATACCGAGTGTGGAGGTCTTTGGTCTTCGAGAGCTTCACATTTGTGCTCTGACAGTCTCCGTCCACCCCTACCCCCACCTTTACCCACCTCTTATGGTCTGAAAAGCCTATTGACTCCAATGCTTTAGAGAGGTGGTCCTCAGCTTCTCGACCAGGAGCCAGTGAGGCATTCCGGCTGCCTTTGATCCCACAGGAGGCTCCTATTGATCCCAGACGAAGTGCCTGGGAGTTCTGGGGGTTTTTTGTGCTGAATTTGTTTGTGTTGCCAGGGGAGGAGCTGTATTTGCAAGGAACAGGGAGCCATGGGCGTGACCCTTCTGTGACTGACAACGTGACGGAGCAACCCAGAGACAAGGCAGCGAGGCGGGAGCCTCCGTCAAAGGCCAATGAAAGGAGTCGAGTCCTACCGAGGGCGCACTGTCAAGAAAGCGTGCCTGCCCGGTGAGCAGGCCGAGTTGTGCACTTTTAGTATAGCTGTTATAAGACATGGTACACTTCAGTCACTAGTCAAAAGGCCACATTTCCAACACAGATATGCTATACTGGACTTTTTCCTCCTTCTGTGTTTTTTGGGAGGGGTACTAATAGTTTTACCCCCGCCCCCCATTCATTTGGCTTAATGTGGATCTCTGTGTATTACTGCAGACCGGCTCTCAGCATTTCACCCCTGTATGTGTTTCATGGTTGGTGACAGTACAGCTGCTGCCTACAGGGTAGCCACATGTTCTTTTAAGCCACCCCCCCCCCCACCACCACTACTCAGCTACCCCGCTTGTCTGCCCCTAAATCCTCTATCCCCTGCACTGGCCAATTTAAACAGGCGCAGCCCAAAAAAGATGGACCAACTTAAGCTCCTTTTAGAACACAGAGTAAGAGGGTTACGGCAATTTGGCACCCAAAGCCCCACCATAGCCGGCCACAGCCGTGCCAGCGCCGGAGCGGGAGAAAGCTGATCAAGATGCTTTAGGAGAGATAATGGTGCCTGAAAGGAAAAAGGGGGCTCCCCTTTGCCCCCCCCCACCCCGTCTCTCGTTAGCTTTTGTTTTTCCTCGAGCAATCTAATCTGGTCTCAGATGAAGTTTCATTGTCGCTTATGGAAAGCTAGTGAGGCTTAGCAAGATTCGGGAGGGGGGGCGGGGGGTCCAAACTCAACACTAGGTCACCACAGCACCAGGGAAGGGAGGAAAATCGGTTTTGTGCCGTCTGCCGTAGCCCGTGGGGGATTCCTCCCCCCCCGTTGGCATCCGCTGTGTTACTGTGGCTCGGAGAATCGCTTGATGTGTCTATTTCGCTGGAGGACGGGCACGGGACCCGCTGGCAACAGCTCGTCGGCAAAGCTGGTTTCCTGTATCTCTTTACACACCTGCACTTTGGCGTGAATACCAAATTACAGAAGTATGGTACCGGTGGGTTAGAACCTTACAATCCCATCAACCGATAGAACCTCACAGTACTTCACCAGAGGTAGTATTTCACATTTTGATTTTAACCAAAGAAAGCGGGCTCAGATAGTCTCCGGAGAAATTGGGGGGGGTAAATCGCTCTGCTCACAGCCCTGTGGTGAAATCAATCATGTGGCTCACCCTGGGATTTGAACCAGCAACCTTCCAATGATGCACAGTGACCGCTCCCACTGGCCATCCTGCATCTCTGAGGGTTAAGGCTGTTTATGAAATGTCATGCTCCTTTTCTCCTGGCTACAGTGTGACAGCAGGAAGCCGAGCTCAGATGGGTGTATTCTCAGGGATTGTGACAGGAGACCGACCCGGACCCTGGACACAAGCAGGTGGGTTACCGTAGCTGGGCCTTCATAGGTTAAGGAGAAATTTAGGATTTCGACAGCACATGCAGTCGTGGATTAAAGTCTGAGCTCCAGCATAAAACAAACCTGTTAAGAATGCTAAATGATCATTCACCCAGAAGTTAGCAAATGCAACAGTTACAGCATACTCTGGTCTTGATGGGATGCAGAAAAAGTTTTTCAGGATCTCATTGACGAACCTGCTGTTCAGTTACGAGATCAGAGGTTTGCTGAGTCATGGTATCAAGAAGGGCCTAGTTACTTAGTAAAGTAATACAAAAAATGGTCAAAACTGTAATATTTATACAGTGATAAAGAATGCAGCTTCAAGACTTGTCTATGAAGAGGTCCGTGCTTGTGTAAGTTCTACAATCACAAAACAACTTTGTTTAAACAAAAAGTACTTCATGACACTTCTTGGAGAGCAAGCCCTGAACTTTGCTGGTGACAGTTATCTTCTGTTAGTCTTAGTATCAGTTCTCACATCTGAGGGGCATCAAGTTTTTAAGACATTCACACTTTGTGAAATTTAAATTCCAAAAGGACTCTCATGCGATTCACTGATTGTCTCGGTTACATAAAGCTCATCCATTCAGCAATCCAGATGGTGGATTATTTCCGGAATATGGGTAGCGGTTTCTATATTTACCAAACCCAGAATTTTTTATTTATTTATTTATTTTATTTTTTTAAAGTCGCTCAGAATCAAGTCAGCCTTTCAAAAATTCCTCAGTTGAGTGGCAGTTGTTTACATTTAAATACATTGAACATCTGAAGATTCAGCTGAGGTCTTAGCCAATGGTTTCTTCCTTATTTCTGCTTATTTTCTCCACGATGATGTAAGTTTCACTCGGACTTGGGTTCGATGGTCTTGCTGGATTGCTCAACTCGATTTCAACTTGCATCCATTGCAATGAAAGGAAACAATACAAAAACGTCCCTCATCCAGCTTAACGTAGCCTGTCCCCAAACCACCACACATTCTCAAACTCTTTAGACATGGAAAGGAAAGACGCAGCTGAGCCGATACCAAATTCAAATGGGAGAAAGGATCTGGGCCTCTCTGGGGGGGGGGGGTGAATGTTTACAGCCATGAGCAGCTTCTAATGTTCTGCAAGTTCCCAAGACCTTTGCTGACAGTTCATCTAGCAGATCTGAGCTGCACCTCTCTCAAGAGCCATCTGTTAGCATTAGCAGGGCACACGCCACATTTTCATTTGCCAAATTTTAACCTATTTTTAATGGGTTTTTTTTGTAGAAATTAACCCCGTTGAAGGTGAAGATCAGGTGAGAAAACGGGTCTTTCAAACCTACCCTCAAGTCACATTTTATACCTCTGTATATTTTACGTTTTTTTTTTTTGCTAATATGATGTTGATTATTCTTTTGTTTTCGTTTTTATATTTTCAGGTGACTGGACAAATGGGGTCCCTGAAAATTGTTCATTTTGGTTTAGTGTGACAAACCAACA
>JAODKE010000068.1:7288266-7303916 GCA_026779605.1 Mormyrus hasselquistii
GAGAAAACGGGTCTTTCAAACCTACCCTCAAGTCACATTTTATACCTCTGTATATTTTACGTTTTTTTTTTTTGCTATGATGCTATGATGTTTTTATATTTTCAGGTGACTGGACAAATGGGGTCCCTGAAAATTGTTCATTTTGGTTTAGTGTGACAAACCAACAAACTTCTCAGCAGCTGTTCTGTCCACACTGGACCAGTTTAACCATCATAGCGATGGCAGCCAAATGCAACCTCGGATATGCAACTGAGTGATGCTTTTATCATCAGTCAAAAGTTTAATCTTGTGTTTGTAATGTACATTCTATTTATAATAAAAATATTTTCACTTCAACTATGCCCGTGTGTTAGCTGCTGTAATGCAAACGCACACTATGCGCTAAAACCAGTTACCTGTTGGCAGGGATTAGCTCAAGTCAAGGTACAGGTGAATGTACACAAGCAACTGAATAAATTTGTTTTTAGTTAAATCTGTGTAGGAATGCCATTTAGCTAATGGGCTCGAGTGCAGAGACAGTCTAGGATGAGCAGGCGATGACTATATAGCTATGCTGGATTTTGGATTTTCTTCTTTCTATTTCTCAAACATTAGACATGTTCCTTATTCATGAGCGAAATCTACACCAGGGTTTTAAGTAGCAGCGACGCGTTCGCGATCGGCGGTGTCAGGACTGCTGACGGCCTGTACGCGGAATTAATCTGACAGCATCCAGCGATCCTTAATCCCCCACAGGATCATGATCTATTTGCTTTGCATTCTAAGAGGATTTCCATATAAAATATACAACTAGCGATGCTGGAAATGGACAGGAGATCATGAAGGATTTTTTTTGCTCCACCTTCAAATTTTAAAAAAAAAAGACAATTAGCCCCCTCAATCTGCGTTTGTCTTTCATATTTATACTCATTAAAAAAAGACAACTGTACTTTCTGCTCCCTTACTGATGTGTTCATTAGAGGTCATTTTTAAGAATTAATCGAACAATACATGCTTTGATATTTACTGTGATTTTAAAAGAAATGTTGCCGTCGCGCTGTACCCAGACTTCAGAGAGGAGGCACAGTCATTATCAAACGCGCCTCTGCGTGGATGTTGGTCCAGCCTATTTCTGGCTCATCCTTCCCTTTAATTTTGTTCCAGGCGCTGAAAAGATTTCCTGCATACAAATTTCGGATCATGGCCCTAGGAGTAGAGGGGTGGAGGATACAGTCTGTAAGAGGTGCAGATTATGCAGCGGAATCTATGTCTCGTATTAGATAGCAATGTGTTACATAAATATTTATAAAGCTGATGTAAATGGACAATTAAGCCTTGTGTCATGTTAAGGCTTAATTGCTTATACTTTTCGATGGGCACATGAAAAACATATTATGGTAAATATGCGAGTTGCTAGGGGGCGGTATGTAGCATTGCTGCTTCGTAACTCCAGGACCAGGGTTCAAGTCTTCTCCATGGCTGTGTGTGTGTGTGGAGGTCACATGTTCTCCCCAAGTGGGAGAACTGGTCCTGGCCCTCTGGGACTGTGTAGTTACCAAATTACCCATAGATGTGCCCTGTGATGGGTTGGTGCCCCCACCTGAGTTGGTCCCCACTTTCTGCTCCTGACTCCCTGCAACCATGAATAGTTACAGAAGATGGTTACAAGTTGTTACAACTCAGTCACACTTCTTGTAGTGAACGTAATACAAGATTTTGTCGTATAAACCTTAATTACTACACAATACAGAAATCTTTTTAAAACATTTTTGAAGGTGGATTTTTTTTTCCCCCCTATTGTATAAACCAACAGCTTTTTCAAATTGGTACATTCCGGTCCTGGGTGGGTGACATGCTGGCAAGGATGTGTGGTGCTAGCCATCTTCTCCCCCCATTCCCCCTCAGTGGTGGGGGCCTGAGCAGAAATCACAGTCTGTGATCTCTGCCATGTTGAGAGCCAGTTTTAGAAATAAGAGTTCAAGATCTATCCAGCCCAGGGTATATTACAGAGTTTGCTTTTTTCCTTTAGTATTTGAATGAGCAAAGCATTCCTTTCACTGCACACCTACTGTGAAGGACCTAGTGTCACCATCAGAGACCCACAGTGTTTCAATTACATGCGTTTACTTTGAAAGAGAACAACCTTCTTCCCTTAAGTGACAGCAATTCCGCTTAATTGCAATAGGAAATAAGAATGGCATGAGAGAGGAAACAAAAAACTCAGCGGTAAACTCAGATGAAAGAAGTCATAAATGCAGACATTTTGCCCAGAACCCAGAATTCTGAAAAACATCAATCCAACGGCTGCTTCCGGTTGAGCTCGTCACACCAGTTTGTTCTAGAAGCTGGCGGCCTACAGTCATTATCACATTCTTCCAAAGTTCTTCCACTGAACACCAACGATCACGCCAATCTGGACACCTAAAACACACCGTTACCGTCTTAACACTCTCATAAATAATTACCGAGTTCAAACGAACTAGAGTTCTTTGCACCTAAGCAATCTGGGAGAGCGGACGCTGAACTGGATAACGCCAGTGTAGCATGTCTCCAGCACAAGGGATGGAGAAAATGGTGAACAGTACTAAAAACATCTTTTTTTGTCAGCTACGTTTACACATGCAAAGCAATAGCCAAGAGTTAACGGAAGAAACAAAGTACTTAATTTAGTTACACTAGCGGTAGCACCTTTGTCATGCATTTGAACTGACAAGCTTTAGTCTAAATCGGGGGTCTTCAAACGTTTAAGCAAAATGTTAGATCATTCAAACTTTCAGGGCGGGACTATAGATGAAAATGAAAAACCCCTTGTAACTATTTTTCATTCTATCTACATTACTTCCACATATTAGTAAATTAAGTGTGATGTAGTGTTAATTTACACATTTATTTTGATATCAGAATGAGACTACAGAAATGGCGTGTAACCACAGATCCCGCCTTAGAGATTAATTACAGGGATGTAGATGAGGAGACAATCGGCATTTAGCAGAATATGATTGCTTTTTAAAATACCGCATTCCACGGAATAGTCTGCATCGGGATAATGGTATCAAAAGAATTACACACCGCCTAAGTCTATTGGCTGGAGGGCGGGGTATCTGCACATGTGTAATATAAAGGGGTGAAGATTGGAAAAAAATAAAAATACCGTTTCGTGTACGCATGCGTGGAGATGGTAGGTGTCATTATCGGCAAGTGCCACGTCTTCGGTAGCCACAGGGACCTGCTGTCAATATGCGAGAACGTCTGCGTGACGGATACGCATTTACGTGATTATGCAGCGGTTGAATATTTTATTGAATGTTTATATGGATACTAGCCACATTTGTTTTTATACACCTTTGCTTGTTATTTTAAAAGATGTAGGCTATAGCGGCCATAACTATAGCATCAGCAGTGCATCATAGAACCCTGATCTAGTCGTTTGCTGGGACAGTAGCCTACTTGCACGCTCTGATTGGCTGAGTTAAATATCTTCCCCACCCCACACACACGCACGCATATATATCCAGGGGCTTCGGTAGCGGAGGAAGGCGATCCAGACCTGAAAGGCCGCGACAGCAGTTCCTCTCTCATGTCATCTAGCTCGTATCCGAACCGGGCCAGCCGACCGACCGAATCTAGCTGCGAAATTTGGTCTAGATAATAGAAACAAACATGGGGGACAGGTTAACGACAGATCTTCAGAGCGGCCTAGACCACCAAAGTATTTTTCATTGGAACATCCATTGCTAAGAAACCAGCCTGCAAAGCACAGCAATCATCTTTAAATTTAACGACAAACGCTCCAAGCTTCACACAGCCCGTCCATAAATCTATACGGTGGTTGAAAGCGTGATAGCACACAGAATTACAGCCAACAATTAGCGGCAGTGACATCTACCTTTTCTGCTTTCAAAATGTTTCTAAAATAAGAAAATGCACGTCTGTACGACCAGTCTGAAATACAATAATAAGTATTTCTCATTCAGTCAATCGGTGTGCTCGGGGATACATTTAGTAGAACGAGTAAGCGGACCCAACTTCACGTTCAGCATACGGCCTTAACGCCGATATCCCCTATATAACAATGAATTCGAAACATCTTCAAATTTTAAAAAGCAATTACTATGCCATTTCATTCAGGTAAATTTATAAATACACTGAGTTAAGGAGCTAGCTGGAAACAACCATTGCCACAGGTTAGTGCAGTACGAACCAAAACTGATCGCATTCAAACTTATTTTGTTTTAACTTTACTTACAAGGTAGCGGCGTTGAAATCGCGCACAAGTACCAACTGGCGTTTTATTATGGAAAGTATAGGCCTACAGCGTGAACCTTTCAAAGGGAGCATTTTAGCGTCCTTTGCTGATTGAAAATTGCATTTACGTGAATCCCTGTTGTCAGATGGGGGTAATCCTTATTCAGCTCTGCAGAAATAACAGCGGGCATCGGACAGGTGCTCTTTGTAGGGAGGCGATCACCACCGGCCACGGGATTCCTTAATACATTTTCCATATTGGTCCACCCAGTTTGATGCAAATTTACCAAATCCGGCCGTGTTTGTGAAGCGCATGAGAGCGGCAGGAGCCCGCTGACAATGCCCAGTGGGTACCAGCAAGAACCGCAGCAGAGCAAACAGCTCCCGTGTCCTCATGGACAGGTCTGTTTAGTCAGCCTTGTTTATTCAGGTGCCACATAATTATTAACATACAATACAAAGAGCACAGGCCGGTGTTAATTGAAATCTCGCGCATTTGTCCTCCTCTGCGACGACAAACAAAACCATGCAACGTTGTCATGAGCATCCAGAATAGCATATGTTAGGCAAACAGCACGCCTTCATTTGTCCTCCTGTCTGTTTACGTGGTGATTTAGTTCAACAGCAAGCAGCAATTTTCTACTTTATAAACTATAGACTGATGACCAATTTTTTTCCTACCCCCAAGACGCACAAGACAAATTAACTCAAATCATCCGCCATTTCACAGCACAAAATTCCCAACGCATGACTCCATGCATTCTCTGAAAGCTGTTTCCTTAAAGACACTGACATGATTCATTTAATACCGACATCATCGTGGTGTGTCTACTTGGATCAAATCTTTAAAACGCCTATTTGGATAATATAAATTCAAGCGACTGGCCGCTGTGAGGACGTGTTTCTTACCTGGAAACTTATCCACACAGATCAAACTATTAAATTTGGTCTAAAAGAATTAAATTGGGCGGTAATGCGGCTTCCATAAGACCACTAACTTAAAGTTGTCTCAAACCTAAAATGTTACGTCTTCTGCCTATTCACACATTGCCCGAATATCCGGAATGGTTTTAAATATTGTCACGGGCAACTTAGAGCTTTTTAACGGCCTATGTATAATTTTAACTCGCTGAAAGCAATTTGCTGCTCTAATGTAGTCCCTTTGGGTTTGACCAATTAGCCTGGTCCCACCCACCTAATTATCCAATCAAAAGCAATAATATTCCGCCGAGCTAATTGAGATAAGCTCGTTCAGCACGCGCCAAGAGCTTGGTGGAAGTGCACCCTGGTGATAAGTGCAGCTCTAGCACGGTGTGACTACCCGATCAGGCAAGACGCTATGATTTGCATTTAACTTGCATGCTAGACAGTTAAAACTTAGCAAAAGTGCATTTCGCAAAAGTAAATAAATAAAAAAAGCAAGATGTACAAATATGCCTAGAAATAGTTGATACAAAGTAGGTTGGCCTATATATAATTTTTCAATTCATTGTTGTAAATAATACATAATCGAAACGCAAGTAATACAGCATCAAACTGAATAATTTCTTTTTATCGACTACACAGACCGTGGGAATCTCCCTGCAGTGAGCTTAATATTCAACCACCCTGCATGCATCTGCTGTCTAAATGCGAAATGAAAAAATAAATTAAGTTTGTCGGAGTATTCATTTTAAATACCCGTTTTAAAATTGCATATTTGATAACTGACAATTCATAAAATTTGTAGTTTAAGCACAACGAATTTAATAGTAATTATAAACTGACTTAACACTTTAAAATACTCTTGGTATTAATGAAGCATAAATACCAATTAATCATTTAAACAGAAAATTTAAAATAATCCACTCAAAGACCACCGAAAAAAGTACGTTAAATTGATTTTTATTTGTATGGACACGAATATACGGGCGTTTGCCTTAAATACATTCAAATTTACGGGCATATTTGAACCGTGTCCAGTCGACATTCCCTTAGAGTCAGTCCAGGCGAAACGGGAAGTTCAAGTGCTGCGACTACAAACGTCTCTCCAAACCCACCGTCGACCATATCCGGATTTAACTTGATGCTGCATTTTTCCAAGGGTCAGAGCAATATGCAACTTGAACGGATGCTCCTGGGATAATCATAGTTTTCGAGCATTTTAAGTCACAGATTAATGCGGACGGAAGTCGCCAGTGTCGAATCCGACATCGAACTGACGAATTGTCGATTCATATTCTGTAAAATCGGATGCGTTCATATTTATTTGTGCGGTTAAAATCTTCTTAATTTCAGGTACAGTTCTGCCAACAAAACTTGGTCAATCCAACTGACCTAAATACATATCTACACATTTCAGCTGCATTACGCAGCTGACTAAAATATCTTCTCCATCCTAAAAAAAATCTGTACAACACTTGATTGGAATGAAAGAATAAATTCTTAGCGGTCTGGTGGTGGTGCAGGCCAGAAGAGGTTAAAAAAAATTAAGCTGTTCAGGTCTGGTTGAAGAAGGGCGTTTGAAAATGTACTCAGTGTGTGTGCCCCCCCCATGGGCATGTAAATTGATTCTTTACTAATAAGTTTGTATTTCTTTTAGGGTGGGGACAAAACTTTGTGATATAGGTCAATTTAAATGCTTAAAATGCAAAGGTGTGTGAATGTTTAAAGCATATCAAACTTCAGGGTCATACTTGGTAAAAAATTATTTTAGAAGAAAGTGGATCAGAAATCACAACACTTGAAACCTCCAGGAGGTCTGGTCTTTGTAGTCCAAGCAGTCCGCTGTGTTGAAGTTGAGTTTCCAAGAGGATGCTGTTTGGTCTTTGTAATCCAGGCAGTCCGTGGAGTTGAAGGCCAGACCAGCCCCGCTGTAGGCCTGGTGGTGGTGGTGATGGTGGCTGTGTCCTGAGGACTGGCTGATGTGATGGTGAGGATGACCCGGCATGGGGGAGGCCGCCATGGGACTGAGCTGGTGCGGATGATGGTGAGCATGCATAGGAGCCAAGTACGAGCCACAGTCCACTCCCCCAAAGTAGGAGCCTGATGGGTTGGGGTAGCCCTGGCCGTAGGCCCCCGTTTGGTTATACGACATGGGGTAGGAAGATGCGGCTGATGCCGGCACGGAGCGCTGCATGCAGGAAGCATTGACAGGGGTTACGGGATCGGTGACGGATACAGACGGGGCAGTCGAGCCGGGGGTGATGGAGGCCGGACTCCAGATGGAGGAGATCGGAGTGCTGACTGAGGTGGAGGGGCCACAGAGGCCTCCATTGTGGCTGGCGGAGGTGGAACTGGATGAAGAGGAGGAAGATGTGGAACCGGCGCTAGACACGACGGGAGGGCTGAACTGGCCGCTGCTCTCCGAGCCCGTGCTCTCGCGCATGGGCGACGACTTCTTCTTGACGGGCCGGGTCTTGGAGCCTCCGCTGCCGCTCTGCTGCTGCTGCTGCTGTCGGCACTTGGCTCGCCGGTTCTTGAACCACACCTGGGCGAGCAGAGTAACACCCTCAGACAAAGAAGGAACCTGCTGCCTCAACTAAGGCGAGCTGCTGTGAAATTAGCGACATGGCTATACATCTGAGGGACGTTATCAGTCAGCATCGTCCAGGCCGGCGCCACCTCCTCCGCCGTGGCTCTCGTTTCAGACCCTGTGAATATGCTGCCCAGATAACAAGCTATTGAGTTGCTCTTTAGAAGTGTGAGTCAGTCTCTGGGCTGAAATGGCCCTGCTCATGGAGAACCATTTCAGACACCTTTTGAGAAAAGACTGTGATGTAAAGTCTAAGCATTTGTTCCTAATGGCTTAAGGTCCAGAGCAAGCCCCTCTCCCCCACCAAAAACAAATTGGGCGACTCATTTTTCAATTCTGAAAAGTCACCCACATATTCCCCAGTGTGAAAACTAAGAATGATGTTTAACCTTAAATCCAGGGACCGTAACCCTGTAAATCCTAGAACAGTAACAAGAAACTCTTGTAGATATATTTTGTGAAAACCCCATGTGACCGGACGCAACTATTATAAAAATAAATCGTCATGATCTACGGTGACTCATTACTGTCTTTAACGCGTTCAAGTTCCATTGCAATTCCTCCCCATGCCGACACAAGGGGGGGCAAGTGAGCAAACTGCTTAAAATCTGAGTGAAACAGCGTTAACATCACGAGAAAAAGTTTCCTACACCAGACAGCAGCAAAGGAGTAGTCCATTCCAAAAGTAATTAAAGCTGTATGCTAATAGTATTGCTGGAAGCTGCGTAGTCATAAATCACAATACCTGAACTCTGGATTCCGGCAAATTAATTTTCAAGGCGACCTCCTCTCTCATGAAAATATCCGGGTAGCGCGTCTTGGCAAAGAGGGCTTCTAAGACATCCAGTTGCGAGCGAGTGAATGTAGTTCGCTCCCGTCGCTGTTTCCGTGGAGTGGCTAAAATGTATAAAATGAAAAAAGCCACACGTGAAAAAAAATGGAAGTTTAGTCCCTCAAATTAACACGACACCAACCGTAAAATTTAAGATACAGGAAAGGAAGCCATGATTACAAGTAGGCCCTATACCTATGAATTTTCATTATACTATGTGTATCGAATTAATTAAGAGATGCTAGCGCCACAATATATGTTTAACTTTTTAGAATCCATAAAAAGGAACATCATAAATACATTAAAAAGGCATTCATTTGCCAAAATAAATGATTAAAATAACGCTGGCTTCAGGCCCATTTCTAACAGGTACTTCATAAAGGAATAGTAAAAGTTTAACCCCAATCGCTTATCCTGCTCAGGGTCGCAAAATATATAAAGTATAAATTAATCATTAGTATCATTTAGAATATTAAACCAATAAACGTGTGTGTGTCTGTTTATATATGTAGGTCTACACGTTTATTGGTTACTTAAAAGGACGGTATATATAATGCAGCATCCGTGCATCAATTTAGGGACGGACCTGGATATCCGACCGAAGGGTGAAGTAAGTCCATAGCAGCTCCGCTCAGCCCCAACCCGTTCATCCCGTACGGGGGCTGTTTGAGATATGACATCATGCTAGAGGCTGTCACGGGCCCCCCAGGTCTATCCAGTAGTCCGATTTCCACAGATGTATTATTTCGACGAAGAAAGCTTCGAGGCAATTCGCTAAACATAAAACAATAGGGTTAGAAAGTTTCCTTAACCGTAAAAATCACAGTGAGACACATAAGAAAAGGCCTAAAACACCGACAAAAAACCCCGAAAGACACAGGCGAAAAGTGCCGTTTGTGTTCTGTACTAATCTTATTCACCCGACATAATCGTTTATTTCGAACTGTATTTAAACAGGCCTTGTACTGAAATAGTTCCAACTATTTAGAGAGAAAAAGCAATCGCAATATTATATGCAAACTGTAAACATCTCAAATATAATATGTTCAGAACTGATTTTTCTTGGTTTGTTTTTTAATTTAGTAACGAAATATTTTTCATTACTTTCCTGCAAATTAAATGCACTTCAAACTGTATACTTAGTGTTATAATGTTTTATTACAACGAATTTTATTGTTTTTTCAATTTCAATTATTTCTTGTCTGTCTATAAGTTTGCTCAGTTTCAAAATATTGTAATTTTCCCCCCTCGAAATGGTTTTCTGAAAAAAAAGAACAAATGGCGTTGATTCTGCAATTTTACTGTCATTGTACACAATTGCAATTCATTTATTATTATTATTAACCTGAGATGCAAGTTACAGTATTCTTTTGATTTCATTTACTGTTCTATACAGATATTTTACGGATTTAACTTGAAACATTTCACGGCCAATTATTTGAAATGACATATTTAAATGACAATGTTGTCCGAACATTTATTGCTACCATGAATTAAAATACATTTACAACTATCAGTAATCTCTAGATGAAACTGTTTACACTTCGCATACCTGCATACTGGAGTGGATAATACTAATTAAATGTCATGGGATTTTAAACGTTTCCGCCCGCAAATGCCACTTGTAAATTGCCTTAACGTTTTTTTTTAAACAATCATTTTAGAATCATAGTCGCCTTACTCTTAACTCTTAAATAATGTTTACATAATTTAACATAAATGCATGATTTAGAATAATGTTGTTATCTGAACCAGGTACATGATACGTTAAACTTGTGTAAAACTTTATATAAATGGTACTTGGGGTAATTTGGGAAATTATCTAACAACCGACGATTATCCACTGTTTTACAAGAATTTACAAAAAATGGTTTTAAGACAATGAATATTTTTATGCCAGTAAAAAGTTTAAGAATTAGAAAGTTCAATGGTCGACCGTCCCTCTTGCCATGCCGAGGGTCCATCTCGGCCCCGCGGCGGAAAACGGAAAACTGGAGACTTCTAATACAACAGACGCATCTCAGTAGCCCAAACTTCGTAATAATTTATTGCAGTTTAGACTGGACTATTAATAAGAGGATTTTACACCAAAAGAGACACAGAAAATACGTTTCGTAAACTTTAAGAATATTTGACCCAGATAATCCGCATCCATGCTTTTCTCCGACAGTCGTGCGTTCAAATTCAGTACAACTTGCAATTGAGAATCATTAATACTATTATAGATGTGCACATCGAGGCTCAGAATTGCCTTACGAATAACATTTGCCAACGTTACAAACACAACGAAAAACGAATATACACATTAATCAGTCGTCCTTCCGGTTATACAGGAGAGACTGTCGCTTCCAAATACAGAAAATTGGAAGAATGTGACACATTTAAAAGTTGGGAATACAAGTTAATGTCAGTTAGAACAACTTCAGCACGAAAAATTCACAGCAGCAATCGAACGAGTTCTTACACGCTCTTACCTTTTTTTAAATCCTGCGTCTCTTTTCATCAATTTCTCAGCTTTCAGTCTAATCAAGAGGTATCTGAATGAAAATATCCACCGATGGGAGCAATTCGGAAATCAATGCTGTTTTAAATAGACACAAATATCTTACATGGAAAATAAAGAATTAAACGTGGGTTAAAGTGTTTCTTGCAAAAAAGTTTTTAATCAAGCGCGATGCGTCGCACATGTTTTTACTATATTACTGCAAACACTGAAGAGTCCCAGGATTTTAAAACAAAGTCAAAATCATTACCTTTGGCCGCTCTTCAGTGTCTTGCAGTGTTTAGATGATTGCTAATGTAGACAGATGGAGATTGATCACCTTCTCTCAACCCAATCCCTCTATGAGCGTAACACACCTGCGGATCCGCCCACCGTAACCAATCGACGTGTGTTCCCTCCGTGACGGACTGGAGGGAGAACCAGTTACGGAGCAGAGAGACTTAAAATCCCCTCCCATTAAAACCGAGGACAACAAACTTGCCCAACAGTGTCGGGGAAAAATATAGTTAAAAAATAAATAAATAAAACGGGAAGTTGAAATACACGACACAAAGTCATATGAGTGAGCAATATTCGTTTGTTTTTATTCTCTATGTTGTTAAACAGCACAGGTATAAGGGAAGTGAATTTTAGTAACACATAAATTGCGCAGTATGCATTTAATTTTTAAAACGTGTTTTTTCGTTCTTTCAAAAGAGTCGGTGAGTTTAAAACTGATAAAATATGCACAATTTCCGCGTGTTTTGCTTTTGAACACTTTTTTTAACAAAGAAATCTGCCTCCCGTCTTTTCAAAGTGTCACTCTCTGAAAATGCTCCATGCATATTAAACCAAATTGTGGTTTACTTTTAATTACCCGCAAAATACACTCAAACTGGTAATTTGATGCTAAACTGAATTGCCCAATGACTCATTTAAGCAGGTTAATGACATCGGTTTACTTTCTGCTTTAAGAAACTTGTTCTTGTCTTTTTGGCTGTCGGACTTAGTAGGCAATTTACAAACGATTATCAAATTTATAAACGGATTATTTTGGTAGATAACTCGCTATTGTAAATACACGTTATCTTTTGCGAACGTTGTGTGAAGGGGACGCTTTGTCACTGTTATCAAGCCCAAAAAACAGAGCTGGGATGAAAAATATGGAAGGTTTAAATCGTATATTTTATTTATTTTCATTTTTTATTATACCCAGATCTCATGAATATTAATGACGAGCTAATCCCCACTTAGAATTACATTTCAGAATAGTCCGCGTAAAGTTTAACAGGGACAGTCTTCTTACACACAGAGGGGAAACGTGAAAGGAATTAAAGAAAAACGCAGCCGATCCAGAAAATGAATGAAATAGGCGCAGAAAGAATCAGACTTTTGGAATCAAAAGAAAGCACCTTTGAAGAATCCGTGTCCCAAAGAAATGCCAATAAAATACGGTAACAGAAAATCATGGAGAACGCAGTGCTTCCTTAGCGGGTCCTCAAAGGGGTCGGGGAGATGCTCCGAGGGACGCTAATACGCCCACGGTCGCTTCTTTTGTTGATCTCACAAAATCAACTCATTCTAATCGAGGCCGAAGCTGAAAGCGAGCTAATGTTCAAAGCAAGTGACCGCCAGACAAACGAAATTACATTCCCCCCCACCCCACACCATAAGGAACATCTAATCAAAGGCCTAGTTTACACGGTTCCTCTATAGATCTAAAAAAGTAAGCGACATAGAAAACTTGGTTGTCGGAACTTTGTTATATGTATTATTTATATGCATGATGCAGGCATATTATGTAACATGTGTTCAATGATATTTGAATATTGTTCAATAATATTTTTAGCCAAGTTTTCTTACATAGGCCTATATACATACATACTGTGTGTGTGTTAGTCACTTGTAGCCTTAACCTTTTTGAAATTGAAAAGTGTAACAAAATTCATATATGCCATTTGACAGGCTATTTGAAAATTTGACCGAAACAAAAACGCCTTTTAAATTAAAAAAATTAGAAATTGCATAGTTTTGCTTCATTTGTTTGGTTAAACGGGGCGATATTGGTCTAAGACGTCGACATCAACCTGTTCCAAGTATCAAGATATCAAGTAGCGCTCCTTTTGTAACAAGAGAATTTGTCTAATCCCAAATTGCAGCCGAAAATTTTTTAATGCTGAGCTCGCAAAGCCTGGGATTAGAGGAGCGAGGAGAGGAGGCGGAAAAGTTTCGTCCTTTTAGCCGGCAGGATTGGAGCGGCCCTCGGATGTTGACGGCGCTTATTGAGACGACGATGCATAAAACACGATAGTGTAAGAACCTCGCACTAGAGGAACGGTAACCCCGACCAGTGGTACTTTTCTCTGCAAGCAGGGAGGATATTAGTGGGCCGATGCTTCCAAGTCCTACTGATCGACACCTGTGAGGTGAGGCGACTGCTTTGAAAGTATTACCTCCAGCAACCTGCGTCTGTTTGAAAAAATAAACACCGTTTCCGTTCTTCGGTTCGCATCAATAGCACTTTCTCAGTATTAAGTCTACACTTTGTCGAGTTGATTATTTCGATAAATTAAAACTTTTTTTAATTACGCCAGCACGACTTTTAACAGACCGTCCATAGACAGAGTATTCGCCCAGGTAAGTTTCTATTTTTTTTTACTTGGGTATTTTCAAATGCGCAATGGAGTTTTCAACCATTACATCTACTTATTTAAATTATTAAAAACTCCTCGTATTTGACATTAACCACAAATACAATGCCTGGAACATAAAATCATGTAGTTTACATTGTTGTATAATATTCAGATTAGGAAATGTAAAACTGCAAGCGTAGTTCAAAATACTTCTGTGACCAGTATTGATATGTACAAAATAAACATTTGTTATTTTTTTAATGTTCACATATTTTCAGCAGTATACATCATAAAGACAAAACGACAAAGAAAATACTTAAGAGTTTTATACGTTCAAAGACAAATTATTTACGTTAACAATACACACACACATATTTATATATAAAGAGCGTAAATTCACACACATCATTCGACTTGAAGTTAAATATAATGTAGGCGGGTTGGTTAGCGAAACATGCAACGTCCTTTCCCACGTTTAATCAATCGTGCAGGCGATTAATTGCGGTTTATTCGGCACAAGATTTCCTCCAGTGACAACTACTAAACAATAAAAATGCCGCACACGTTAGAGGACTGATACAGGTACATTGTAGTATCCGGAGAAAAAATCCGTCCAAGGGCAAAATCTGAAGCGTTAAGGTAATGTTATTCTTCCTCATGCGAAATCAAGGTATGGGGTAAATAGATGCTCTGTACAAAATGAATTGGTCTAATCGTCCTTTCTGGAATTAGTCACCAAGAATGGCTCGAACGAAAACAAAATGCGAATACTTATTAGGAAGTGAATATCTAGACTGAATTCAATTATTTGGGAAGTTTGCTAGAAGTGTTACGTTAGTATGTTTTAGAGTTTATTTTTTATATATTTATGCACACCATTTTAAAAAGCGGATTTCAAGAAAATAATGCGCTCCCCACTAAAACGACTTGAGTAGGGGGAACAGATTATTAGACAAAGTACAAATAAATAATGAAAGTCAAGTTTTAAAGATGTATCCCTCGACGTATGTTTTCTACAACTCAAATTCTTTTCTACATTTTTAAAGTCAGCAGCCTATATTTCTATCACTCACACAAAATTATGTACACACACGCGCACATACTTTTTGGGACTTAGTTAAATAGTTGGATATACATATTACTATTTTTATTTTCATGAATTTTTCCAAATAACTTTTGCGTTTATGGAAAAAAGTCATACAGTGACAATTATTTCAATTGTACTTATTCATACAGCTCAATGTATAACGAAACCATTCCCTAATAATTCTCTAAATTATTTGGATTTTATGTTGTCTGGTTTACAAAATACGATATAGTGAAATAATCCCGAGCGCCACACGAAATGAATAAACATGTAGAGTACGAAAGCGGGTTTCTTTTTTTTTTTTATTGAAGACTGTTATGGCAGTGAAATAAATAAACAAGTAAATGACCACACAAAATGACAGCTGCACCAGATGTGAACCAATATATTTGCACATGAAAGCATTTTTTTTTAAAGTGTACAATAAATATAAAACTGAAGTCATTGCGCAAATGTACATGGTCTTGATGTAGCAGTTACTTACACGTGACCGGAGTAGAGATAACGGGCAATAAATATGAATTTTTTGAGAGAACGTTTTTGCCAGCTATTCCTTACATATTAGTTGGCTGCTCGTCAAACATTTCAACTTCCGTCAATCTTTCGTCTCTCTTAAAACGATTTCTCAAGTCCGGATAACAGAAAAAGACGACTAAAAACTAAACTAAAAACCCATCAGGTTTACCCTAAATGCAACTTTGACACCCTGAAGACTTTGTACAGGTAAAAACATTTTAGGTTATTAATCTAAAGGATCAGAACTGACCCTGGTAACAATAAACGCCGCTTATACTGCTGCAGGTTGTGAATGTTGCCCGGATTCCCTCTGTATAATTGCCACCACGCCCTCCCCCCACCCACAAATACATACACACATA
>JAODKE010000068.1:7323342-7335728 GCA_026779605.1 Mormyrus hasselquistii
TGTGGGGGGCCTGGGGGTGTCGGTGGGTGGTGGGGGTTGCGGTTTGGTGGTGGTTGTGTGTGGGTGTGGGGCGGGGGGGGCGTCGCCGTATATAGGCATAAAAGCTCTCAATACAGCAGCTTACGCACCCCCACCCCAGCCCAAGGGAGGATCCCCTCCAGCCTCCTTATGTCAACATTCAAAGATAGATAAACCAAATTCAAAAGGTAGCAGTAGGCCGCCAGAAGTAGCCCCTCCCATCCCAGAGGACGTGCCCCAGTAATACCCCTCTAGTCAGTCCAGCTGCCCCGTGGCGGCCCCGGCCGGCCCTGGAACCCGCTGATACGGCTCCCCCATCCCCATCTCGATAAGGCCGGCCCCGCGTCCCCCAGCCCCTTCATCCATTGTCATGATTATCACCGCCATTGTTGCCCCTCTTTCAGGGCGGTGTCGCCAGAGCGAGACAGGCCGGGCCCCCGGGATGCGTGACTAATGGCGCAGCCCGCTGAACGTCGCAGGCGGTTATCAAGCGACACCGAGGCAGCGGCCTTCCGCCGCATACAGACAATCGCTAATGAGCTTCCCATGCACCCCCCCGCCGCCTCAAGGAGCTCTGGGATGCTCTGCCCTCGCGATTGGCCAGAAAGCTTTATCCTCCTCCCATGAAGGCTTCATTTACGAAAGCAAGCGTACGGCCTAAAGCCAGCTTTCCTCCTGTTAGCGGAACAGGAAGCAGGAACGAAGCAGAAATGTGTAGAAGTGTATTTAAAAAAAAAAACAACAAACAAACAAAAGACCAACATGAACCTAAATCATGTTGCAAAGATGTTTAATTAAATAGTTCTTTAAAGACGTGGAGCCTGGTAAGCCTACACAAGCACTTTTCCCACACTCAGCTTTTAGGGTGAGACAGCCTCATTTGTTCATAAGCCATCTTTACAAGGGTCCTCCGCTAGACTCAGCGGTCTGGTGCACCTAAATTCAGTGCCTGGGCCGCAAGACAGGGATCAGGATGTCACTGAAGCACCTTACGGAAGACAGGTCCATGACTGCTGTGCCAACCATCCTCAGGAGATGTAGAACAGGTTAGAGCCGACACTAACGAGGTTAGGGCCAAGTTTGCTGCAGTCTTTTGAAGTTTGCCGATTTCAGAACAGGCATCTACACCCACCTTTACCCTCCTGTCTAGACACATGTTGACACATAAACCTTATAAGCTACTTGGTGTGAGGCCAATTTTACCAAACATCCAATATTCTTCATGTTCCAATATAGTTCTTGAGGTTTTTCCTTTTCTGTTTTGTGTACTTTGAATTTGTTTACACCACTTTTACTTCTTTGTAGAATGTGTAGTGTCTTTGCACTTTGCCCATGTCGCTCTATATGTATGGTTCGTCTGTGCTCTATGTTCTTGCTGTTGTGTGCACCAAAAATTCCCCCTGGGATCGATAAAATCTATTTTAACCATAAACACGCAGAAGAGAGAATGGTTACCTGGAGGCCATCGGAATCAGGTCCCTCTCCCAGACCCCACGGCTCGGGGGTGGAGCCCGCAAGGGTGGATGAGTTCACGGTCTGCAACCGCACGTCCAGAAGCTTCTTCAGCTTCAGGTCTATGTGCTTGCTATTCTGTGCACCTGGAGATGATGAGCAGAGATTAAAGAGAAACGTCCACTAGGGAACCCCATAGAGATGTCCAGCGACACACCACGGCACCATGGGAATGATGGAATGGAAACCACACGGAGTAGGGAGGTGGGAAGCTGTTGGATCAGGGGACTGGGAATCCCAAACAGGAGCCATTTATCAGAAATTTAAGACGGTACGGCTGTTTACAGTCCAAATGCATGGTCTGGGGCCATCCAACAGCAGCGACCATGTGACCAAGTCATCATAGTTAAGAATAAACCTAAGTCTAAAAGATAGCAGGAATAGTAACCACACTCGTTAGGGACTAGGACACATGGTGGAGTATTCATGGTGGAAAGTCGGGAAGGAGAATAAGGATTGACAGGGACCTGACCAGCCATGCTACCCTACTGGCAATTCGGTGGGGAGGTGATTTAAAAACAAAAAACAAAACAGAAAAGGTAGCGAGAGAGAGATTCCAAACAAAACAAAACAAACAACTTAAGAGAAATGCACATATCGCACATAAAATACAGAAAAAAAATGTCATCCTTGCGCGTTTCTCAATGCAAAAAGATCTGTAGATATGAATCAGGTCTGGAAAAGACATTAAATTAAATCAATAAAACAGAAGTTGAAGTCAGACTAATAAGGGTTTCTATATGCTAGGAACAGACAAGGAAAAAGGCAACACCCTCCTGGGGCAGAAAGACACGTACGTGCACAAGCACATCCGCAGTGTGAAGACCTGCACCCCTCCCCTCCCTTTCCAGATAAGAGAAAAAAATGGAAGACGGGAAGCCAAAACATCATGCGATGACAGCTGTAGTACATGTGCTTACTGGACAGGGAAAAGGACGGGGAAGTGATCATGTGGGGCAGGTCACAGGACAGGCAGCCAGCTCATGCAGCAAGCTTGTGACGAGTCATTTACCAGGAAACACACAGTCCCTGTCTGGGTTAGTAAGATCATCCCCTTCAGCGAAGGACAGGCCAGAAGCTTCCACAGGGTTAGTATCTAAAACAGCATCTGCATCATCACCATCCTCCTCCTCCTCATCCCCATCATCAACATTATTCTGTTCTTCGCCAGCACTCCCTTTTTCCTCCAAATCTGTAGCAACAGAGAAAGCAGAGAGCCGCCTGAAGACTGAGGGAGGAGAAGAGCAGGCAGGTTAGCTCCAGCCCTGTGACACGCTACCGAGCAGCTAGCCATGCGTTAGTCAGCATACACACGGCTCACACTCCCGTTTTACACAAAGCAAATGTCACAGATCCAGATGTTGATATTAAGTCAGCTGAATGTAGGTCTTGTTCCCAGCTCAAAACCAAGGAAATAAAACTTGGAAAGCAAAGCGGATAAATACCTTGATGTTCCACCTTTTCAAAAGGGTTATAAAAAGTTCATCTTCCAAGTGAACGAGTCACGATAAATCCAGTTCTTACCAAAGAGACTGGCTGCCTGGTATTTAGTGAGGTAACGCTAATTAACCAAATGCGCTGTGACTCGTGAATGCCTGTTGGTGAGCAGGCCGCCTTCCCAGAATGCTGTGCTACGACCCATGAGCGGAACACCAGACAGCAGAGATTATGCATTCTATTCTACTCTGGTCTTCAAGTGAATCCAACCTACAGTTCTCTCACTCATGCCGCCGTTTAACAAGGTCCAAAATTAGTGAAAATCAAAACCCAAAATGACATCGGGGACCATACTGCCAGTTACAAAACACTAGTTTCCTCTCAGCCTTTGCTCTCCCCGACAATTTTTCTGTGTGGTACTGATAGGTCCATTATCAGCAAAGACTGAGGTGTGAGTCCATTACACGATAAAAAATAGAGAGGATGCAGGCTATAAAAAAGACAGTATTAGTAATGCATATAAATACTTCAAATTCATTAAGTTTAAAGTTTGAGTAAATTCTCACTTATTCTGCTGACCTCATTTATTTCTAGTAGGTAAATGAACTCCAAAAAAGAACAGAAATTAAGTATTTCAATTTCAGTCTCTATTTGAGTCAGCAGAAGTGCAGAGGTCAGCTTTGGCAGGGTCCGACAGCCTGTTCCCCTGTGTTCGCAAGTCTGGCAGAGGCCTGCAGAACATCATGAAAATGGTTCCATTTCGTGCCAGTAAATGGTTGCAGTCGCGAAGATGCAGAAATTTGACAGGATGAAGCAAGAGCACCTTACAGGCAAGCGGGCCGTCCATGGACAGGTGCGTACGTCGCGTTTGTGTTTGTACGGTACGTATCAGGGTGTGCACGCGCGCCGTCTCTGTGTGTGATACGGGTGCCCTCACCTCCAGCAGGCCGCAGACGCGCCCTCAGCTTCTCCGCCCCGGTGTCACCGTACAGAGGCAGCTCCGCCATCCGCACGCCCGACCGCGCCTCTGCTATGAGCTGCCGGGCTCGCTCCCTCAGCTGCCGGCGCCTCTCCTCGTCCCGCTCCTGTGAAAGCGGACACGACGGTGGCGGTGAGTTCCCACCTCAAACTTCCGCCAGTCTCTCCGGGGCTCATTTTCACACTGTGTTCTCATTGGTCGGGGCAACGGCATTTACAGCATTTTAAAATAACTTCATTATGACAATAGGAGAGGCTGTATAACAATCTACTAGGCCTCACAAGAGAGAGCATTAGACTTGATCAGATAAGCATATATAATTTTCAATGGTCAGTTTTAGATTCAGTGAAAACAGGATAGCAGTATGAGGCATTTCCTGTGGATACTGGGGATAGAATTCATGGTGCAAACCCCTGAAACCAAGAAAGGGGGGGGCATTCCCAAGCTGCCCGATTATGACAGAAATGACTCCCCCTGAAGTACCTGCACTAGTAGTGCTTAGCGATCTTTTTCCCCCATTAAAAGCTCCCTAATACGCAAAAAGGCCCCCAAGCACACGGGGGCTCTGATCGTTATCATTTTGCCCGTTGGGGAAAATTTGCATTTTTAACTATGCGTATTCTATAATGCTGATGACTCTTCCACTCTGTAGGATCCCTGCAATCCAGCTTAAGAATCATCCATTAACAAAACAAACCAAGAGGAAAAAGAGAAAAACTAATTAGGCACATTTCCTCCATTGCCATGCAGACAGTCTGTTTGTGGCCATTGTCTAAGCCCACAATGAGGCAAAATGTAAATGAGGCCACTGGGTACATCCGCCTCATAGCGGCCTGTTTATAGCCATAAGCCCAGGGGCTGGAAGTCAATCGTCAGGGGGGCTGAGGCCAATCTAAAGCTTTGCAAAGGGCGGGTTATAGAGAAGCAAGCAAAACCGCTCCGGAGGGTGGGCGGAGCCTGACAGGCCCCTGTCTCGCGGCCATATCTGTGGACGCAGTCCAGATCTGCAAGCGCGCATGTATGTGGACAAGTACGAACATGAACTTGCTGATATGTGTGTGTGTGCGCGTGCGCACAGGGACACAAGTGCATACAGGTGGGGTGTGTGTGTGTGTGTGTGTGTGAGAGAGAGAGAGAGAGAGATCACCACTCCCACCAGAATTATCACTCTAGGGCACAAGTTCCTAAATCTCACCTGTTAGCACAAGCCACATAAAACATTAAACTTCGGTAAAAAACGAGCAAATGATTCAAAGGCATCAACAAATTCAAAAGCAAAAAAAGAAAAAAAAACAAAAAAAAATTAGAAGCACTTGCCCAGAGGGAGACATGCTCTTATTCACAGGAATTAACATTGCGCCAGTGTATGGATGTACCCTTTTTATTAATTAATGCATCCTTTTTTATTTCTTATTATTTGTCCAACAGCTTTGCCCTCAAAACCACTTTTGTTATTCTAAAACCAATCTAGGGTGGGTAACAGTCATTGTCTGACATGCCCCATAATCATAGCAAACAGAAGCTTTAAATCCAGCCAGTAAATGCTGCACAAACAGGACAAAGGTTTCCCAGCTTAGAGTGTCTTTTTCCAGAACTGAGAATATCTGTTGACGCTACAGTCTCGACGCTGTTACCACCTGGCAACTATATCCACAAACCCCGGCTCTCCCTCTGCTTCAGATGGGTGGATCGGGAATGAGAATGTGACCATTCACATCAGAGGAGGAAGAATTGGAGGGGGGGGGACTCAAAACTACCCTAACCCTGCCCATTTCCTCAAAGTACACCCTCTCGTTCGGCAGTCAGCCCATCAATCAGGTGCTAATTAGCATTAACACCCAATCAGGCAGCTAGACAGGGGCTATATCCCAGTGATGGCCCACTCACAGGCAAACTGCAGTGAAAGTAAATAAAAATGAATGACAGCAGGAGCCCCCCCCCCAAACTTATCACCCCTTGCCAGACGGCGGACCCGGATCAATGCGAGCGAGCCAAGATCGATGCATTTGATAAAGAAAACTGTACACGTTATCAAAGGGGTTGCAAACAGGAATAATTACGCTTCTGAAAATCGCATGGCGATGACACTGCAAAGGGCGATAATGAAACCTGATAGCGGGGACTGGCGTGAAGAAATTCCGCCACACGGCCCACAGGCCATTGGGGAGGGGGGAGGGTAAAAAGTAATAAATTAATAACTGCTCACTTTTATTAAGTGTCGGGAATAAGAGTACTGGTCAGACTTGTCCTTCAGGAAGATGACATTTAAATGTCAAATGCGGTAATTAAAATCTCAGACTTTTGGGGGGGGGGGGGGGGGAGCATGTAAATAAGCAAACAGAGTTACATGGTACACGCAGTTTCAGTATTAGCGCAACCAGTCACCACAGTAAGGGAGCCCAGCACAGGCTGATCAGTATCTGTAATGGGGGGGAAGAGCACCCGTCTACAGGTTAGCTAGCCCCACCCTCAGATGCCCGACAGGAGGGAGGAGAAACGACTGTGAGCACATGTGCTTGTGCGCGCAAACCGATGCTGGTAACCAAGGTGCACATACAGCATTTTTATAGAATGGTTTCTCCGCCTTTGAGGATGATACTGGAGAATGATCTAAAACCGGCCAACCAGATGCACCAGAGCGCCAGCAGGGAAGCCGGTTTACGCCAGAATGGGATGCCGAAGAACTATGCCAGCCGGGACTACAGCGGTTATTTTTAATAAACCCAGACATAACCCTGCCCATTAAAAGGAATTTGAAAGTTTAATGACACGAGAATGATTAATGTACTGGCCACTTTATTGGGTACAGCTTGCTAGTACCAGGTTGGACCCCCCTTTTGCCTTCAGATCTGCCTTAATTTTTCGTGGTGTAGATTAAACCAGGTGCTTGAAACACTCCTCAGATATTTTGGTCAATGTTGATATAATAGGATCACAAAGATGCTGTATATCTGTCAGCTACACCTACATGATGTGAATCTCCCAATCCACCACATCCCATAGGTGCTCTATGGGGTTGAGATCTGACAATTGTGGAGGCTATTTGAGTGCAGTGAACTCATTGTCATGTTCAAGAAACCAGTCTGAGATGATATGAGCTTTATGACACGACACATTATCCTGCTGGAAGGAGCCATTAGAAGATGGGTAACACTGTGGTCATAAAGGAACAGACATAATCAGGAGCAATACTACACTGAAACAATGCTGAATTGGTACTAAGGGGCCCCAAACTGTGCCAAGAAAATATCCTCAAAACTATTACACCACCAGCCGGAATTACTGATACCAGGTAGGATGGATCCATGTTTTCATGTTTACAGCAAATTCTGACCCCACCACCTGAATGCTGCAGCAGAAATCATGACTCATCTGACCAGGCAACATTTTTTCAATGATCATTGTTCAATTTTGGTGAGCTGTGACCACTGTTGGCCCAGTTTCCTGTTCTTAGCTGACAGGACTGGCACCCGGGGGGGTCTTCTGCTGCTGTAGCCCATCTGCTTCAATGTTTGATGTGTTGTGCATTCAGAGACTTTTGGATACCTTAGTTGTAACGAGTAGTTATTTGAGTTACTGTTGCCTTTCTATCAGCTTGAACCAGTCTGGCCATTCTTCTCTGACCTCTGCCATTAATGAGGCTTTTTCACCTGAAGAACTGCCGTTCACTGGATGTTTTCTCTTTTCCAGCTGATTCACTGTAAACTCGAGAGATCATTGTGCGTGAAAATCCCAGTACATCAGCAGTTTCTGAATTCTAATTCTATCAGCTTGTCTGGCACCAACGACCGTGCCACATTCAAAGTCACTTAAACCAGCTTTCTTCCCATACTGGTTGTTTGATGTGAACATTAACCGAAGCTTCTGACCTGTATCTGCATGATTTCATACATTGTGCATGCCCCCTGCTGTCACGATGTCACATATGGGTTAGATGCAGAGGCACACATAAAAAAGTGGCCAATGAGTGTAGAAATGTATAAACAGCAGCAGCAGGGTTTTCAACAAGGCACAAAAAAGTAGAGATGGTGGGGGGGTTGGGGGCAGTTTGAAAGTCAGTGATGGCCTCACACCAAAGATTACCAGCACTTAGGAGGTCAGGACGGTGTGTGTGTGTGTGTGTGGGGTGGGGGGTAGAAAAGGTCTCGTCGGCAAACATCAAACATGGCCCAATTAAACTAATCATCACAGCCCAGTGAGCAGGAGGAAGCTCACCTGGCCCCGCCTGTGCTCCAGCATGCCCCCCCCCCCCCATAGCACCAGAGGCACTAGCTGCTGTAATTACCCTGGCTAAGTGTCAGCAAGACACTTTCCCAAGACAGGCCCTTTAAATGTACAGAAACACAATAATAAAAACAGAAGACCTAAATCAAAGGCAAGTTCTAACAGTGAAGCTAAGGGCAGCAGGCAGAATTACGATGGAGAGCTACAGCACATATTTTGGGGGGGGGGGGGGCAAATGAGGGAGTTTTTTTCAGGCTAAAGTCGGAGGAACGAGGTGGGGTGAAGGTTAAGGGGGCACTGGGGCTTGTTTTTTTTGGTAACTGTTCACTAATTACAGATTTTCTTGTTGCTGGGGGGGCGTGACATTAGAGGGAATGAGGCTAAGAGTCCTAATAGGGTATGAAGCCCACCTAGGAGGTTCAGTTCAGACCGAAGTATAAAACAATTAGCTGCCGATGCTGTGCTGCCACAGAGGGCCCCCAAGCCCCGGCACTCAGCGGGAGGGCAGGGCGTGCGACGCGGCACAATTAGGGAGGCTAAGGAGCTATGTGGCGGGGACGTCCACTAGGGAACCAAACCTCCTCTCACCACCATGGCCGGCTGGCCATCAAACCTCAAAAGATCTGCCTTCTGAGGATGACCTGCAGGTATGTGAGCACCAAACTGCAGGTCACCACCCTGTCTGTTACAGTGACCCTACAGCTAAGCATTGATCTCCCATCTTCTCTGCCCTAAAACACCCCCTTGAATGCTCCATCCCAGGAAGACGACATTTAAAGCTAAGACAACCACAGACAATCCCTCCCACTGCTGCCTGCACCATCGATTCTCCTCCCTCAGACATTACATCCATTGTCCTAAGGCAATGAAGTTAGATATAATTTAATTAAATCATTTTTTATGCATGCTGAATCACAAGTGTTGGCTACTTAGAGGGACACTGCGCAGTAAGCTTGCTCGCTCAGTTCCAGCAATCAAAACAAGACGATCGACTAATCTAATCTAAATCACCCACAATTATTGGACGAGAGAGGCGGGGTCCCTTTGACTGACATGTCCTAATAAACCTGAAAGATGGGATCTTGTGCAGTATTAACTACCTCATTAGCAAGGCGTCCTTGACAGCAAAGTGCCCTGCACGGCATCACAGCCCTGCGTAGGAATGGCAGACTGAGCCCGTCACCACATGGGGGCGACGCAGAGCACACTACTGTGGTCCAGCAGCCAATGTGAGAGGTCAGGAGAGTCTAATCTCATTCAGGTTTTTGAGGGTTACACTCAAATCCGGCATGAGCTAAGATCTAGGCCTGCTGGCTTCCACTTTAGGAAAAACAATGCAAATAACCTCTCAAAATTGCAGTCTCTACTTTTTTTTTCTTTAATTCAGCAAAAGGAGACAAGTTACTTGAGGATGGAACCCAGTTAACACAAAATCCAACAACGCTGCTCTAGTGTTATAAAAAAAAAAAAGTAACAAAAGCATAGTTCTCAAACAATCCTTCAAACTCATCATCAATGTGCATAGAGATATAACTGGCTTAGACAACAGTGCTTTACTATGAGGTGTGGAGAGACAGGGGAGGCTAGCAAATACTCTCAGTGAAAGGTCCCTCCTAGACAGAGTTAAAACAGGGAACTGGGGGAGGAGGGCGGCAAACAGTCCGAGTGTCACACTTGGAAACCTTCCTTGCTCCATTTCCTCAGTCTCTCATGCAGAGAGACCCCCAGCTCCACGGGAGCCTGATGAGCCCTCTGTCACCCACCCCCCCTCCCCTCGCCACTGGCACCATGTGCCGCATCCAAGCTGAGGGGCTCGTCACTGGAGGCTCGGTGCTTAATGGCACATTAGGCTAATCACTCTAATGGCTGGCGGTTGCAGTGCAGTGCACATTAAGCGTGACAGTAGAGGATGCACTGGGCCTTTCTGCCAGCCCCCCCAACGGAGAAAACGCGGCTGACTCCGCGCCCCGAATACGACTGGGACTACTGCACTGGCACCCGGCGGAAGAAGCCAGGCCACACACAAGCGCCCAGAACAGACTCCCAGTGCAGACCGGTGTGTGTGGTGCACAGGTCACGCACTCACATCGACAACGTGCGTGGGCCGTGGGGGGGCGCAGGACAGTGTGGCGAAGCCCGGCTGCTTGCTGCTGGCCTTCATGGCGGCGTCGCGCCGGGCCTGCTCCAGGAGAAGCCGGGCTCTTTCCTTCAGCTCCTCCTGGCGAGACTGTGCCTTCTGCGGGGGCAGAGAGGAGGGAGGGCATCCTGGGACCTTCTTCAACAGCATTTTCACTCACCGACCTCATCTCGTCATTTGTCCAATAACAAAAAAATTGAAATTTAAAACCCCTCAAGCCCCATTTTTCTGTAACTGGGAAATTAAATATTTATTATTAATTGGGGGAGGGGAGGCAGGGGTCTGGACCACCTCAGTTATCATCATCATCATCATCATCATCATCATCATTCGAAAGCTCCCCTAACTACTTCTACGATTAGTTTTGTCTTCACGCATACCATTTCCTGGGGGTGTTTTCCTGTTATTATTTATTATTGTAATATTGCAGAAGAAATTTTATCTTAGAGAGGACTGTAGGCTTGTGAGTTTAAGAACCAATTCAGAGTTCTGTGGTTCAGCCAGACTCACCTTCTCCTCGGAGACATTCGTCATGGCGACGGGCGTCACCTCCTGAAACAGAAAGCCCCGGCAGGGTGGGACGGGGGGAGGAAGTTCTGTCAGAGCCAGACGTTTTCATTTCCAGCAGTACCATGGCCCGTATCTTGACGTTTTGGCACAGAAATGTGGAATGTTGCTATTTACGGGGGGAAAAAGAAATCCATCCCTGGCTCATGCAACTCGCAACCGAGGTAAATGACGGCTGGCGTGAGATAGACCACCTCCCCCCACCTCTGGGGGCCACTATCAGCCAGTCCATCGGCAGTAATCCACGTGCAGGCGTGGCTGGCGCATGCCTGCGGGACACGCGGCCTACAGATGGAGCAGACTCATTCTGCGGCCGCGCTTCACTACTCGGGAATGACATAGGAGAAATCCATCGAGGCTTTAAGCTTATCGCCGACGTGACTAGGGGATCTAAACGCTCAGCTGACAAGCAGCCTTCGATCTGGGGATGGGGAGTCAAGCTCCTATGAATGTTGGTGAAAACATTACTGGGAGCGGAGAAGTAAAATATCACCCAGTTTTTGTCTGTGAGGACACTTATGGGATTACCTGTATCTAGGAAATTACCCCGCCCTATAAGCTGGCCTGCTGAGTTACTCACATCCGGGAGATTACCTGCGCACTGCGCTGCCCGTCGACTTGCTGCTGCACCTGGCCGTGTCCGTCACCCGTAGGCTCCGCCCCCATGTGCTGTAGGCACGCCCACTTTGGCTTCATAAGCTCGGCATCTTTGTTGTAGGAGAGGCCCAGCTTTAGCGGCGACGGCGGTGCTGCCCTCTGGGTGGGTGAGCCAGGCTCCGCACCTTTGCCATTCGCCTCCCCCAGTCCCCCTCTCCCCCTCTCGACCTGGCTCCCAGGAAAGGCCCCTTCCGGAAACGGCTTGTCCTCCTCAGCCCTCAGCTGCTGGTTTCCCTGGTCCGAGGTCTCCCCCTTCGGCATCCTTGGCACTGGATGGGGTTGCGGTATGTCAGCGCCGTCGCTCCCTCTGCTAGCCAGAGAACCAAGAGCCGGCTCGGGTTCGGCACAGAGGTCAGAGGTTCTGGCCTGAGGGGCCGATGAGGGAGATTCGATGACAGAGGCAGAGCTTTGCAGGGGTACAGTGCAGGTCCGCTCGACACTGGGCTCTCCTGCAGACACGGTTGCCAGAGATGCAGCCGTAGCCGGGACACACGGCGCAGACTCCTCGCCGACCTGGCCAGGCCCGTCGACAATGCTGCCAGCAGACTGCGCATCACTGTCCCGCCTCAGGTCATTCAGCTCGGCGTAGAACTTGTCCTGACCGATGGAGCTGTCCGTGTCAGTCTCAAAGTCGCCCACCTTGTACGTGCTGCGACTGCTGTTGGCCTCAATCTGCACCACGTTGAGCTCCTCGCCACTAAAGTGCGCCCGGATCTGGTACAGGTACGTCATGACGGTCAGCTTGTCAGGGATGGCCAGCAGCACCATATCCGAAGGCTCCAGCAGCCGTGAGATACCGAGGCGGGCGAAGCCGTCGTACGCCTTTGGGGGAAAGCAGAGCAGTTTGTCAGGGTG
>JAODKE010000068.1:7341788-7372546 GCA_026779605.1 Mormyrus hasselquistii
ATCACTACCCGGTCTGCGTGTACGCTTCCTTACATGAAGGAGAGTAGGATGGACGGTGCTTCCGAGCGGGGGGGGGTGGTGGGGGGTGTTGTGGGGACAGAACGCCACCGCAATGCAGGCCGCTCGCGATGCTAATCCCTAATGTACGGCGGCACGGAATAACGTGTAAGATGTAGCTCTGGGTTGCCGTGATGAGAGGTGGGGGCCGTGAGCGGCGTTTTCCCACGCACGCGCTAGTGAACGTTGGCTCGATTGATGTCGCCAGGAGGGGGAAAAATTATATATATATAAAGTAAAAAAAAAAAAAAAAACACACACCCACGTCGGGCTGTTTGATCCAACAGTCAGAAAACAGGCATTCGTTCAAACGCTGCTTTAACCATGAAAGAGTCATTACTAGCAGGACAAACAAATGTAGCTAAACATATGCGTGACAAAAATGTACTACAGCACTGAGAACAGCTTCCATTTCAGCCAAAATGCATCTATCGCCATTCTGCTGACAAAACAACATATTCCATAACATTTTTATTTAAAAAAAAATTTAAAACTAAAAAAAAACTAAAAAGACTTTAGAAAAGGCATCTAAAATTGTGAGACACTGATTGAATTAAAATGTTCCCTCTGTTGCCTTTGGGTAGATCTTTGATGAGGTAATCGGAGACGCAGTTACAAAACTCCAGTCTTTGTGTTAAAAAAATATGCCATCTACAAAACTGGATCAGTGCACAGGACCAGCTCCTGCAGTGAAGGATAATCAGGAAAACACCCCTATACACTGAAGGCTGGATGCATCAACTGGAGTGTGAAGAGTGATCGACGTTTTCTAATAGGGGCCCATTAACAGCAGAGCTGGGGGTTGACCCAGAGTCTAGCTCTCACTGATGCACGAGACCTTTTCCTCAGCAGTTCTTTTTGCCCACAGAATTAAAGTGGACCATCAAAGCTGTCCTGAAGGCTTGTCACTCCCTCCGTCGGCACTCAAGCCAAAAGCCCTGAAGGAGAATGAAGCTTTCAAGCGGCGGGGCCGGGGCACGCCGCAGTCACGTGGCGCGGACGGATGCCAGCAGCCGCCACCGTGCTGCCTCTGGCGCCGGCACCTTGGTTTGACAGCATAGCTATGATTGGTCGGGCGTGGCTTTTCAGTGCTCGTGGGCGGGTTGGGACTCGGGCATGGCGCCCAGGTTACGGCTCCCCACTAGGTCCGGGGACTGAGGGATGTCATGTTGGTAAGTACAGAGAGTAACGGGGGGTTAGGGGAGTATTCACTATCTAATGGAATGGCAAGGATGCTCAAGCAAGCATATTAAGGCTAGCATCAAGAGGCACTACGAAGGCAGCTCAGGCGCTCGATTACCCACAAGCATGCCAGCCCTGGCTCGTCCTTGGGCCATCAAAGTGGCCTAAAGGAACCAGATATGTGGGATTCAGCTCCCAGAAAGGTCCTGATAATCTTGCACAAGGCGCTTAAAACTGAACCGCTTCGGTAATATCCAGCTGTATAAAAAGATTAACTCTACAATTATAAGCCTTGTAAGCCACTCTGGATTACGGCTCCGGTTAAGAAAATAACATAATAGGATGAATAGGAAGAGCACTTGTGGAGGAAACTGGCCGGCTGACATGGTTCCCAGTTAGGATGCAGCCTGCTCTCAGGCCAGTGGTGCGGTGGAGTGTCCCGGCAGAGGCATGCCTCTACGACAAGCTGACCGTGGAACTCAAAGGGTCAGGCGAGGGAGCCATTTACACGATGATTAAAGGTTATTATTGCTGCTGCTGCCGCACGCCAATCATGCTAATCAAGCCAATGAGCAACATCAAAGAGCTGCAAGATCGTACACATTTGTGAGACATCTTTGTCTTTCACAAGCAAGGTGGGGGGACTACATTTGATTCAATTTAATTAAAAACAAGTATTCTGCCAGTAAGGAGGACAGGGGAATGGGAGACGGATGGGCCTGGGTAAGGGGATGCCAAGCTCCCCCCCTCAGCTATCACTAGCAACAAGGGATAATATTGATCTCCTGGGACCCCCCCCAACCTGGGTTTAGGGCCACACACACCTGTGCGCTGGGCCAGGATAAGCCCAGATTAAGCTAAAGTTACCCCTCTCTCTCCCTGCCCCACCATGTCATTCAAAACCACGGCAAGCAACCGCTCTCCACACAAAGCACCTTTTGGCCTCTCCCTAATAAAAGCCATTAGCTCCGAAACATCAAACACAGAGGATTATGGGATTTTCGAAATTCGCAGGCCAAGGACTTCCTCACTCAAACAGGTACACTTCCCGGAAACTGCACTAAGATTCATTGTTGTTTTCGTCTTTTTTTTTGCCGAGCCTATTCTGCAGCCTCTCCGTGAGCAATGCAGTAATCCCAAGCAGCAAAAAACACTGGACACAAGAAATCGCGAGCTTTTAAACCCCTTTGAATACTAACAACTCAAGCTCTCTCTCTGCAGGTACTCAGAAGACCTGGACATTTTGCCTTGGCTCTGCATGCAGATTTTTGG
This sequence comes from Mormyrus hasselquistii, assembly GCA_026779605.1. Lineage (NCBI taxonomy): Eukaryota > Metazoa > Chordata > Actinopteri > Osteoglossiformes > Mormyridae > Mormyrus > Mormyrus hasselquistii. The sequence continues at coordinate 7,344,300 of JAODKE010000068.1, forward strand.
CACTGATAGTTCTGTGACACCAGAACAGCAGCTATTCCAAGGCTTGGAACCAGACTGGTGCTTTGTGATGTGAAAGCATAGATCATTTAATGAAAAGTATGAGCGATCAAAAAATGGCAAAGCTTGACAGAGACTGTCAGGAGGGCAGAAGTTCGCAGTTAGCTTTCCGGCAACATGGAATTGGTGAAAATCCAGAAACAGCAGTCTGACTAGTCATGGCTGTAGGGAAAGATGGGCGCATTGGTGCATGTGCAGACACACACGCGCACACACACACGCACACACACACGCACACGCACACGCACACGCACACACTTCATGTATCTTTATGGGGACTTTCCATTGGTTTTTGTGGCCATAACCCTAATGCAAACTATGACAATCTTAATCCCCCATCCTAGTCCTAAAAGTCATTGTCTGCCCTAGATCTGAAACCACCATTGGCTGATCAGCAACACACACAACAAGGAAAAAGGGAATAAAAATACAGGGGACAAAAGAGAAAAAGCTGAGTCACCTTGCTTTGCTTGAAGGGTCCACACAGAAGGGCACATTAGAGACCCTAGAGGCCTTCTTACCCTGGTGGAGTTGGAGAATACGCAGTATTTACTCCCATCTTCTCATCCACCGCCCACCACTAGCTCTGCAGAGCCACCAAGAGAAATGCTTACGCAATTCACACACCAAATTAATGTTAATTCCATTAACTGATTTTTACCTACTGCATTGCTGGGGGAAATAAACAAATAAAGCTGCAAAATGAAAGAAAACCGTGTTGGCACCCAACATCAAAGTTCCCAGAGCGTTCAGTTCATTTGGGATGCACCACATATGTAAATACCTCTTTATACATGCTCACAAACAGGAGAATTTTAAAAATTCCACAAAAAAGATTTCCATTTCCCATCTGCCAATGTCATTGCAATATACTGTCAACAGGGGGCACTGATGTAGAACAGATGGTAACCGAACTTCTATGAGTGGCCGTCAGGCAGGAAATACTGCATTCACAGCCATGCATGCTGCTGACCGAAATGGCACAGTGCATTAGGATGAGAACCCACACCTTCCGACTGCATTAAACTTGCCAAAACAAACAGCTCTTGCAAAACATTCAAACACAGAACGGCCCGTGGGAGGGATTAGGGAGAATCATCTGCCTTACTACTGCAGCGTCGCACCAGGGCCTGGAGCTCCGTCGTCTCCTCAGGCCTCAGACAAGTGGCCTGGCCTCACCCCAATCTGAAGTGTTGACGGACCAGTTCGCTTACTCTGGATAGCAGGACACTTTGCACACGATGGGTTCAAGTCCCAGTCCTGATCGAGCTTCCTGGGTGAAAAACTTTAATCTCATTTAGTCACCAGAGCGATAACTGCACCACAAGGCCGTCTGAACAGAAGCAGGGATGGAGCGCTACTAAACCCACAGATCCACCCGGGGCAGCATGGCGTGTCAGATGGAAGTGGAAACAAGGCTGGACTTGTGGAGTGGAATTTTACCCGATGCGACTCACTGTTTTACGTAGGATTTCACAAGAAATTGAGATGTTAATGAACTAGATCAGCTAAATGCTGGAAATCAGTGTTCTCTTTCTGCGTAGCTCATATGATTCATCTATGAATGTCCAGGACTGTGAACTTGAATCCTGTACTTAATACGTTTCAAAAAGCACATCTGCATGATGTTTAAATCCACACAATATTCTATAAGCCAGTGCTTAGCTTTGAGTGTCCGGGCGCTGCTTCAGTCCTCATACCGCGTCACTCACATCCCTCTCCATCACCACATCGAAAAGTTTCAACCAACTGGCACCTGGCTAGTTCAACCTTCTGAACATCTGCACCATAAATGAGGGGGTGGACGGATGAATAACCACATGGCCGCTCCCCGTACCATTGGATCCCACTTATTCTTTGCATGGTAAAAGGGATTAGACTTTGACGAGGTATGGGAAGACTTGTAGACGAAATGGCATGACCAGATAAGGCAGACGATATATCAACACTGACCGAAGTTTCATGCTAAAGCCTGGGAGAACGTTGGTCCCCAAAGATATGCAGCTCACCTTGGGAGAGGAAGAGGCCAGCTCCTGCCTCACACCTGCAAGACCACCCGCCACTTTCTCGGGGGGTGTATTTGGTGTCGGGGACGTAGGGGCGACTGCGGGGGCTACAGGGGCCTTCCTCTTGGTTTTCACCTCCAGAGTGGGGGTCAAGGCTTGTGCTGGACTAGAAGTCCGGGGCTCATAAAACGGATTGGACCTGCGACAGGAAGACAGTGTGGGGACCAGGTTCATCAATCAGGTGCAGAAAATTACAGAAACAATAGACAAGTGTCATAGGGTAAGATGATGATGGTGGCGGTCAGTCAAGTACATACTCATCCAGCTCCTCCTCATCCGCCGGAGCAGTATGGGCGTACAGGTACTTGCTCATGTCCACCGGATGCACATTCTTCTTGCTGGGTTTTGGCGGTGACTGCTCAGCCTTGGAGGTGTCCGGTTCTAGGTCCGTCTCATCGAAGGGGTTCCCGTATTGCGACGAATTGATTTCTGGCTCGTTGAATGGGTTGGTGGGATCCTGGTCATAGACGATTTCCTCATCCTTCTGTCTGGCTTGGGGCTTGGAGATAGACTCTGTGAAATAGATTACGAACAGAAACTTAAGAGTGTCTGCAAACGTGGTGTGCTGCCAAGTCAGTCACTGGCCTGTTTCTGAAGCAGAGACAGACATTTGACGTTATTTTAAAATCATCTGAAGCCGCCTCATTCAACAGCTATAGCTTTAATTTAAAAGAGCATATCTAAACAAACAAAAAAATGAACAGACATGTCATGTCAACTTACATGTCTTGCCAGGACCTGAAAAGGCTAACAAGTCTCAGCCCAACGTTCTCATGGAGAACAAGCATAACGCCTTCAACGTGAGCCTGGTCCATGAACGGCTTGGTCATCACGGGCGACGAGGAATGTCACCCAGAGCGATCGGGGACCGTTAAAGAGCTTGATGAGTGTCAGGCTTTCATACAGTGACACCCTCATCAAATCGCTTACAAAAATATAACAAGCTGCCAGAAAGCGAACCAAGCCTGCCAGGTGTGGAAAATCCTGTTCACTGCTTTTAATTGTGAAATTCCCAGAACAAAGAAAAACACCTGCTTAGCAAGTGATTTCAATATTTGGAGGGGGGGGGGGGGCTACAAAGCTAGGGCCACCAAGCAGACTAACACTGAAGAACCACGATTATTTAGTGAAAAAAACACACCCGCCTCCAAGCAAGCACCTCCTCATACCTTCCTCGTCTGGGTCCCCAAAAGGATTTAGCTCGGAGTCCGCGGGGTCTTCGAAGGGATTGGTGGCCATGCTGCGGTCACCCTGGTCATCGTCCTCCAGGAAGTTTAGCTTGCTGATGAGCTCTGCAGCGATTGTTGGCAAACGATAGCAGCATTAATTAATCAGTAAGCAGCCAACCAGCCAAAGAGGTCAATTCACACGACCCAACAGGAGACATGGCTCCTACACAACACATCAATGAACAAAAATAATAATAATAATAATAATAATAATAATAATAATGAGCAGCAAAAATATATATATATATAAAAAAAAATTAAATCTACACTTTGGAGTGAACCATTTCAGCAGCAGTACAGCCAGAACAAGCCCTATTTGCCAAGTTCCTGATGGGAGACTCTACCCTCTTCCACCCCTGGAGGGAAAGCAGAGTTACAGCCCAACACCTGGAATCCCAAAAGGCCCAGCCGCCGTCACGGGACAGTGCCGCACTCTATCTGGCCCTCAAGTGCCTCGAGCCAGATAAGGAGGTGTGGCATTCCACTTCACAGCTGGGCCACTGCGTTCTGATCCATGTTTGGCCATTGACACTGACACAGTACACCTTCTTATATTCACCATCTATTGTAGCATAAAATACCCATAGGGGTGTTTGTGCGAGACTAATTGGTCTATTATTAATACCTAATGACAGCAATACAAAATTATAGTGATTGACCACTCCCATTTTCTCCCATTAAGCCATTGTCTTCAGAGAGCAGGAAACGTAATGTTTATTCGACCGTTAAGTGAGGATCTTTGGATTTTTTCCCACTACAGCAGCCAGCTGAGAAAATAGATTAAAAAACTTTTGTTTTTAAAAGTCCAAATACACACAGGTATCTTTTGCAAACCACTTTCCAAAATACTTGCTACAAGAAACTAAGTATCCATGTTCAGGTACTCTAAGAAAGAGGTGTGAGTTTTGTTTTTGGTGGTCAGGGGTTCACTACAAACTGCAGAGGAGCAATATGCGGGGAGGGAACAAAACAAAAATGCAAACAAGGATGATAAGAACAACAACATCAGCGACCACAGATGGAGAAAAGGAAAATCAATGCAGCTTATCTGAGCGCGAACAATAAAGAATGGATCAGGCAGCACGACCACACCACTACAAGCACGGGCGAGATACCAGAGTGACACGGAAGGGGAGGGTAGAAAAAACCTCAAAGACCTTCAGAAGAACTGGCTGACTTAGCGGCCGGCTTATTAGGCCACTTTAGGTAGTCGTCGGGTTCCTCATGCGAGCTGCTGAGCGCAGTCAACTGGTTTACTATTTCTGCAAACGAAAAGGTGGCCGGGAGAAGAATGAGCCATTGGGAACAGGAGCCGCACACTTCACCCCCCAGGAACCCCCCCAAAGACACCAGCACAGTGTTGCATGGAGGTTAGTCTGCGCCATTGCTTGTCGGCAGAACAGCAAGAGCTGTCGATCTCGACACGGAGCAGCAGCTCAGTTCCATGTAATGCAGCAGCATGGAGTTCCGTGGGTGGGGTGGGGGGGCCGGGCGCAGGAGCAGCAATGCAGCAAGTTTCACGCCTACCTGCCCAGCAATGCATGAAATATCTAAGCATCTTCAACCAACTTACTTGTGGGTTGACAAAGGCAATGGCATCACACTATTTAGTGCTGGGTATTTCAAGTCCAGAAACTACAATTCTAGACCAAGATTTTGTTTCTACCAACCAGCTGAGCATAAAGAGTCAGTCACAAAGTGCTCAGCTGGTTGGTAGAAACAAAATCTTGGTCTGGAATTGTAGTTTCTGGACCTGAAATGCCCAACACTGACAATATTCATACTCAGGATCAGCAGTGAGGTCATTCAACGTGTTTATCCATGAGGATTCTGGATTTCTGCAAGCTTTTAGCATGCATTGGTTCTGCAACTGAAGAATGGTATAATCTGCAACTCTGGGCTGACAAGCCAGGCAACCGGTTAACTTGACCAGGGAAGCACTGCACTCTGGCACTCCAGGCCTCTCCTTACCTGTGATCTTGGCAGCTTTCTCTTCCTGATTAACCCGGTTCTCCTCATCCTCTTCATTCTCCTCCTCAAAGTCATCCAGATTGCCAATGTCCGCTTGCTTCATGCTCATCAGGCTGGCGAGACTCTGCATGTCTTCATCCCTGTGACAAAGCAGTCACATGACTATGTGGTCTACCACCAGTTCATCACAATGTTATAGCTCAAAAGATCACGAGGTCACAAGGACAACCACCTAGTGGAGTTATGGGATTTGGGCAAAACTCACCAGAATCACACAAACTAAGAAAATGACAAACACGCTTGAGAAGAGACACGCCGCCATACTTATGTCTACAGTAAACGGATACATCACTGGTACATCACCACCACTGAGATCTAAAGTAAAGAAAAAATTGCTGAAACTAGTAGTAAAAGCAGCATGAATAAGAGGCTTTTCATGGCCCTTTCCATCACATCATGACATGAGAGGGTCTACACAATAGCGGCTTCAACATAAAGGGGAGCCTGAGAAAAGACTGTAAATTGAGAGCGGTGCCGGTGGTGGGCAAGTTGATGAGATGGCAGTAACAGCCTGCATTCCTGCAGAGGTGCAGCACAGGCCATAAGGAGATAACACTAGCGGATTAGCGCTCTTTATCTATCTCCTTTGCGCGCACCCCCCACCCCCCCCCACGGCTTGCACTCTGTTCTGCAGCCGCACAGACTATTTGACCTTATGTAATGGAGTTTTTATTTGTGACCGGTGGAATCACCCGAGGTTAACTGAGGTCAGCTGGCTGCCAGAGAAGGCAGGGCTGCTTTGGTCGGGCATATCCGGGGAAGTTTTACGGACGGGATGAGGTAAAGGTGTCTGGAACGCCGGTGCGCGACATGTGTGCCCATGCAAGAATGCAGGGAGGCCTTGTATGCGCGTAGTCTGGGCCCACGGGGATTCCAGGAGACAAAGTTACCAACATCAGAGCCCAGAAGACAAGCGCTGAACAATAGAGGTGAAGAGGAAATCATGGGAAAAGAGTGATAGGGGAGAGCCTGGGTGAGACTTAAAGGGAATAAGGGGGGGCTGAGATAAATATGGCATGATGGGAATGTAAGGTATGTCACAGGGAGAAGCGCGCGAGCTAGGAGGGTGGGAAAGAGACAACTAGGTGACCTAATATGCAGGAGAAACCAGGTGACCCAATATGTGGGAGAAGTAGGGGGTGTTTGGGTGAATCCGATAAGCTGCTCCCATCCATAAGCAAACTTACGTGGCTTTGCCCTCACGCAGAAAGATGCAGGACAATGAGAACTGCAGGGTGGCAGCCACCACCTTCTTGGACAGAGGCTTGAACTTGAGTTTGACGTCTGTCTGCGTGGGCATGGGACTGGCATACTGCTTCATGTTGATGCTGCTGGTGGCCAGAGCCTTGCGCCGACCTGAGGGCGATTCCTGAAAGAGAGAACGAAGGAGGTGAGGCGAAGGAGCCAGGGCAGGGCTTCTGGGCACCCACGGCACACCTACACATTTCACTAGAAGCACAAATAACCAGCCGAAAGGTGTCTGGCTTGATGCATTTTATGAAAAAACCCGGAGGATGACGCTTGGAAAAGCTCAAGGTAGAAAAAAGGACGACCAGAAACAAGACAGATGGTGTCAAACATCACAACAAAAATAAAAGAAAGCCAGAAGACCCAGGAAGAGAACAGGACATCTTAAAGAACGCTACATATCTATATGGTCACCAGGATAACCCAATAACACAATAAGACACTTAAATAATTAAATAAATAAAATAAATAAATAAATAAGACCAAGTTACAGATTTCAAAACAACCAAAAAGGATGTAGTGGATGACCTTTGTTTATGAGATCATCTTAGCCATATACCAAGAGGCACTGAGATTCCTACATGTACCGCATGGCTAGAGATGCCTTTCACATGCACTCGGTCCATCGGGGCCAAGGCAGAGCAATCCACCACCTCATGGGGGTACCTGAGAACATCAGACATGGAGGGTCTCTCCTCTTCAGAAAGGCCTTCACCGGCCCATCAACCATTGCAAGTAAAGATCAACACAAGGAAGTGTAAGAGATTCAAACGAGAGCTCTTGACATTTCTGTTGACATTTGTGTGCTGCCGAATCATTTGGAAACACAGCACACCACACACCCACACTGACTATGCTGTTCAGACACCCGCTTAGAGAGATTACACAGCGGTATGCTACCCAGCTAACAGCGTAGTGTGCGTGTAAATAGTTTATGAATTCATTTTAAAATGCACCAAATACAGAAAATGGGTTTAGGCCCTCTCTAAAGAAACAGCAAGAAATATGTGATCTCCTCCAGAACGGAGCTGTACACGTTTGCCTACCATAAACAGCAGTGCTCAAGATTAATATCCATGGCTGGGGCTATATGCAAATATGTATGGGAGAGTGAGACGTTTATGATTTATTACAGGATGAGACATTCAATAACATTCTACTGTATCTGCAGAAATGAAATTGCACTAAAGGGGACTGAGGACATGCAGGATAGAGGGATGCTGCCCCCTACAGGCAACTAAACAGTATAGTACTCCTAACAAACTTAAACTACAGAATCTTTGATTCACAGCAAAGCCTTTGCAGGGGAAAAGGATCAGTGTTCGACTGTAAACCATAGCAGGGCAAACAGCTATTTGTCATGGATGGATGGGCTACCAATGGGGACTGAAAATGTTACAGGTTGATCTGATTGGATCTCGAGATCCAGAAAGCGCCTAGAAATCACGCCAATCATCCTCAACTGGAGACCTTCCTCAGATGCATCAGCAAAAACAGCCTCAGAAACGAATGGCTTAACATGCTTATCAATCTTGTGTTACCTCCATATCAAACTTGAAATGTCAATTATATTGATTATGGTTTTCACACCTACCATCTGACAAGGATTCCTGAGATTCTTAATCTATCACTTATCCATCGTTTCTTGGGGGGGGGGGGCAAGCCAGTATAATAGACCACTAATAAATGACTACAAGGCCAAGGTGTTCATTGCAGTTATGTTTTGGGGAGAAATTTATTTCCAAATCATATACACACCTAGCATTAAAGCGGCACCAGATAAGTGGCAAATTCATCGCGCTGACGCAGTACGTGATTCTTCCCTGGTCTGCCTAGGCAGGCTATCCTTATGCCGGCAATCCTAAATGACATTCTTAAATCTCTCATGAAGGGCTATAGGGATGGAATTAAGCTATTGCTTCCTATAGTGAAGCTATTCCAAAGTGAAACCAGAGCCCTGAAATGCAGATAGGGCATTCCGGGACGAGACAGCAGGGTCCGAAGTGCGACTGCTCAGAAGAACAGATACTGTACACGGCTTTAACTGCTAGACAAGTGAGAAGTAGCTCATTCCATCGGTCTTGAGCAGCCCTGTCTGCCACTAGGGCAGAAAGATGGTGAGCAACAACCTAACAAACCATTTTAACTGTGTCGGCTGCTAACAGCACCCCACTGAACCAAGACTACACCGTTTTCTGACTACCATGTTAATGTCTCTGCTCTCCAAAGACCCAGTGATTCTAGGCAGTCTACATCTACATAACAACATAGACCATCTGTGGTCTTTTTTGAAAACTTATTTGCACTTTTGAGAGTTGGGGACAAACTGCACACTCAATACCTGTTTGCCAACCAACATTTAACATCCAATTTCGGACAATCTTAACACCATCAAATTTAGTTGCATAGCTTTAAGATGGAGGTGACAGGTTATAATTTTTGTGGGTTGCCCGTATAAACTGACTTTGATTGCTCTACAATAATTCTGCACGAGATCAGCTTTCACAACCAAAAAACTGATGCCTGGGAAAGATAACTGTATGACTGAAATGTAGATCAGCATAACAGATTAAGTTGTGTGCAATACCTTTAAAATGTATTTGGATTAGGAGGGAAAAGATTATCCTTAAAACAGTCTTAAAACAGTCAACATCAAATGACACAAATGAAAGAAATGCCAACAGTGCTTGTTAAAAGTGAGGCTTTTCTTGGACACGTCTCTCTACTTCTTAGACCTTTCATTCATGTGAACACATCAACTTCAACACCATGTGGACCTTAACCAACTTCAGGCACTTCAGCTGCCAATGTGCCATTCTACATCACCATTTTGAGAGGGAAAAACAAAAACCAAACTCCAACATTTACGCTTAACTTTCTTAAAATCTGACAGCTGGACACTTGTCCTATGGACCTTGAGATTCCTTCAACAGGCAAAACATCTAGAATCTTTACGGCATTGTAGCCTACATGCAAGGAAGGTCAAGCGGCAATTCTTTCAATCAGACAACCCGCATGTACGGTTTGTGGATAAACACAGGGAATGATGGGTAATAAAAGGGACTGTGTGTCTGTCTCCTTTCTCTAGGCACCTCAAACTAGGTTGAGCAACTGAAAATGAATACCAAACTGATGTAGGGTGTGGGGATTAAAACTCAGGTGGGAGTCCCAAACATTAAAGTCGCTGATGTCCTAGAAACCTGCACTGGTCATGATCTTTTAAAAAGCTGAACATCTAACCTCATTGTAGACCAAAGCACCTCCTGTACATCCTCCTCCACGAAGCTAGCCCATTCTTGGCCTATTCAATGTTTTGTTGGCAAATTTGTAGCGCCCACTCTTTGAAAGCAGGTCAGACTCGAACGATTGAATTCACTTGACCAAACTCTCATTCCTGCATATTTTTTCAGGAGGGTATCATTACTCTTACAGTCTGTGGCGTCCAGCCGTCGTATAAAACCCAATACCAACAACGCTTGGGAAAAACACAGGCACGCAAAAATGTCCGCAATTTGGGAATTCTTCAGCGTGAGCCAAGCGGACGTAGAATTCAATATCGGCAGCAAATGTGAGGACCAGGTACACCGTGGGGGAACCAGTACAAAGACATTTAACACAACGAATTTAATTAGACATTTAGAAACACATCACCCCAGTGAACAGGCTCAGTTTGAACAAGCTAGCAAAGCATATTCGAAGCCATCTATGAGCCAGCAGTCTGTCCTATCTTTCGTTTCGTTCACCACTGGATGATCAGCCGTTCTCTGTAGTTGAGAATAGAGGCTTCAGAAACCTGATAAATGACCTCAGCCCAAAATACAGAATACAGAGTAGGAGTTATTTTTCGGACGTCGAGCTACAGGAATTGTTAATCTAGTGTCATGTCACACACATTCACTTGCTGCACCCATTATTTTAAAGAATATATTAACGTTTAGTTGTAGTTGGGGTTTTATTTGTTTTATATTAATCTATTTGAATTTGTAAAGTTTAGTAAGAGTTTGTTATGAAAATAAAGTTTTGAGTTGAAGAAAATGTGATTTTTGTATTTATTTGCCGTTCTCAGGGCAAAAAAAAAAAAAAAAATTAAAAATCGGTAATCGGAAAAATCTATATCGGCCGATTGCACATACCAAAAATAAATAAATTTGGTAATTGGGATCGGCCAGAAAGTTAGATATTTCTAAGCATGCAGTGCTCTACTGTTGAGAGAGAAAATGACTGACCGGAAGCAACAGTGACCGGAAACAGTTTGGGGCAAGGAAAAGCGTCAAAGGCCAGATCAACACTTAGTTCTGACATGCAAAAGAAAGTGGAAGATGACTGTAATGATCTGAGGGCTGTGATTAATGTCAACAGAGGGAAACCGGTATCTCCTTAATAGTCAAGCAAGGACTGGGAGCAGCTGCACTGAATGGTCGATTTGCTGCCAGAAAACCTGTACTTCATGGTGTTAGCAAGAAAAAGTATCTACTATAGGCTAAATAACACAAACACGGGCGTGTTCAGGACTGGGGGAGGGTCTTGTGGATAGACAAAAATCCATCCATTGGACAAGACGGACCAGCAAATGAGACAGTGCTGTTTGCATGCTAGAAACGGTGCTGGGAGGGTTTGGACACAGGTCATTTCCAACAATTGCTGGAAAGGATGCTGTGAATGTGTTGCTATGTTAAAAGACAAGGGGTAGCAATTTTGATGAAACTCGTAATAAAGGCACTCGCATTCATTAAAAGGTACAGTAAATTGTTACATTGCACTTCAAAACCAGCAGTTTCATTTTTTAAAAGTATTTCTAACATTTTCTTGTAACGAAAGTTAAAAAAAAAAGCAGTGTATCATTTATTTAAAAAATAATAATAAAGGGTGGGCCAAAGCTTCAGGTCTGTAGTGTACTTCAACTGACATAACATGTTTCTGAAGGGAATCACAAAATGGCATTAGATACGGAGAGCAAACTTCTATGGGAATTTGTTTGGTGTCAATCCCCAAACACTATGCATAACGCTAAATATTTCTGTGATCACGCGGAGATCTGTGGTAGACCAAAAGATGGGGACAGAGAGACATATAAAGGTGCGATAAGGGACATAACTCTAACAGGAAGTTAGCTATACTGCCTTCAGTGCAATGGGAACAACCCACTGCCTCACATAACTGTACTCAAACTGGTAACCAGAGAGCTAAGAAGCAGCCACATTCCAGTCCCATTCCACCTGTCATACAGCACTGCAGATTCCAATTAACTTCTATTTAGAGAACAGCAATAATTATCCAAATTTTTTCACAGCACACAAAGTAGTACAAAATTAAAAGAAAACAGCAAATATTTGTCATCAATAACCAAGATACTCAAATAAAAGGGAACACACGAAAAAGCACGAGTTTCCCTGTATATAGACAACGCTAAATAAATTAGTCTGAGTTTTTCTAGTGGGGAACAATCATTTTGATGTGGTGCCCGTCAGCAGCTTTGATCGTCTCAAACATGCAGGAAAAAGCCCATAACATGAATGGGGATTCTGGTTCCCCTGCAGGCCGCTCCATACTGAGGGGCCAGCTTGTGATCAGACAGGCAAAGGCAGGAATACAGAAGACATGGAGTAGGAAAGACTTAACGGATTTGGAAAATGTCCACGAGTGGCTACAGGTCACCGACAGACACAAAGCTCATATTGACAGCATTCAGACAAAGCATGGGGGGAGGTGGGGGGGGGGACAGGGTACGGGACACAACACAACCGAGTGACTTCGAGCTCTAAAGCAGATTAGCAAGTATTACAATAATCTGGTACGTCTACGTGGCCAGTATTTATACACCAGACGCTGAAGGAAACCAAAGAGAGCTGGAGAAGAGGCCGCAACTAGCTTCTCCATGTCTGAGCTCCTTCCCGTTGGACTGCTGCCGCTGCCACAACCCGCCGTATTAGCGGAGCGAGTAGGAGGGGCCCGGCAAGTGTTAGCAATATCCAAGGCTTTCGGGCACAATACAGACAGACCCCAGACGTGGCCGTAGCTCTCTCTGCGTTTTTGTTCCCGACAATACCACTTCTTATGCTTTTGAAAATGTCAGGAAAAGAGCAAAGGGGGGGGGAATGGAAGAGGGAGAAGGAATTGGCTTGACTCCCTGCTTTGGCTAATGTGTAAAGCCTGAGGAAAGTCAGGGCAGGACAGCCCCAGTGACGAGAGGCTCAGTCTGTGATCGCGATTCATTCATATAAAGGGGGCAGCACACAATACAGCTAAATATAGCTGTTAAGCATGTGACCCCAAAATTTCTAACCTTTAGATAACATGTTTGAATGAGGCAGGGGGGAGGCGGGGCAGCTGCATGCAACTTTGAGATACTATTAAATCATATTTTGTCAACCCGCCTTTCTGATTACGCAATTTCCCGCCTTACATTTTGGCAACAGCACAAATAGCAAGGGGGGTGGAGGGGAAGGTAGTTTGACACTGTGCCATTTCAATGACAAAATACAATCCGCTGCTCAAATAATTCTACAGAGGGATTAACATTTCTGAGGTTGAGCCAGAGATTAGGCGCGCGGATCCTGAATTTCATCATCTTCCTGCGACACAATGGCTCATTCTTCCCCTTTTTTCATCTGCTCTCTGATGAAGGGTCAGGCAAGCTTACCGCTCGGGCCGCCTTCATTTCATTTTCACATTAACCAGATACCTCGTTGACCCCCCCCCCCCAATACACTTGAAGAATGCACTGGGTTCCAGGGCTACAGCACTTTCACTAGCTGGCCGGTCCCAGGCTGTCCCCTAGTGGCACTGACACAGCATTGCACTGTGCTTCAGCTCAAACTGGAGAGACAGCTATTGTATCCTGGCAGAAACTAGGTCTGTGCAGCACACCCTATATCTAGGATACCGCACCCCACCCTGCAGAAGAGTTCACTGACACACAATGCATTTTGTTTTGTTTGTCGATGCCTCTCATTTCATTTGCACTTGGACTTCACTGCAAAGTAGGAAGTACACATTATATAAAACGGAGCGGCTCGATTGCGACGCAGCAGATTTGTACCGATGCTCTTATAAAGCCTAGAAACACAGCCGGTGGGAATTCAATAATCCAAGTATAAATGAACATTCCTTACTTCCAGGCCTGCAGCTGTCCCAGAGGCTCGGCAGTTAACTCTGATCACACAGGGCTGATCTCCTCTACTCTTGCACCAGCCTCTCTTTTTGCTGCACGTACAAGACGACCAAGTGCGGAATTCACAAGCAAGGGTTACAGCTGCATATGGAGCCTGTGCTCTCTGTGAAAGTCTGAAATTAATTAATTATGAATGCAAGGGCCATCTAAGTAATGAAAGCCAAGTATCAGGGCTGGGCGATGTGTGATATTAATACCATCATCGTATGTTATGCACATGCAATTGGCACACCGCAGGCACGGAGATCAGGTTCTCTCAGACCTTCATGCTATCCGTACATTATAGAGCTGCTTCTGCACGAGCAGGGAGCAGAAACACTAACACTAAAAGCCATTTGGAAATATAGATTCCACAGAAAGAAGCATGTGGTTTTCTTGGCTAGTGGCAGCACCACGCACTTATCTGACAAACACTCTTGGCAGATAAGCTCTATCTGGCTATAGTTTTTAGTAAATATTGAACTCTTCCTTTTTTCGATTCTTGACATATTTTTCCAATATCGTGCAGCTCTGCTCTGCATGCCTCATCATAGAAAGCTGGAGAGGGGGGGAGCCAGGTGTATGACTTTGTGAGTGTGCCATGAAGCAAACAGACTGCCATTCCATCCAGGGTGTCCCCTGTTTTCTGGGACAGGCTCCAGGTTCGCCATGACCCTGTTCTAGATTAACGGTTATGGAAGACTGTTGGATCAAAGTGGACAGTACAGCGAATCAGGAAGAACACCATGACATTTTCCTGATACCGCTTACCTAGTTACCGAGGCCCCGATGGTCATCGCGAGGCAGCCAACACTGAGGCCCATTATCGCACACTTACATACATACACAGTGACCGGTGTGTGGCTCTGTGGGTTAGGACTTCGTGCATGTGACCAGAAGGTCACCAGTTCAAATCCCCTTGCTGGCAGAGTGATATCACCATGGAACCCTTAGCCTCAATTGCTCCAGGGAAGCTGGGTGATTCTGCCATGTATGTTGAATTGACCAAAAGTGCTAAATAGCACATGTCGATGTCCTGTTGTTAGAGTGAGGTCCCCCCTCAGGCTCGCGGCTAACAGGAAGGACACTTATGGTTGTGCCTTCCTGAACACCCTAACCCAAAGCGAGAAGCAGGCTGGGAAAAAGGTTCGGAGCCAAGACACTCCTCAAAGAGTGCCATCGCGCAGTGCCAAGCGCAACGTCTTTGAAGTCTGTATAACACCGCCTCCCCCACCCCCCCAATTCCCTTTCGCCCAAATCCCCCAGTCCCTCTGAGGTCTGGGCATGGAGTGCCTCTCCACTCCTCTGCCGTGCAGGCCGAGGATGTCAGAATGTGAAGGAGGCAGGGCTCGCCTTTGATCATGTTGTTATTAGTGAGGTATGTACAGGCTAAAGGAATTCCCCCCCAATCCCTGTGACCGCTGGGACTGAAGAGCCCTCTCACATCAATCACACCCGGCCGAAACGGAACTCCTTCCTCGTCTCCTCTCTTCAAAAAAGTTCATTCTTCTCATCCATTGACACTTTAATTAAATTAAAATTAAAGTTTACAGGCTGAGCATGAACATGAGTTTCTCTCCCCGGCCCCCTCTGCCAAAAAAAACAACCTCAGTGACATAAATCACTGAAAATGAAAATGGCGCCATCTACCAAATAAGATTTTTAAAAGTAGAAAACTTCAAAAATTATAACTCACCCAGTTCTTAATGTGAAAAGACGTATCAGTTGGGGAAAGAGTCACAGATGCTGATATACAACCTGTGGATCCCAATAGATTAATAAAGTCCAAATTAAGTATCAAAAAGGACCGATGATTAGATTCTTCACAGTATGTCTTCCCTCCATCTTCCCTGATACAGGTGAACATGTGGCTTCCTCAGAGTCTCTGCATGAGCAACTTCACATGGGGCTAATGAGGTTGCACTGGCAGATGGGCTTTTAGGTGGGGGGAGGGGTGTGGTGGACCCTCAACCTCAGGGGGGGGTTCCTGCTCCCTGCGGAGCAAAAGCAGGTGGACTGGTAGCCCTGGGCTGGACAAAGACCCGAGTCTTTGTGTGTGTCCAAGCAGATGCCCGATTACTGAGGATGGAGTGGAAGTCAATGCAGAGAACAGAATGTTTTTCTTTTTTCGGGAGGGGGGGGGGTTGCTGGGCTAGCCTGCTTGTCAGAGACCACATCAAGCATTTTGAAAAGGTGCCAATAAACAGTCTCTGCTCCACAGGTAAACACAGTGGGCCCCAAACCTTTGAGAGAGTCTAGGAACAACTGGGAAAATTTCCCAAACTACAACACAACCCCATTTATCCACCCTGAAAGAATGAACGTCAGCTGATAAAAAGCAGATGGCGTAAATGATGACTCGGTAGAAAATTCCAGGCTGGTTACACACCCGAAATTAGAATCAGCCAGCTCTATGAGTGAGAGCCTCGTGATGGATCCACTGACCCTGTGGCCACCGGTGTGACCAGCAGACTTAGGATCGAAACCATGGCCCGTGCTGGAGAGGAAAATCACCAGCTCTTGGGACGTTCAAAACAAATCAGCTACCTCACTGTTCCGGAAAAGCGCTCCAGTCTGCTTCTGTACATCAGCAAAGCACAGAGTGCACCACTGTGGTCCAGTAGAAATTTAGCTGTAACCCTTGTCATATTAAGCTGTAACCCTTGTATTATTAAGAAGCAGTGGTTCATATTTACGACTGAAAACTCGAGCACCTGGCGATCGATGGCTGAGATTCCCTCCAAAAATGACACAGCACAAACAAAATCCACTTCCCTTACATCATGGATGAACAGGGTGGGGGTGGGGGGTCTGAGAAGGAAAGTGACACAGCCCAACTCCACAATGCCCAGCACCGAGGTGGCAAGTCGATTCAGCTCAACTCCACACCACAGCAGGACCAGCAATCCGGCCTCCGCCAAAACACATCCGGGCACTCTTACAGTTGCTGAGCTCGAGTCGGTATCCAAATGGAAACTGCCGCTGTGCCCTTGAGCAAGGTAGTTACCTGTCCAGTGGCTTTTCTGGAACATTCTACAGACTGCGGCACCGAACAGGCGCCAGGAAAAGTTTGTCTCATGTGAGAGACTCTTACAGTCTTACTAGACCAGAAGTATTACATTTCATTATACTTCCATTTCCAATTCACTAACGAGAAAGCAGAGGTGAAGAAAACTAACAGCCAATCAAGTGAGCTAAATAAAGCCAAACAAGCGAGAGCAATGAGCCAAAAAAATCCTCAATCTGTGTGAAATTCTTTTTTTGCACCCTATGCCCATAGATATGCCCATAGACATATGCCTGCTACAACCATAGAAACATGGCAAAATTGTGAACTATGCCAAAATTAGTCAGGAAATGAAGGAGGGGTCCCACAAAATACATTGAAACAGAAAGCAGGAGAAGGAGGAATTATGTTGTCGTTCTAATTATTGTCCACTAGGAGGCAGCATCAGTTAATTTTTCACATTGCACATTAACAGGCCTGTTCCCATCTGCAAAGGAAACGTTTACATACATTTTCAATGACGAATGTCCACTCCTTGTCCTCAAATTCCTCTGCGTGAGGGTCCTGAAACACAGAGCAACGTACATTAACACAAACAGGAAAGCGAACCTAAGGACACCACCAGTGAAAAGAAATACTCAGGCCAAACCTTTTACTGAGAAAAGCCCTTTAACACATTTTTGTGCAGTCACCCCAGGCAATCATATATAAATAAAAAAAATATATATATATTATATTATATATTAAAAATCCGAAACAATTCCTATTCCAATTCCTATTCATATTTATTTTATTTATTTTTAATCGTATAACACAAGGAATAAAAGGTATCAATTTTCCCATATTTACAGCTTCTCATTACCTACACGGAAATATTTGTGTGTACGTTTAGTGACAGCTTATCACGGAGTGCCCCACAACCAGGTTCCGTTTGCTCTACCCATCTGTACATTCGCAGACTGGAGCCCAAATACGGGATGGGGGGCTGTGCACCGTACAACGTGACATGCGACAGTCCGGGCTGGAGGAGTCTCTAATGAGGCCGCTATTGGTTTCCACAAATCATCTCACCCCCACCATCCAGGGAAAAACGAGCTGCTTGAGGCAGGATGTCTCTCCATGACACTGATACAAACTGGGGGGGTTGAAGTCTACTCTGCCTACTTGGTGTAGAGCAAATGAAAAAACAGTAAACTGACGCCAGAAAGTTTTGGTGAAAAGGCAAAGATTATTTAGGCCTTGAGAATGTGAGGTGTATTGATCAAAAAAGAAAAACAAAAAACATTCAGAAAATTAATTGCCTCTCATCCCGATCCGCTCCCCCCTCCCCCTGCTCTGCCCGGGGTCACCCGAACTGCACTTCAGTCTGTCAGCGGCAGTCAAGGGCCATCTTCTCGAAAAGTGGTGAGCCATACACTCGGGGCTCACTCAAATATCAGTCATGTACTGGGCCAAACAGTATGAGGCTGTATGAGCACGGGTCATGGATTTCCATAGATTTCTGTGCAATTCAGCTTCTCTGGAGAGGCACTCGGCATTCACTCAAACTTTAGATCTGAAGTCAATAGCATGCAGACAGGCTGATGGGTATGGAAGAGTGAGTATGACATCCACAAGATCATCACAGTGTTCCGGCTTGTAAAATTAAACCCCCCTGACAGGTGCGTCATGAAGACCACTAATACCCATGCACCCCTGTCCATCTTGTCAATCCCCCCCCATGGCTGTCAGGCTTCTCTCAAACTGCCTGAACTCCAGCATACTTATGGAAAAGAGAATGCTATAGCTGAGCCTGGTGGGGTAGCACCATGCAAACTTCAACAGCCAGTGCAGTCTCCCAGCCCGCATAGACGCCACATGCCAGCGAAAGGTTCTTACTCAATGCTCATCAATTCACCTCCAGAACTAAAGGGCCACATCCTCTCAAAGGGAAAGACTAATGGTAAACTAAAGATATTCCACACCATAAGAGTCTATGCTAGTAGCTGCCCTGTTCCACCAAGAAAACCAACAGATTGAGATCGTCGATGGTTCACGTCAATATCGGCCACCCACTTGTCCACCAAGAATCCACACTCTGATGGAGGTGAAGGGTGTGTCGTCATGGATACACAGGTCATCCCATTCCCCATGGCGGCGGCGGGCAGGCCAACCATACCTTGAAGAGTGTGACTGTGATCTCGACGTTCTCAGGAACAGGCCAGATGACCACACCTCGATACGGGTTCTTTATTCCAGGCTGCCAGCTATGGGACTGCGGGGAAGGAGAGAGAAGATTACAGTTAAGGGAATTTACCACACAGTCAAATTTGCGCCAACGGGTGGGATGCTGTTCGACGGCAGACAAAATGCAGCTCTCATCCAATCCTGTGTGCAGCTTCCAGCTACCACAGTTACCCTACAAGGACACCCGATTCATTCAGGGAACCATGAATCGAGACTTTGACAGACTGAATCATTTGCATGGAGTGGAATGGTTAAGAAATACACCCCAAAAAGGCTGAAGTAAGGTCCACTGTCCCATCCCTTAACCGGAGGACTCGGGCCAAGGGTGAAAAGCAAAGAGGTTGATGTCTGTCAGAAAACAAGAACGAGACCGAACAGCTTCTGAAGCTGGCACAGTCCTACTCGCCAAAACCTTGTTGCCTACACAACACCCAACTCTGATTAAGTGCAGGTCACCCTTGACTGAGATCCTAATATGGGTGCTGCTCTACATTTCCATGTCACACTAATTCATTATTAATATTCTGATAATTCTGCGTAATTTCATTGTATCCTTTTTTATTCTCACCACACGGTACAGGTTGGGTTTTGGTTTCTGTTCGATCACTGTCAGGGAAAGATTTTCTGAAGACTTTAATATAATAGCCTCTACCATAAGTAACACCCATTTTATTTCTCTATTGCGACAGACACTACAGTATCACAGCAGCACAACGTTTTGTTAGATCGACCTGCCAACTGTAAATGTCGGACGTCAATTCTGAAGGAATGGCCTTGAAGATACAACTGCTTACTGGAGCCAGCCACTTTTCTAGAAAAAAAAAATGTACTCATGTACCCAAACACACACCAAAGGTAGGTAAACCTGAACTTGACCCTCCCCCCCCCTGACTTCCCCAACATAAACAAACGGCGAGATGCACCCACCTTGGAGGATTTCCGCCGACTCCTGCGGGTCCACACCACCACCAGCTTGTCTGGTTGCCTGACGAAAGAAATGAGAGTTGAGATAAAGTGTTGACAGCACTTTCCTACCTTCTGCGACAGTCAGCTTTGGGTCAGATCGGACTGTTATGCCGCACGCTTGCTTCGCCTGGCCATAAATGGCTCATCAAGGGCGATGCAAACCCACAGTCACGGAGAACTTGAAACCATGACCTGTCAGCAGTTCACGTATCGAATATCCCATTCAACCACTGTCTCCTCCCAACTCTTGGCACTTACCACGCCCTAGTTACTAGCTCCTCGGTGCCCTTGTGGCCCAAAAGGCCTCTGGGATGGCGGCATGACTTCCTGTACAGATCAGCAGCAATGAAAAGTTTGGGAGGGTTGCCAGTGCTACCATTTCACTGATAACATGTACGGCTGTATAACATGGGGATCCCAAGCCTGGGACCATTGTAAATTCCCAGATGATTTTCCTCCCTCTGCAGCAGGTTCTCCTACTTCACACTCAGTTACCACGACAACAGACTAAGATTCTCCACCTTTAATGAAGTTAATAGCTTGCCTCTGGGAGTTGATAGCATAACTGGCAGGGAAAGCAAAGGTGACCACCTGCAATTACACACGATTGTTGACCGTTCGAGTGCAAGTGACAAGTGTGCACAAATAAGAATGGCTAGAGGAGGTGGCTGGCTATCCAGCCGCCGAATTGTGAGCTGAAACTTGGCCTACTTTCCATGTAATCAGAATGAGATTCTGGAATAGTTCAAGCACAACTCAGTCAACTCCTCCTCAAGGAGGTCACCAAGGTTGGCTGTCAAACTCACTATATACAAGCGTTCGCTTGCAGCTCCCCCCCACCCCCCGCCTCCCCTCCTTCCCAGATCATACTATGCTGCACTCTTAACTCACCCCTACCCAATCATCAGTCTGCATGGTACAACTCCTGGCTCTCAGAACATTCTGTCAATGAGGGTTGTGGATTAAACCAGGGCACAGAGCCATGACATGACGTCTGCAACTGTACAACGGGAATGCGTTTCTGGCAGGTAAAGAGGTTATGAGCCACACAAACACCTCCAAGGAGCCATTTTGGATACCTGCAGGAAAGTGCGATTGTCGCTGCCCAGCCAATCTGAGACAGCCCTCTTGGCATGGTTTTAGAAGCACATTGGCCAGCAGGCATGGGGGTTCTGCAGTCAGAGACAGTACCTGCAAGAACCCCCAAGCTGGAGCTATAAAAAAAAAAACAAAACTTGGTTGCAAACCAGATGGAGGAGGAACACAGAGCAGGTCACATAGTGGTTGACAGGACTACTACAGAACACTGACCTTCTACCCCACCCCAAGACGTGCAAAACAAGTGCCACAATATCATAAATCATTTAAATGTTTAATGTACAGTGCTTTTTAAATGGTTACACTTTACTGTCCATTTAAAGTTTACAATAGCCTTAGCAAGCAACTGGTATAAAACTCCACTGGCAGTCTGGATATAGGGTGACTGGGAGCACTGGAAGCTAAGGATTGTCCTTCTGGGTATCTGCACTGCAGTTCCATTCCCTAGCAAGCCCCTCTCCTCCACCCTCAGAGGCCTTTCTCCACAGCAGAAGCATTGCTATGTCAAAAATTCAAAACATGCCCTTCAACATTTTTTTTTGAGCTCTGCAGTACATCAAGAGCGAGGAGATGCCTTTGAGAAAAAAGACAGCCCCTCTTTGACCACCAGCAACCCATTCCTTCCCCAGTTCTCTCTCCCCTCCCCCTACCCCTCCTGTTTATTTTGCCCTATACACTCCTGGGCCCCAAGACCTCAGCGTAAACACCGTCTTCCGCACCATGTTCGCTGGCAACTGCTGTTTAATTATACAGGGGCCCCAACCTTGGTATGCCACACCCAGCCCGATAACTGCTCCCCAAGGGTGCTAAGACCCCCCCACCCCCCCCACCCCCGGAAAAACAAAAAGAAGGGCTGTTACTGCCGTCTGTCAGACAGCCCGATGTGAGGAAAAAAAAATCCCAGAAATCCAAAGAATGGTTTCTGCTGGTTGCTGTGATTGGGTCCCTTTCTGCAGGATAACCTTGGGGTTTGTCTGGGGTTGGAGACGGTCTATGAGGAAACAGAAAGTATGAACAAATCTCATCTGGCAATATGGCATCTGGAAGAAAGACATGCCCAATGTCTTATAATTCTCCTAATAAATAATCAGTGATGGTTTCTGGAGATATATTCTTCTAGAAACTCTTAATGCTCCGTAACCCGGAACAGCAAAGAGAGTATTTTTATTTAAAAAAGAAAAAAAATGGCAGATGGACACAATTCTTTCCTACATCAGTCAGCTGCAGGGTTCATCATGAGCCATCCCAGAGAAGGCGGGCTGCCATCTCAGCTCTCTCTCTGGCTGCTGTCCCGGAGAGACCCGCCCATTCGACGTGGGACGGGAAGGGCCGCCAAGATCCATCACCCTGGCAGAACGCCTCCTGAAAGGGCAGCGGCCCAGGAGGCCAGGCACTGTGAGACTGGCCAAAACGCCGGTCATGTCCATGAGCTGCGTCTGATTCATGGATCACCTGACTGCCAGCAAGGCTCTACTGACCTACCCATAAGCAAAAAAAGAAATAAAAAAACACCATCATCCAGGCATAGACGTATACAGCAATCAGTTTCTACTGGCTGACTGCTATTCTCCCTGTCCCCACTCGGCTGCCATGATATTACACAGGTTGCTTTTTTGGGACACACATTGCCAAGCATCAGACTTTCAGATTCAGGTTTTCCGTTAGCAGACGCTAGCCTATTTTTCCCCTAAATTTCCTGCAGCATAAACAAAATACACAGAACATCAGTAAAGCATAAAGGACTGCTGGACAACCGCCTGTCAGGAAAATACAGCCAGTCAAGTGCAGGAAAGACTGAGAAGAACAGCTTCAATGCCTATCAGTAAAACCAGAAACTTCCTTTTCGCCCCCAAAATAAAAGAAAATAAAGCTAAAAGTAAGACAGCAAGAGCTAATGGCAAAAATGTAGATCGAGTAAGGGTTACGAGCAGGAGGAGATACTATCTTCAGGAACTGAGTCACAGGCGGATGACCCAGCAACACAAGGGCAGGACATGACGTTGCTTGAAGACGTCCGAAGATGCCGGGCAATAAACATCCACAATTCCACAATTCAGAGGGTTGGGCGTGGAATCACTACTCAACATTTAAGAGGCTCACTGATGGGCCCGCTTGGCGTATGCCAGCCACGAGAAATCGACCTACACCTACAGGCCGCAGGAACTGGAATCGTGCCATCCTCTCAGGCCAGACACGGGTGCCAGAGAGGGAGAGGAAATGGAAAGACAAACAAGGGAGGTAGGGTGGGGTCCGGGAAAGAGAGAACGCATCCTGCACTGTCGTGAAACCAAAAAATGAATTACAATAAAATTGGAAAGGGCAATTCCTTTTCCGCTACCCAGAGTGTTGCGTTTGTCTTAACGAGGAGGCAAGGTAGAGACAAGCAACCAGAAATGGCCAGCTACAATCAGGGGGGGGGTTCTACCCAGTTCATCATCAGATACTTGGTGCTAGCAGGGATATAGTGTGAAATAAAAGTTTTTTTTTTGGGGGGGGGAGCTCCCCTAAGTCAAGAGGAAAACAGTCTCACCCCCAAGATGATGCCAGATCCCTATCTTTGAGGGCATATCTGCTTTGAAACAAAAACACCAGCTCGTGTCACAGATGTGGTGATCTTGGTTACAGAGCATGCCAACAATGCCCACTAGCAGGCGCAATAGCATCATGTACTACTAAAATAGCGACATTAGCAGTGTCACGTGCCAGCTCCGCATGCAGAACCACATCGCATACTTTGCTCTGGTGCCGCAGATCTAGGCAGACTGAGAGGAACAGAAGTGCACTACTGACATGGTCAGTTGGATCAAGTGCCAAGGCAGCCACCATGTCAAGGCTGACCTCTGCCACATACTGTTATTTAGAGCTGAAGCTGAGGTTTCATCAGATCATTCAGATTTTATACAACGCAATTCATTTGGAAGAAATTCAACGCAATAATGACAAAATGGGATTCATCACAGTAATATGTGTTAGTGGACTGTTTTGTTTAGCCAATCTAATTTATCATTAAGTGATTTTATCAGGGCATGCAATTAAACAAGTGGTACAATTCCAGCTGAGCATCTCAGCCAGTTTCTGCTGAGAAACGACACACTAGCTGGTTGAAAATATCCTTTGTTTTCCAGTTACAATATTTCTATAAGAGGGATGATACATAAGACTCCTTTACAGAGGCCACATTTATCGAGGGTGATAACTAATTTGTATGAAAAGTCCTAAATATATCCATCCATCCATCCATCCATCCATCCATCCAATCTGCCCCTGCAGTGTCTCTCCAACCCCCAGAGAGTACACATTTTTGCAAAAATTGTATACTGTCTGGGTCCCCAAGGACTACATTGGGAAACGCTACTCTACAGGTTCCTGGTAGGGTGGAGTTGAAACCTATCGTAGGTAGCAAGGTTACACAGTGGACAAGATGAAATATATTATTTAAAAATAATCCAATCTTTCATCTCAAATTTATTCATAGCAACCAAATTTTGGATCACGTGCACCACATATTTATAAGCAACCCAATTTCACGAAAAATACTGATGTATAAATACTGGATTAATTTGAAATGCATTACAAATACAACCTATTCGCACAGCCTTCCTTATAGATTTTCCGTCGGTAAAATTTAGGTCCAGAATTTACCAACTCATTAACAAATATGAAATTAACCAAATCATTCATCACTGCTCCCTCGGCCAACATCACCCTCAGCTAACCCTCAAAAAGAGGACTAGTTTAAAAATATCATGACCTCACGGCTATTAGTGTAGGAAGACCATGACCACCGACCAAAGGAGCTTTAATGAACAGGTCAAGGACCTTTAGGACTTTACAGACGTACCTGTGGGTACTTAAATGAATATGCAAGTTTGTTTTCTTAGTTTTATTGTTAGTTGTTTAAGCACACAAGGTTACTGTGGGTGCTGTACAAAGTAATGCTTAGGCAAAACAAAAGTTCAAAGGGCAATTACAGCCAGTGGTGAGTTAACTATCACATTCACATTTTAATCAATAAACTGTTAAGCTGTGAACTGGATTGTTCCAGCATCAATATGCTTGAAGATCCTGTCACATTGCTAACCTTCCTGAGGAAGAGCTTCCCCAGATGACCCCATTGGCCCACAATGCATCTGCAGGAAGACAGATGGAGTGGGGGGGGGACAAACATCCAACATTAACCCTGCTTTAGCTCCCCCAGCATCCAAAGAAGAGCACCACACCCTTTGACTATTTATAAATGCAGGGCAAACAGCAACCCCAGGCAGGACACTACCTAATTTACCCCCCCCACCCAATCCCACACTCCCTTTCCTCGTACTGGCCTTATCGTTTAGCCACAATGACCCAAACAAATTCTAATCAAATTTTTCCGTCAAGGCACTGGAGATGCAACAAAAATATACATCTTTCAGATCAACAAACCAGTCAAGGCATAATATGGTGCAGAGCAACCAATAACATTTCTTTCTAAATGGCCACATTTTTTTTAAATTTATAATGATAAAAAAACATTTCTAAGAATCTAAAACGACACAAAGGAGGGGTGGGGTTTTACATCGGAGGATTTTAAAGGACCGTCATGCTCTTAGGCAACAGCTGCGGATCTCTTCAGTAAACACGCCGCTGCGTAAATGAGCCTACTGTTCTCATGCGGTCTCATCATCCCTCAGTCAACTCTGCATGTTACGGAACTCACACCAGCGATCGCCTCATGACAAAGCAATCGTGATCGTCCACATTCACGCCTAAATCACAGTGGAGCCTCACCACGATGGCAAAAATCCTCCCACTCCGGACGACCCAGAATGAACAAGTCATGTGATCCCACATCTGTTCAAACTTCGCCTTATCACTAATGCCAGAAAAAGCCGCAATGATAAAAATCGGTTCAAGGAGTTTCATCAGTGTTCTCTGCGTTTCTTTACATGGCTGTTGAGGGAAACCAACTGGTGTCCATAACCCTATACAGAGAGCAACAAACAGTGTAGCTGCAGGTCAGTGGGCACTAGTGGGTGAGGCAAGCCGCTTGACTCAAAGCCGAATAGGTGCCCAGTCCACTGAGGTACAGGAACCAGCTGTTGGTCAGGTGGGCTTGAAAACAATAAGCTGTCAGCAAAACTGTAGGGACATCAATGAGCTCCATCCAAGCTGAAGAACCCCCCACAGCCCTCAGGACAAACTCCTGAAGTTATACTATTCAACATAAGTGCAACTACCCCAGACAAGAACGCAACAAAAACCATGGCTATATTCAGGCATGAGATCAGAGATACTGTGGAGACGGCAAAAGCAAACAGGCAGTCCCTAAAGGAGGCAGAAACTGCAGCTGGACACGGCAGCACGGCAGAGATAACACCCCAACACATGGCCTCCATTTAGCAGAGCGGGCCGACCCAACCTCTGCTTAGTGCATTTTTACTACGAGCACCAGAGGCAGGAGGAGAGGGAGCCAAATCCCAGAGCTTCCAGGGAGCTGGGAGCCAGGAAGCAGCCAGGAAGCAGCCACGGCTGGTGTCCCACAGCTGGGGAGGTGGTCTTCACTGGGTAGAAAAAAGCAGTCTTTAACCTGTCAGGAATTCTGAGGAATCTATAAGGAGGAGGATGCATCACCACAAGGTTGCATACAGGAGTATATGGGTTCAGTCTGTATATGCAATACGGAGCCGAGTAAATGTCTCTGTGAGAATCTGGGTGAATTATGCATCTGGGCACCATCTCTTGGTGCCACAATGGAGGGGCAAGTGTGAAATTTGTTGAGAGAGGGAAAAGGAGCAAGAAGGAAGGAAAAGAGAGAGAGGGAATGTCATGTGGCACCAGTGTGTCCACAGAAAAGATGGCCCCCTCCTGCATGTGAGAGTGTGTGTGTGTGTGTGTGTGTGTGTAATGTACCTCTACCCACCCCGTGGGGCAGAACACCAGCAGCACTTCACTGCAGTGCTACGCTGCAGCCGCCCTGCCAAAATTACCGGCTGCCCTGCATGACATCGGCCTTCGTCGCAGCGAGGGGGGAGAAGGAGGAGGAAAGGGAAAGACAAGAAACATGCAACCAGGTGAGAGAGAGAGAAAAGCAGGAAAATGAAAAGAGAAGCTAGAGAAAGGTATAATGAAGAGAGAGACAAGGACAACTGGCAAAGAAACTGAAGATTAGGGGAGAGAAGGCTTAAAGAAAGATATGACCCAGCAGGTTGGTGAATGTGACAACAAGCAGAGGAGAAACAGAGAGGAACGTGACTGTTTGGGGACCAACAATGACAATGGGGCTAAAATTTACCCAGAACTAGGCTGTGTGACACAAGGATTAAAAATACATGTACGTTGATTACATGACTTCCGCAATTAACATTTACAGATGATTCGACACGTCTAATCTTATCGGATTTCATGGTGTGCTGCTCATACACATGTTTAATGCACTGCACAACCTACTGGATCAAAATGTAGTGAAGAGGAAGAAAGCCACGAATTTACAAAAAGCGCACATAGGTTGAAATAAGAGGGCGACATTAAAAAAAGCTTGCATCTTGACTACAAGTCTGCTGCTTAATTGACTTGGAGTTGGGAAACACGAACCACTCATTGATCGACAGTTGCCTCCAGGTGTCTGATTACAGCGGGTGCATATTTCACTTAATAAATATATATGTGTGTGTGTCTGTGTGTGTGCGCGCAAGAGTAGGGGAAGAGACAGAAACATCACCCCCACCAGGAGACGATGAGGATGAGCAAAACTGAAGAAGTTCATATTTGAAAGTAGGATGAGCAAAGGAGGGGGCTGCTGGCACCAATGCACCCACTAAAAACATGGGGTCTAACTCTACACACAGCCAAGCAAGCAGAAGCAATTATGACATTTAGCCAAATGGAAGGGAGTCTTGAGCTAGTAACAGTCTTGGCCTATAACGGTCCCTAAATGAATCGTTTTGCTATTACCATGACTGGGTTTTATGGCTTGGCAGCAGCCTCATGTGATGTTGAGGCGCAAAGGTGCTTCCCCTCAGAATACTTCACATTCTTGCTCTCTGCAAAGCAGTAAATCAGGGCAATCCTACTCAGCGCATGTGTGCGAGTGCGGGCAGGCTGGCGGTGCGACCTTGAGAGGGCCGCCGGCAAGATCTTCAAACGGCAGTCAGACACCTGCACAAAAGCACAATCCTAGGGGGCAGGGAGAA
>JAODKE010000068.1:7372697-7404294 GCA_026779605.1 Mormyrus hasselquistii
ATGTATAACTATAAGACAAGGTACGTTATAGGACAGTGAGAGAGAGTGAGGACAAGTAAGGGAGTGAGAAAATGAGACAGAGAAACTGATGCAAGTTCCCCTACGCTGACTCAACAACACTGAATGCAAGAATTCTTGCTCTCCCCCCCCAACCCCCACTTAACTGCAAAAAGCAAATAGTTGGTGAATTTCACACCCACGGTCAAAACACAAGCCAGTAACACCAGCAGGGAAACCGCGCAGCGCAAAGTAACCGCAGGCAAACATGGATTCGGAGCAGAGCGGCATGTTGACAGCACCTCTCAAAGCAAACACGCGCACATGGAATCCGTGGCCTTGTTGGGACGAGAGCTTCGAAGCCCCTCTCTCTGTCCGGGCTTGAAAGCACAAGGCACTCAGCAAGGTGCTTAAGACTAGCACAGCCACTGCCGGTTAAATCATTTGTGGACACCCAGTAAGAAGTGTTGGATGGGTGGCAAGCAGAAACAGCGGCTTAATGTCAGACAGGAGCGTTTTTTAAGCTTGTAGACGGAGCCCTCAACCCCAAAACAAAATAACCGTCCGAATGGGAGTATCCAGGTCAGACAAGGACCGCTCTCCTGTTATCAGCCAACCGAGATAAATGCCCTCAAGTGGTATGAGGAGTTACTGTTGTATCATTACCTTCCTTGCTTATCTGTGGGATGCCCTTTGAAATGGTCAGATGACAAAAACCCACAGGTCTGAATTGCACAACAGAAACTGCCACGAGGCAGCATCCACCACATCAGGCGCAAACCCGTTTATGGCGAGGCTGGTGAATCGGGTCACTTACCAGCTGCTCACCACTGGCATCAAACACTTTCTCCAAAAGTTACCAGCGCTCTGCTCAATCCTACTCCCCATCCGTCTATTTGACTAACACGAATGTCAAATTTCATCATCGAGTAATAACATTAACAGCTACTGTGCTGTTGCGTAGATGAGTTTCTATCAGGCTCACACACATTTCAGGTAAACATATACTCATCCCTACACTACTAGTTGACAAGTACGGTTGAGAAAGTCTGGCATACATTTCTTAGGTAAATATTAAAATAAATATTTCAGACACAACATTAATGCAAAACCCACATGACAGGTACTGACAGCAAGCTGAAAATAGAGCCAGATTTTAGCACTTGGCTAATCCTTACCTTTGCCCATGTTCTAAGGCAAACTGGAACAGGTGCATATTCAGGTCAGGGGGTGAAAGTACTTAAAAAAACATGACGCAGCACTTCGGCTCATGGAGCGCACTATGTAAACTTCCTATAAATACACGTGACAGTGTTGACAAACAAAAAGCGTTTAATTTTTGGCAAGAATTTTCACTGGATCAGAGGTGGCTCAGCAAATGTTCTGCAAATTTAACGCCAAGCAACACAAAGATACTCATTGCTACAGGACTGAGCCAATTGACAAGCCAAAGCATAGCAAGCTGTTTGACCATTTTGACACTGATCATTTAACGCAAATTGAAATCTCAATCAACTGCATCACAGGAAATGATTAGTGGCATTTTTCAGAAGCATACGACTGCTTACAGGAGAGGCCAGTCAGACCTCGGTGCCCTTCAGCACTTTTTTTTCTTTGCTTAAAAAAACTCATGGGTTAAACCTCACTGCATCAAACTGCGTCATGCAGCACCCAGTCCAGAACATCCTGATCCACTCACACTTCAGAATACACCACTTTCTGATCACTTGCCATTCCTATGTGCTTATGGGTAGCATTTTCACACTGTAAAGCTGCTGCTTCAGAACGAATCTGACCAAGATCAACCAGAATAATGACTGATCCAACAACATGACTAAAGGGGGGGGGGGCATGACTGTACACAGACAGTAAATCACTTCTACTCTACAGTTATTCCTGAATCAGTAACACTGGCCACAACAAACTTTTTCCAGCAGAAACACACTCAAAACTGAGTTATGAAATATCCAAACAAAGATGATGTGCTGAATTACCTTCCCTTGTTTGCAATATTTCTTTTATTCTTAATGCCAAAAGACATTTTAAAAATGGGGTTTCAGAATGGGAATGAATCCATACTGGCCAGAAAATACTGAATTAGGAACAGCTGCTCAGCTCTGGCTGACAAGTACAGTAAACGGATGAGTGACCGGAGACGACCTTTCATCACACTGCAGCTGCCTGCATTCACACACACACACACACACACACACACTTCAAGACAATACACCATCTTCAGAGTACTGACCACACAGGATTCCTAATCTCCAGCGTACTATGAGAGGTGTGTGCGGCTGGTATCTTGGCAAGTGTTGGAACCTCTCTCATGCTGGTAGCTTTTGCTGGGAGAGACTTCAGGTCCAGAACCACAGCATGTTAAGCAGTTTTCTGAGAAAGCGTCATTCTTCCAGCCAAATGTCTACCCCATTAGCCTGTCTGACAGTACCAAGGTACCAATTACAAACACTCACAGTACAAACACTGGGCGGTAGAGAAATAGCTTGGACCATCTCACAGTTTGTGGCAGGTAACGGCTAGCCTAAGCCCATGCCGCACACCCACCATCCACATGCTGAGCAACCCAGTTATGACTAACCCCTGCACCCCTCTTGAGATTGCCAACTCCAGGGAGGGAGCCAACAGCTTCTCATAGTAACCTGATCAGTAATTGACAATGCAAGCTCCTGGGGCCATTCCTGTGTTTGAACTGGAACTTTCCACAGAGGCTAGAAGGACAGGTCACCTCGACCCCTCTGAGCACAGTCTACACATCGAGATCAAAGTTCTCATCTTCACATGCATCAGTGTCACCCAGAGGGCTGGGTTTCTCTCCAGACAATGATAACTCTCTCATTAAAGTCATAAAGAAAATTTTTAAATTGCTACTACAATTCCATTCAAACAAAGAGCAAAATAAGCAAGTCACCCCCACCTTTTTTTTAAGCACCATAGGTCCAGCTTTACACCAGGGACGTGGGTTAAACTGCAGGGGTTGCCATGGTAAGGCATCATCTGGGATGGCGAGTCACCACATTTACACACACATCCCGATCATACTCGCAACAGCAGCCAAAACCTAAACGCATCTTCAGATACATGAACGGTAACGGGTAAATAAACATGACAACAAAATAAGTACCTCTTTAAGAAACTAAACTGACCATTACCAGACAAGGCCTGAACACAAAAAAATCCTCACAAGAAACAATGGAAAACTCATAAAACATTTATGTACTTCAGAAGAAGGTAGTTAAAACAGACTGGTGAGCAGCTGTGGCCAGGCGGCAAGAAACTAAGCGTCTGGAAAGACTTCTTGAGTGGCACCTTGTCAGCTCGCTTCACTTGAACTACTGTCCTTCAGACACGTATCCATTTAGGCCGTTAGCTTTGACCTGACAAATGAAACCCTGTTTTACACATCCTCCTGTTAAGATGGTGGGACACTCGACGTTCCGCGGAGCACCTTCGCCCTGTGGGGAGCCGCCCGAACCGTAGAGGCACGTTCCGCGGAGACGGTGGCTCGATCGCAGGGCGCGCGCAGGGCCAGCACTTCGCAGCCCCGAGCCGCCGCCGCCGCGCTCATGCTTAAACGCTCTCAAACGGCGCCACTCACCATTTCTTTGTGCATTCCACCATGAGCTCCTGGTAAGAGGCCACAAACTGGAACTTGGACGCATGCTTCCCAACACGCTGTAATCTTTTCCACACCGAAGCCATATTTCCTTATCCGTCGATATTTTGTGCGATCCTTCGCCTCCCTTTGTTCGGTCGCTTAAAAAAAAATCTTTGGTTGCCGGCGTTGCAAAAGTATCCAACAATCTTCGTCAGTCGGTGCACGCTCGTCCTTACATTTTAAAAACATGAAATAAAACGTACAATGAATCCTATCGTAGATGATCTCGCTGAGGTGGCATGTCCTCGATGTCTCAGGATGCCAGCAGATTAAGGGACATGAAATTTTCCCAGCGACAGCAGCCAAAACTGACAGGACCAAGCATGGTTATGGAATAAAGAACTTTCCCCGATCCTGTATCTTCTAGCCGGCCAGACATTCCTCTCCTCCCCAAAACAACCTGAGGTCTCCAACCTAGTGAGGGGAAAACGCACACAGTACACTCGATGACAAAGGAAAATATAAAAAGAACAAAAACCCAATATATTCTTCAAATCTCCGCCTTGGCACAGTTAAGTGACCTAACACGCATCCCTATGTCGGTTTAACTTAATTATCTTCTCGAATAGAATGAAATTAGCATCTCCAGGATTCATTTAATGAGCAATCCATTACATTCTCATTTTCAACCAGGCATCGTGATTTAAAGACGTAAACCAACTTTGAGGTTATTAGTCACGGTATTGCCCGAACTTCTGTAGTTTGTATCAAATTTAACCGAATATCACGCAAAATTAAATTTTCCCAAAATTAAATCCAGTTCCACTCTGTGCGGCACACAAAGCCGAGTAATTCTGGATGTTATTCTGCAAGAATGCAGCCAGTTAGCACATCTGGCAGATTGTTTCAGGTTTATCAGATGACGAGCTGCTCGTATCTAGCGGGCTGCCTGGCAGACGAAGGCACTGATTTGAAGGGGGAAAACAGTGCACGTCCATTTTTGACTACAATGCAATGTAACACTCGCGCTGTCAAGCATACAAATAGCAGGCTCGTGATCATCACGTAGAAGACCGATTTTCATCGCCGTCCTCCCTAGAGACCCAGATCCAACAGCCAGTGTAGCACTGCAGACAGCTGCTACATCGACATCGGCTTCCGTTGGTCAACTGGGATACGCGCTGATTCATACGCTACTTCAGTGTTGTGGCTGGTTAGCCTAATTCCACGCGACAGACACACTGGATAGTTGTTACTAGTTCGTAGCCGCTAGCTACCCGGCTACAATGGAAGTTTATTAAGCCCGCAGCCGAAAGACAAGATTCAACTGACAGGAGTTCACTTTCCAAAAACATACACCAATTTAAACATTGATCAGCTTACCTTTTTTTTGTTTAATCCGCCCTCTCGCCTCCAGACTTCGTGTCTGGGAGGCAGCTAACTGCCAGCCACTTCTGCAGTATCAGCCATTTAGCGAACCAGCTAAAGGAAGGCACCCGCAGGAGGAGTCAGCCCACAGACACCATTCACCCTGTCCGATTACTTCTGCTGAACGTAAGAGACACTTGGGATTTTCTCAAACAACCGCTTCTCAATACAACGAAACCCCAACACCAAGGCTGCAAATTCTAACAAACTCGACAATTAAGCATCCATCCATTTTTCTGTACGTTTAACGAAACGCTAGTTAGCCAGCTAACGCGCACGAAGGACCGCCCCCTGCCTCTCCCATTGGTGCCCTTTTGCGAGTGTTTACTCGCCCCTCTCATGCAAACGCTCCTTTCACGCCTTAGTTACTGTGCGGCGTTTTGATTGGCAGATCGAAGTGTCCATCATACTATAAAGCCCGCCCACAATCGCCAGCAAGTTCACGTTTCTTCGCTGCAATGTAATGAACACAGCCACTGCCTTGATTCATCATTGGTCGAATCTCAGCACTAAGAGTAAACTGTTTATGCGATTATAGTTTCCCTGTGGTGGTTTACGATGCCTGTCAAAACCATCCCTGAGGTTTAAAGTGTCCTTGCGGCAGTACAGTGACGGGTGGGTCAACATGCGGTTTAGGGTTTAATACCGCTACCCTACCAATTTAGGAGTCAGGCTTTAGTAAGGCATTGTACAGTAGCAGTATGGTGGTACCGAAGCACAATTTCCACAGTTTACATTTGCGTATTTCTGGAAAATATAACTAGCCATGTTTCCCTGTATGAACGTTGTCCTGAACTACCCTTTATGTACAGGTTGCATTTAACCTTGCTCCCTAATGTATGTGGTTTGCCTGTCTCGAGCTATTGATCTAGATACTATGAAGAGTGCACTAATGCGAATAAAATGTTAATGATCGACCGTGGGGTTGTGTCGATCGGTTCTACTGGTGAATTGTAGTTGCACAGAAAAATGTAAGTTTTAAGTAATACGTAATTACATTTTACCCCTGCGACCAGGACCAAGATAAGTGCTTTGAAGATGAAAGTATGGATGTATAATGACATTGTACTGCGTATCGCAATTTAAGGGGAAAAACATTTCTTTCATCATTAGTTGTTCCAGCACTTGAATGTTAAATCATCAAGAATGTTAAATCACCAGGAATGTTAAACCAAATTCTTATTTCTAATTAGTTATAGTTGAATCCTAAATGTTTCGGTAGTTGTAGACCTGACACTTTTTATCCAACCCAAATTTTCTACATTTATACAATTTACCTGAGATATTGAGGTTAAGTGCCTTGCTTAATGATACTATTGCATAGCCCCCTTTTGAGACTTTCGATGGCAGTCTTCAAGGTATGAATTTATGTCCTTAACCACCCAACTACATGCTGCATCAGGGCAAGTCTTCAGACCCCCTGCACTCGGCTATTAGACCATACAGTTCGTATTGTAGGCACTGATGGGCAAGAATAATTTTCTAACCTGACATGAGGTATACTGATGTCATTCTGTGTAAAACGAACGGCGCGTGAAAGTACATGTCTGCGTTCCCGTTAAACTTGTTCCAATAATTTTGCTTCCTGGAGTCAAATCAGTACTTGAGGAGATTTTTCCTGAACACA
The DNA here is from genome assembly GCA_026779605.1 of Mormyrus hasselquistii. NCBI lineage: Eukaryota > Metazoa > Chordata > Actinopteri > Osteoglossiformes > Mormyridae > Mormyrus > Mormyrus hasselquistii. The sequence goes on from JAODKE010000068.1 coordinate 7,379,363, forward strand.
ATGCAGCTTTTATGACTCATAATGCGGGAGACAGTCCCTGGTTTTGTTCCTTCTCTGTTTTGTGTATGCCTTTTTACTCCCTGTCGTTTTTTAACTGCCCATGTTCCTGTTTCCACCCCATCGATTCCACCCAATCGCTGCTTTTATGGAAAGGTTTTCCCGGAGTCGTCGTCTGTCTACCCGGGCCCATGGGATGAGACATATACTTATAGACACGTGATTCACATTTGCAGTTTGGTGTTTACTACGGGAGATTGCATGCAATATGTCACTTTGTTTTTATTCAAGCAATTATAAAGGAAACAATATAAATTGGTTAGACACTGTAGACAATTCTGTTATCATATATAAAATCGAGGTGTGTGGATGTAGCTGGTTGGTGGCACCCTTTTGTAAAAATCGGCAGAAAGATTATAAAATGTCTCGGTATGCATCAAAGAATGCTTTGATCTGAGGAGGGTCTCACCCAGAACACTGCCCTTTCTGTGTGAGAGGCGAAGCGCCCCCTTTGATACGCGGTGTCAGAAGGCAGGATGCGCACAGTCAAAAGCATGTAGTGGCCCGATCTCACTGGCACGCAGTAAACAAAGCCGCACCAGTCCCGGGGGAGGTCAAGAACCGCTCCGTAGCTGAGGTACATTTCATTATTTATTAGGTCAGTTTCATACAAAGCACCTCCAATAGCTTACAGTTTTTAGACTTCATGCACATGAACAGCTGTGCATTTTTTTTTTGAAGAAATTCATTCAACACCTGCCTTGTTGGGCGTAACGGTGGGGCTGCTCCTGGGAATCGAGACCGCAACGATTTAGTCATACGGCCAGGTGTTTATGAGCTATGCCGCTTAATGCTTATGACTGTACCTGTCGACTTTCTCCTTACGGGTTTGCCCATCAACGCGATCGAAGTTGGCACTTCAGCAGTGAGCCTTTTACCCGCCGCGGGTGCTTAGCGTAACTCGCTAAATAATCATCGTGAGGTATGGAATTTAACTTGCCTCCAGGCTGCAGTTGCTAAAGCCACGCGAAACGGCCTGGAATTCAGCCAGAGAAACATATTCGTTCATGCTCTACTTTAAAGCAAAAAAATATGCGCTTGTATTTCAGGTGACTGATGCTGTTGTTCAGACATAATATGGTGCTTCATACATTGACAGAGCTCCTAGATGGACTACTGCAAGTGGGACAATGGTTGTGAGTATATGTTGGAAGCACAATGATGTGCCTCATTTGTGAATGCTTGTGTTTTTCTACATTAAGTGCAAAAAAATAAGTAATGTAAGTATTTCACAGGAGATGTACTTATGTAAACAAATGTGCCATTAACAAAGTACATTTTCACTTGTGGGTGAAAAGCCAGACAACCTACATTGCAAATACACTTGAACTATATCAGGCATAGTCGAGTTTACATATTTCTGATGATCGTTGTCTCGAAATATCAGTCTGTAGGTGCATACTACCTTGCAGCTATACCGTATCACATTTTCATCCTCCAAGCCCGCCGTTTCCTGTTTGTCTCCCCTTGGTAATACGAGCATTACACTGACCTTTAAAGATAAGCATCTTTACAGTAAGTGATGCCACAGTAGTCATGATGGGCTTGAGTCTGGCAAGACTCCAGGCCATTCAGGAAGTGGAGAACTCTCAGACGGGTCCTCCTGCACTCAGGATAAAGGCTGGGAAGGGCTGCATTTATGCCGCCTCTCAAATCTGGGCTGGGCTGGGCGGGGGGAGGCAGCAAACAAAAGATGGGAAATGTATACCCATTCCGCTAGAGCCTGCAGGTCTGTGCCATAAAAGGGGAAGGAGACCCCCGGGAAAAGAATTCTGCTTTCGATGCTACCTACTGAGCCTCTGGAAACGAGAGGACAGAAATGGGTTCGTCTTATGGGATGTCAGTAGTCGCTCAGACTGCCCTATGTTCTCTTTAACAACCTCATTAAAACAACATGACTAGAACGAAGTATTTGACAGAGAATATTTATGTACGGAGCAATTTTATATCCGCTTTTCTTTACAGTGGTTAAGCACAAGTCAGACTAATAGCAGAAGGGCTACGGTTAAATTTTTGTTGTCTTTTTTTTCCCCTGTGAAAGTTAATGAACATGTAGCTGCTTGTTATTAGCTAGATGGGAAAAGAATGGGTCAAAAGAGTTTAAACCACCACAAGACGTAAGAATCCGAGAAAGAATGGGTATTTTACTGGTGGCTGGTTTTTCCCTTTTTGGGTTACTGGGACAATGCAGAAATGGGGTCAATATAAAACCAGCAGGGCGTATATATACAAAAGAAATTTTCTATGGGTGTGAGTTAAGAGAAAAGGTTATAACTCTGGGCGTGGGGAGGGGGTGCTGTCAAGCAAAGGGGGCATGATGACATTCATGGTCTAACATCTGGGGGGGCTGAGAAAAATTAAACATTTATTTAGCAGATACTTTAGATGTGAGGATCAGAGAGTATGGTCAGCCAGTCCCTGGAGTGATTGTGGTTAAGTGCCTTGATCACAGGCCCAGTGGAGAAATTTTTCCTTCTAGTCATGTGATGTGAACCAGCAACCTTTTGATCACGGGCACAGAATCCTGACCTGCAGAGCCACTGAGCTGCACACCGTCCCACAGCCACACATTTACTGTGGGAATAGTAACTAGGAACCAGGAACCAGGAACTAGTAACCAATTGACCTGACTGAGCACAGCGCTCCCAGTGACCTGCCCCCCCCCCCCCCCCTCCATATCATCATTAATGATCGGTTCTCTTTATTAATACAATACAAACTCTCACATTGAATTGCGGAGCTACTCTGCAAATCATCATTTAATCATCAAAGTACAAGTGTTGCGCTTTGTAGGTGAGGCCACAGAACAAGGCTTTTCAGGCATGAAACCAGAGAAATTGTGAGAGAGCTATGAATGCGTGATCACTCAAGTAATTATGAATTAAGTACCGGCAAGATTTAACTTCTTTTCCAGGAATGGGTTCCCGCTTGAATACTCTTGGCACCAACCATGAGGATTGTGCTTTATTATTTCATTTCTTTGTGTTGTGTGAATCATACGATAATGCCAACATTTCTCTGATTAATGAAACATCTCTGCAGCGTCTTGCAAATTGCTTTATGGACCACAGATTTCAAAGTCCTGCATTTGAAAATAAAGCCAGAGTCTTGGTATGTGAACAGATCTGTGAGATGTGTCGAGTTTGTCCACAGAAGGTTGTGGGGTTAAGGGGCACTGTGGACACTTCTGGAAAGAATTAGAGGCTTGTTTTCTTGACCTACCTTGACTGCAGAGTCACCGATTGTCTCTCTGGTCACTTGAAAAGCAGTGACTCCCAGTTGAGATTATACATCCCCAGAAAAAAATAGGGAAAAACACTAAGTGAACTCAGTCCAACACAGGAAACTGATGTTCCTCTCCCACCCCCCATTTTTCATGTCATATAAATAAAAATCTAATCACTGGTTGGGCTGGAACCTCTAAGGAGATGAGAACAAGAGAAATTACGGGGCTCAGTGAGTCCCTCCAGATTTCCCTGGCACTGAACCTTAGGTAACATTCATTGTTTTAATTATCAAATACTGTCAACTGCTGCAGGACCGAAGGACTTGAGAATAGGGGTAGACTGAAGAAATGCATAACACATTCCTTTATTTTAAATATCTTTTTTTCGTATCTATTCATATATGTATCTTTAAACATGCAAAAAAAAAAACAAGAGAAAAGCAGAGGGACATGGCCCTTGAGAAATTGCAAGCCAGGTCGAGTTTCTGTGCTGTTTAATCTCCACCTGCTAATTACATTCCATTGTCATTCCCGGGTTTTCCAGATGAGGCCTCGTCTTCCGAAAACCCGCCGGCCCCAGAGCTGCTGCCGAGGGGGGGCCTCTTGAGCAGCATGCTGGGAAGCCTTTCTGCAGCGGCATTAATATTCGGTCAGTAGAGCGATAAGGACGGTTGGGAGGCGGAGTCCCCCTCCGAGGTCAGTCCTGGGGAACACATCCATTGGCTGTTGGATATCTTGGGCAGGCTTTAATAAAGGATGCAGGAAACGTGCTTTCGGCCACGGGATGCAAAGGCCTCCCTAGACCTGCAGGAGCTGAATATTACAAAGACACTCCACCTACAGGCCCACCTTGGCCCAGCAAGTCATGTATCCCACACTACTAATGGCGCTGATTGTCTGCAGAGTGCAGGAGAAGAAAATAATCATCGGGTGAGCAAGATGTGGTGGGGGCGTGGGGGTCGCATTTCAGCTGTCCGAACACGAAAAAACAAAACGCAAAATATGCTGCGGCAGCTCATGAAGACAAAGGCAGCATGTTTTTCAGGAGGTGGTGAAATTCTTCTCCTGAGGGGGCACATTCATCACAGCATCTGGCCCACGCAGCGTCACATTCCCTAGGGGTGGGTGGCTGGGCTGGGTATGGGGGGGGGGGCTCCAACATGCGAAAGCAGTGTTAATTTTTTTCCCTTAGAGCCCAAACTCTTAGCCGGATGGCCCTCACCCTGACTGCACGTCGACTCTGAATTAAATTGCACTTCCTGATTTATTACATTTAAAAGGGAAGGGAACCAGTAAATGACGCCCAACCAGCAGGTCTGACGATGAAATATAACCATCATTTTTCACCTTTGAGTACAAAAAAAACATTCAGGATTTATAATTCAATAATTTTCTCAGTAAAGAGCCTTATCCAGAATAGCCTAAAAAATATTGCTACCACTATCCATCACTCAATAAAGGTTAATTTATAAATCACACTGGTACAACAAATTGGTTCCTATTTGGAAAAATGTAGCTTTAAGAAGAGCCTTCAGCATTTCTTTGAAGCGTGTGCACCATAATAAACGACGGCTTAAAGTCAATGAATTGGTCCTACAGTTTTAAACAGCTAGGGTTGATCTAAAGAGTTGCTCTACCTTGTGCCCTGTTTTCTGGAATAAATGCCAGAGTCCCTGTGATTCTGTACCAGATAAGTGGTTGGAAAATGCATCAATGAATTTACATTTATTGCTGTGGACAAGTAGCTTGTTTGCAGAAAAGAAAACTACAGTATTTTATCTCCTGAAAGTTGGGTCAGAAATACAGGGAAAAGCATACAGCACGACCTCAACAAGACATCTTTTTACAATACAGTGCATCAAAGAAGAATGACTGTCATAGCCAAAGTGTACTGGTCTTGTGGAGAACCATGGCAACCCATTAAGTACCAAAGTCAAAGGCTGGGATCCATTATTGTGTAAACCGTAGCAGTCAGTTCTATAGTGCAGTGTAATTTGAAAATAGAAGTTGACAGGATTCTTCCAGGGTACCACTCTAATCCTTTGTGGCTGACGACAGGCCAGTTTGACGTCTTGTTATTCATACCTTTGTTCTGCAATCAAAACAATCGGAGCTGCTTCACAAGACACACAGAAAGATGTATTTCACTGGTGGGGCTCCTGAAGGGTTGGGGAATTTCTCACCCCCTTCCCCCCCAACCCCTCTGTTGAAGGCGTTCAGAGAATTTCAGCGAGATTGACATACTTATGGAAATCATTCCAGAACTGCTGACCTAGGAGAAGTGCCTTGTCATATTTTTCTGCCCACCGTGTAGAGCAGTGAACTTCTGGAAGGAGAAGGAAGTAGACAAAATGTAATCATTGGCACAGTGAGTTGTTCACAGTTGCTTCATCCCTGTCTAAGCACAATGAGAGCACGAAGCAGGTCTTCACGTGGTTTGTTTTGGCTGTGTTTCTGCTCTGAATGGAGGAGAATGGAGAGCAGGGGGAGCATGAAGGGGCCTGTGGTCTTCAGGGGGAAGCTGTGCTGGATGCTATCATTGCTCTTTCCATGGCTCACAGGTGAAAAAATACAATATGTGATGGAAGTGAAGTACAGATAACAGGTATTTTGACCCCAGCATCTTGGCCCATCATAATGCCCAGCAAGCCCTACCCTGTGCCCCATCCAATAACGATCATCACCACCTCTGAGCTACAGTCCCAGTCTCAGTCTAGAACCTTAGAGATGAAGCTGAAACTGATCCAAGGTTAATGAGTTCACTTCTCCTTGAAACCACACTTAGTAGTTCAAGGGCTCAATGTAAGAAAGTACAGTGTAGGAAGATACTGGCTCTTATCAGAACCAAAAGCTTTTCTAGTAATTTTCATGAGTGGTCAGCTTATGTGTTGAGTGTACAGAGAAGCTAAACCTCTCCCCTAATTCATCAAATCCATGCTAACCTGTTGAAGAACATATTGTAGCACAATGCTGGCCTTGGTAATAGATACATGCAGTCATCTGCAGAGCTGTAAGCTCCTCCAGCATGCAGACTGGACACTGGCACAATAGGGAACATCAAAACTCAACTAAAATGGGCCTGTTGGACCAGCTGAGATTACTGCATAGGAACATAAAAACGTAATTAAAAGTAAGTTTATGCGAATATTGGCAGAAGGGGGTGGGGGGGGGGCACTGAAAAGCTAGCAGTACAGATGACAGGTGTCCTCAGTAGAATGGTAGTTCTCTGGTGATCCCCTATGTCATTAATCATTGCTTAAACGCTGGATTATCTAAACTCAGGTGGATGCATCCATGTCTTTAAGGCAGTGTTTCTCAATCCGGTACTCAGGGATCCCAGACATTCCACATTTTTGCTCGATCCCATGTCTCAGTATCAAAAACGCGGACTGTCTGAGGCTCTCTCTGGACCGGGTTTAGAAACACTGTCTTAAGAAACTCTCTGTTACAGTCTTGCTGCCAGCTGTGAACAACAGTGTCGTGCCAGCCCAATGATTAAAAGTGTCCTTATTGGTCCAAGTGTTCAGGTACAGGCCACAGAGTGGTAGCTAGGTCAAAGCAAACCGCTGGGGATGCTGTCATCATCTGGGCTGGGGGGCTTTGCTGGACAGTTTGCTGGGCAGGTTTCTATGGCTCCTGGCTGACGCAGAGTAACAGAAGTGGTCATTAATATTTGTAATTAAATCTGCACCAGCATCCCCCTACCAGAGGCCACAGCACATGAACACATAGGCACAGCGTAGGAAGTGAGTCAGCCACCCAGGCATGATAATCAATCACAGATCTATCCGACCGACATGCCAACATTTTTCATTCCTGCTTACTTCCTTTGCAGATAAAAATCCTCCACGCTGAGTGCTCTGTTAACCCCAGAGCTGCTAATATTCTCTCCTGAATAATTTAACCAACGGTATCAAAGGCAATATTGACCTAAAGTAGAGCTGTTGTTGTGCCTGTGTTCTTAATGCCCTGATATGGCCGCTCTCAGGTTAACAGTGGCTCAGAGGTGATGTAAAGAGATATGTTGTTTTTCATCATAATGACACAATCTCCATCCCAGGCTTGTCTGGGAGGAGACCCACATGAGATATTGAAACCGTCGACCCACATCGTTCTCCCCAACTCCCGCCCACCTAACCAGCTGAATGGCAACTATCTGTGTTTCACATGAAATAAGTAATAACATTTCAGTCAAGAACAAAACAGCCAGAGACCTCGAATCTTAGGTGGACAAGTCTTAACTGAGGCAGAAATGTCTGTCTTCAGGCCCGGCCAAGACGGTTACTGTGGTAGGGGCCCGGCTCTCCTGAAATAGGGGCAAAGTGAAAGATAACAGTAAAAGCATACAAGCATATTTCCATCCCATTTTTTTTATATCGGGGGGGTTAAGTTGCCTGGCAACCAATTGACGGAATGAATCACTTCTCCATAATAAGCTTACTGATTGACCGAACAGAGCTGATTAGATATGTTGTCATTCAAATGAGGAACATGAAAGGAATACAGATGCGAGGAGTTTCTGTGGTGAGGAATTGTTTTTACATGCTTGTCAGTCACTCGGAGGGAGAACAATTCTTGTTGAACCATCACACATGAGGATACATGGCAGGGCGGTTTATAAGACGCTTCAGCTGTGGTATCTGTTACGTTATGGAACTGCAATTTACCGCATTTCAGATGTGATTGATGTGAGAATTATGAAGGAGCCACAGAAAAAAGTACTGTTTATGAACTAAATTAGTGTGTTAAGAGTTGAGTCAATGCTATTGGTTTTGAACAGTGCAGTTCTGTTCTGTATCAATAGCAAATGTGCTATTATTTATCTATTTCCTTCAAGTCAAGTCAGTTTATTTAAATAGCACAGTTTAAATCAACCAGTTGTTGACCAAAGTGCTTTAAACATTAAAAATGTTTTAAAAATGTACAGTGATTAATGGGTAATGCAGAGACAAAAATACACAAAACAACACCTGAGAGAACAGGCAGGTTATTAGCTTGGATTTAAAACATTTGATGGTGGCGGCTGATCAAACATGGAGAGGGAGGCTGTTTCACAGCTAGGAGCCAGCAGCAGAGGAAGCATGGCTCCCTTTACGCCTCAATCAGTTGCTTGGGCAGCAGTTTACTGGGTGACTTCAGTAGTCGCTCATGGGTGTTTTACTTACACAAAAATGATCTAAGGACAGAAGGAAAAATGATTAGTTCAGAGAGATAACCAATCATATTGTAGGGAAGGTGGGCCCAAGCACCTAGAGGAGGTGGGACCAGCTAATCAGATAGTCTTGGTCCTGCCTCCTTAAGTTGCTTGGACCCACCTTCTCTACAGTCTGATTGGTCAGCTCTCTGAACCAATCATTTTTCCTTCTGCCTTCAGATCACTTTTGTTTAAGTAAAACACCCACAGGCTCGATACTGTAGGACGACAGCAGGGATGTATGAGGTTGTTGAGAATAGCTGGAGCTGGCCTGTTCAAAACCTCAAAAACGAGCGATAGAATTTTAAAGTTAACTTTATAAGCACTTGTCTCGGCCTAATCAGCTCATCATACCCAACAGTTGTTGATTCATTGTCAATGGCCTTGATGGTCAGGACAGCACCCAGTGCTGGGAGCCATGGCAACAGCTCACTGTTCAAATAGCACGTCAACATTCCTTTTCTTTACTGGAACATGGGCACCAGCCAGAAGGTAGCTGCATGGGTGCCAACATAGCGAATGCAAAGTACCACCTCGGTCCATTGTCTTTCAAAAACGAAGGTTGCAGTGATTCTACCCTCCAACAGGTCTCTTTAAGCAGGTCTTCACACACGTCAAGGAGGCAACAGAAACAGTCCCAATCATCCCTAGACAGAGTCCCAATCATCCCTCGACAGAGTCCCAATCATCCCTAGACAGAGTCCCAGTCATCCCCAGGCAGAGTCCCAATCATTCCCTGCTCCATCAGCACAAATGAAATTTCAGACCTCAGCGAGGCACTGCCAAGTCAAATCATGGGGAAAATGGGAACAGGGTATGTTGGCACTCCATCAGTCTAGAACTGCTCCGCCTGGCTTTTTTATTTGTTGTTTTAGTGAAACGCTCTCACCCCCAAACACCACCCCTCCCAAGGAAAACAGAAAACAAAGCGGAGACTGGACCCAGATGCACAGCACCAAAGTCAGTGCGGTTCGTGGGATTTTCTACAGAGCTGACTTTCGTGTGTGCGTGTGTATGTGCGTCATCCTTTCAGATAAAAAAAATCTGCTATTGGCTTTATTGCTAAATACCAATGGGATGAGAAATAGGTTGTTTTGCGTGGTGTCGGAGACCACAATGTGTTGCTTTTAACCTGAGATTTTCACTCAGATTTCGCCTGAGTTCCTCTCAGTCAACACTTACCATTATTATACCTCATTATTAATAACATGGCTGCTTTATTCATTTGATTCACTGGCAGCTCTGCCTTAGCGCTGGGCAGGGGTTACAGGCAGAGCGCAGATGGGAGGGCCTCGGAGTCCACCTGTCAAGGTGGTCCATGTGCTTGGAATGCAGGAAGCCTCAGGCCAGTTCAAGAGGGGTCTGGCCTTACGCTTTGTCACAGCAACCCTTGGCTGGGAGAACGGGCACCCGAAGCTTGCCACTCCCCAAAATCAGCCATAACTCAACCAGTTTACCACGTGGCCCTGACCACATTTTTTTTTTAAATACAAGAAAAATACTGATGGAAACCAGTATCCAAGGGGAAATAAGATACAGAAAGATAAATGAGAAGGGCTTATTAAAACCAGTCCTGCTTGGTTTTTGGCCGGCTCCCTGAACTCCAACAGCATTTGTCATAATCTGACACCTACGGAATGAGATCCCAGGACTTTCATTTACATTTCAGAGCCTTAAAAAGCCAACAGCTAGAGAGGAGTGGTGTGAAAGTGCTGTGAAGACCTCGCTCTTGTCACTCGTTGTTTGTGTGTCGCACTGTGATCCAGGGAGCATTATTTTATGCTACTGTGTACCTGTATATAGATGGTATGACGATAAAGCCCACTTGACTTGACTTGAGTATTAACAATGACTGGTCCCCATCACTTTGCCCCGCACTGCAACAGCCAGTGTTTGTGCGCTGCCTACGTTGATGGTGATGCTGGAGTCATAATGAACGACAAGCTGCAGCAACTGGAGAATGTTTCACAGTCACGCTAAGCATCGTGGTTGCCCTCTGGTGGCAGACACATTTCACAACAGCATAAAAAGGCACGTGGCGTTCAAACCACATGACAGCAAAAAAACACAGGACAAGGGGCCACACCTGTAAACGTACGAAAATTAAAGTGCTGGATAAACATACGTATAAAAACAAAGAACTATTACAGGAAGATAAACACCTGAACGTTTCAGTCTCTTGTTTATTAAAAATGTAATTGGTTAAAAATTAAAGCTCGTAAAAACTCATAACATTAATTTAAAAAAATCCATCCTTCCACCAGTGTTCCAGTGGCTTATCCAGTACAAGGTCGTGGGAAATTTCAGTTATTTAACCTGTTCCCCTAATTGTAAACACTCTTCTAAAATTCATATTGGGGTCCATAATACCAGGGTTTCAGAGGAGCTACAGGTTGGGGACAAAGGAGTAAGAGATAGGTCTGGGGTCTGATGGAGGCACGTGACTACAGTGTGACACAGTCCTGTAATGCACCTCCTGCTGGCAACTCAAGGACAATAGCACTAGAGCAAAATCAAACGCGAACATCAAGTGAAGGGAACATTTTCTGACAAATTATAACTTTCTGGAATGTAGGCACGCACAGCAGGCAAGAGGATTAAAACAAAACTTCCTCAGCAAAACACTTTTGTATTCAGTTTAACATCCAAATGAAATCAAATTGCATCACCTTTTCTGTCCAATAGAGGTCACCAACACAAAGCGTAACAGTGAGGTAATTACACGTTCAGCAGCCACATCATTAGGTACTGTACACCTCCGCATTAATGCTAGCAGTCTGCTTCTCCAAACAGCTAATCATCTGGCTGCACTTGGATATATAAGGCACACTGACAGGGTCGAGAAGTTCACTTACTGTTTGCCTAGACGTGACCTGTGATTTTAAATGTGGCATAATCGTCAGTGCCAGATGTGGTGATTCCACCGTCTCAGAAACAGCCACGCTTGTGGGATTTTTACATAGTACAGTGGCTAGATTTTACAGAGAATACATGTCAAAATAACAGTTTAAGTGGTTCTGAAGTGGGTCTTATCTTGGTATGTAATTTGCTAATTTAATATTGCATTTGTCTAAACCAGTATTTCTCAACCCCGTCCTCTGAGACCCGCAGACAGTCCACCTTGCGCAGGCAGGGAGCAAAAATGTGGACTGTCTGTCGCTCCTTGAAGACTAGGATGGGAACCGCTGGTCTAAACCCAGTGGAGCATTCAGCTGAGTATGACGAGAACAACCGATTATATAGTAAGACACTTTTATTAATCCAAAATATAAAAACGAAACACAAAATTCCCAACACACTCATCTTAAATACGTACAAAAATGCCAATACTGGGGCAGTAACAGGGACACACAAGCACTGATTACACTTTAAATATGCATCTTGGGCGATCAGGTCATAAGCAGGCAGCGCTAAACACAAGTGTAAATGAGCACCAAGACACATCATGACCCGATTACTCAAACCATTTGCCAATGTGGTCTGGGGCACATTTGACTACATTTTTTTGTAATGTAAACCCTAATGCGTGCCGATGCGTCCCCAACAAAGATGTCACAATGACTGTGCACAATGCACTTTTACTTTCTTGCGGAACTGACATAGGCAATAATAGAGTCTGAAAACAAGTGGTCCACTGGACACCTTGGAGAGGTATGATAGACCCACGTGTATCAGTTGCAGCTGTCTATCTGTGATCTGATCGCCCCCAGGCACATTTTAAAACCAAGTGCAAACAGTCACACAAACAGCAGGCACTTTGTAAAGGAATGTTTTCAGAGTGGAAATGGTGGAGGAATGCTATAAGTGCAGTCACTAATGTGTTCACCACAAGAAGAACTCTGGGTGGAAAGTTGAAAAGCCCAAGTAGAATGAACGTTCATGGCAAAGAGCAGGTAGGAAAGAAGATCATACTCCTTATCATGTGAAGACAAATTCCAAAAAAGAGAGGAAAAAAAAATACAGCAACATGATTATAATTCGGGTCTCTGGGAATCTCTTATTCATAACCTCGCAACTGAAATTCAGGCTTAACTAATTACTCATTGGTCCAACAACAACAAAGAACATCACAGATGGACAGTTAGCCAGACAGAACTTCTTACAGAACAGAATTAATTTTACTCTTGCAAAAAAAAATGTAGTGACTGACACAAAATCACAAAATATTTTTTTTTCCTCCAACAGATGCTACAATGTTACTAAGTCCATTACTAAAGTAACTTTGGACCTGTCCAGCAGATCCAATCAGCTTTCAATTTTTGAGTAGTAGTCACACGACGCAATGAAAACTGCTGAGGCGCCCATGCATACAGTTATGCATGCACACACAATTTACATTGATATTTTACCAAAACAGCACAGCATACTACAACAGCATTATGGAATCTGAAACAGAAAATGTATACAGAGATACATTCATAAGCCAATTACCTCAAAAACACTACTTTTTAATTGGAAGCCAGAAAAATTTCTAAACGCCAGCGCTGCAGCTCCTGTATTTACGCAGGGGCCACAGCCTAATGAGATACTTAATTCGTTCTCATTCCAAATGGATTTAATTGGCATCTCCATCCATGGTGTAACTTGGCAATGTGGAGACAGATGGTTAATACTGATGTTCTGTTAAACGTGCAGCAGTGAAAGAGGTCAAGAACATCTCCAGACCTCAAAAGGGGTCTACAGTGTTACATTAAATAGGGGTGGAAAAAAACTGCCTAGATGTGAACTATTTTAATGGCCGGATAAAAGAAACAAAAGAGAATATCCTGAGGGATTTTTTCAGGACAGGATTGGGGGAAACTATCACAGAAACTTTCAGCAAGTAAGATGGGGGTAGTTCCTGTTCCTGGGGTGAAATCAATCATTCAGGAACCATGGAGTGACCTGCGTCAGACAAGGCACCAGTGGGGAAGGTTACACATTCCAAAACTAATCCATTCTGTATGGAAATCCCAAATCAATATATGACCCGCATACTAATAAACCTCTGTTCTCTTATAAGTTCTTTAAAAGTCAAGTAATAATACTTCAAAAGACCTGTTTTGAAGTTTTCACGTGGATCATACAGTAGGATTAAACTCCAGAAAAAAAAATTAAGGTCACTTTTAGCGCAGCTTACAATGGAAAGGACCACAGCTGTCCTAATAAATAATGTTTAAGTGCTAATTATTGTTATATCCATAATTAAAATATTTTTACAAGAACTAGCATTGTGATGATCATCATCATAATAAAAGCTGCCAATATCTGCCAAACACTCACAGACTAAACAAAAACAGGCAACATGGTGATATGCTGATATTCACTGACAGCTTAGCTTTGGGTCCCTAAGCCATTTCCAGATCTGGATCATCTGTTGCGGAGTCCTGCTATGCACCAGCATCAGGCTTTGGTAGGCACAGGGGTTGTTTCGGTACTTCTCCTGAATGTCAAAGGTCTTAAAGCCCTGGTGTTTCGTAGGAGACAGGCCCAGCTTACGGAGGCACATGCCCGTGTAAACATCATCGATGGGGTAAAGAGATACCAAGCGGGAAATGTTACGTAGGCGTAGCGCCAGGTCACCCGAGTAGAGGAACCCCCCACCCCCGGCGTATGGTGGATACGACCCAACAAACATGCTCTCGGGGATGTAGTACTTGACCTTCTTGTCCCGGTGTGGGCCGGCATTCATAATCACGTCGCCGACAAACAGGTCTTTGGCTCGGGCCGGAGTCAGGGTGTTGAGGAAGTTAAGGACGTGAGGGGTGTTGACGAAGACATCATCGTCCCCCTTGAAGACAAAACTCGCCTCGGGGCAGCGCTGTCCGAACCAGTCCAGAAAGAGCACCTCCTTGACGGTCAGGTTAAAGAAAGAGTCCCTATAGTCCCAAATCAGGAGGTCCTTGTGCCGGGAACTCTCATACATCAGCATGTCTGAGAGCTGAGGGAAGTAGTCCACCTCTGTGGCATTACCCAGGAGAAACACCGTGGCGACTGTACGGTTGGCCGTTTGGCCCGCTCGCCCCCAGGATTCCCTGATTGCCTGACGCCGGTCGAAGTGCGGTGCCAGGGACTTGATTGCCAGCAACAAGAAAGGCTTATCTTTGCATATATGTGGCTGATCCACTACCATGGGGTACAACCTACATTTCATGTAGATCAAGAAGTCCTTGAAGCGTTGCGGTAGGGTGTTGTAGTCTTTTATCTTCATAGCTACGCCTAGGTCGGGCACACATGGTGCTAAGGAGGCGGTGTTGTTGACCGAGTCGTGCAGAGTGTTGCCGGAAGAATTATCCACCAGCAGGATGGGGTTGTGGGAGTCATCCAGTTTCCGTTGCTCCTGGTTCCAGTATGCTCCACTGGGCACGGCTGGCCCCCAGAACTTCTCGCTGGGCACAAGCAGCTTGGTGGGATGTTTCTTGTCTTGGCCGCTGTTCCGTGACATGCTGACCATGACGAAAATGAACACGTTTAACATCAGCATCAGACCCAAGAGCCTCAGCGTGCAGCACTGCATGGCGTCTCCTCTCACGACCTGAGCAACGACAGAGAGGTTAATGGCAGAGGTCTCAAAGTCAAATAACCTGGGGGACCACTGACTGGGGGGGGGGGTCTTCAGCTTGAGCAAACTTGGTGATCAATGATCAATGAGCAGTATTTAATAAACACGTACTTTGAGACACGTATTGTGAGGTCCCTGGAATAAAGGGACAGTTCACCCCAAATTAAAAAAATACATTTTTCAGATATGCTGTAGTGCTATTTAAGCATCTAGATTGTTGTGGTGAGAGTTGCCTAGTTTTGGAAATATTAGGCGTAGGTATATCAGTCTTCTGGCTAATAAAATGAGATTGAATGGCATTCTTTATGTGCTTATTAAAGCACCAAAAACACATCTGAAAAATCCAGCAGCGATGTCTCCTACCAGAAATCATGACAGAGTTACTCAAGATAATCCACAGACTTTGTAGTCAGCAGTTTATTGTAGGAACTATTTTCTTTTTACCGAGCTCCACACACCAACCATATCATTGTGCAGAAGTTGGCTCTGGGGTCTTCGTGCTCCTGACAATGTGACCGGATGTAAACATCAGTGGTGTCCTCCTTGGCTAAGCACTAATGTTAACCAGCAGTATCGTTAGCATCAGCTACAAACAATAACAAATAGCAACAGTACTATCTTACTACCGTAATAATACTGTTAACTAACAATAATAAGTAGAAGTAATAAATTAATCTGATGACACTGCTAGCTCACCTATCGCCATTAAGCTTATTATTAACATTTACATCTAATCATGCTGTCGGTAGGCACGAAATGATCCAAAACTAGGTAACTGTCACCACAACAATCTAGATGGATAAATAGCAGTACGGCATGTCGGAAAAATAAGCTTTTTTGACTTTTGGGGCACTGCCCCTTTAAGGCCTAACAAGACAGTTGTACATTACATGATGTCTAACCTCTTGATGGCAGTAGTGAGCACAAAAGGAGCAATGTGCGCAGGATTTATATTACACAAATGTCTACCTTAAGTGGCCAAAGCAGTGTTATCAGAAGAATATGTGGCTCTGTGAAACTTTCACCGCACTTCCCCATTTCCAGCAACCTCATGACACCAATTACTGCCTTATGTATCACGAAAAGTAAACCTACAAGCCAATTTTACAAGAGAGGAAAAAAAATAAAATACAACAAAACTGATATGACAATTAACTATGTCACTGGTGGTGGTAGCAGTAATACTGTAGTCCTTAAAAATGACATATATACAAAACAAAACCTCAAATGTTATTCAGGCAAGACGATAAAAATAGGTTCTAAACAAGCTTTAAACATCATTAAACCTACTGACCAATCAGAGTGAAGTGTAGTTGAGGGGCGGGGAGAGTCTGTCTGTTTTTGCCAGTAAGAGATAATGAAGCAAGTTTTCAGTTTGTAAATACGCCTGAAGGGTGATATATCAAAGCTCCCTTTGAAAAGGGACTGTTTGGTCTGCTGTAGCTGGACCAGAGCTGCAAGCTACGCTGAAACTACTCAACAAATGAGAAAAGAAAACGAACCAGCAACCCACAGGACAGTTTTTAATAACAACAAAAAAAAACAGGTTTGTGTGAACCTTCAAAAATATAAACAGATGTTCCATTCATACTCAGTCAAATGTGAAATGAGGTCCAATGTGGACAAACTGGCCCTCTGGTCCTTACCTACTGGCTGCAAATACGGCACAGGTGACCAATGCTGTACTAGCAGACCTCCCAGTTGTGTTCCACCAGGACTTTACCCCATCCTGGGAGGCCGACAGCAACCTGGGGGAGAAGCGGATAACATCAGTGGCGGACAGAAGGCTCGGGTGGGAGACTGGCTTTATTTACATTTGCAGACCACCCTACCCACCACAAAGGAAAGAGCAGCAGCAAAGGCAGCAGCATCCACATTCAGCTCGACTTAGACGCAAGTCTGTTAAGGTGCTTTTGGGGGGTTAGGGGGCTTCTTATGGTAATTTGCAGACTGACTCACAACTGAAGGAAAAGGTGGCAGTGAAAAATATTTTTACCAAAAAAGCTTTGTCGTGCTGTGGATGGGAGGGGGGCGCTCAGGGAGAGCCCCCGATAGTCTTCTACATAGACCACCCCCCCAGGGAAAACAAAAAGAGAAAAAAAACTTCAAAGCTGAGAAACATGATTGAGTCTGTAGATTAGCAGCAGAGGATTATACATGTCTGGGCCTTATATGCTCCCTGACGAGATCAGAGCGTGGAGGTTTGGCAAAGCTGGGAAGGAATGTTCGTTTTCAGAAAGTTCAGGAAAGCAGGCTGCTTTTGTCGCGCTGGCTGGATACTTTGGACTCGGATTTGGGTGCATTCCAGTCAGCCACCTCATGTGTGTTCAGTCACACGTGTTCTGTCTCTGGCTATTTGCATATCCATCCATGAATGGTTCCACTTCTTGCATCTTTTGTCTCTCACTGCACTGCTATTAGTCCTTTTGTCCCCCATGCACCTGTCCCCTCTCCTGCAAATGTGGCATAATTTTACCGTATTCCTCAGAAGAAATGGGACAATGAAACTTGAAACTTTAGCTTCAAGTGAATCACCTTAAATGTAAACCAGATATATCTTTTTCTTTATCTTTCTAATTTAGGGGTGTCAAACATTTCAGTTATTGAGCTACATTTGTCCCAATTCAGTCTTATGGGCGGGGCAGAGAAAATCGATATTCTGAGGAATACTTCTTAACATTTGTTTTTCCTGGTTTATTTCAGGCGTAGCATGGTAAGGAATATTATGAATGCACAAATGGGAAAAACCACCTAAAATGTTCAATAGACCTGAACACCTTATGGAAAAAAAATATGAATGATTTCCCCACACAAGCTACCTTCCCAATTACAGAACATCATTGGTGCATAAATATTACTGGTACAATGCAGGATGAACAATATCTCATCATAAACTGTAACTGTACGAGTAAAAGATCAAGTACAATTTCTCGCCAGGAGAACATTTTAAAGTGGATTAGAGAAAGCACTTCTTTACACAGCATGCAGTTAGAGTATGGAATAGTCTCCCTGTTAGTGTAGCAGAAGCTAAAACCCTGGGTTCCTTTAAATCACAGCTAGATTAGATTTATGGTGACGCATGACACATACACAAGGAAAAGCTGCTGTAATAGCTTTAGCAGGTGAAGAGATATATATTTTCACCCCCCCCCATTACTGGTGGATTTGCCTAATTGTTAGCCCCTGTGGTCACCAAAGCATGCATAGAACTAAATCATATAAAAGTTTTTCCCATTCGTCCCTGGTGAGTGATAGGCTTCACCAACCGAGTACAAACACAGAAACAGCTTATTGAGCTGGGCAGTTTGATACCTCTTTCTCCATTTGTGGTTTTGGAAACCAGTAGGACTGGGCCAGACTACCCACACACAGCTAAGCCGTCAAAGTACTGTTAATTAACCACAGGCTTACATTTCTGCTTTTCTAATTTCATCCATCACGAGTTTCCATCAACAGTCGACACGAAACGTCATAAAATAAATATCCAGGCAATATGAGTCAGAAGAATGGACTGAGGTCTCATCCTTTCACTGTATCTTACTCCGATTCCCAGAAAACAGCCTGTCGGCAGAGTTTTTCTTTTTCTTTTTGCTTAGACAGGAAGCTTGTACATTTTGAGTAGAGCTCAGTATAACCTAAAAGCTGGTTGTAGGGTGGGACAAAGGAAGTCCGACTGTTTGAAGACTGACAGGTGATCAACAGACTTGATTCATTGCTTGCCAACTGATCGAGGGGGGAGGGGGGCAGCTGCAACAGCCGCATTAACAGACATGCAGCAATGATGCATCTGTCTAGGAGGCAGCTGTCACATGACTTTTTGTTTGCATAAAACCCATGGGGGGGGGGAAGCATTGTGTGACTGGGATTTTTGGCATGGTTCATTAATCTAAGGTAAAATCAGGGGAGCTGAGGCAACTGACAAAAATTTCATGTAAATATTACCCTTGGTAGGAATAATCTCCACCACCATCTACAGTGGTTCTGTGCTGGGCAGTAAGGCGCTAAGGCTAAGGCTAAAAGTGCTAAGCCTTAATAGATCTGTGGAGATTTCTGACAACAACAGCTTCTCGTTATTGGACATTCCAGATCTCCTGCTTTGCTGGCCAGAATGGAATCAGGCTACGGCAGAAGAAAAACCGCTAAAGTAAAAACAAAATGCAGAACAAAAACAAACTAAAGGGGCGTAAGTTAAAGGAATGAGTAGTTTGGTAACCTGACACGCTCAGCACTGCATGGCAAAAGGATCTAAGAAAGCTCCTATTAGACGGGGTTAATGGTGAAAGAGGAAGCTTGCTGCCGTGATCACGACAGAACAAACTCAAACCCCAAATAACGTGCTCGAGGAGCCCCCACATCTCACTTCCCTTCCTGTTCGGAAGATATGACTGACCTGTGAATCAACACTGCTAAGCCATGCAGTTAATAGTCACGAAGGATGTGGAAAGAGTCTCTGCAGACTCAAGCAAACTTAACGTGACTGAGCATCATTTTTCATGGCTTGTGCAGCTCCGAAGAGATTTAGAATGATGTCCAGCATGAATGTTTAAAGCAAGTTCAAAGCCTTCAACATGACATATTTCACCATCCTGAAGGGCCCAGGATGCCCTCAAGCCCTAACCCCACAATCTACTCCACCTGGAGCAAAAACTGTTCAATCGACAGCATAAAGCACTTGGTCCTGTTCACATGCTCTCAGTGTGGCCTGGCACCTCCTCTTGCTTGAAACACCAGAGATATGTACATTTCTTTCGCAACTTAACTCACAGCCAGATTCCAGTAAATAAACCACTACAGCCCAGTCTCAGAAGTCACCAACACCTAAAAGATCAGACTCAATAGCTCCAAGAGGCCCTGTTAAAATCACTCATGTTAAGGCAATAACATAGTCATAATACCTGACAGCCACAATGGTTAGACAGGTATTAACGAAACGTAGTCCAGAAGGAGTGGACTAAGAGCGCAATTCTAAGTGCTCATAGGAAGGTTCCAAATTTTATAATGAAAAAAAGAGTTTCCATCTCTTAGTCTCTAAGTCGTCTATAGGAACAGGCACCGGATGACTGTGAGAAACTCGGAGGGCGTCTCACGGGAGATGCGGGCGCCTGGGGGGCGACAGAGCGTGACTTCAGGCAGGGGGGGGCTATGACGTCATGCTCTGTGTAAAACCTGCCAGACATCGGAGCATGGAGCAGCACCCGATGCCAACCGTTCTGCAGAGGCGTTCGCTCGGTTCTGAAACACTTCGTGCTTTTATCTATAGGCTTATGTTGATTCCTTAAAATGACACGTAGGAACTGTTCGATCCATGGCTCGAGACGAACCACCTAGTTTACTAAGATTTCTTTAAAAGCATAACACTCATGTCTAGTTATCTGGTCAATAGAAAAAGTCATTTGTAGCATATACTTGAAACATTTTCAGACCGTGATGCTCAATAAATATCAATCCATCTAACCATTCATTCATCCTCTGCAGACCACAAGGCTGTCCTGTCATTATGTAAAATATTTAAATCTGAACGTTTAGATCAGCTGAATTTTCCAGGCAAACTTATTCCTTCTGTCGTCAGAAAACAATTTTGTAAAACGTTTAATAAACACCTAAAACACATCTTATACACCCAGATAATAAACGCATTCCTCCGTTGTACTAGCCTGCTAGTTCACACAGGGGTAGCCTAGCTATTTGGTGCTTTTAAAGAACTCATAAACTGGGGCTTATTTATTAACTCATGAATTGTTTTGCGGGCACATTCGTTTGACCACAACTTAAATAAAAATAAGCATCTTGACTAATATACTTTCTAACATCCAACATAGCGCCTTACGGTATCAATGAACGATCACTCACGTGCAGCCAGGCCCGTCGCGACAAGGCAGGCAAACCAAGCAATTGCTTGGGGCCCCGAGCTGGCCTGGGGCCCCAAGACAACGACTGGTTAAGAATAAAATGCAGCGACAAACTGTGTGAGCGCCCTGCATGTCCATTTTGCTTGGGGCCCCCAAATTCCTTCAAACGGCCCTGCGTGCAGCCCTAATGAGACAGCAAGCAATTTAATGCACCGCTCCTGGTTTAAGGATGAGCTATACCACTGATTATCTTTTCGATCCGATTTATTCCGATATCAAGGTTGTAAGCGCCAATCTCGATACCGAATGGTATGGCTATTTAACTCAGGCTATCAAGTTAAAAAAACGATATGTTAATTTCAGAATAGATACTCAAAATGAAACATTCACACTGAAAGAATAGATATTTCAGTATCGATCCGCACATGCTTAATTTATTCAACACTGGAAAGGTTTAAGAAAAAATAAACTGGTATGTTTTAAATGGTTTCAGTTGCTAAAGCTTTAAATTACAACCCGATAGACAATCCGATCTTCTAATTGTTTTCTGTGCTGCATTTAGCCTAAGTTTACAATATTCTGTCTTTTTTCATTTTAAACAATACGAATTATCCTGAAATCACTTAAATAATTCAATCGGCTACAGTGAAAACATTTATTAGCTAAAAAACGTAAAAAACTTCAAATTAGAATACTTCCCCTAACATTATTCCCTTAATTTGCTCCATACATGACTTTTTAAGGGAATTATTAATTTCCTGTTGTATTGAAAAGTCCCACTGTCTATTGTTCTTTAGTTACAGGTCTAAACGTTGAAAGTTTTTCTTATGTAACATCTTGTGTCGTCTCTTTACACAACAGAAACCAGACTTTGTATATCTCCGCTCCGAAATAACAAATTATACTGAAACAAACGTTTTCAGCCAGGGATCCGCAAAAAACACCCTAATACTTGATTGAAAGAGCAACGAAACTATACGTGAATAGCACAACCTTCGCTGTTCAGTGATAAGACGCGTTTGAAATGTCTATAAAATAATTAATGTCAAATACCTTGAGAGTTTCGGTAAATTATTCCGCTTGAAAACAGCCAAGGCGACACAGTCTTACGCCGCTCTACTCCTTTCGCCGTGAGATGCGGAAAACGCCCCTCCTAAGTGTGACGTGAGCCTAAATTTTAGTTTTTGGAAGGGCGGGTGTCGTTGTCATTTTAAGTTAAACTATCCATAGAGTTTTATCGTTTCGTAATGCTATCCTGTCCTATAAGGACTCTAACGGTCTGTACTCAAGATTAAACATAAACGAAGCATCAGAGAGAATTTGTGCACAGAACGTATAGTACCATAAACTGCGATCCATGAGTAATTCAGTTAAATGTTGATTTGCTTTCCTGCCTGAAGAAGGCGTGTGAGGGATTCTCATTCCCGAAGTATGAATTGCAAATAAAAAATGATTAGAGCATTATACGATTTGAATTGTACGCCCTGTAATACTATTTTGGCACATCTAAAGCTAAACTATCCGTAGAACATGACCAACTGGATTGTTTGTAATGTAATGGAATAGTATAGTCACAGAATTCTCAAGCTGAAGACGTATCCCACCAACGATCTGACGGTCCTTTGTTCTGTTCTTGGCACCTACTGTAGAATTTTCATAATTGGTTTAAATCTGGTAAAAAATTCTAAACAGAGAACTTTTTGTTTGTATTATTAGAAACAGCACCTGCCTGACTGGCTGCGTATTACAGTACAGTGAAAGCCAGCTCGGTGACTTACTGGGCATTAAGTCTGACGGATGACACGCAGATATGATACCGAGGTTTGGCCAGTAAGTCATAACTCTTTAAAAACGCCAATACCGTGGAAGCTCTTTGAAAGGGTGCAGTCACTGTCTTTAGAGGTTTTTAGTGTCGGAAAGGGAGTTCCCTGACAATTACCACGTGATTTCACATTCACGTTGGCACTCTGTGTACCATTCTTTGTAAAGGAAACTTTTTTCCACTCTTACTTTCAGTGTGTTCTGAATGTTCTGTATCAAAGTTCCTTAACCCACCTTTTTCTCACAGCGGTGATGTGCGTCTCCTTCGGTGGGTTTTGGCTTTGACCGTGACCATGGTTTACATCTTGCTTTTGGCAAGCAAGCCCACTCTTTCTTCTTCCTGTAATTGTGCGGGGGGCGAGCCAGATGACCTTGGACCCCCACAGGCTTTTCTTGTCCCTACTTGAGAGTTTTTGGTTTCTCTCCTGCATTGTCAGCTGGCTTTCTTTCTTTATGCCTTCCCTTTGCCGTGTTTTTGTGTTACACTGTATAAATGTTGTAGTAATGTATTAAAACACTCACGCATGAAAAGTGTCTAAGAATCACTATGCTGTGAAACTCGCTATGTAAAGGTTAATTGAATGCAAAAACAGTTATTGGAAATTTTATCGGATACATATTGTTTAAAAAAAAGACTATTGTGAGAAGGAAAGGGCTCTCAATCAGGCTGTTGATCTTTTCAGTAAAGAATTACATATACATAAATATTTATATACTGTATAATGAATTGAACTGAATGTAACAGCAGGTTTCTGTTGATATGACTATTTGGCACTGGGCACATTCTGCATATTGGAGGCTGCAGAAGATGGCGTACACCTTAGGGACATGTGACTGTCCTTGGAGGATCGCCATCCTGCTTACCCTACACCCGCTGCTGGTGGGCCCTCAGTCCTGATTAAGTGGGGCCCCTTCTGGCAAGTGCGCACTCTTGTACAATTAAGGTGGCAAAAAGACAGGGAGAGATGACAGACTGTGCACTTGTGTGGGTCTTTGTGTCCTTTAAGACTAGATATGATTTATATTTAAACCAGTAGCAAGAACAACAGCACTTATAATAATAACAAACACTAGAAACAGATAAAGCTGAGAGCCAGTCATTGCTTACATCCATTAATTTAATATGTAATTGTAATTTATGCAATGACTTATTTGTGTACGGATCAGCACAATCATTTGTAACAAATGTGAGTAAATTCTTATGGAATAGCAGAATCTTTCAGTACATACCTGCACCATATGTGTAGTTTTTGTCATTTATAAACGGACGTGTCTGGCCAATAGGAGTAGTGTCTTTTGCATGTCTGCGTGCTGCAGCTCAGGTAACATCGCAGCTCGTGGTGACAAAAGGATGCTGAATAGAAATTTCCTGAGGACCTGGGCCCCTAGGGCGAGTGCCTGACAACCACACATGTTGTCTCATGTGGCAGTAGAATTTAATAGGTTGCCGGGTCCGTTGCCGGGAAACAGGAATTATACACAATGATGCTTCCGCCGAAGCATATTCCATGATGTCATCACTGGTCACGTATTTTGTTATGATAGGAGGAGGTCAGCATCTGGAAGTCTGACTGGTTTGTTAGTGTCCTATTGAAATCTGACAATCCATGAAGGGTGGTTGAGAACTATAGCAGACTAATATATTAAGCAAGACATTCGGGATGAGCAGAGGCCCAAAGCGAAACAATAATTAATAATGTAGAAGCTAATGGAGATTACAAATGGAAAGGGTGCACCCATTACAAGCCGCCTTCATCATCATTATGTCCTTTGCAAAGATACCAGACCACTCTGCCGTTTATGGAAAATGACATAAAGGCCAGTCTGGGGACTAGGTGAAGTAGACTGGTGTGTTCTGGTGTGCCTGGGATATATGTTTTCGAAGCATAACAATCCCTGTCTTAATAATAATCTCTATATATACGACCAGCATGCCGACATCAACAAACCTAACGATCTGCCACTGGCTTCGATTAGAAATTGTATCTGCACAAAGCAGCCTGAGTTTGGATGTTTGTTATGGTTTAATCCGCGGCGTTTGGTTTGATGTTAGTGAAGGTGCACACCAATCCGCGGCGTTTGTTATGATGTTAGTGAAGGTGCACACCAATCCGCGGCGTTTCATATGATGTTAGTGAAGGTGCACACCAATCCGCGGCGTTTGGTTTGATGTTAGTGAAGGTGCACACCAACCCGCGGCGTTTGTTATGATGTTAGTGAAGGTGCACACCAATCCGCGGCGTT
>JAODKE010000068.1:7426879-7437063 GCA_026779605.1 Mormyrus hasselquistii
GGGGGGGTGTTTTCCCGGACCCTGAAGGAGGCTCAGAGTCACACACACACACACACACACACACACACACACACACAAACGTTTGTAATTGTTTGCAATTCTTTGTGGGGACTCTCCATTCATGTCTATGGGAACAACTCTAATGCCAACATGATGACCTTAACCGCTATCCAGCCCTAACCTTAACCACAAGTAACCATACTAAATATGAGACTATTGACATTTTTAGGTTTTTGATTGCATTCACAGGTTTTCGTGGGGATCTGAAAAATAGTCCCCACAATGTCAAAATAACAGGTTTTTAATCACATTGCGGGGGACAATTTAATCCATGCATGCACACACGCACACACAACCACACGCACTTTTGTGGCGGTTCACTACCATATTTATTTTTTGCCACAGCTCCCTTGAAAAATTATTATTAGTGATTTGTCTTTTTGTTCACATTTACATTACGCAAATGTTATCATGGGGGAGCCCCATGGGAGACATGGGGAAAGGGGGGGGTCCATATATCTCCAGGGGGCTGATTTCCCCCCTAAGTGTCAAATCCTACAATCATCCCTTGTTTGTACTAAGGGATACCAGTCCACCTTAACTGCATATTTTTGGACCGGAGTTTCCCAATGCAGTTCTTGGGGACCCACAGCCAGTCCATGTTTTTGCTTCCTGTCCCTGTCAGACATGGCTTCCTGGTAGGGAGCAAAAACGTGGACTGTTTGTGGGTCCCCAAGGATCGAACTGGGAATTATCCCACCTGGCTATGAGGGCAACAACAAACCTCAAACAGGACCTTGCAAGCTTTGCCCATTAAGCCATTTCTGCATCAGATGCTTGAACAATTGTTCATATCAGTGTTTTCTAGCACAGCCCTCAGGGACCTGCAGACATTACAGGGAGCAAAAACGTGGACCAGATGGGGTCCCCTAGGACCCGGTGGGGAATCACTGCTTTATATATCTGCTTACTCATTGGTATGATTTCGCATACATTTCTGTAGTGCTGCCAGGCACCCCGCTACAAGCCTGCTTTCTGTTTTCTAGCACTGTTATTAAAAATAGAATTTGGGATTGTGGAAAAATAAATTAGAAGGGGAAGTACTGTGGCAGTTTGGCAATCGTATGAAGGAGCCAGACGGGAAATGAGGGGGCCGGGCTCTTGGTAACTATTGGATTCAGTTTGTCAGCTGGTATTATAAACAAGGGACTCACAGCTGCCTGAAGATCTCTTTTGGGGCCAGCGGGTTGCCATCAGAATCGCTCGTCACCGTGGGTTTGGCGGCGATTCCGGCTGCGCTTTGGATGCAGTGATCTGTTGGCAAAAAAACCAAACAAATAACAGCATTTAACAGATTTCACTGAATCCAAGACAAAATTCAAAAATATTTGCTAGACAGAACAATTGCAGGCAGTGTTGGGGAGAAACAAGTTACATGTTGTACATGTACATTATGTAATGAAATTACAAAACAAAGGTAATTGTAATCCATTACAGTTACTGAGATATGTAATTGAAAATCAAATCATGTTGGTAATTACAAAGGGGTTTATTCCAAATACAGTGGTACCTTGGTTTGCGAGCATAATTCATTCCGGAAACATGTTTGTAATCCAAAGCACTCGTATATCAAAGCGAATTTTCCCATAAGAAATTATGGAATTTATGGAAAGATTCGTTCCACAACCCAAAAGTATTCATATAAAAATGATTAATACAAAATATAAAGCAATAATACATATAACAAATGAACCTGCACTTTACCTTTGAAATCATGAACAGTGTGAGGGAGACGAGAGAGAGAAGAGGAGGGTTTAGTTTTGTAGGACGACTTTCACTATAACGGAATCACTGCTATCTGTTGACTCACTGGAATCTTTTTGCTTTTGTGCGACTTTAACAAGGAACCTATCCAGTGACAGCCGCTTTTGCCTCCTTTCCGATTTCACGGAAATGTGGACATTGCATTGTACTTTTCTATTAAATTTGGACTATACGAGTGAGGCACGCAGACCGAGACTGAGCATGGGAGACGATTACCCACAATCCCACAACGAGAGAGAGAACTCTCAGCTCAGTTGTGATTACGTGACGCTCGACAGAAAAATCGTATACGTAATTGCAAGTTTATCAAGTTGCTCGTCTTGTAAAAAACTCGCAGACCAAGTTACTCACCATCTAAGGTTTTACAGTATATTCTTTTCGGCAAAAAGCTTATATGTAGAATATAAACATACATTTAGTGGCTTTGCGTCTTTTTGCCATGCAGAAATGCCTTCTTTTGGCATATTCCCAGACGACGGTCAACAAAGCCATTGGGACTTTTCAGCTTTACTGCCCAGTTTAAAACACTTGTTGGAAAAGTAATCAAATGTTTTAAGTTGCATTATTTTAATGAAGTAATCAAATTATTGCATACTGAACAGGCTAATAGTAATCTGTAGCCTATTACATTTCAAAAGCAACCTTCCCAACACTGTCATTAACTTACAATTATCTGGGTAGGTCAACACTATTCAAATAGAAAGTAACAATCCAAGTGACCTGCCTGGGTACTGGGTCTTTGAGTAGCAGTGAGATACATGGTGTGAAAGCACCACTAGTTCGGTGCTGGCGGTCAGCCTGTGTGGGCCGCGAGGGTCAGGGGGGCCACCTGGGCCCACCGCGCCTAGGAGAGCATCCACCTTCACCCTTAGTTCCGCGTTCTCCAACACCACCTGCAGGGCAAAACCCAGCACTGCATGCTGACAGCCCTCCCGGAGTTTCAGTTCATACCACAAAGTCTTGCTAAATTGTGTGTTCGTTTTACTGTTAAAATGACATAATTTAATAAGCTCACCTTCTCGTAATTCTTTTCTTTTTCTTCTATTTGCGACAATAAGTCATCCTGCAAAATTTCAGGAGAGATTCAACGAAAGACTAAGAAGAACTGATTAGCCAGTAGAACTTGCCCTTGGG
The DNA here is from genome assembly GCA_026779605.1 of Mormyrus hasselquistii. Classification (NCBI taxonomy): domain Eukaryota; kingdom Metazoa; phylum Chordata; class Actinopteri; order Osteoglossiformes; family Mormyridae; genus Mormyrus; species Mormyrus hasselquistii. The sequence goes on from JAODKE010000068.1 coordinate 7,429,838, forward strand.
TTGAAGCGATGGTTTCTGTCTACTGAGAGTGGAGGTAGATGTTCAGCCTGCTTAAATGAGTACCTTCTCCCTCTGCAGGTCAGCCATGACCAATGCAACCTCCTCTTGGAATCTCGCATACTTCACGCTGACATCTTCCAGCTCCAGGGATAGCGTCTCCTTGAAATAGGAGAACAAAAATGCAGCAATCCTACATGCTAACTCTGTTTCCACACCTTGCCTCTTTCTTCCATAACCCGCAGTAGGTAGTCCTGGTGTTTCCCATCAAACTCCCACCTTCCGGTACCTTCTGGCGTTCCAGGCTATGGAGTTGTAGCCGGTCCCTCTCCAACCAGGCCCGGACATCCTGGGCTTCCAGCACCGCTGGGTCCGTCTGCTCCTGCAGTCGGCGAGCCAGCTCCTCCTCCCCCCCGCCGCATTCCCCCCACTGGTCCCGCAGCACCTCCGGCTGCCCCTGCGGGCTCTCCTGAAGTACAGCGAAGGGGTTTAAGAATAACACATCCTCCATTATTTATTTCCTTAGCGGGGTAACTCCTACTTTTAACTAACCAAAGGGAAGAGAGAGAATAATCAAACCCCACTGACAGAAGCAGGTTTAAAGAAACTGGCTGCCTTGTCTTTGAGGTGCTCTGATTTTCTGTGGTTGAGTAAATCAGAAATTATTATAAGTTTTTTAATCACTCTTAAAGGAAGTTCTACTCTGTTCAGGACATTTCCTGTGCTCTTTGTCCACCACAGCTATGCCAAAATTCCACGGAAATTCTGCTAAAATCAGCTAAAATGCAGCATCTGTAACTGGCTCTCTCTGCTGTTTCTGGAAATCGAGTGAGCATTCTGCTGTTCACTTTGTTGAAAGTCATACTTAGCAGTAGTGTTAGTGCTCCCAAAGAGATGAGCGTATGAATACAAAGGTGAGCGGCCTGGAGACGGTCAGAGGTTTGGTCACCGCTGTGGCACTCACAGGGAGGCGCTCGTTCCCTGTGCCTTCCTCCGCCTGGCTGCCGCTGCTCGTGCAGCCTGCTGAACAGCCTGCCCCCTCTGCTGCTCCCCCCGGGCTCGCGATGTCATCTCGCGGCGAAAGCACGAATCCGCCACCGCTGAACAGCTCCTGCTGAGTCAAAGCAGAAGAACAAGGCATTCGAAACACACCGGTGTACATGGTTTGAAACAACTTACATGTTTTGAACTGTGACAGTGCCCTGGCAGTTTTTAATGTTAATGCACATTTGATTAGTTTTCATACAGTATGTTTACACAAGGTATTGGCTGCGTTATTAATATAATGTTCAATCAAACAAAAAGCGCATAGTGCTGCTAAATTTATTTATGGTTTTCAATATAAAACGTGGTGAAATGATGTCAGTTCGTGTATCAGTACTTCAGCGCATTTCAACATTTTAACAATACTGCAATAATGATGATAACCGTGATTACTTTGGTCACTACAATCATATTATTAAATTTTCATACTGTTTCATGTCTATTTAAAGGTCCGGAATGCCTCTCATGGATGTGTTAGTCCTTCCCCTTTCAGTGCCTTGGTTCACCTCCTACCTCGCTGACATTTGCCGTCTCCCCGGTCTGGGTCCCTGCTGCATCCCGAGCTCCCGCTGCTCCTGAGGAGTGCGGAGGTTCTGCCTTCTCCCTCCTCTGAAGCCTGGCCTCCAGCTCTCGCACACGTTGGCTTAGGGCATCCCTGTCCCGGCGGGCCTGGACGATGTATCTGTCGTACTCCTGCCGTATCTTCCTCTCCCGGTTACAGTTGGGGCAGTCCGCAGACACGGGAGGGGCGGCGGCTGTGGCAGTAGGGGCAGGTGGAGGTGGGAGGCAGTCTGAGGAGATGCGGGGGGAGTGGAGAACCTCAGGCCTGGCCTGCCTTTCCCGACTGTTAGGCTCCACCGTTTGGTTTCCCGCAAGTGTGCTCAAGTGAGACCGGGAGAGTGGCGGCCTGCTCACGCTGGCCCCGCCCCCTTTCTCCTCGCCTGGCCGCCTGCTCACGCTGGCCCCGCCCCCTTTCTCCTCGCCTGGCCGCCTGCTCAGGCTGGCTCCACCTTCCCTCTCCTCTCCTGGCCTCGTTGCCTTCGCCGACCTCATGGCCCGTGTTCCTCCCGCCTCTAGCTGGGGCAGCATGAATTTATGGTCCGGCTCGTCGCAGCGCTTCCAGCCATATCCAGAGGGTGGCGCTAGTGTGTGCTGGATGGGGGGCAGGCAGGTCTGAGGATGAACCTGTAGTCCCCACAGAACAACATGCAAGTTAAGGCTTAACCTGGGAGTCAAAAATAACCCTTCTGCAGATGACAAATACAGGCATGTAATTCTCTCTCTACTGCCAACCTGAGAGCTAGTAGTAGTCGCACAACACATTTTAGAAATAGGATCAATTCAAATAATTTGATTTTTTGTTTTGCTTATATACATGTATATTAGGTACACTGGGGTACTAAAGGAAGCTTCACTGTATTTCATCATATTCTTATTATATTATTTTCTGTCGCCACCACACCTGCCCCCAATTCAAAATAATCTTGTACCGAACATGTAGCTCCCCAGATTATTTTATTTGTAGCAGTAGCTCTCAGTGTAATTGACGTTGGAGACCCCTGGAATACAACATGGCCATCCGTCTATCCATCTTGCAACCGAGTAAGGTGTCAGGGGGTCTGTAACACAGATAAGCGCAAGGCAGGAGACAACCTGGATACACTATAGGAAATTCAGGGATGCTGATTTAGCCGACAGCATGTCTTTGGACTGCGGGGGGAAACTGGGGTAGCTGAAGGAATCATGGGAGGGGAGGGCACTCACTGCCAAAAAAACAGACCTGCTTGGATCTACAATTATACACACATCCCAGTTTAGGGAGAGCCCACAGCTCCTCAGATTGGCGGTAATAAATGACTAAAACACTGCTAGTTATACCACCTCCAAAAGAATTAATATGGTGCATCCCAGAATATAACTGGCACAGCTTGAATGCAAACTTATAAATTCTTTCTTCCACTGAGTAATTGCTGCCCCAGCCACGTCTCCCCCCTGCCCCCCCCCCCCCCCCCCCCCAAAAAGTCACTGCCTTTGGAGTCCTTCACCTTTGCCGTAAGTGGTGAAAAGTTCGACCCTGGTAGCCTTGGGAGACGAGAAACTGAGGTGAAAAAATTCAAATAAAGCCGCGTAATTACGGCATGGTCATCACTGCGTGGTTTAATGGTGTAGCGCAGCACCATTCGTGAAAGCTTCAATCACGAGGGGGAAAGCTTTCAGAGCACAAACACAGCTGTGACTGTTTAAGTGGGGCTGGGGGGGGGGGCGTCCCAAATTCAACAACTGGGAAACTGAGCAGAAAGTGGGGGGTAGGAGTTGTTGGCCATACCCTCTTGCCCGTCAAGGCGGCCAGCTGTGTCGCCTGTCTGCACTGGCCGGACTTGGGCTTCTCGGCCGTCTTTGTACCGTGCACCTGGGAAAACAAAAATAGGCTAAAATTTGGCACCAAGAACTGCAATGATTTAAGAAACATCCAGAAACATATCAGTTTTAGTGTATTTTGCAAGGGTTTGCCCCACCTCAGTCCAACAGCATGCAATTAAACAAACTGCCATGTGAGAAATGTGTGCCCTGTGACAGACTGGTGCCCCATCCAGTGTACCATCTGCCTTGTGCCCTGTGACGGACTGGCATCCCATGCTGAGTGCCCCCTGCCTTGTGCCCCATCCCTTCCGCTATAAGCTCTGTGACCCTCAACTGCAATGTTTCTCAACCCAGTCCTCAGTGACCCCCCCTGTACATTTTGCCCCCCGTCAGCTCACAGCATGCCAGGTACAGGTATGTCAGGAGCTGGGAAGAAGCAAACATGTGGACTGTCTGGGAAAGATGTATGCAAGTAGCATTAGTGTTCAGTTGTAGGGGAAATGACTGCATGGATTAGATCTGGTGACTGGGGGGGGGGTGTTAGTCTCCTTACCTGCAGGGGGGAGCAGCGGAGCTGGCGGCTGGGGACAGCCATGGCGCGGCGCGCAAATTGCAGGCTGCTCAGTGTCTCGGAGACACACGACGGGTTGGGAGACACAGTCACAATCAGGGATGTCCGGCAGTCTCCCCCTAAACTTAACCGTGCATGGATAGGTGGGCAAGTAGGGGGGGGGGGGGAAGGGTGCTTAGTCGATCAACATACACCAAGCTACCAAAAATCATGTGACATGCATGACCATAGCAGGACATGGACAGCTGCCGGGCATGCAGATGGAGTGCAGATTGGCGCCCCTCACCAGTCTCTCAAAATCCTAGTGAGCTTGGACTCCCTGTATGGCACGTGCTCACGGCCCGCAGTGCTGAGGGCGAAAATCACCTAAAACGGGAAATGATATTTGCCGTTCAGTGGAAGGCCAACACCTCACAGCCAACGCAGCCGTCGGCTATAGATGCCCCAACACATTCAGATATTTCAATAAGGAGATTAACTTGCATAAACATACATGCCTCTGAGAGTCACATTATAGGCAATAACAACTGCAGAATGGCCGTCTATGCAATTTATTCCCGTTTTGGCTCATTCCTTTGCCATTTAGCCCCTCCCAGTAACCTTTAACCTACCAGTCAAGAGTTTTTATAGCTAAAAGTGTGCCTTTGATCCTTGACATAGATTTAACCAAACTATCTCCTTTGAGGAGAAGTGAAGTGCTACTGCTGAGAGGATGACTTCAGTTCTTCTTTTCTATACACTCTCTCGGGTATGCAGTGCATCTCCTCGAATCTGAGAAGGTGCAAACTCCAGTGAGCTCGTTCATTAAGAGCGGGAAAGAATCTCTACTGCGGGATCATTGTTAGCTCACGGTTACCATAGCGCTGGGGTACAGAATGAAGGATGGAGACATTTAGCCTTGATGCCTCTGCTGAGATTTAATGGTTATAAATGATACAGGCCAGAAGTTTAAAGGTTTTAAGGGATTTAAGGTGAATGGGGGGGGGGGGGCAATGGTTCAAATAGTGAGAGATGAAACACAGAGTAGGATAAGATGACCGTGAGGATTTGACTTACGTTTCCAAATATCGTGAGGGAGCGTTTGAGCATCTTGACTTCCTGGGTGTTTTCCTGAGTCACCTGCAAACCTCTCCTCACATCTGGAATGGGACCACAGCGTGCGGGCACCTGCAAAGATGGAGATCAGCACAGCATTGCATGTTCATCCCACCAGAGCAAGGATTTACAAGAGCAGCCTGATCTTCCCCAAAATGATTTTTACCCCGGACCACACCTTCCGTAACATCCTTAAAATAATCTTTTCAATAGAAGCTTTGACCGTTCTGAGATCATTCACAATGTGTCTGTTGTTGGTAAAGAAAAAATAAACAAACCTAAAGCTCACAAGCAAACATTTTCAACACTGAAACTTTGATCTGCAGATGAACTTTCCTTAATACATCGGTGGGATGACAGTCATTCACACCTTGGCTGAGCTGGCGAGGTCCACCTGGGAACAAGAGATTCACGGTTAACAAAAAGGGCTGAGGAGACATTTAGACAGAACCAAACTGCAGACATCATGATCTAATTGTCCATCCATTTTACCACATGTTCTATGCAGGGTCACGGGGGGTCTGGAGCCTATGGGTGCAAGGCAGGGAACAACCCAGGACGGGGCACCAACCAATCACAGGGCACAGTCACACACCAGTCAGTCACACACCAGTCAGTCACACCTACGGGAAATTTGGTAACTGCACTTAACCACAGCATATTTTTGGACTGTGGGAGGGGGAAGAATGGAGAAAACCTCATGACCACAGGGGGAGAACATCAGGGCGCCGTGGCAGCGACCTGAACCCAGTGCCCAGAGGTATGAGGCAACAGTGCTAACCACTGCCCCACCAAGCCACCCCTGCCCTAATTGTGAAGGACAATAATCACCATTAATTAAAAAAAAATGCATCTGACTAAAAGGCTCACCAGCGTTAGCTTGCAAGTAGTCAAAAGTCCCTCCTGACCTAAAATAAATACACAGCAGCAGTTTAACTCCTACTCCACACACCGTAATATACCCGCCAAAAATAAAACAAGGTACCACACATGCAATATTAAACACAGTACATGTAACCCGAATGAAGCTAGCGATAGCAGAGACGCCGTCTGCCTTACCGCTCTCAGCTTTGGGCATTTGCATGGCTACGGTGATGTTAAAAATGATGTGGCTTTTGCCAGCAAATTCACCCCTGGAAGCACCTATTAATGAGGGGAACACAGGAACAGCAACAGTAACCATGACAGCAATGACGACGATGTAGCGCAAATATGTCAGGGTTGAACACCACACAATGGAAGAATTGCTAACTGTATTTTTGCTGGCTTATTGAACGTGTGTTTTGGCTATGAAGCAGCACTTTTCTAATGAATGGCCCACAGGGCTGGACTGCTGTTAAAAAATGGCCCTGGACTTTGGGGTCCCCCATGGCACCATGGGAAATTTTGCCAAGCGGTGGGTGGGGGGGAGGTCCCGACAATAAAATGTGTGAATCGGGGGGGTTTCCCCCAAAATAACTTGTGATACATTTTGCCAACTGGGGGGGAGTTCCCTCAACAACACACCCAAAGGCCCACCAGGAAAATGACTGGTATATGGGCCTGTCTACCCCAGATAACCTTAGGCCTGCCTTAAAAGGGGTGTCCCTCTTTCTGAAGAGCCTACTTCCATTTCTCACAGTAACCTCAAGGGAATCTGTCAGTACAAATCACACACCTGACTGACGGTTTCCAGCCCCACGCCGGTACAGCTGCAGCACCCCCTGGGGAGACCCCACCTCCACCTCCGTCAGCCCCTCCAGCAGCACGGCGCCCCCTCCCTCACGGATGCGGCACACTTCCGCAGACTGGCTCTCCTGTAAAGGAAGCAAACGGGTCTCACCAGCGCACCCTTCCATGAGGAAAGCAAGAAAAAAGAGAATTATTTTTTGAATAGAGGTGAGATCTAACCAGAAGATCATATATCTTCTCATTGGAAACCTGGATGAAGGACACTCTGATCTTGCAGTTCAGGGCTTCTGGGGCTTTAAGAAAGTCAAGGGTCAAACTCCTTTATAAACAGGGCTGCAGTCTGAACACTATTCCTACGGGGGGGGGGGGGGGGCATGGTGAAGGAAAAAAAAAAACAACATCTCTGTGGTCAAAGGGGGTTGGGCTCTTTAAAAAACAACCGCTTTACCCCACTTTTTCCCCAACCTAAGCCGCAAAAAAAAAAAAC
>JAODKE010000068.1:7442158-7454979 GCA_026779605.1 Mormyrus hasselquistii
AGGATCTGCTGCCAACATCTTGGTGGCAGATGCCACAGGACACCTTCAGAGGTCTTGTGGAGTCCATGCATCAATGGCTCAGAGCCGTTTTGGTGGTGAAGGGGCACCTACACCATACCAGGCAGGTGGTTGTAACATTATGGCTGATCAGTGTATCCTCCCTCATATATTTTACGGTGTATATTGCAGATGATGTGAATATTATAGGATTATGCTGCATAACACAAAGAGTTATGATTGTTGGTACTTTTTGACGCATATGGTATTACGGTATGTTTGAGTTTAGTCAGCACTCCAGATGTTTACGCTAAACATCTATTTAAAAAGATAATGTTGTTTTAAATATTTTAAATTTGCATTTTATGGGTTATTTTCCTGCGACTGAGTCTAACCATATGTTAAATCCACCAACAGCTTCATACTTGGACAATTTTGCATCAGCTGCTGGAGATAAACATCATTTTACAAGAGCTATAAGCAATATTTTCAAAGCCTAAGGTGACCTTTAGCACACCAGACTTATTCAATTTATAGACTGTTTTACAGTCAACTCCATGTCAACTAGCTATTTGGGACGGCAGTATGAAAGAAAGCCTTCCAGAGAAGAACCCAATGGCTGAACCTTGCCAAGAGTCACGGGAAGAAGAATACACTGGGTGTGTGCTCTGGGGCTCTTTTGTGATCCACTCTTGTTAAGCCATTAACAAGATCTTGTTAAAGATCAATGGCATAATGAATTCCATTTAGTACCAGGATATTTTCACCCGAAATCTGGTTGCCCCTGTCAGGAGTCTGACACTGTTAATGGACAATTATTTTTTGCTCATTTTCATGAAGGGTATAAATGTTCACTCATGGGAGTTTTACTTAGACAGGTGTAAAATGATTGGTTCAGGGAGATAACCAATCAGACCGGAGAGGAGGTGGGTCCAAGCAATTAGAGGAGGTGGGACCAACCAATCGGATGTCTTAGTCCTGCCTCCTCTAGTTGCCTGGACCCACCACATCTGCAGATGTTATAGGAAATATTGCAGGTGTGAAGTGCACAACTAGGACAGTTCATGTCAGGCTTCAAGAAGCAGGACTGGAGTTCTGTAAAGCAAGGAAGAAGCTCTTCATTAATGAGAAGCAGACTGTAGTTTGCTGAAAAACATATATTATTCACAAATGCACACTCATAAATTAAGAAATGAGTTAAACATAAAATCGTGCTGTAGCCTCAGTTTTTTCAAGAGCTGTATATGGTGACTTCACAAGAATGGGTAATGTCACAATGCTGACCGACGGTACGGAGCCAGAGCATTCATGGATGGTACCTCTGGCAGATACAGGAGCGGGAGCACCAAGTGGCAGGTTCTTTTCCCATTTTTTCATCCCCTCCCATCACGAGACGTTGAGTATTCACCGCATAAAATTTGACATTCCCAGCATCTCCTCTTTGCACTACGTGTTTCCTAAAGGAAGGAGCAAGAAGAAGAACAAAAATGAGGATAGTGAGTGCGACTGTGGATTCTTTATCCTCCAGACGTAGGCCAGTAATATTGGGGTCTCTGAGGTATACAAAAGGCTTTTGTCCTTGGCGATGGTCAGTGACAGACACGGAGCAGGGAGCATCTGTCCAACTGAAAAGGCACCCACTAAGGACACAGGGGTTAATTTATGGCTGGCTAGAGCGGCAGAGATTACCCAGGCAGATACGTGCAGCAGTTAGAGCCTGACAGTGCCAGATGTGGAACAGTGACAAATGGCCTGAGCTTCTGGTCTTCAGCCTCCTGCCACAGTTTGTACGACAAGAACACAATACCAGTATACTATTACTCAGCACTGGGTTCCGGGTAGAAGCAGGCCACTAGATGCTTCACAGTTCCATTTTTGGGGTTAATTAAAAATTTATGAAACATAATTTACTGATACTCGCTAGTGCAGAGTAAAGCTGTTAACCAGATTAGTTCTTTTATGGAATTAGAATTGTGCAAAAGTTTTTTAACATTAACCAAAAATAAAAATCTGTGAGAAAATAAAACTCACTGAAGCAAAAAAAGTAGTATCAAAAGTAAAATTTATAACTTGCAAACAAATTATTTGACTATATATTATTTGACCATGTGTGTTTCTGAATGCACTTATTTTCTGTTTGATTTGAGGAAATGTTGTTAGTGTCATAAAGTAGCATGTATCATATATTCATTTAAAAACAGCATTACCATATTAACACTTCTTAAAATCTAGTGGAATTTTTGCAAGAGGTTCTTTAAGTCGCCTGAATACTGATCATCAAGGCACGTTTCATTGTCTCTTGCAGAATTTATCTGTGCTATACTGTACTTTATTAAAGGAGACCAGGAGCAATATGCTAAAATCTACTTCTCAGCAATGTGGCGCCTAAATCCAACGTTGCCAGCCACTTTCAATGGAAAGTAGCTAAAGCCTGTTTGAAAACTCGCTAAATGTTGCTAGCCATGCGCTAATTAGCATATTGGTTGCGTCATTGTGTCACATTTGCGTTCTACCTAGTGTCAGATGTTACATTTGTTTGCTGCTCTCCTGCTCTCTGTCCTCACATATATGCCTACTGTATTTTAATACAGCTGATGTCCCATTAAAGCTGTTCTCATTTACTTTTTTCGGTTTCTGTTGTGAGCAAAGGTTTGCCCAAAAAGTCGTTAGATTTCACGCTAGTCACTTTTTTGAAAGAAAAGGGCTCTAAAAACACACTTAGTGTTCTCTTTTTAAGCACGAGAGGGGGTCAGCAAGCACTGTCAGTGTCAGGAGTCACCTCAGGTTTCCCAGATCAAATCCCAACTCAGAAATTTTACTCACAGGATGCAGGCCTACTCTGCCTTAGGGAATTAAGCTTCCATGGCTAGGGTTTGGTCTGTCATAGTTCTCATCATGTAAATTTGCATTCCCTAATTACTTGAATGGAAAAACAGGATGTTGTGTTTGTGGCACTTTTAATTTTGAGCAGAAACTGGCCACTGACATCCCTGACAGGCTTTGATGCTCAACATTGAGGTTCCTTGTTTTTAGAGGAAATCATGGTGACAGATATACTATATTGACAAAAGTATTGGGACACACCTCTCTGTCACAGGATTCCGGTGTTTCATTCAGATCCATTGCCACAGGTATTAAAAATAAAAAAATCAAGCACCTAGCCATGCAGTCAGGTTTACAAACGTTTGTGAAAGAATGGACCATTCTGAAGAGCTCAGTGAATTCAAGTGTGGTGCTGTCATAGAATGCCACCTTCACCATGTCACCAACACTCTGTTGACTCAGTAATTGCAGAGCTGCAAATGTCCCCTGCCATTATCCCCAGGACAAAAACTGTGCGCTGGAGCTTCACTGAATGCGCTTCCATGGCCGAGCAGCCGCATGCAAGCCTCACATCGCCAAGCATGATGCCGAGTGTTACATGGAATGGTGCAAAGCACGCTGCCACTGAACTCTGGAGCAGTGTAAACATGTTCTGTGAAGTTACAAATCATGCTTCTCTGTCTGACAGTCTGATGGACGAGTCTGGGTTTGGCAGACGCCAGGAGAACTGCATTATGCCGACTGTAAAGTTTGTTGGAGGAGTGAAGGGAACTCTTAATGCTTCAGCATAGCAATGCATTTTGGACAATTCCATGCATCCAGTTTTGTGGGAACAGTTTGGGGAAGGCCCTTTTCTGTTCCAGTATGACTGCGCCCCAGTGCACAAAGCAAGGTCCATAAAGACGTGGTTGGGTGAGTTTAGTGTGGAAGAACTTGACTGGCCCACAAAGCCCTGACCCTCAACCCCAAACTGAAAGGACATTAAGGTCAAATGTATCTGATCTCCCCCCCCCCCCCAACAGAACAACTGACCCGAGTCTGGCCTCCCAGTTGAAATGGTCTAGAACCTCCACTGATTGTGAATCAATCCTTCACGTCCAACACCAGTGCCTGACCTCACAAATGCTGTTCTGGATGAATGGGTTAAAATTCCCACAGACACACCCCAAAATTTGTGGAAAGCCTTCCCAGAAGAGTGGCAGCTGTTTTAACATTTGTCCAAGTAGTGTACCTATTGTAGTAAGCCTATTTTTAAAATAATATATTTGGACTTCTGTTAAATTTGAATTAGTTTTACATTTGTGTGTGTGTATATATATATATATATATATATATATATATATATATATATATATATATATAAACTTTTCACAGTCGTCCTCCGTCAGCAAGATACCTTTAAGAACCAGTGCGCTTTCAATCACTAGATGGCGCAAGTTCTTTATATTTTTTTAAATGTCCAGTTACTACAGTTGTTACGTAACGACAGTCGACGATGAATTCGTCTACACTTGCCATACTGAGCCATCTGGCTAAGAATGAACATCAACCTATCTAGAGATAGGCCTAATCCATATTCTTTAAAAAAAAAAAAAAAAAAACACACACACACACATTTGCTTTACTTCTGACCGTTCACCCAACATTGCCTGGTATTTTCGAAGCAGAACATTTCCTGGATACGGATCGACGTCATACATTTTAGTCTTTATTGCCAGAGATTTTAAATATAGAAATTAAAAGCATGTACAGCCTATTTTAAATTGCAACTCATGGCACTGGTTATTTATCTTTCCCCCTTCGATAAGCATTATTTAACACCTCTTTGTATGTCGTTTCTGTTGATATACTTAGGGCATAGGTAAAGACACTACTCGAAGTTCCTCGCTGAGAATAAAAATGCTAAAATAGCAAAACGAGGCACTGGGTGACTGAGGGCAGCCTCTGATGTAACGATAATATATGTAAATAGGCAGCCGGGACCAGATGAAACGGGATTCGACCAGCCCGATCCTGAACAACGTACCTCTGTTGTCACACGTGTGTGTGTGTGTGTGGCAAAGAATCTGCAAGCCCTTTAAAAGAAAAGACTGACACGCTGGCCAGAGGGCTCTCTTTAGTGAACTGATGCGTAATTTTAGCAGCGGATCCCTGTTTTTCTAGAATGTCTGGAATCAGTGGGATCACGTTTTACATCTCAAACACACTGAAAGCTTATTTGTGGAACAAATGTTTGCCGAAGTGTATTAAGGGTTGTAAATGTCTGTAAAATTCAAGGGCCATAAAAGCAATAAAGACAAATTGTGGGTGAATAACTGTCCTGACCTGTATATAATGGTAATGACTGCATAAGATTAAGTTTAATTAGTTTTTGTGTGCCGTACCCGAAGAATTACACATCCCTAAGTTGTAATGGAAAGCAGTTCATTCGGAGGGGCAAACCTCCTAAAACAGAGGGAAGATTTCATTGCCAGTCCTGGTTCTTTGGAGATGCAAATGATGAAGCAAGCGTTTGACTTTTTAAAAAATACAAAGTAGTAACTAGGCTATTTGCACTCAGCATGCTTACGTTTCCATTCGCGTTGTGACAGCGCTGTCCTGCAGCACCCCAGCAATTCCGCGCCTGCTGCCTGAACGCGCTTTATCGGCCACGAGGTCCAGCGACACTCTCGCGCTCCCTCCCTGCCTCTTTATCATCACACAATACAAGCTGATAGTGCAGCTTTCGCGTCTTATTCTAGAACATCACAAGCGGGAAATGGCAAACAAAAGCACAGAAAAATGTTACTGCCCACGAAAACGTCTTATTCGTTTGTTATAACTTTCGAGCTCAAACAGCAGACTTTGACTCCACTAGGATGACACTGCTCTGAGTTTTTGGGAAAAATAAATATTTGTTTTTCTGGATGGAAGAGTTAGACAACGAGGATATGGTAACTTAGACCGCTACAGTCGATAGCTATCCATGAAACTCAGGTACATACTCTTTCAGTGACGATGGGAAAATGATTATATCGGCTATTGGCAGCATTCTCAATTGGGTGTGGTGGAAATTTCACATATGTAATTTATTATTGTATAGCTATTGTCTAGCCTTCAGCAATGCGATAAATGTACACGTGGAATGAATGTCGAAGCTATATCATAAATGAACAATTATAATACATTGCATTTAATTCTTTTTTAGATTACTGACAAATAATCTTGTTTTGGTGTGTAAGAGGCTTTGTCATTTTCACGTGTTTCTGTTTAAAGTGATATAAAAGTCTATAGAAATATAGAAATAGGTTAATGAACACAACAATGAACACAGCGACACGAAATATTCCGAAGAGAAATAGAAAAACAATACCAAAGTGCTTGTGTATAACAAGCAGAACGGCATTCCTTCAATGTTTCTGGGATAAAGTGCAGTTTTTCATGTTGTAAGTCTGTTGAAAGCACAATCCACAGCTCAGTGTTGAGGGGAAACTCATTACAAAACAGTAGAAACAAGCCACGAAACATATAAACATGTAATTGATTTAATTTATCTGCATGCTACCCCTTTACCCAGCTATATAATCAGTTAGACCCAAAAGATCGTAATTTTTAATTATTTAAACTAATTCTTTATACCTTATTCTCTAATGACTTTATACTATATATCTAGTTTGCATGTTTGTAATGCAGGTATTTTGCAAAAAGAGTATAGCATTTTGTTATTGCCAGTATTCAGGCAAAATGTCAGTGGTTAATTGTTACCTATAGGTTATTGACCAATATGATCTCTTAAAAGAAATATACTGACTTATTTTTGGAGATTACATTGAAATGCACGGATTGGTAGACAACTACTAAATTAGGAAAGCAAAATGGCACAAACTGTACTGGGATAGTATTTCTTTAACAATGAATATGTTTAATATCTAAATGATATAACAAAGTTGCAAGATAAACTGAAAATGTACTCTATTCACAATAAGAATAGGCTACTGATTTACAGTGGCTATAGTCTCTCCAGTCCAGTATTTTTCCATCAAGTTGCGCTGAGTCACATGACCACCGAGAAAAAAAACACACGCAGTTCCTTGCCCAATACAAGGGCACTTAACCTGCAATATTTCGAATTATCGCTTTAAAACATTTGTGTACTTTTCACTTTCCGAGTGTTTTCAAACGCACGCTGATTTCCTTTCGTGTGTTATATGAAAGAGACTGTTTTCTTTGTGTGCTATTGCTTCGTGCCATGCGCCTATCATACCCCGTTACTATACAACCACTCCCCTTCGCGGCAAGTGGAAAATTACCAGGTTAGAAGCGCCACGAACTGAAGAGCGCGGTTTTATTTTCGCATAAGCTGCGTTCTTAGGACAGCACGGACAAATGCGATACATGAGACACGTTATGTGATTGCGTTTTATTTATAATATTGCTATCTATTAACATTAACTTGGGTTTTTCTTTACACGTTATATTTTGCATCGTGAAACCTAAATTTCAAAATGTCAATCATGTATTTTAAGCCAATAGAAACGACACTTGGCAACTTGCAGATTCATTGTAACTAACACGCGGATTTAGGTAACAACAAATTGACAGCACTGTGTACCATTCAGAATAGTTGAAACGAGGGCTTCGTTTCACTTTGATCCCGCCTTCTTTTTCCGTCCAAGGGCGGAGCGGTCGTGTGTGCGCCTGCAAGAATTGAAATTGATTGACAAGTGGTCTGTCCTGTAGAATGGCACATAGGTGGTTGGTAATTGGACTCGGGCCAATCGTAGCCGACGATGGGCGTGACGTTTGTCCAAACTTTCCGCGGCGCCATCGGCTGAAAACTAAACCGAGATGGAATCTCCCAGTCTGAACCGGTTTCAACCGGTTATGAGTTTGTTGCTTGAGAGGAGAAGAAGCACAGGCTTGCATTCTCTTAAGCCGCCCCGCTGCATAAAATATTTCAGTAAAGAACTAAATTGTAAATCAAGGGACTATCTAATTTCGTAAAATGAATCGGATTAACAAATTACATAGCGTGCCGTGATTATTGTTGGAGAACCCATATCAGTGGTCCTTTTCCACTAGCAGCTAACAATACTCATTCTATTGGAACAGGGCTAACGTTAGCCACAGAAAATTCTCAACTAGCAGCAACGGTACTGAATTCAATCTAGGCTCTGGCAAACGCCTCACTTCTTTCATTCAAAGGGTTGGAATTTTTGGCAGGTAATTATTGACTGTGTACCAGTCACAAAACATTTTACTCGCCTTCATATTTGCAGAATTATATATATATAAAGATATTATTGTATTCTAATTAACTGTTGCTGGAATTAAAACGAAAGGAGGGGAAGAGTGATTAAACGTAGGTAAGTAAACCGCTCATAGGCAGTTATAGATTTTTCGCAGTTGAGAGGATGGTGCCGTTTGACACGAGAGCTCATGTCATGCATGGGTGTCTGGAGCGATATTGAAAGTGAAGGCCCGATCCGGGATTGAATGAAGTCATGCCTCCCACTAATAACAGCGCCCGTGGCGTGAGCTTAACGCAAACTGTAGTAGCATTAGGCGCGCTGCAAAATCATTTAGATAGGAAATCGGCCAGCTAGCCGTGTCGCCCTTTCGAACGGCAAGTGAGCCTCGGGGATGGTTCAACTTAAGAATGAAATTCAGTGGCGGCGCCTCCGGTAGTTATTTTTGCCAGTAAAATCAGGCAGAGAGTTGAGCGCAGGAAGCTAACGTGCTTGTGCCCTCGTTGCGATGGCTAGCACGCTAGCAGCTAGCTATGTGGGAGGGGTTATTCTTCCCGGGAGAGCGGTTTTCTGGATGGAGGGGCGGTTATAAGGTAAATTTATAAAGATGTTTGTCGTACGATTGTGAAGTAATCAATTCAATTTCGTAGTCAGTTGAGTAGCTCATTGCAATGGAAACTGGATAGTAAAAGTAATTTATCATCGTTTAGGTAGGGGCATTAGTTGGCTATCTCAAGTTCAGGTACATGATCAGATGGCTAATAATTGCACAGTTAGCTAATTTGAATACGTCTCGTGTTTCGCGGATCGTTAGCGATGAACTCGAAGCTACCAAGAATGATTTATAACGAGGGGACATTGCTTTTATCGTAGTAGTTGGAACTACTACCCAGCTAACAAATATAGCTGTGACGTTGGGTTATATGGAACCTTTTTAAGTGTCGCGTCTCTGATATAGCTTTTGTATCAGTCGATATTGTGTATTAACGCGACTAGTTAAAATATACATGGCACGGGGCATGCATTGTCCCCTAGGTGAGTGTCATGTCCTATGAATCGGTCATACACGTTGCGTGTTTAAGCCATTTTTTTCCACGAATTGGGTTGATAATTCATTTATTCTTAATATGACCTACTAGCTGTAATGTATTGCAGCATTGTAAAACTATAATGGATTATAAACCGTTCTGACCCAAGCCCTTTGACACATTATATCGATTTGCAGTCGTAAGTAGCATTACGTTGCTAGCTGTATCGTTCTCCTGCTCGCCTTGTAGCTATGGTCGGCTGTATAAATTAAATATCAACAGGTTATGGTGTAAAAAGGCAGTCAGCGATTTCCTGTTCATTCACGTTCGCTAGCTAATACGTCGGAGGTTATAAGGCTTGCCGCCGTCTCGCATTATTCATTAAGCGTTCTGCCATGAAATATTAAGCAATGTATTTAAAAGCCATAAAAATGACACCTCGGTCAGTATATTAAGGATGTTCGTACAGCGACGATTAAGTCCCATTTTCTCCACAACAGTCAGGTGTAAACAGTATGACGTAGAAAATCGTGTAATGGGATCGCGCCACACACGTGGTTTGCTATTATATAATTCCCGCGTATCGTGTTTTTTTCCCTGTTTCTAGTGTTTGGCTAAAATTTAGCTTTGGAATAAAGCATAAAAAAGAAGAAACTACTTTTTTGATTTGGTCTTCTGTGTTATTCCAGGATGAGCACTAGAGCGATATTTAGAGTACAAACTTAGTTTTTCGCACCACATAAGTTTGTGATGTTTAACATACCAGCAATTTTATGTAATTAACTGACCAGTTATATTTGGGTTGTGCGCAAAATAACGTTGAGAGCGTTACACAAATTAGGGGCGTAAGTGTCTTTGATACTGCAGATGTTATGGGAAGGAGGGGACTTGATTTTTCAGCTGTCTGCAGATCACCATTTAATTCACGTGACTTTGCCTGTCGGATATTCTTTTTTGTCCCTCCCTCCCGTCCCCCGCTACTGCAGAGCTCTATGCCAGCAATTATGACAATGTTAGCGGACCATGCAGCTAGACAGCTGCTGGACTTCAGCCAGAAACTGGACATTAACCTGCTGGACAACGTGGTGAATTGTCTGTACCATGGAGAAGGGCCCCAGGTATGGCAATATTAAATAAATCTGTAGATTTTAGCGTATATTTCTGAGTATTTTGCAGTTTATGCCTCACTTTTTTTGGATGTAATGTATTCATTCTACCATTTTAAATTTTCCAATTATGTGCAACCCAACCAGGTATTATCTGTTAGAATTAAGTATTTTTCTGTCTAGTATACAGTTTAGTAATCATTACGTTTATTAATTGTACTCCATTACACAGTATCCATGGAATGTCTTTCTCTTTGAATGAACGGTCCATCAGTCATAGCTGTCATCTGACAACCTGCAAGCCTTTGACTAGTCTGTAGGAGGTGCTTTTGTTCAGATTCTCTGGCCAAAGTGCTTTCCGGAGTGTAGTCTAAAGAAGCACTTAGCAATAAATATCTTACCTCTAAAGGAATTACTGAGCCGTGCATGGGAAATTTAAATGATTTGATTCAAGACAAAGTGACTGTTGCCTAAGCAGCAATCTGTAATTTGCATTTATTCCTCCCCTGTAGCAAAGAATGGCGCAGGAGGTGTTGACCCATTTGAAAGAGCACCCAGATGCATGGACGAGAGTTGACACCATTCTGGAGTTCTCGCAGAACATGAACACCAAAGTAAGCTACATCGGGTTTGTGCCATGGACAGGATTTAACTTTCTACTTTGAGGAAGTCCAGTAAAAGCTTATTTACATGGACAAAATGAAACCAGCACAGTTTGGATACGTCTGCTGAGCCCTGTTGTTTTCCCCTTTGTCACAAACACTTCCTGCTTTTTTTTTTTTTTTTTTTTTTTTGTTTTGTTTTGTTTCTTTGGTGACATTAATGTGGAGTGGTAACACTGAAGCACTCTGTTACCTTGTTTCGACTCCCCCTGCTCTGTTCCAGCTTACTCTTGAAACTCCACTATTTAGAATGAAACGCCTTTGCTCTGGCGATTCTCCCTTAGAATTACTTCATGACCTTGTAAATACCTGTTGCTCATGTCAAAAGGCAATTGGCTTACACTAATTAATAGCGATATTTCCAATTCCAGTTATTTCAAATGGTACATGAATTATTAGTTGTGATTAATGGGTGACTTGAATCCGAGAGACATTTGGGTGTCTGGTACCATGTGCAAACTGGATGCAGTTTTGATCTTGGTATATAATATACCCCAGGCTTTGACTTCCTCAAAGTAACGGTAAATCAGTTTGCATTTTTTTTTTTTTTTTTTTTGCTTGCCTGTAAATTTGCTCTTCCCACTGACAGTCATTACTAATCTTTTGAGTTGATTTATCAACAGTACTTAAATACTCAAATTTCTAACTTGCCAAAAGTGAGGTCATTAGAGGAACAGAAAGAAAACAAAAGGTAACCACCTCTTAAATTTATCTAAATTCTTCGTTAATTTATTTAGAGATTTTTAAAATGGCACATTACCTAAAGCACTTAAACATTTTGGCTTTTCATTTTTTTTCTAATTTAATTCCAATTGTTAATATTTGATATTAATCTTACTGTTCCATTATGTTGATTGCTTGTAATAGGAAGAAAAGGGGTGTGTCTTCCTGTGCACCTTGACACAGCTAGGCTTTGGCGGCAGGCCTCCACAAGGTCTACCCTTTTGATTCCCTTTGACTGAATTCTGTTCATCAGTTTCTATTGCATTTGTCTCACTGGGAGGAGGGAGGGTTCAGGCTGTAGTCTTAACCTCAGTCATAAAGAGAAGTGAGGCAGCAGGTATTTCCCCTGTAGGGATCATGAACGACTTTTTATTTCTTTGTGCTTATCTTACTGCGGTCTCTCTCTTCTTTTTCAATCCATGTATTTTTAATTTATTATTTTTCTTTTTTTATGAAACAAGTCTTGCACTAAAACCGACACTTGTCGGAAGGTTTGCAAGGCTTGGTTTTGTTTCTGGGTTTTAATTTAATCTATGTTAAAGGTGCAGCCAATGGGAATCTATAATATACTTACGGTTTGGAGAAAACTGACATGCCAGTAGATGCTTCATATAAAATGGGAGTCCGCTTGAGTTCACCATTAATGACTTGCTTGCTTTGACATTTTAACATCTTGCATCGCGTTCCTCTTTTCCCTAAGCAATTTTTTTGTGTTTCCTCAACCCCCCACCCTTAATTATTTAGTTGTGTATTTATTTTGAGTTAATGATCCCTACAGTTGAAATACTGGTGATCTCAATGATACGAACCGTATAAGAGAAGTACCTGTAAAGCGTGCATTGAATTTATTGATCATAAAATGCTTTAAAAAGCAAGTAGTATAGCAGTTAAAGTAAACCTGTGGTTTGTCTTGCTGTTCCTTGAGAGGCACACCAGTTCAAGGTGAAAACAGTTTTTTTTTTTTTTTTTTTTCTCTCCCCCAGTTTTGTTGACGTATAATTCGGTATTGAGCAGCCCTGTGTGTGTGTGTGTGTGTGTGTGCGCGCGCGCGCGTGCGCTTTTGTGTGCATGTGCTTTGGTTGTGTTTGTTGACTTAAACAGGGTCAGTAAGGTTAGCTGTGTTCTTTAGTGATTTCTTGAGGCCAACACTTCATCCCCTCAGTATCTTTTGAGTCCGATGTCCCTCTTGCAGTAACATTTCTTAACAGGCATTAGTGAATATAAGGATATTTACTCCCTACCCCCCCCCCCCCC
>JAODKE010000068.1:7475373-7503946 GCA_026779605.1 Mormyrus hasselquistii
CGCGAAAGAGAGAAAATGATGTAAAAGGGAGACGGGGTGGGTGGGAGCGGGGGGGGGGGGGGGGGGGGGGGGGGGGGGGGGGGGTGGGGGCGGGGGCTCTTGAAGCCGGAAAATGATACATTTCAGGGATCACGGTGATTACAGATTTTATATCATCTTGTCAAAAATCATCTGTCTTGAAGATCGCCTTCATTCTCAACACTTAAGTGTTTCATTGTGCCAAATGCCTGCAAACTAGTAAATAAAAAAGTGAACACAGGAAATATAGAAACACCCCAAAGAAAGCGATTTTAAGTTTTATTAATGGAATATTAGTGCAATTTGAGTACATGACATCTTCAACAATTCTAGATACTTTAACCAGAGTATTGATATACTCATCTTCAGGTTAGTCTGTTACATCATTACCTAAAACTAAACCAGGAGTAAATGGTCACAAGCTGAACCCAGTGATATACGTCTTCATAGAAGGGCTGAAAAAATGAAAAATAAAAAGTAAAAACACATTTAAGTATGGAATCAGGATTAAACTGCGAGTTAAGATCAGTTTTGCCCTTCTTTACACACCCGGTGATTTCCCATCATCTTTGTCCTGAGGGCGCCGGTATGGACTTAGGCTTGCTCCTGTTTTTTTAAAACAGCTCTAGCTGTCATTTTAATCCCCAGTGCTGAGTTCTGGGGAGCGGTGCACCGCAGTGGGCTGGGGAGAAGATCCAGGCGAGAAGCTGACGGGAGGCGAGTGTTACAAAGTCACCTGAGTCGGCCTGAGAGGGCTGCGGGTGTCTGGCTGAAACCAGGCCACGCGAGGCTAAGCTGGGCAAGAAACCTTAGGACAGGGGATGGGGCCTGGGGGTGGGTTAGAAAACTGGGCCTCAGGCACCTTCTGGGGTGAGATCCTGGGAGCGGCTACAAAGAGCACCAGGCCACTGCTGGTCCTCCTTCTCTAGGTCGGTCTTCCCTGTGTAAGACGTGCCTTTGCTCTAAAGGGACCATACAGTGTTTAAGACCAAAGGGTGAACAGCTGGACATACGCTGCAGTTTGCACTAGCATGATCTCACAGCCCTCGAAGCTGCTCAGACCTTCAAATGGTCCATCCTTACCTGAGGGTCTTTTCTGAGCTGGTCTGTCTGCTGCTGGCCTGGGCCATGATCTGGGCCTCCAGTCTGGAGTAGATCCCTCCCGCATGCTACAAGAACACCGGCAGTAACAATCCTGCTCGCATATCATCTCCACTAGATCACATCGCTTTTGAGCAAAGTCAGAAATTGCATCATGTCGACTTCTATAGTGGAAACGAGCAGTTTGAAAATACTTAAAGCAAAATAAAACAGCATATACTCCAGTGATGCCCTTAGATGGTATTTCACAGTGTAAAACAAAAGTTGCTTTTTGAAATGCCAGGGACTCGCCTCAGTTTCCTTTGACTTGCTCTGCTCTAAATCACCGAATCTGAGCTTGGTGAGATGCTCAATGATTTCAACCATCCTTCGCTGATCTGCCATATTTCAGGGGGTAAAACAACAGCGTGTAAGTTGGGGATTATGAGCAACAAGATTTTTTGTCTACAGTGGGGGCGGGGGGAGTGTCACCTTCTTCTCGCTGGGCGTCTTGGTTGAATCGCATGGACCGGCTGCTGTCCCACTTGCTCTTCTGAATGCTCACCCTGTGAAAAATCAGCCCGCCAGAAATCCCACGTTACAGCAAGAGTTTTACACGCCAGAAATGGGCCGTGCCTCAGTGCCTCCCATCTCGTCATGCCAAAGCAGGCATCTGGCTCAAAGACATACAAGGTTTTACCCCAAAGCTACAAAAAATTACAAATACCCTTTTAGTAAGACTGCCTATGCTATTATTGTCACGGTGATTCAGAGCTCATTCTGGGAGGAACTGGGCGTGAGGTTTAGGCACAATCACCTACATGGGCATCCAGGGAAATCTGAGTCATGGATTCACGTGAACTCATGTCACTGGACTGTGGGAGGAGGAACGTTTGGAAAGAAAGAATTCCAGCTGAACTCTGTAAAAGACCAGGCGGACTCACGTGAACGGCGTCGTGTCCCGGGAAGGTGCCTAAAACAGGACAGGAGCCGCTGGTTACGGAACGGTACAACATGCAGGCCGAGAAGATACGTGAAACCGCGGCACGGCCATCCAGCAGAAAGGCTGCCCACCTTTTCTGGCCTCCGCTCCTTCCGCTGGAAACGGGGCGATGACATTTGCCTCTTCAGAGGTTTGCTCGGCCTCTTGGCTTTCTTCACACCTGTGCACATTTCATCTTGTTCTTACCTAATGGATTAGACCCTTGGCACTGTCTCCAGCAATCCGATTAGCAGACTGCATTATTTAAAAGCCCGAGGGTGAAAAAGCATTACTGCATGCATAGCAAGAACTGCAGTGAGTGAGAAAAGAGAACTGAGTAATGCAAGAGCGAATTTTTAGTAAATGACCCATATATTGCATGGAAACATATATAGAGCAAAGTTCAAATATTTAACAAGGTCTATTTCTTTTCATGTAAACAGTGTGCCTAGCAGGTTCAGTGTAGCTGCTCTTAAATTAAAGTGAAAATGCTGCCACCTATTGGTGGATATACATCAGACCTTTTTCTTGTTTCTTGGAGACCTCCTCCTCGTCCCCGACCTCATCCTCCGTCACCTCGGAGCCGGTGGTGTATTCTTCGTCTTCAGAGAGTAGGGACTGCTGCCTCTGCGTGATGGAGAAAGGTGTTAACTGGGCTTACTGG
The DNA here is from genome assembly GCA_026779605.1 of Mormyrus hasselquistii. Lineage (NCBI taxonomy): Eukaryota > Metazoa > Chordata > Actinopteri > Osteoglossiformes > Mormyridae > Mormyrus > Mormyrus hasselquistii. The sequence continues at coordinate 7,478,118 of JAODKE010000068.1, forward strand.
AATCCAGCAGTGTCCCACAGGATCCTTTACATTCCTGCTGCTCTGTACTTTTTTTGGACATACCAGCTGTAAGCTCCAGTTTTTCAACAGTGAAAACTGTAAACATATAGAAAACAAAATTAGAGGTTCAATTCCTTTCAAAACGTAAAACTACCAGCTAATGCAAATTAAACTTGCATAATCACTCACACAATCTAATTCCAGGACAAACACAGGCAGGGACTGAAGAATTACAATAATCAATATGGAGTCCTCTGTATGTGACATACCAATAATGCCTCCCTAACCCCGTGGCCATGACCTCACCGTTGTGATGTCACCAGGTTTGGGAGCCCGTAGGGCACCAGGCTCCAGCAGGATGTCACAGTCCTGGGGTCGTTCCCCTCCAGCAGAGGGGTCCTCTGAACTGAGGTAACATCAAATCAAACACGGCCATGGAATAGTCAGCAGGGAAATTTCCACAGCCCTCAGCTCTTCATTACTTCTTATTAAACAACTCATGTCACTTTTTGCATTTTATATGATGCTGAATGACATGATAATAACAATTAAGTAAATGTACTTCAGTTTTAGGCCACAAGGGAAATCTGAGCCTGCTTCATGTCCAGCTTCTGATCTGGTATGAAGTGTCTCTCACTTTTATTGGTCGCTGGTTTGGCCCAGTTGGGGTATTCTGGTATGCCGAGTGGTACATGTGGGTACTAGTGTGGCTTACCCATCAGGCACTTGAGAATTGGACAAGCACACCGCCTCTCTATGCAAAAGGAGGTCCTCAAACACTTGCGCCTGATCTGAGCTCAGTTGGGGGTCACTGCAGTCGGCCTCCTCAGCTACAAAATGATCCTTCATCTTACAACCCTTACAGGCACACAAAGAGAAGGACAGACAAGTGAAAATCAGCTCAGCAGGTATAACGGTATTTTTTGTTTATCATATGTTATAAAATAGCCATTAACCTGTATAGCTATACAGGTCTTTGTTGACTTACAACCGCAAATCGCATCCGACTTACTGGTTGCATTATAAATTATAAAAATTATATCATCTTTAAGTCATATTGTTTGATGTTTTTAACCTTTTTATCACCATTCTCTTAGTTGATTGCTGCCAGCAGTTGGTGTGAAAACTGTCACACACTCACACTGCCAGACATAGTGCAGTTGTGACGGCATATTTGTGGTCTCGGAGCAGTTGTAAAGTAAATCAGTCGTAAGTCGCATAGGTCTAAGTCGACGACAACCTGTATCATCGTTCTGTAGACTGGCCAGTGTGTTTGTGTGTACAGAATACCTTAGGCAGGCCGGTGGGGTCGAAGCGCAGCACCCTCTGGTTGCAGCAGGGGTAGAGGCCGGTCCCATGCCAGGTGGGCTCGGACCCCAAGGAAGGGTACACCACAGCTTCAGGGTGATATCTGCACTGTGACAGCTCGGTGCAGAGAAACGCCTGCCAGCAGTGCAGAAAGGTAGTTAGCAGTGATGGACAAAATGATGCTTCATGAACCATTTGCTGTATTTTTTGAGCCCACTAGATGGTGCTCTTGGGTTGCTTTGTGGCTCGCTTTGTGCCCTTTTATGAACAGAGAGCACCATCTAGTGTGGTGAAAAAATACAGCAAACGGTTTGCAAAGCATTATTTTGACCTTCACTAGTAGTGAGTGTGTGGACATCCAAGGAAAAAAAAATATGTAATTGCTCCTGATTTTCCACCTGCATTACAGGGTGCAGACCTAACAGTCATTTGCCATCCAGATTTTTTAATCTGGGAGATCAAAATAATAAGTGGAGAAACATGGTTTGTTTGTTCCTAATACTACCAGTATGGCACTAGTAAGTGAGGGTAGATGATTAAATGTAAAAAGCTTTGGGGGAGATTAAAACCAAGAGCCATAAAATAACAATGCAACAGCCTAGGACGCACATCCCCTTACCTGCCTACAGGAGGCGCAGGTGAGGAAGTTTACAGTGCCCCAGATCCTCCAGTAGACAAGTTCCCAGGATTTGAGCTCCTCGTACAGACTGTTGATGTAGTCATGGACATCCCAGTTCTTCTGCCTTAGGGTCAATGCACACAAAACAGACATGAACCTGGAGCCATTACAGCATTTTGGTGGAGATGCTCTCTTTTCCAGTGAGGTGCGATTACCTGCTATGACGGTATACGATGTTTCCAGTGGGATCAACGTTAATTTTTCCAGGGATGCAGGAAATCTTTCGCTCTGTTTCTTTAGTTACAAGTTTATTGCACAAGCCACACCTACGGAGGGAAGGGTGATCTTAGAGAAGCTGGCGGAGGGATCGCTCAGTGTTTCAATCCTGCGGATGAACTCACCTGTACAAGGTAGACGCATTCCCCGGGGAGTCGGGATTCTTGTAATCTGGGTCAAAAAGCCTCTCGATTTTCTTCTGAAACAATTTGCTAGATGAAGAAAGAACATTAAAGATATTATTGCATATTGATTTATAGACAAACCCAAAAAGAAGTATGAACAGAAAAATTGTATAATTTATATTGAGTAATTAATATAACATATATTAATAGAAAATATCCATCCATCCATTCATCCATTTTCCAAACCACTTACTGTACCGGGTCACGGGGGGGGGGGGGGGTCCGGAGCCTATCCCGGAAGGGGGGCCAGCCCATCGCAGGGCAGACTCACACACCATTCACTCACATATGCACACCTATGGGCAATTTACTAACTTCATTTAGCGTCAGCTTGTCTATGGACTGTGGGGACGGAGGGAAGCTGATGACGACATGGGGAGAAACATGCAAACTCCACACACATGGAACCCTGGAGGAGACGCAAACTCTGGTCCCAGAGGTGTGAGGCAACCGTGCTGACCACTGCACCACCACACGCTGCCCCAATATAAAATATTACGCTAAGTATTTAATTTGTCAATAAAGTTATATCCATCAATTTTCTGTAACCGCTTATCCAATCCAAGGTCGCGGGGATCCGGAATCTATCCCAGTGACTACGGGTGCGAGGCATGGAACCACCCAAGATGGGGTGCCGACACGTCACAACACATGCACACCTACGGGCAATTTGGCAATTAACCTCAGCATGTTTTCAGACCATGGGAGGGGAAACCCCACAACGACCTTGGGAGAACATGCAAACTCCACACACATGGAACCCAGGTGGAGACTCGAACCCAGGTCCCAGAGGTGAAAGGCAACAGTGATAACCATATCTTTTTTTGTTTCTTCTCTTCCACATAAATCTAAATCAATTCAATGTAGTATAAACAGAATAATTGTATACATTGAAAATGACACTAGTATTAAATGCTGATCACCAGCTCAGCTACTAAACCCTGGACTGGCACAATGTTGCAGCGACTCATTCTGCCCATCAGTCACCTTTTGAACTTGTCCTTCTTGTCCTTGATCTCCTCGGCCTCTCTGTGGCTGAAGAGGTCTGCTATGCGCGTGCTGAGGTTGTTGTTAATGCAGCTCATGTTGCACGGCGTGGCCACGATGGCGCTCATGTGCCCGTGACAATACTGCACGCATTCCTCAACCTGGGATAAAGAGGGGTGTCCATCCAGACCATAGCCATGAGCAAGTTCCTGACGGACTGCATAGCTACTCTACTACAATACATCACGTTTACCCTAGCCATGTAGACATGCACACAAATCACCTCAAGCAAACATGGCCGCCCTCCACACGATTGCACAAAGAACGCACATCTCATGCAGCGTGCTGTAGACTCACAGCCTCACTACACAACACTTACTAAAGTCTCCATCTTCAAGAACTCGGAGGAGATCAGGATTGAGATCACATTGCTGGGTTCTGAAACCAACAAACACACACCACATAACACACTGCCAGATACCACTGTAGACAAAAAAATAAACAAACAAAAAAAAAACACGTGACAGAATAAACCAACGCAACCATCCAAAACACAGTCAGTACAGGCCGAGCCACTCCTGCATTCCTGTCTTTTGGTACCTGCACTTTATTCCCACAAGGGGTGTTACAAACCCCCAAGGGAGGAGCCACCCGCTTGATGTTTACCTAGCTTCGGCCTGTCCTCGCTGTCAGCCATGTGCCTCTTGACGTAGTTCATGAGCCAGTCGAAAATCTGGATGTCGCAGTGCACCGAGATGTCTACCTCGTCCCAGCGCTGGGCGTTGGTGGACAGGTACTCAGCAAAGTACTTCATCTCGCTCACCAGGAGATCTCGTGGACACATGAAGTCCTGCTTCAGGTTCTTGGCCTCGTCACAGACATGGATAACCATGTTAGGCCTGTAAATAACAGAGAAAACCCTTATTATAAGCCAGTAATTATAATAATAATAATAATACTACATCATTTGACTATTGTTCACAGTAATTTTCTATTGTTTTTCTATTATTATTATTTATTTATTATTCTTTTATATTATACATTATTGCTATTTTTTATTATCATCTTCTTATACTGTTGATCTTCTTTCTATTGCATACCTTCTTCAGCACAATCCAGAGAGCAGGTGGAGAAAACATTGAAGATGAAGAACGGGCACTATAATGTTCCTTTCTTTGTTTGCCATTTGCACAGGTATGAGTTCAGGTATATTTGAGTGTTTTTTCCCAACATATGCCATCTTGCTCACTTTTGAGAGACACACCCATAATTCTGCTGAAACTGGCTCAAACCGGCGACCTTCTGATTACGGACATAAGGGATGTGACCCGCAAGAGCCGGACAACACGCACTCCATAGCCACGTACGCTAGCCTATGCTAACTTACAAAGTTGCGATGTACATTTATGACATCACAACAACAGGAAAAAGGACTGTGAGTAGTATGAGCTATACAGATACATCCTATCATTACTCCAAGTATTAAAATGCTTTTCAGTATGTTAAGACAGAGTAGGACAGGGGACAGAGAATGATACAATGTTCAAGCAAGTAATAGATCAATAAACATTTCGGAAGAGCAACCAGAGCAACCAGAAGTGTCTCAAGAATTCACGCTATTTCAGGATGGCGCACGGCCTACCCCTTATCGACATCAGCCTTTTCTTCCTCGGGTGAGATGCCGCAGTCGCTGTCAGCCCCTGAACATCTCCCTGAAGGGGTCACAGACAAACCTACGGATGCACAGAAAAGTTAGAAAAAGTTTTGAGAAAGGAATACAGGGACTTTAAAGGCAGTACTGCCTGAGCACAATTTTGAGCTTCATGGCAAAGGCTGTGAATACTTAGGTACATGTGATTTCTAAGTTTTTATTTTTAACAAATTTGAAAAAACCTCAAGTAAACTTTTTTCACATTGTCATTATGGGGTGTGTGTGTAGTATTTTGAGGGAAAAAAAATGTTAATTTAATCAGTTTTGGAATAAAGCCTCTCATAACGAAACGTGGAAAAGGTGATGCGCTGTGAATACTTTCCAGATGCACCGCATGTCTCTCTGTCTGTCTTTCTAACATCCATCCATCTATTTATCCATGAAATGACAAAGAATGGGATCTGAAAAACAAGCACAATGCTAACAATACCCAGTGCTAAAGTCAGTGCCCTCACCAGTCACTGAGATGTTGCTTGGGCTGACCAGCATTTCCCCCCCTTCCACGTCTGGTTCCAAGAGAGCAGACTTGATGCTGGGGGACAGTGTGTCAGAGGACATGCCGCCCCCTGCTGTTAATGGGTTGCATTGGTTGTCCACATGATAGAAGCTCCCGGAGTTCTTCAGTTCCTCGAATCTCCTTGCACACTATTGACCATTTAAAAAATAAAGTTAAAAAAAAGAACAAAAGCCAATCTATGACCGCATAATGCTAAATGGCCAGCAGAAAAATAAATCGGTTTCTTTTAGACAGCATCCAATCCAGTAGTTTATTGCAGTGTCTGACTAGGATGAGGACAAGACAGGCGCTTAAACGCGTGGCACGTAATACACAGCAATGGGAAGGTCGTATGTGGGGAAGTTTACCTCTTTGGGCGTAAATCCGGGTACGAGGCGAGCAACATTCTCCCAGTCAATCGGCTGTGGGACGCTCCAGAGGGAACTCAGGACCATGTCCAAGACGAGGATATGGTTATCATAGGGGAAATTGTTGTTAACGGAGCAAAAACGACTCATGTCTAAAAGGAGAAAGACAGTAAATATCACAGATTAACATCAACAGTAAGGCAAAACGTCAACATAGAATTCAGAGACTAAAATAAAACATCAACACCTTTAACAGCTACGGGGGCACATCGTTATATGTGTCTGACATGGCTTCGGGATTGCTCTCTTTATTAATCGTCATCAGTCCTTTTCAAAACGATCTTCAAAATAATTTCTGGAACGTTTACTCAGTTCCTGTCAATCCATTAGGCGACGTAGGCGGCCGCCTAGGGCGCCATCTCCTGAGGTGGCGCTGCATTAACAAATTTCACTTTGTCGTCGACAGGGGGGACGTGGGGATGAGTATGATGCATACAGTAAGTGATAATTTTTTCCATGTGCAACATGCCCATGGTTGCTCTCCCATTAACGATGCAACGATGTGCAACGATGTCACTTTGTATTGCAATATGCATACCCCCACGGAATAGTCACATTTGTGTCACATTTCTTTGCAGTGGTTTACAATTTGCTTGGTTGAATTATGTTTGACCGCATAAGAAATGTAGTTAAGGATTATGCCGTAAGATGTTAGCAATACACTCTCAAATACCCGCCCAGTCGAGAAAAGTCAACAGCTTTTTTAACGAAGAGAATTGTATAACTACCAAACCACGATTATCGATGATTACCTGATCTGACCTTAGCCAGGCATGCTTAAGCGGAACTACATTATTTAATGAACACAACGTGTCATTGTCTAATTTGATATATGCGCAGGTGCGACATAGAAGGTAAATATAAGGAATCCAGAACGAATCTATTAGGATCAGACAAAAAAAAAAACTAGTTTTTCCGAAGTCCACCATTATTCGTTTTGAAAACGCATCCCATAAAACAAAAGGTACAACCACAAAGCCAGGTTCTTTGGCTAAAAAGGCCATTGCCGCAGCACAATTGAGTATTAGGTTCTAGAAAAACGAAATGTTGTACTAAAGAAATTATGGACCAGACATCTTAATTAGCATGCCATGGATTTAGTAACTAAACAAAGCATGCGCGATACGGATTACCATACACATACTTTTCAAGCGTAACCGATATTTGTCTTCATTCAGGAAGTTCCTCTTCTGTGAAATGTTTCATCAAATTAAGCACCATGTTGCAACAAATTAAACGCGTAAAACCTTTCAGTGCTACTGAACACGTTATCTAAAAGAAGAGCATTTGGTGTGCAGACTTATTTTTATTGGAAAACAATTTTTTCCAGTAGAGGGGATTCACCGGCGAACGTTAAAATGTTCATCACAAGCACTTTCCACTTCTGGTAGAGGAGCTCTCTGCAGCAATTGAAGGACCAGCTATGGCCCACCCCCTTAGATGACTTTATAGTGGGATGATTTGATCGGTTGACGAGCCGTGCAATCAGAACCGGACGTAGGGCGACGGGAAGCTCCAGTGACCGAAAAATAGCCACCGTCGTCGAATCAGCATGTCGTGGGCGGGCAGCCGGCTTGCAGGATCGGCTCGGCATTCTGTTCCCTTCCGGTGCCGCAGTGCAGCAGGTGCAACAAGGCGTCCCCGTTGCTAGGTGACGGCCGAGACCAATTGCAGATGGCTGCCAGGGTGGTGCATGTTTTACAATTTTATTGTAGCTATTTTTTCGCATTGTAAATCTCTCATTTCATCACAAGCTTTGCTTCAGTGTCAGGCTATCATGTTCGGATTTTTCTTTGTTGTTTTACTGTGCGATCACGTAAGACGTATTTGCGTCCTTGGGTCACAAAGGCTGTACAGGGGAATTAAATGTGGACGCGCATCCATCACTCAGGTCTCTGCAAGGGTGGCGGTGCTGGTGGTGCGGTCACACGCCGTTTTTGCACGCCTCCGGGAGTGACGCCATGCACATCTGCGATACACCAGTTCAGAATTTCAGTTGCACAAATCAAGTGAAGGAAATCTATCGGAAAACGAATCCCTACGTATCGCTTTCGAGGTGCACGTCAGATACACCCCCTTAAACAGCTTTACTGTATACGGAAAATATAAGTACACTGTGGAATGAAACGGCCAACAAGTTAACGGAAACATTTCCCCACATTCGGAGAGCATCCACAAATGACATTTACCTACCTCAAGAATTAGTACGTTTAAGTTCACTTTCGTTATTAATCACACTGCAGATTTTTTTTTACATTTTATTGCCATAACCTTCACCCAAAAATGTCTTTCTGAATTTACAACTGATAAAAGAGATATTTCTAAGGTTCATTGTGATGTATGGATACAGAACTTAACCACTCACAAACATCCGGAAAATAGCAAATTAATACATAAACCACGAAAGGTTGTGGAAATCCAATTCAACTTAAATAAAAGTGTGGTTTCATAAACTAAATGTTAAGCTTTTTCAAAACAATATCATCAACTGGGATCATAGGAAAGGTAAGATAATTATCTGTACAAACCTTAATCAGTTAATTTAATGAAGAAAAAATGTTCAAATAATTAAGGGTCCGTTTTACAGACCCACAAAACTTGCGTCTCCCGCATTAAATAATTTGGTATTGAACCATATACACGTTATTAAAAAAAAAAACATAACCGATGCATCTTTATAACACTACAGAACAGACTTCACGCAGTACCACCCTTTGACCTAATAACTTAAAATCCATCCATCCAACCGCTTTTCTAGTAACCATAATGAAAGGACTCATCAAAATTAAAAATCCTCGTCTTATGGCTTTGTATGTCAGACCAAACTAAGAAATTTGAGAAACAAGTACGTCACGCGGTCGACTGACATTCTTTGACTTAAACATAATTCATTTAATTCAAACGATTAATTCTACATTCTAAGTTCATTTAATGCCAATGACCTTGACCATTACAAAACCGTGTCATTTCCACAAAATGATTTACTTGTTTCCTAACTTACAATGTGACCATTCTCAGCTGACAAATTGTGAAAAATTATTTTTCTTTAAATTTCCTATGTAAACACTCAGAAGAAAACGAGATTAACCAAAAACAAAGATAGGTGTGAAATGATCCATCTACTTAAGCCCAGTCTGTTCAGTTTTATCAGTTTCCTGTGAATGAGCACATTTTTATCATTTTGGACCTTTGTTCAGAACCCCCTTGCAAGCTCTAAGTGGTACATTCCAGGTTTTTGTAAGAACACTGAAACTGCAGTATGAATTCAGTCACCAAGGTAGCAGATGACCAGTGCCATTAGATGCTGAGAGGATCAAAAATTTCAGAGCATATGTGCAGTCAGCCCCTGTTTACTTTTATGTGCCCTACTGAAACGCTCCCCCTCCCCAAAAACATTGTCACGGGTCGATTCTCTCAGGTACAGTGACTACAGAAGTGTTAGAGGTGGAAGTTAACAGAGATGACCCTTCGTCTGATAGAATAGGCATCTCCCTGTACACAGACTCAAACACCACTTCAGGGTCCCCAAGGGTAACAGGGGTATTCATAGACCCTGGTGTTCGGGCTGGTACTGGCGGAGGGTTCTGGAAGGCTTGCTGCTGCCGCCGCTGCTCCATCGCCCTGCCCTGCTCAGCCTGCCTCCTCCCTCTCCTCCTCCCAAGGATCTTCACGTAGTTGGCAGGGACCAGCCCAGTGGTCTGCCCACCCAGGCTAGCTAGGAGCCAACCCCGGATGCGTGGCTGTTGTTCTGTAGAAGTGAAGGTAGAGATGGAAGTAGAATGATATGCTCATGATTTCCGTGTCTAACACATGTTCAGTACTGTGCAAAAGTCTTAGGTGGTAAAAGGAAATATTTAAAATCTATGTAGTAGCTGCATATTTGCTCAGAACAAAAACATATATTTTCTCCTGTTTTTTCTCCCAAAAGTCACTGATATCTTGCTGATGGCTAGATGATCACCGCTTCAGCTGCCAAACCCCTCCTCAGGGGCGCCTCAGACATTCCACATATTCATTAAATTTCACCACCAGCTCTCTTAATCTCATTACTTACATAACTTGATGGGGTACTTATTAGCCAAACATGGTAATGCTAGTGGCTGATTCAAAAAAATGCACCAGTGTGTTGGATGGTTCCTGCAAACGCTATGGTGACTTAAGGTCAGGTTTTGAAATGGCTTAGCTGACATACTTTGATAGACATAATATAGTTTTAAACCAACATGTAGGCCAGACCGACATTTTCTTTTGACTGCCTACAGTCAAAGAAATCTACAGTCTGAATAAAGCGAGAAAGAATTTCATAGTAAATTAAAAAAAAAAAAACATTCAAACTGTAAACTGAACAAAAGGCACCAAATAATGACCATCTAAGGAGACCAGAGGTGGGTAGTTCAGGTCTAGAGAGTAAAAGTCCAGACCAAGAGTTTATTTCAACCAACCAGTTGAGAACTCTGTGACTCTTTATACTCACCTGGTTGGTTTAAACAAGATCTCGGCCTGGACTTTCACTCTCTGGACTTGAATTACCCATTTCTGAATGTACAGTATGTACACAGCACCCCCTCGACCCCGGCACCAGGATCTCCTACCCTTTGGTGCCAGGTTCAGCATATCCCCAGCCTGGATTGAGATCTCCTCCTCAGACGCTGCAGCAAAGTCAAAATCTGCTCTGGCCACCACGTGGTCGTCATCTCCGTTGGCCCAGCTAGTGGCTGCGGCGGGATTTAAACTGGTAAATTAGAGAGCCTACAAACTGGACTCCTATGGATAACAGCTCTCCCAGTAAAGCTAACAGGCATACAGACCAAAAAGTCAGTTTATCTCCTCACAAAATTTTAACACTGTCTAACAACTACTAGGATGTCTGTACAGATGCTCCTCTACTTACGAACTTTCAACATACGAACTTTCAGACACACGAATGAAGAGGACTGTTAGTCCAAATTATGTTCATTGGGCTCCCGTTTCCTGTCCGCAACATCAATTTTTTTTCTGCGCACCAATCCCGCGTAATATGATTTCTGGCTGCTACTCCCGTCGCGCAGCAGCGTAGCGTGTGTACTCCCAGCATCCTAGTTCTTTATACCCTTAAAATGATGTTGAATAACGACTTACGAACATTTCAAGTTACGAATGGCAGTTCAGCCCAAATCTCGTTCGTAGGTAGAGGAGTGTCTGAATTTATGCTGCAAGGAGGGCAGGGGCAAAATGATAACGTAAAGAGATTTCGGTCTGCTGGCAGCACAGTGGGTAGCACAGATGCCTCCTCTCTATGTTTGGAATTTGCATGCTCTCCCTGTGTTGCATGGGTCCCTAAATTGTCTAAAGGGTGTGAATGTTTGCGTGTGACCTATGCTGCCTGGGAGAATCTCCAGGCCCCCCCCCCCACTGTGACCAGGATAAGCAGCTAGAAGCCAGATGAATTTCAGTCTGCCTCCTAACCCCACAGCCTCTCCCTGCCAGCCCCTCACCTTTTTCCTCCTCTCCTTCAGCAGACCTCAGAAGCTTCCAGATAAGATAGGGCCCGCCGAGGATGACAGCGAAGAAGAGGAAGATGGGCCATGATTTGACAGAGCCAGTGATGGGATCGTCCGCCGCCGCACCTCCTGCCGCCACAGCGGCAACTGCTGTCCCAGCACTCTCGGTCCACAGATCCTCAACCTCTGAACTGCGTCGCAGGCCCATCATCCTTTGCAGCCTCCGGTAGAGGTAACGCAGGGAGCGGACGAGGGCGAACGCCGAAAGCACTTTTGTGAAGTGCACCCTGAGGCGTGAGAAGTGGTTGGCCACATCCAGAACGGCACGGAAGCTGTTGTACACGGCGGAGAACGTGGCATCTAGCATCATGCTGACAGATGAGAACGCGTGCACGATGCTCTCGATGGACTGGAAGGCTCCACGGCTGCTCTCCTCCGCCTGCTGAACGAAGCGACTTGGGGGGGCATCCTCCATGTGGAAGCGGTTGTAGCCCAGCCCACCCCCAAGCCCATACCCCCCGTAACCATAGGGACTGTAGCCTCCGAAGAAAGACGTCCCATAGGGACTGTAAGAGGATGAATAGGAGCTGTAGGCAGGACGGTATGTTGACAAGCTGCCTATGCCGGATTGCTGGACTGGTCGTGGGGGAACTGGTGGTGCAACACGGGTCAAAGCCGGAGGGCCTGGTCTCGACAGCCCCGAAGACCCAAACTCTGTAGATCTGTTTCCAAGACAGAAGGAAGCAACATGGCCACCATTATGGTCCAATCACCAACTTTCCACAACCGATATAAGCTCTCTCCTAAAAAAACACTGCTTTTGCTGAGCTGACACATATAAAGTTGCATCAAATACATGTCAACTGGGGTAAGATCACCGGACCAAAGCGGTAGAGCGAAGTTTGAAGTCTGACTGGTAAACATAGCTGGACCTTTGACCTCAAAAGTACAGAGCAAGTAGATAGCTTAGAAATACACTTATACGCCTAGCCGATACGTGCTACGTTGGTAGACGATCAGCTACGTCTTATTTTAACCGAATAAATAATTTAAGATATTCTTCATAGCATGTCAATGACGATAAAATGCTTTTCGTTCGCGTTGTCCCGAAATTGTTAGTGAAGGTTTACCAAGACAAACAACACTTTCAAAATTAACCGGAGAGGTCAGTCGACAGAAATATGAGTGCTCAAACTACTTTATATCCCTTGTTTAAGTTAAAAAAAAAAAATTAGGCGCACGTTGTTAGAAAAGGCCTAAATCGCCCCATACAACATATGCAGCTAGCGTGCTAACTCGCGTCATAGCTGCCAGCTACGCGCAGATCATTAAGAAAAGGTGTATGCCATAAAAAAATACCGATAGTTAGCAGGAGCTGGGATGGTTCCCGGAATGCGCCTTTCCCACGGTTTCTGGGGAGGCTGCGACGCCATCCTTGAAACCCAAAACACCAATAGATCTTCCGGAAGTGGCCTGGGTGAAGGAGCAACGCGAGACTACCTTATGTGGCCAGACTAGAGCAATCGATCAAAATCCGCAGAGTATAACGCGCAACCCACCGTTTTGTATGTTTGTTTCAGTCGCACTATTCATTGGAAAGTTTTTGATAATTAATGTTCATTATTTTTGCTCTAGTATGTATTTATTAATGTGTAAGTGGTTAATGGCTGAATTGTTAAATTGTTTAAATTGAAATAGATCCATATTTCGCAAATCTGCTACTTATACCTAGTAATGAAAATGCCAGGTAAATGGTATCGATGGCAATATCTGGAAATACTGCCATAAGAACATTATTTTACTTCTCGTTATTGTTCAGATGACGTCCCTCAGGTCATATTTTCTGTTTTTCCATATAAATTTTATGAGATGAACTACATTTACATTGCTTTTGTTTAAACATTGAACTTTATATGCGTTATACCTACGAGTTGAGCAGCAAACGAAAACACCATTTGCCAGCCTTAATTTTCCTTAATCTATTTCATTTGTTACCCTGAGATCTTACATAGCAGATACCGATGCACAATTACTCAGCGTAATTTTATGCTTGGCCAGAAGGGGTCCCCTTCACACTAATTTTTAGAATTTAGTGATTAGTGTTGACGCACCACAACGACATGCGGCCTTTGCATTTAATCCATATGTGACTTCGTGACATAGCAGGGGGCAGCTAATTCAGGAGCAGTACCTTGCTCAGGGTACCTCAATGGTGCTTTGCTGGTCAGGGATTCGAACTTGCAATCTTTCAATTACAAGTAGGCGCCCCTAACCATTAAATGGTATCTGAGCTTTATTGTTATTAGTTATAAACTACTCCAAAAAGGTATAGAAAAATAATGTGTTTTCAGATTAGCAGTTTTACGGAACTGTTTGTTAATGACTACTTTTATAACTGTAGCATAAGCAATCTACAAGGCAAATAAAACTACAGTATTTCCAGGATTCTTATTTACGCGTTGATGTGTTTTATATTGTGCGTGTAGCTTCTGATTTTCATCCATATATATACATAAACACAGATGATCCGTGCCAACCAGGCAAGGATTTATTTTTTTTTTTGGAAAAAAAAATAAAAAAAAGAAACTGTCATTGTTTAAGTTCCCCTTTGTCTCAGGCGACGAAAAGCAGAAGTGAAGCATAGGATTGCTGTCTGGCTATAGGGAGAGAACTTAATCAGTGGCTGTGGCAATGAGGAAGAACTCGTAGTTCCACATGAGCGCGCTACCACCTCCTCACATATATGGAGGTTTGAAGGTGTGTTGTGACGTCAGCACATGGTTGGCCGCGGTCCAGGCACCAGTTGTACCCTGACCTTTTTTTTTCTTTTTTCTTTTTACCGCCCACCCTAACCCATTTATATACCAGAGTGCCTGATGTCCATCACCCCACCTACAACCTCCTATCCCCATGTTCACAAAGTACTCAAGTGGAACAAATGAGAGAGCTGAGCTGGCCAGAGCCATCCTGCACTGTGCTCCTCAGCCACCTCACCCAAGTCACAGGTTAGAAAGAGAAGATGGTCTCTTTGGAAGAGGATAAACAGTCTTTTTATACACCGTCTTTCGCCTTCTTAGTACCCAGTGACTCTCTTCCTCTTTTTTTTTTTTTACTTTTCAGTTTCTTAAAAAGGAAGTGAGGTATGTAACTGTGCTACTGAACAATCACACGCTCTTTCAGGAAGGGAAACCAGATGCATCTGAACTCTGAGCTGTTTATCAAAGAGACTCGATTTGATTGTGTGTGTTGTTTCAAAATGAACCTTGTCTAGTTTCCCCTTAATTTGTAAACCCTGTATGACTGTGAGGTAAGGTTACACAGCCCTACATGTGGTCTTGGTTGACCAGACTGAACTATGACAAGAAGGATGCTGGGACAAACACAAGCAAAACGAAGCCAGTTTAAAGGCATCTGTGTGTGCTTGTCTATGACACACACATCCAGGGGCGATGCTAAAGATTTTAGACTCCATGAAAGTATGTTGCATTGGGCCCCCAACCCAGAACAATCCAATCATAATTTTATAGGGCCCCTGTCACTCAAGGGCCCATGGAATCATCCAGTACGAAGCAACAGTGTCAGAAATTAATCAGTGTGACAACTCTGATTGAAATATGTGTTAGGTCCGGTTAATTCCCTTATTTATCAGATACAAAACTGGCACAAATACAATAAATCAGTAATCTGCCTGAATGTCACATGTGTATGACTGTCATCAAGGACTGCTTACAGTAGTTATTTTGTTTGACGAATGCTAACATTTTAAGAAGCATCCATCCCGCATCTAAACACTTAATTGTTTATGATTCTTCTTCATGATTTAAAATCCTACAGCGGTCCACATTAATGTGTCTGACTGAACAACTAATAAGAAAGATGTAAGAAATATGCTTGGGGTCTGAGATATAATGTAAATGACACAAACCTAATCTATTCAATATGAACAAACGCAATGATAACACGTGGGAAGGAAAAGATGTTTTTAATAAGGATTATTAAATATGAGAATGGCCTTTAAGCAGACAGTTTGTGTTGTACGCTAATAGAGTATCAAGAAGTCAGTGTCTGATGAGCTAAAAGACTTGTTGAACCTTGGATGTTGAACAGAGTTCTGCATCACAGCGATGGTACAATCAAATGTGGGATTCATATGAGCAGAATTAATGTCATTTGGCTTCAGCCCAATGGAGATGGACCTTGGGTCTTGAGAATGGCTGTAAGGGTGTCTTGCTGTGCTCCTGGGCGTAGGAAGCAGAAACCAATTTCCATTTAGCTAAAATTATGCAAAAATCATGTGCTGGAAGTGAACATCCCCACCCAACATTAGGAGACTTGTTATTAAAACCAACCCTGGTAATTGAAACCATAAACCACTTTCGTTTTTTGCATGACAAATGACAGTACTGCAGCCCCGACACTCCAAGGTGCTGTTAGCACATGCAGCTAAAAGTGCATGTAAGGGAATGCTTTGGTGCATCAGGTGCTGCTTGGGATCTCATGCAGGGTATCAATGTGACACGTTCACTGTGCTGACCTTAATCACTGCCGACCATATTGGACCTCTGAATAGCGAAATGCAGAGTTCTGCTGTACATATGAAAGAATGCAATCGGGAAATGTTGTGCATTGTTTTCCATGTTTATGAAACTCAGAAACTGAAGTGTGACGTATAAAGAGATATGCAAAAGAAAGAGCTTTGGAAAATATAGAACTGGTTAAGCACTCGAAAACTCTAGTGTGTTTAATAAAGTGAAACCGTACTGGTGACAGCATAAAATGGAGAAATTCTAATCACATGAAAGACACATGGAAGTTAGATCTGTTTAGCTTGGCTGTGGCTGATGAAGTACCCTGGGATTAGCTCTTTGATAAGAGCAAGCTAGATTTTTATGATGCTTTTCTGCATTTGACCTGACAAGAGTCAAGTGAGTTAAATATTAGGCATAGTAAGGTATAAGGCAGGGCTCTTCAAATCTGGACCACAATTCCAAATCCGGGCCTTGTATTGAATTTTCCCAGGTAGTTTGTTTACTGATTACTCATTCTGATTGGCCAGAGGCTTCATACCTGGCTCACCGGTGAAGGAAGGCTGGAAAATCAGCAGTGCTCGGACCTTGATTTGAATAGCCCTGGTATATGGCATGAAAATGAGTTCCTCTACTCATGATATCATACATCTGGGAGGTAGAGCTATACAGACACTGCTAGAACCTTACTTAAGAAATGCAATGTAAACCAGTATCACCCAAGAGAGAATTTACTAAGAGTAAAGTCTGACGTGCAACATAGCCAAACTGATAAGCTTCATTAGTCATTGACACAGGTGCATATAGGTGCGTTGGAGGGGAATGGGTACTTTGGTGGATTCTGGGGGCCCAGCACTTGACAGAGGCCCTTGAATATTTAAGATTGGGTGGGGGGCTTAACATAACATGTTGTTAGATTATAGATATGCCCCTGGGTAGATAACTCCATAGTTTTCACATATGTAATCTTGCTCTTCTTAGAGACATACACACACATATATAGCTGTGGAAAAAATTAAGAGACCACTCCATGGTTTTTTTTTTTTTGTTAAAAAAAAATGCCTTTTTAAATCCTGGTTCTGCTAGCAGAGGGCTAGACTGCGAAGGCAGGCTGCTTCCACGCTCAAAGTTTCTAAGAGAGCAGTACAGAAGAACAAAGTGAATCAGGAGACACTAACGATGACCAACAGCCAGACAGGTAGCGGACAGAAGCAACTTCTTAATGTCCTAATGCCGAAGGTGACTGTCAACTTATCCAGCAGTGCCTCATAAATCAGAAGATGACCTCAGGTGACCTTCAAAAAGAATGGGAAACATTAAGGTTGTGTCCAAAATCGCGCACTTGCGTCAGTGCACTGAGATGTAGTGCATAGTGCGCACTTCCTTCTGTAGTGCACACTACCATGGGTAAGTGCTGTCCTAAATGGAACACTAAAGTTTTGCACTTTCCGGAAGTGACGGGCTAGCATTTGGTCGCCATTCTCCAGCGCGCCAAAATATCTGCCGTGAAAACTTGCCGAAAGACCCCTTCCGCTACGTAGTCAAAATGGCGTCCGTTTAGTGCGCGTAGTGTCCATTGTCATGCACTTCGTTTTCTGGCCATTTTCAGTGCACCATCCGGGTACTTTCAGTGCACTGAATTTTAGCTTATTTGCCAGTGTGAACGCACTACGCCCTAAAATCGCGCACTAAAAGTGCGCAAGTGCGCGATTTCGGACACAGCCTAAGTGATGTGAAGTGCACTGCTAGGACAATTTGTATCAGGCTCCTAGAAGCAGGACTGAAATCCTATAAAGCAAGGAAGAAGCCCTTCATTAATGAGAATCAGGGGAGAGCCAGGCTGGAGTTTGCAAAAAATGCATTTTTTACACATGCACGTAGCCATAGAGAAATGAGTGAAACTGAAAATTTTGCTGTGGTCTTTTAATTTCTTCCCTGAGCTGTATATAAACACTATATAGTGAAAAGTATTGGGACACCTAGCATTGCACCTACTTTTATTACATCCTATTCTAAATCCATAGGCATTAATATGGAGTTGGTCTCCCCTTTGCAGCTATAACAGCTGCCACTCTTCTAGGAAGACTTTCCACAAAGTTTTAGAGTGTGTCTGTGGGTATTTTCTCCCTATCATCCGGGAACACTTGTGAGGTGAGGCACTGATGTTGGACATGAAGGTCTGGATTGCAATATCCATTCAAGTTCATCCCAAAGGTGTTCAGGTCAAGGTTCTGTGAGGGTCAGTCAAGTTCTTCCACACCAAACTCACCCAACCATGTCTTTATGGACTGGGGCACAGTTATATTGGAACAGAAAAGGGCCTTCCCCAAACTGTTCCCACAAATTTTCCAAAATGTCTTGGTATGCTGAAACATTAAGAGTTTCCTACACTGGAATTAAGGGACCCAAGCCCAACCCTTGAAAAACAACCCCATACCATTAACCCTCCTCCACTAAACTCTACAGTTGGCATAATGCAGTCAGACAGGTAACGTTCTCCTGGCATCCACCAATCCCAGACTCATCCATTAGACTGTCTGACAGAGAAGTGTGATTCGTCATTTCACAGAATACATTTCCACTGCTCCAGAATCCAGTGGCAGTGTGCTTTACAGCACTCCATCTGACACTTGGCATTGCATTTGATGATGAGGCTTGTATGCAGCTGCTTGGCCATGGAAGCCCTTTCCATGAAGCTCCCAGCACAGAGTTTTTGTGTTGGGGTTCATGCCAGAGGAAATTTGGGACTCTGCAGTTATTGTGTCAAAAGAGCATTAGCAACCTGACCCCTCTGTTTCCATGGTCTGCCACTTTGTTGCTAAGTTTCTGTTGCTCCTGAATGCTTCCACATTACAATCATACCACTTACAGTTGACTGTGGAATATCTAACAGCAAAGAAATGTCACAAACTGGACTTCTTGACAGTACCACGCTTGAATTCACTGAACTCTTCATGTTTGTGAACCTGAATGAAATACCTGAATTCATTGAATAAGTGGTGGGACCCAATACTTATTTAATAGTGTAGTGTAGGTGTGAACTAAGCTTGGGGACAGAGCACTGGGTCAGCCATTGATCAAGCTCCCTTCGAGCTTTTTCTGAAGGGGTTAAGGCCCTTCCTCAAAGTTCCAATGATAATGTGATTATTCCACCAGTCACAAGATTCAAACCAAGAACCTTCTGATCACAGATGCTGATACCAGACCTGCTGAGTCACTCTCAGTGCTACGCAAACCAGTTCAATAGAGCTAGTTAATAACAGACATGAGGGAGGGTGAGGGTCAGTGGTTGGGGGACAGATTAATTTGTGGGGAGAACGACATTTTTGAGTGTGAAAGTGTGATTTCTCTAGCAGCATTCCCGTCATTTCTTCAACGGAAAGACATTCACAGCTTCACCCACCAGCCCCCCCTCTCCACAAGCTGTCAGTAAAAGCTGTTGACTGGGAGGGCAAGTGACAATGGTTAAAGTCGTGAGGGCGAGGATAGAGGGGGAGGTCTGCACCCCCTAGAACGTGTCGTCCTGGGTACTTTGCCCAGCTTGGCTTTGCGAGGTTCCATCACTGCAAGCACATATACACCAAGAGAGATCTGCCCCCAAATTTACTTCATACTGCAGGAGAACACTGGAGAACCCGGAGGAAGCTTGCGCAACAAAAACAGACATCAGGGCTGGAGATGAATGAAATCACAATGAGATCACATTCAACTCATTGAGTTGCCCAATAATAAGAGTTACTCATTCAGTTTATTAAGTGCTAAGGAAAACATTTCCACATTACAAATTGCATTTGTAGGAAAGTCTTCAGAATTCGCAGATTCACAGATTTCAACTCAGCCCGGTTAGTTCTGCCCCATATAGGAAACAAA
Source organism: Mormyrus hasselquistii (assembly GCA_026779605.1). Lineage (NCBI taxonomy): Eukaryota > Metazoa > Chordata > Actinopteri > Osteoglossiformes > Mormyridae > Mormyrus > Mormyrus hasselquistii. The sequence goes on from JAODKE010000068.1 coordinate 7,498,004, forward strand.
CAACTCATGAGCAGCCTTCAGAGAAACAGACAGAACTTCCCTGGTACTGGCGTAGTACAATCCCTGACTCCAGCGGCAGAAAAGTCTACCACTTAAATCTGACGTGATACTGTAGATGTGACTGAAAAGATAGGCAATTCGCAGCAGGTATCAGCGCTTCACAAACCGGACCGATCCGGCAGGGACCGAACCCTGAAGACTCACTTCATTGTGACTGATATGCTTCTATGACGACAAATTCTCCAGCATGGTTCCACCTTAGAAAAAAATATTTACAAGTTCCAGCAAATCAAGGCCAGCTTTGACGTGAGCCTGTGAGGCCACATCCTTCTACGTGTCACCCCTTTTTTTTCTTTACTTTCTCTTTATTCTCTTGATTTACACTCATTTCATCCGTTTATCTCTGTATTCAATCCTAGCTGGTTTGGCTGTGGCCAAGGCTTTTGAAGAGATAAAGAGAGGATATCCGTGCCTGGAGTCACATGGCGTTTGACATGAGCAGCAGAAATTTTCTTAGCAAGATGACTGTGTCAACCACTTAATGGAGGAAAAGAATGAGAACATCAGCTGACAGTTACTGTTTACGGGCACAAGACTGGTGTTACGCCCTGCATTCCTTTTCTCCTCGTTCTCTCCATTGTGTAGCTCAAACAAGCCACACCTGTTACTTGTTTAGCCTCTCCTGTAAGTTGTCCATAGCAAGTGAGGTTCTGTGCTTGTGTGCAGGGGAGCAGCCGACCCTGGATGTTCCTCTGACTCACACCTGGTGTTTTTGGGCAGAGAGCCCCAAGCTCACAATGACCCTGTACTAGATAGATGGTTGTAGATGATTAATCGAATCATCAGCATCAAATCTGTTTCCTTGGTCACTGGAAACAGGCACATGGACAACGTTACGGGTGTGGCAAGACTTCACAGAATATTAGATATTATTTGAATCATAGCACCACTTCTTTCTATGCACCTTTTCCCTAGTACTTCCTTTTTTTGAGGAGAGTTACTCCGCATCAAAACGTAATGTAATTTGTTCAAAACAGTAATTATACCTGTGATGCTTATTTTCCCCTTTCATCCTGACTAGCATATGCCTGTGGGAGATGGATGGAGGGATGACTGGGTGAAAGGATGGAAGGCGTTTTTTGGGGCGATGCAATCTGTGCGGACAAACTTGACCAGTCAAGTGTCTTCATATTTCAGTTGGAACTTCCACCATTATTAGATGGAGTTTGACTCACTGTTAAACATATTAGGCAAACACTAACCTTTAAAAGACAGAGTGATATTTCAGAGATTAGCATCATCTGACTAATTTTCAGAGCCGTCTTCCTATAAACCCAAAATGTTAGCCTAAGATCCATATAAACATCATATTCTAGATCCCTCCAGTAAGACAGGAGCACAAGAGTTCTTTGGTTTTAACTGATTGATGGTTTATTCTGAAGCAGGATCACCGTCATCATCATCATCATCATCATCAATGACACACGTGAGAACTAAATATTGATAAATAAAACATAAAACTATACATCTGATTTGCTCTTTGTTTAAACGTGCCACCTAACATTTGCCATTTAGTTTACCATCGCTTACGCTTCACTGAAGCATCCCTTTCCTTCAGCAGCAAGCTGTTTGAGTCCATAGTTGGCACAACCTGGCAATGAAGCTGCACCGCTTATTCATGGTGACAGACATTCCTGTTCTCACAGTTCTTTGAACGGTGACCGGACTTCAAGCAGCCATAGCACAATGCCTTATCTTGAACAAATTTATCTCGCTCAGCAACATTCCTTGCCATAAACTCACGACACAACTTACGACGTGTGGCCTGCTCTTTCACAAAGGGCGCAACTTGCAGTAGAAGAACTAGTTGCAAGCATCTTAGCTCCAGGGCCTCTATTCCTTGGTGTCTTAACCTTCTCACCATTGCTTGGCTTCAAAGCATAAAGGGATGTCACAGGGCTGCAAGCAATCTGGAATCGGAAAGCTGCCCTATTGAGAAACCGTACAAACTGATTGAAGCTAGGAAGCTAGGATCTTACGATTCCATCTTGATGTTAGCCAAACAGGGCACTTTGCATGAATCTTTTGGTTTTCAAGGCAGTCATTGAGTACTTCAAGGCCATTAATCTGAGGAATGGTAGCCTCACAACTGTGAAGAAAGTCCACAAACTCTCTAAGTTCCAAACTATCCTTGGGACCTATCTTGGGTCATACATGAAGCTTGTCCCTGAAAGACTTGGCAATAAGGAATGGGTTCCCATATTTTTCTTCTAAAATGGTCCATGTGGCATGGTAAGTTGACTCTGTGCCCAGTATAAAGTAGCTTTCTATTGTCTTATTAGCTGGCCCACCTTCATACTTGCATAGATGTTAAATTTTCTCCTATGCTGGTATGTTTTTCCTGTCTATCAAAGTCTGAAAGGAAAATTTCCAATCATTAAACGTGTATGGGTCACCACTGAGTGTGACTGGTTCTGGTATAGGGAGAAGACTTGCACTAATGGATTCTTGCTGACATCTTGACGTGAGTTGTGGTGCTGTCTTCTTCTTGCTGTAGATTCAACGCAGTTCGCTGAGACGGAGGGAGTTGAGGTCTGTGGTTTCTCATTTTGAACCTTTCCTTCACCTTGATAGATGCAGCCACGAAGTAGCTCTTGCATCTCATCTTCCTAGTCTTCACTCTTCTCATACACTTGCATTCTTGCCTTAGCAGCATTTAGTTTCTTGAGTGTCTCGAGGCTCTGTACCTCTCTGCCCTTGTCTTCTTAGGCCCTTTGTCTTGCAGCATTCTCTACCTCCAGCACAGCTGTCAGCTTAGCTGCTATCTCTTTGCATTTAAAGGCTTCAGCTTCTTGCTCAGCTCTTATCTTCCGCTTCAAGCCTCTGAAGCTCTTCTAATTGCTGTCCTTGTTCTAATAAGACTTCCAGAGTCGCTTCGTTAGCAGCTACTTCAGCAGCAGCCTCTTGATAAATGAAAAACTTGAGCATGTGTAGGTGGCTCGAGTAATTTTCTGAGTGAATGGGAGCCCTTGAATGCTTCCAACTGAAGCTTGATTCATGTGACCTCATAGATAGGGACACGGATTCCGCTTCCTTCCCATCTACTTCTCTCTGGTGCCTCTGGCTATCTCCCTTGAGACAACTCTGTGCAGTTTCTACAACTGCCATTGTAACTGATTTGCAGGTGTCTAATCTGCGAAATATGGTTTGGTCAGGAATCTGTATTTGACGTATTTCTTCATAAACCTGATTTAGATCTGCCGAGGTCTTACTAACCTTTACTACTACCACTTGCTGAACGTCACTGAACAGTGTTTAGTCATCTAAAACAGTGATTTTCAAGCACTGTGCTGTGGCACACCAGTGTGCCGTGAGAAATTGTAAGGTGTACCGTGGGAAATTATCCAATTTCACTTAATTGGTCTAAAAACATTTTTGAAAATTTGCAAATAATATGCCATTTTCGAGGGTCTGTGCTGTAATAGTGATGTATTCTAAACAAACAAAGCTATTTTAACATTATTCCCATTTTCCTCGACATATCTGTGTGAGCTGAGCTTTCCAAGCCTGACTCATAAAAACTAAAAACAGAGAGAGCTGTTGAGGAAGACCTTTGTGTGTGTCTGTCTTCAAATCCTGCCAGGATATCAGCTTTGGGTTAATCCAAATAGGCTCAGCTTTCACACTGAGTATAAATAAATTGAGAGACTATTTTGTCATTACTAGGCTTCAGATTCTCATTTTTGCGCTGTGAGATTTTTTTGATGGAAAAAATGTGCCGCAACTCAAAAAAGGTTGAAATACACTGATCTAAGATGCCTAACAAGAGCCTTCCACCTTTCATAACTTTGAAGAGATCTTTCATTGTGCAGTTCTTGACCCCTTTCAGTTAGCTTGTGGATCCACTGGCTTCTTCGTGGCCCTTGATGCAGCATCCGGCTGGCAGTTACTAAGGACTGTGGTTTTAAAACTTGACCTATGTTCTCTATGTCATTGGCAGTCATTACCCATATCTGACATTTTGGTTTGGTTTAACTTAATAAATTTGTTTGATTAATAAATAACCTACTGTACCAACTTAAATGAAACACATTCATTCTTAAAGCAAACCTCAAAAACACCCTTAAAGAATAACAATTTAGGTAGATTACTGCTGCTGTAAAGAAACTTGCTTATAGCTGTGCTTATACTCTTTGCATTTCTTGGCAATACACATACCACACCAGCAACAAATTGGACACAGAAAAAGGTACGTACAGAATACCAGCATGGCACAAAAATATCAGCGAACGCAGCGCCTAGTGAAACCTGCAGATCACTTGCAGCTGAGTTACGACTGGCTGCGGTCTTCTTTGTCTTCCACTCGCGGCGAGCAGTCGAGTTGTCACTGTAGCTCCCCCCAGTAAGACACCAGCCCAAGAGTTTTTTTTTTTTTTTTAACTTACTGATGGTTTATTCCGAAGCGGGATCACCTTGATCAGCATCACCATCAATTGCATACGTGAGAACTAAATACAGATAAATAAAACATAAAACTATACATCTGTTTTGTTCCTTATTTAAACTTGCAACTTAACATTTGCCGTTTAGGCTATACAAATCAATCAAAATGAACCTTTGAGCCTTTGGTCCGCTTATTACATGCATTTAAAAGAAACACAAATCCATGAGAATTTACTCGCGATATTAACCAACAAAATACTGAAATTCAAATGAAATATAAACATAAAGTAACAGTAAATACAACTGCTTGTACATATTATTTACATTAGCATTTATTGAAAATCACAAAACGTACAGTGTACATGAATTTGCTAAGCTAACGCGAACCTCATAGTTAGCATTTACCCGGCTAAATACAACTTAAAACTATACTAAAGTTAACAAAACACAAATGCATCGTTAGCTACTTACGCAAGGGATTTAACCTCTACATTAACCTTCTATTCCTTTTGTCCTTATATGACAACCATACGAAGCAGGACCCGTTAGCAACCGAACTGGACATGCAAGGGAAAACGTGCTTCCGTCTAACGTCCCTCAATAATAACGGCCATCAGAACAGGCCCGCGCTATTACTTAGTTCCGTTTAATTATGCTAAGCCTATAACACGTAAAAGTAAAACAACAACACAAACGAGAACAAATTTAAACTGACAGGTTAATGTCAGTTAGACTAGAGACTGACAGGACTGTGGCAGCTGGTTTGTCTGGATTGAGAGAGGTGGTGATGGTATAAATCCATCACATAACATAAAGACCGCATGTAAAAGGTATTACTCTGCATAACTGCATCTGAAATTAACTCTTACTAGTAGACTGGAACAGATGTTGGTTGGTTGGTTGTAAATACAATATACCAGAATTTTCTTTGATAAAGTGGAAAAAAAAATATTTTTGTCCTTTAAAATCGTCTGGCAAGTTAAATATTGCATACTTAATACAAACATTGTCAGGTAACACAGTACATATAAAATTCATATATAAAAATAAATCAGATAAGCACCTATTAAAAAGCATATACACTGATATTTTAAGTAAAAAAAAAAAAAAAGACCAGTTGATTTAAAGAGCAAAGAAACACATCGTTATGATGCACACCATTGTACTTTGAAACAAAAAAAGCTGTTGGTGAACCCCTTTCACACAACCCAACCCCAGGGAATGATTAATTCCATGGGACACTGAGAATTTTGGGTAGTGAAGGGTTTAAAAATGGCATAGCCATTGTACAGGAATATAGCTTCCCTCTCACTTCCTCTTCAGAAATGGAAGATGGAGGAATATACTTCTCTTTGAAACTTCGCTTTCGAGAAACTCTGAAAACTCGATCGATCTCTCGTCCCCCAGTGGGGTGCCCATCAGTGGCGGAGCGGGGGGGTGGCTTACTGGGCTTAAGCCCGGGTTGTTGTTTCAGAAGCCCAGGGTCTTTTGGAGTGTAAT
>JAODKE010000068.1:7512853-7528698 GCA_026779605.1 Mormyrus hasselquistii
AACGATCTTGCCCCCCCCCCCCTGAGCCACCCCCGGGGTGGACAACACGGCATGCCCCACACACCCCCCCCCCCCCCCCCTCCACTGGGGGCTTTTGTGAAACGTGACCACAAGGTGCTGCATAATGCATGAGAATTTTTTTACAGAGATGGTGGGAACCAAAAAACCAAACTGTTACCAACTCATACGAGAAACTCAAGCCAGCAATACAGGTATTGTATTTATTTTTTAATTAAACTTTCTTGTTTTCATTTCAACTTAATTTCCCGCTCTGTATTTACACTAGTGGCCAAAATTGTAGAAACACTTCCTGTTTTAGCGATTGCAGAACTTTATTCCAGTTACTCCAGTTACTTATTTGATCATCCAATGTATGATATTTGTAACATTCTTTGATTGTTTATAAACATTACCTCCAATATCCGCATAGTAATGTTTAAAGCATAATTCCAAAAATGCTGGGTGTTTCCAATTTTGGCCTCTAGTGTAACACTTCATCCATCCATCTTCCAATCGCCAATCCTACACACTCACATAGGGCCTGGAGCTTGTACCAGACAGGAGAGGGAACAAAGTTATGGTACACTACGGACTGGATGCCGGTCTATTGTGGGGCACCTTTTATCCAAACCAATTATACTTATGATAAGTTGAAACTGTACATTATGTCATTACATTATTTTATATTTTGTAAATGGTTTCATATTTTGTGAGAGGCAATCATCGAAGCGATACTTTCCGAGTGACCCTCTTCACTAGTGACCCTCAGATAAGTCCAATTCCTTAACAACTAAGTCACCTCATGTCGACAACCCCAAAATACTTCAACTGTCCTTTGATGCCCAGTTGTGAGAGACTGACAAGTGTCTCTCACATGAGAGCTATAGTGGGTAAAAACAGAGCAGAAGGATGTGTCCTCCTCACCTGTATGCTGGGGTAGGTTCTATTGCTGTCGGTGCTCCTCTCTCCAGGAATGCTCCCAGCCGAACGGCCCTCACATTTGTACCTGAAGCGCATTCCCCTCTGCTTGGGCTCCTCAAAGATTTGAACATGAGGCTCCCCCACTGCAGGGTGAAATGCAGAGAATCAGTCAGGACGCTGGAATCTACACCGGCACGGCTGTTCCTATGTCAACTGACTTCTGGTTTGACTCTTATACATACTTCTGTATAAATTTGTCAGGACACCAAACAAAGTTACAACAAATTGAAGAGTGCACCATCTTCAGCTACCCAGATGACCACGCATGACGTCACATTTTATGCTGGGAAAGGTGTGTAATAGGTCAATACTGGGCGTGGTAACAGGCTCCTCATTAATTTGTTTATGTGCCTGTAAGGTACTAATGCTCCAGAAACTAGATTTGACTTCAAAATTCGCTCCAAAACACACCCATTTGCAATGATTGGGGTTCGTCCTGTATTAACTACCTAACAAATGGGGGACCCTGATCAGTTGAAGCAGGGAGACTCGGAATATGTACAAATTAGCGAACAGACGAATGAAGGACCGTACCGTAAAATAACTAAAACATCGGGCGAAAGCATATTGTAAATTAACCTAATTAGAAACTCTTCATCAAATTCTTAATGAACAAACACAGTGCTTGTTATATTGACGGTATGTGTTCTACTAGCTAGTAACTTTCTTTAGCGTTTTAACCACTGTATTAATTTAGATATCAGTTAATCTAGCAATGAGAACAGAAATACATAGTACGTCACTGAAAACTGAAAGGGGGTTCGTCAAAAATATCGAAAACACAATTATTCACCCACAGTCTGCCTACATAATTTTCCTTCCGCCTTCAGTCTGTCGTTTTCGCTGTGTATGTGACAATACGTGGTCATGAAATACGGCAAATTCACGAAACCATAAACTCAACACATATCCAGTGCACTATACAAAAATGTAACGTATGTCAACATAACAACTTAAACGAACAACGCATGCCGATATTTGCATCTTATTTTGTTTTACCATGGGGATTAAAGTGCACGCAATGACAGTATGGAACAGAAAGTATGGTGTATATCTCTAAATAATGATAAATGTTTTTGAGAACTCAGAAAGCAATGATTACAGCAGACGTATTATTTGGACGACCTATTACAGCTGAACTCAAACGCAGGATGTTAATGTAGGTCAACTAATCATATATTCATATATTATTCATTTTGTATGCACGAGAGATAAACGTCAAAATACAAGCCCAGTTTTAAAGGACAAAAAAAAACTTGCATTCATCTAAATTCTAAATACCGAAATGCAAAAGTTTAAAGAGGATGTTACTCACCATCCATATTGTGATACATACTGATCACCGGTTGCTATTAGAATGAGAGTTTATTAAGAGAAACGAGAGCACTAATGTAGGCTATTTATTTAACAGGGGGAGGGGGGAGCATTGACACCGCTTGGGAATTCCCCAGTTACTCCTTCCTCCTGCAGGGCGCGATAGAGTGACAACACACACAGCTACGTAGTACAGCGTATCGGCAACGACAATACATTTGCGGTAACTTCAAATATTGAGCAGATGAATACAAAGTAATTTTGCGAAGACTTTGCGAGTTTCACAAGTTTCAGACTCTAATTACATTTTTGTTCCATCTTAAGTTTATTTATATCGTATTATTATCAGGATAAACCGACACTTGTATGGAGATTTACACACATTCACGGTCTAAAGGACCAGAAATGCTCCGACATTTGATAGGCCTATTTGCAAAGTAATACATATTATTATTATTAATAATAGTTATTATTATTATGAATATATGGCCCCAAAAAACGTATTTCAGAATATTTTACGTTTGTATCGAGGGAGCAGAACTTTATAAGACTAGAATCTATTGCACCATTTAAACATTGTGTATTTAAAACCAACAAAATGAGAATCTATTTTGTTTAATGCACATATAGGTATATTATGTAACGCAACTGTTTATGAAGTCGTATATACGGGTAGGCCTATACCAAAGAATTATTTAGTTTAATAATATCCATCGCAAATATATCACAAAAGAGAAATACCGAAGATATTGATTTCTTACATGTAGGCACGTAAACATAACTCTTGATTAATAATGATACAAATACAAGTCAATGGTTAGATTTAAGTAATGTTCCGGTGAGAGACTTTTTGGATTCCTAATTTATCATTATTTACCTAAATTCGTATATGAATTTTGATTAACTGTACATATACAAAAATGTCTCAGAATGAGATCATTAAAGAACCTAAACATCTCCATATAAGTACCATCACGTAAAATACTTGTTTTGTTTACATGCTTACGTTTTTATTTTTCTGGGTAATCCCCATGTGAGAGTTTAGCCGCCTATTGAGGTACAGCTAGGTTGGGAATCTCCCAAAACCGATGAGAACAAACTGTTTCTCTTAAAAAACACCTGTCAGTGCTATATGTTTGCTATCAGCAAAACGTCAGATTAATATGCACTTTATTTTTATATTTATTTTAATAAATTCAATATATTCACTTTCTGCAGTAACCGCGCCCCTGCTTAGGACAAGTAGCTACAGAAATGGATAGATGGACTTTAGTATCGTTATTTTAGCGTTCTAAATCCAAGTTACAATGGCACATGAGTGCTGTTATTTTCTGTCTATATCATAAATTATCTGCATCGTTGTGATCGCCGTCTCCGACTCATGGATATGCGCTGCATCCCATGCATCGACGTAGCCCACTGTAGTTATACCGAAGACACTCAGCTATCGCTTAGCCTAGCGGGACCCCCAGCTCCAGGACATATGGATGGTAACCTTGCCTTGTAAAGTTCTATTGAATTATATCATGAATCGGCGTAAATTGGACAATATGAAACTCGAACTGGGGATGCACTCTCACCTTAAGTGAGAAGCGTAATATTTTGGGATTAGCGGATTATAAAGACTCTACATCGGAGATTCAAATTGGTACCTTAACGGTCCACGCCAAGGAGGATCAGCAAAGACAAACCACTAAATGGGCGATCTGAGTGGGTTCGAGTGACTCTCATAGCTGTCGAGAGCCACTGTATGCCCGACACCTACAGGAGCCGTGGGTGGCAGTGCGCGAATGGGGCCACCCTCGGAGCGGTGGACGAGCCGACAGAGCGAAAACTAGGTGGGCGGCTCACGGCAGCGTAGGCGTTGCGTGCTGAGGGGGGGGGAACCTAGTGCGCTCGAATCAGGGCGAAACCTCCGTTTTGGAAAAGGGCGTCACCATCACCAAGCCCGCGTCAATCTTTACCCTATCAGCCGGTGCTGTAGTCTACCACATGAAGCTGTTTGACGTCGTAAGTTTGAAAGTTAACGCGCATCGCACACAAATCAACCTCGGCCAGTTTACTAACCCACTCTCGTTCAAGACGATTTAAGTGAAATTTGTGAAAGTATAAAGAGCCAGTTTTATAAAAATCAGCAAAATTTTTGAAACAACCGTTTTTGTCCTTTTTACAGATTTTGTGCACCACCAAAATAAAATTAAATTTGAACTCAAAAAACAAGCAGGCATCTAAATGATATCGCTGAAGTTGCAGCAATGCGAGATAATATGACAGGGTTTTAATTTTAAATACATACACAATGTCAAAGCTTTTGACATAAAAACTTTTGTCCGTCCAAGGTATTGGATTCCTGCATCCTGGGTGACATTCAGCAGACACATGGCAATATGGATGAGGGGAAAAATGTAAAAATGACAACAGCAGTTTGGGGTTTTACTTGTTTTATGGTCATATTTTAAAGGTGTAAATATTATACATGACATACAAAAATACATTTGAAATACAATTAAACTGCCCTACAAAAGAATTCTTTACTGATAACCCCCCTCCCTGACAAACTGCGCAGAATGGATGCCAGTCATCTGGCCGCCCTGTGTGGGGTGTTCGGGCGGTGGGGGGCAGGGAGCTGGGACCAGGAAACTGAAAATGGCGATGGTTCTGATGAATATAAAACATACACTGTACAAACAGGCAAAATGTGAATAAAATTATAAGAACCTCAAGGAGAGGATGAGCTTTAAATACAGTGTTGCTCTGTGTACAGCTGAGCTGAGCAGACCAGGTCACTGCTCAGCGACTGCACGGTCTGCGCTGGCTAAGGGCCTCCATGGGAGGCGAACTGGCTGGGCGCCCCACAGTAACCGTGGCAACAACACTACACACCAAGGAGAGAGGGGAAAAGGGAGGGGGAAAAAAAAAAAAAAAAAAAACCAGCAAACCCATCTTTGACAAAAACATTGGGAACTTTGGAAAAGGGCAAACCCCAGCACCCACTAGTTAACTTGGGGAAAAACTGGGCCCCCCAGTATGTGAATTTGGGGGTGGTTCAGTCATCCAGATTGCCCAGGGTCAGATCATACAGGAGCACCTCTTAACAGAGAAATGGGAGACGTGCTCTACAGCAGCCGACAGCCTCACGTAGACTCATTTTTTTTTTTTTTTTTATGGTTTTAGTTAAAAGCTACAATTCAGAAAGACGAACGAATTTAAAGACAATCATGTTCTTCGACTACATGAACTTTGCCCGATTATTATCCCCACCCCCCATCAGGCTGAAACCTTAATGAAACTGGAAATGAAATGAAAGAAAACAGCAAACAAAAAACGCAAAAATAACCAATAATAACCTTCTGTCAGAGGAGGTCATGTGATCCCCAGGAGTGACCGGGAGACCCCTGAGGCCAATAGAGTGAGCTAACAGGTATTTGGCTCGTTTCCTGCAGCAGTCTTACTCTGGGGCCCTCAGCAAGCTCATGCTCCTAGAAGCTTGGCCGGGTCATGAAGCAGGAGCCGCCTGCGCTGACGGGCCGCGGAGGGGGTAAGCGGGTGTACTGGTCGCACTACCGGTTCAGCGTTAGTCGTATGGAGTTCTTCTTCACACGAATATTATTGGTGGGGAGGGGTGAGGAAGGGTCCGGTAACTCTTTACTGGGCAGCCTCTAGATGAGTGGTGGCAGCGATGGATGTGGATTTTTAGAAGAAAAGAAAAAAAAAGGTAAGAAAAATATGCATTTAGAAATCATGTTCCTAAAACGGGTCCAGTTTTTAAAACTTTTGGCGTTTCCAGCCGGACCCACCTGAGATCGTGCCGTGTCGATGGTCGGGATCGGCATGGCTTTAGTCCCACCCAGAGTTTCCTGTCAAAAGAGGAAGAAGCGTGCCTTTTAATGAACCGAGAGTCTCCGGATAATGGGCCGGCTGGCCGACCCCCACGCCGGCCACCAACCTGCCCATCGCCATGGTCCTGCCCTTTGCTCAGAGGACAGAGTGGCTCCTTAAATGCAGAATCTTCTGGAAACGGTAACTGTGCAGGAATAGAATTGGTGCAGAACGTGAAGCACAAGAAGGCCGCTTTAAAAGACATTTATATACATTCCATAGAGGACTTACAACACCAAACGGGACTAACTGGGAACAGCCAGTTTTACAACATTCAGCTGATGATTAACTTATTTGTAACAGTGTATCAGTCCCTAACTAGAAACGAAAATTCCTGAAGTAATTTTGAAATGGGCCTATTCTGTTAAGATGTCGGTAGCTGGTCGCTATGGTGCTGGTAGGTGGTTACTAAGGTGGCAGAAAGCAGTGCTGGGGTGTTAGTAGGTGGTTGCTAGGGTGTTGCTATGTAATTTTGGGTGGTTGCTAAGGTGTTGCTAGGCATTACTAGGTGGTTGCTAGGGTGTTACTATGTGTTGGGTGATGAGGCCTGAGGTCGAATACTGAGTCTAGTTACTGTGGCATGAACACTGGCCGAATAGGAAAACTTTGACTGAAACGCATTGAAGTCAATGGCAGGGAACGAGGGATGAAAGACGAGTGCGGGTCAAGATGCTGGCCATGGGACGTTGGGTGATGAGGCTTGAGGTTGAATACCAAGTCTTGTTGTGGTGGCATGAACACTGGCAGAGTTAGAAAACTTTGACTGAAATGCATTGAAGTCAATGGTAGGGAACGAGGGATGAAAGAGGAGTGCGGGTCAGGATGGTGCTGTTAATGTGTTGGGGGATGAGGCCTGAGGTTGAATACCAAGTCTTGGTGCGGTGGCATGAATACTGGCCGAGTACGGAAACTTTGACTGAAATACATTGGAGTGAATGTGCCATTGACTGCCATGTTAATTTTTGTGAAAAATTCCCAAACTTGTCCTGCTAGATTATGCTAATGCTAGCAAAAAGTTAGCATTCAATGCATTCCTATGGGGGTTTTTTTGTGTTTGACCATGAATAACGTCGCCATGGTAACGCGATCTGTAGAGAAAAGTGATAGCACACCTCACACCATCAAGGACTACGTTTTGATATATAGCTTGCCTGGCAGCACGCTACGGTACGACCCGCATTAATTGCTGAAAAACGGCGTAATAATAATAAATAAATAAATAATAAAGTTTTTTTTCGAATTTGAGAGCGAATTGCACGGAGTCCGTAAGGCAGACCGAGACAATCGATATGTCATAGCGTCCGTCTAATCTAGCCCTTCGATTTGGCACTGAATTGAGCTCCGTCGGTTTCACGGGCTGAGAGCAAATTCGGGAAAAGTAGTTTACCAACAGAATAGTAATATGGGCCTTTCATGTACATGAATAGGCCCATAATTGGATAAACTCAGCTACTGCAAATACCTTCTCTGCATCCTTTAGTTTCTTTGGGGACTCCTCTAGGGAGGGGGAGTGCGGCCGTTTTAGCGCAGAGCCATTGGAAGCCAGCACACAGACCCCATTGTGGGGGTCAGCTGGGGCGGCACTGGGATGGCCAGGACGAGTCACCACGCTCCTGCCTACCACTGTGGGTATGGTGCTCCCAGTAGGGGGAGCCACTGGCTCTGGAGGAAGGAGAGAGCATGGTGTCAGAGGAGCTCACCTGCTGCTCTGCAATTCTCAGGAAGTGCGAGGATGGACAGCTACTCACTTGAGCCGATGACAGGGATGGACATTCCTTGCTCAGCTTTCTGCTGAGGCTCCTCACTGACCGGCGGACTGTCCAGCAGTGGGGGTGGCGAGATGCTGCAGGCCACCGATTGGTTAGCGGAAGTGCGGACCGAAAGATGACCAAAAAAAAAAAAACCCAACCCTCACATGCCCCCTCCGAAGCACCTTACCTGCCGTCCAACTCGGAGGCAGGTCTGTTGGGCCGGACGGCAGGAGTCGGGGAGCAGAAGGGCGTGCCAGAGTCCGTGTCGTGGGAGCTGTCCAGCACACTCCCGTCCAGCGAGGAATGTTTTGGACCGCCCCCGCTGGAACTGCGGTTCGCCTCTGCAATGCTCTGCAAGAGGGCAACGGCCTGGGACATTACAACACAGGAAGCAGTGCTCCAAATACCACCCAACCCCCCAATCCGCCCCCCAAGACTTACAGGAAGAGAAGTGATCAAAAGTCAAAGGTCACTCTCAAGATGAGCATTCCTCACCTTTTTCTTCTTCTGCACAAGCTCTGGAGGCAAGTACTGGTGGAGCTGCCTCTTCTTCACGTGCGTGGCTTCAATCTTCATCCCTTCCTTCAGCATGCTAATGTTGTTCGCTTGCCTGTACACTGGGTAAGAAGCGGCAGTGGCACGCTTAAGCTACAACAGCTGCTAAACTCTGTCACAACCAAAGCAAAATGCATAAACCAAGAACTCCATTGTCAAACTCTAACAGTGCGAGGTAGACCTCAACGGAGCTTGGATATAAACACATCCAGTTGGGCAAATTTACAGAAATCAACTTCTCAGTTGAAGTCTGATGGACAGGGAACGCCACAACACACTAGGGCAATGAGGGCTCTAACCAGTATCTGTGAAGGCCTGAATGTCGTAGGTCAAATCGATGTTCACGCTCTCAGAGTTTTCCACCTTCTTGAAGATTATCCCAATGAACCACATTGAAACGAAGTCACTCCTGTTCAAACAAGCATGAAATGTCAATTTGTGCCGAAAAGTGAGCCCCGTTCAACCAAATCATCTCCACAAATCAAAGAGTCGCGAAATCTGGAAACGCCAATCAAACCCATCACTGGTCTCATCCTACCTCAATGCATGACGTCCTTGCTGGGGCCTCCTCTGACATGTGACTTATTAATCACCCCCCACCCGCACCCTGAGGTCTGAGAAATGCTTGAGCACCATTTTCAGTTTCTACCCACAGTCCTGTAGGTGCTCATTTGAAACCAAATTTTCCAGAAACAGAAATTCTGCCAATATAAAGTGTACTTCATTCTAGAATCTACCAAAGAGATTATGTGGACAAAATACTATCTACTGTTTCTCTTTCCTAGAATTGTAGAAAATGCAGTCCAGATACCAGCACCTTTAAAAATTGAAAAACACTCAAGTTGCAAGGCAGAACTTGCCATCTCCAGTAGAGTAATGTCACCCCCTTGTGGTATTGCTTTAAAAGCACCACATTCATGGCACAAGGACCTCATCCTCACTTACTCGCTATGGTTTTCCTTGGACCCGGGAAAAGATTGCGGATTGACGTGAGCCAGGGTGATGTACTCGTTCCGCTCCAAATTGCCGACCAGAACTCTGATTTTGGATTCTACTAGACCTATCCTGCAAAGAGCACAGAGCAATAGTAAAAACCAAATGTACTATTACAGTACCAGTCCAAAGTCTGGACATACCTACTTTAAAATACATTTTTCTGTACTTTAGCTTTAATTCACCTTAAGACATCAAGGCAATGAAGCAATACATAAACATTGCAACAACCAGAGGAAGCGTTCAGCATTAGACTCTACAAAAGCACCCCCTATTGGTTCAATGACAGCATTGCAGACTCTTGCCATTCTTTCAACCAGCTTCCAGATGGAGAAGCATTCCAGGTGGCTACAACAGTCTTGAAGGAGTTTCCAAAGGTTCCGACCACAAGCTGGCTACCTTGCTCTTATTCGTCGATCCAACTCATCCCAAACCAACTCTATAGGGTTTAGGTGGTGGGGGGGGGACTCCATCTCTTTCCTTGCTCATAGGATAACACAGTACTTACACAACATCAAGGTGCACTTAGGGTTGTTATCTTGTCAAAAAATAAATGATTTGACACTTATTTCCAGACTTCTGACTAGTACTGTATATTCCAAAAAAGTTCCAGTAAGAACAGGGGATGGTTCAGTGGGATGGTTTGCCGGTGAAAGCTACTCTTCACAAGTGTATGTTTTAAGAATCAAGAGGTCAAAACACACTCACCATTCCAAATGGTTTTCCTCTGTCGACGCGCTGGCCGTCAGAACGATGTAATGCCTAGTAAAAAAAAAAAACCCTTAAACCCAGTTACACCATACATACCTTCAGTATTCTGTTATATTCTACACAGTGATAACTCATTTCGTTGTGCATGTGCACAGGTTGACCAACTTCAAAGTTTTGTTCACGAACCTCAATTTAACAGAAAAACAGGACGTACTTGTATTTCTGAAAGAAGTTGGGCGGTTCGAAAAGCTTTGACCAGTCAGCTTTGCTGAGGAGAATCTCGTCTGTGATGCCGAGACCTGAGGACAACAGGGCGCGAGTCAAGCAGATGGATACCAAGATAAATGTGGGCGCGCTCCCAGGGCCGTCTGCCACACACCAGTTTTGAACTCCTCAGTCATGATGGTGCGTGTGGAGGTGGAGACATTGTAGGTAGAGTTCTGCTGCGGGTAGGCGGGCGTGATAATGGGCATGAGGTGGTACCTGTCTGCAGGATTCACCTTTGGACAAGGAAGGAGGAGAGAATTAAATGCTGGTTTCAGGCAGACGCACACTTCACTGTGGCAGCACACAAAGGGAGACTCACCCGTGGATCCCAGACAGGAAGATTGAGGTTGCTCTCTTCCGGCTGCTTTAGAAGTACCGGATTAGGCCACTCCCTACAGGGAGGTAAGGAGAAAAAAAAAAGGAGGACAAGACAGAATGACCTCCATTCCACTCTGAATCAGACCCATCATATGCAGCCTCTCAAAGGGTTTTACAAGGTTTCCATGGAGATGCAAAAACTAGATGTTCAGTCACACAGTGCAGTGGTTAGGGACACGATCCTGATTAGAATACAAACAGGGGAGACCCTCTAAGACAATGGTTCTTAAACTTTTGTCTGGAGACCCCCAAAACACAAATTAAAGTCAAGCCCCCTTTCAATATGATAAACTTTGCATAAGGTGTGGGGGTGTGTGATTAAAAACAGACTGACTGTGGGTCCCTGAGCACTGGACTGGGAAACACTAGTCTAAAGTCCAAAGATTGTGTCGGTAAATGTTCCTTGCAAGACGAACAGCAGGAAATTTAATTAAAAATAAAAAATTCAGATGTTTAAAGCAGTACCACCGCAAAAGCACCAAACAAAATCATTGCAGAAACCAGTGATTTACTTTCACTCAATGCACATAAGCTGTACTTGATAAGGACGCCGATTATCATTACCTGAAACTACAATAATAAATGAATAACTTCCTGGTCATGTAATTCAGCCCTTTTCTTGCTCTGGGACATTTGCGCCGTGACTCACCACTTGGAAAAGACGAGGAAGAACTTGTGTACCAGTGTGGAGGCAACGGCGTTGGGGTACAGCTGGCAAGTCCGTGCCACCAGCATGGCCCAGGACACGCCACCAAGGAAGCCCAGCATGTTGGAATAGATCCCACGGCCTGGGCACACAGAGTCACCACAAAGCAACACCATGATTCAGCGAGAGGTGTCGGCATCAGGGTCGGCCTGGTGCAGCTTGGCAGCGGCTTCTGACTCACGTTTCGCCCAAAGCTTAATGGCTCTCAGGGTCAGGCGAAAGTTCTCCGTGTTTGGCACCAGATGTAGGATTTCATCTGTGACTCTACAGCCTGTCCAAGGGCATGACACAGAGCAAACAGACAGTCAGACCTACGGGTCTCTCTGATTCGCAGTGTCAGTGGTAAGGGGCGCTTGTCAGGTTTACCGTTTAAGCTGCGGATGCATCGAATGTCCAGGTTCCTCAGGTGGGAATCTCCACGCAGGTTCAGGCTGTCTGGAATAGACTGGAGCGCCAGCCTTGCCAACAGCAAGTCAATCTGCATGGAAGCGGTACGGCGGTTGGTTTTTGTGGACAGAAATGAAGAATCGGCCTGCTACTCATTTGACTGCAGGCAGGATTAACCTATAGCCAAAAAAAATTAACCAAGCTTTACCTCAATCCCATAAAACTTGAATTTGATAACGGGCACAAAAGCGTCTTCTACAGCCTAGGACATAAAAGAAAAGAAGTTCAGCTCGGAAACTAAATGTGTCGCCAGCATAGCATTTTGCATTCCATTACATAGACTAGAATTTGATGTTAGGTTACGTGGAATGGCTGCGAAGTGGTTTAAATTCTAAAAGCCTAATCGATATCGATATGTTCAGGTGTTGAATAACTGCACTCCATCATCAATGTCACCCGTCCACAGGGATCAGTGCTTGGTCCTTTATGGTTTTCACGCTACATGCTGCCATTAGGCAACATAATGAAAAAATATAAAATGTTAATTATCACTCCTATGCCGATGACACCCAAATATGTCAAATCACGCATGACGGCACCACATCTATTGTCACTTTAGCTAATTACTTTAATAAATTTAAGACCTGCGTGAGTGAAACCTTTGTTGTTTTTAGGCAAGCCCACAGATAGGAAGTCTATAATCTCCGCACTCCACTCTGAGGGGCTGAACTATTCCCTCAGCAGCTCAGCCCGTAACTTAGGCATAGCCAGAGATACAAGCCTCTCATTCAAAGGGCATGTCGATGCAGCATCGAAGGCGTGCTTCCTACAGCTACGTCATAACGCCAAACTACGATGTTTCCATCCTATTCAAGACAGTGAGAAACTAATACATGCTTTGGTATACAGTAAGTTAGACCACTGTAATCCTCTTATCTGGGAGCACACACCACACATTAAACACCTTGCAGTGCATCCAAAATGCAGCAGCTCGAATTGCCACCAGGAGCAGGAAGTTTGAACACACAACTCCTGTTCATAGTTCCCTGCATTGGCTTCCTGCTGGGTTTAGAACTGGACTTTAGAGTTCTCCTACTCACATATAAGGCACCTAAAGGTCTAGCACCTGCCTACCTGACAGAACTACTTCAAGTTTACAAGTCGCGTCGTCCACCGAGATCACAGAATGCAGGTTTACTTGTCGTTCCACATACAAATAAAGCAACGGCTGCCTATAAAGCATTCTGCTACAGGCCTCCATATCGTGAAATGGTTCACCAGCTCATGTTTGTGGCGACACATCAATCTCAGTCCATAAATCTCTACTGAAGTCAATATCATTACTTCAGTTTCTCTTACCCGCAACTTAACACATAACACACCGTAACTATGGCTTCTGGTGCTGCTGCACGGGCCATCATCATCTACTATGCTTATCCATTAATGTGTCTGTGAATGTTCTGACCCCCTTGCTCTCTGCCTTCCTTCCCACATGTCCGGATGGTGCCTGGGGTGGGCAGCATCTGAGCTGGAGTCATGGTTCCGACCCATGGAGGGGTGACATCGTGGATGCGAGTTATTAACTAACACTGCGGACCTGGCATGGAGAACTGACTCATAGATGGACCTTGACCACAGTCCACACCTTGATTTTAGCAAGCTCAACTCTTCTTCATTGCTCACTTTCTTCATCTTCCCTTTTCCCTGCGAGTTATTCCGTATTAATGACGCAGAGATGTACCCAGGGGCGGATTAACGCACAGGCTAGATATGGATTAAGCCTAGGGGCCCCACGTGTGCCAGCCAGCAAGGGGGCCCCCACTGGTCAGTAAAAAAATATATAATTTTATTTAAATTTGCATACGAGAGGTATTGGGGGGCCCACAGACTACTGTAACCTAGGGGCCTCTGTACGCCTTAAGCACCAAGGGACAATTCTGTTATGAAAGGCACTATACTAAATAAACTGAACTGAGGAAAACTATAAAACATCAAGCCAATCAAAGTCACAACAAATGAGCAAAACAGATTAATGTCTCCCCTGAACGTTCCGTGAATATGCAGGTACCTCCATACAGATAAAAATGAATGGCAGAGTAATTATGGCAACCATCCACACCTCTGACTAAAAAAAACATTGCGGTCTAGGAGTCAGCTTTTGCACCTTTGAGGAAACATACGAATTACAAACATGCATAACTGAAATGGTCATCATTAAAAAAAATAAATAAATATATGCACTATGAGAGCAGCACTGGGCACATACAGCACACTTAGCATTTAAGAGACTGAGCAACTATAGATACCATGAGCCTGTATTGAATAACAGATTGGAAGATGGATGGTCTGTAAAGACGCCCCATGGCCAACACTCACCCGAAGGTCTTTGATCCCCTCATGCTGCTTCAGCTTCTCGAAAAAGGACTGGAAGAAGTCGGCCCTCTCCACGTGGCGGGGGGCCACGCACAAGGCGTCGATATCCGCCCCTGGAAACAGGCACAAACCCCAGAGTCCAGAAGCTCTGCCTCAGTCCCTTAAGCTCCTAACGGCTAGTTCACACTTCACTTTTCCGCATGTGCATTCAGGCTGCGGACGGTCATACACATGGAAGCTCCTGTTCATGTGGCATCTGTCTGTGCATACAGATGGGGGCAGTGGACTCACGCCTCCACCAGAGATATTCTACCAGATCATCAGAGGATCAGAGGGCAGATTAATTGTGACAAACACAAATTCAAGCAACGTAATGAAATGGGTAAACTTTTATGAACAGTTTTAAAGTTATTAGTCTAGGCATGGGCAGTATTAAACTAACACGACATAATATGGCATTTTCAATTTCCTAATCCTTACGACAAAATTACTCGGGAGTCCCCACCCAGGACTAAATTTCCTCTTCACATAATTCCGAACCTCCTAAACCAATTATCCTACTTCTTCCTGATCGCCCTCCGCACTGTGAAAGTCACTGCTGCCACTACAGCTAACACCAAGTTAAGTTCCTCCGCCATGCGCAAGTCAACGCGCACGGACAAGCTTGATCTCCACCAGCTGTCTGGTGCAAACGCCTGATGACAAAATTTGCGTTACCTCACCTCTGTGCTCGAACCGAAAGCACATGCAGAATAGTAAAGCGTGAACTGTCCACATGGTGAATTAGTGCAAACAGATCACTAGAGAAAACACACTGTTCAAATTGCCACTACATCCAAAACACCCAATTTCTAG
Source organism: Mormyrus hasselquistii (assembly GCA_026779605.1). Taxonomy (NCBI): domain Eukaryota; kingdom Metazoa; phylum Chordata; class Actinopteri; order Osteoglossiformes; family Mormyridae; genus Mormyrus; species Mormyrus hasselquistii. The sequence continues at coordinate 7,528,004 of JAODKE010000068.1, forward strand.
GTTAACCTCAAATGCGTCTGTTATGTGTACATATGCTGCATGTGTGTTTAGACTGTGGTCTACGGCTGGGCGATATATCAATATTGCATTGCGCATGTGCAATAATCACCAGGATTTCAGATGACAGGTGAAGCATTTGGCCGGACGCCAGCTTTTCGGTGCTATATGAACATTTATTTATGCCCATATAATATCAATAACGCCCAGCCCTATTGTGGTCATTTTATTTATTTATTATTATTTTGTTTTTAATCTGTTGTACCAACATTTACGTCACGCATTAAGCAGGATCTCCCGTCCAAAGTGACATGCAATGAGACAAATAACACATTGCAGACAACAAACATGCCGTCAAGGAGACAAGTAGGCTGTCAGCCTGTCTTGCATCTTTCTATAGTCTGAAGATAATATACAAGCATTTTACGGCACTGTATATGTGCCACAGAACTTTGGAAATAAAAGCTGTAGTTGGTGCACACATTCAGACACGCAGACTCAATCTGCCATACCTTTGGTATGCACCCCCAGCCGATAGGAGCCAAATGTAAAGATTTTTCCTCCGACGTTCGCTACCGCTGAAGGGGGAAGATTCTGATGGGGGGGGGGGGGGGGGACCTTTTAGCCACAAAAACAGGAATAGCACAGGGAGATTTAAGAGAAAAAAAAAAAAAGGAACAAAAATATTTACCTTTTTT
>JAODKE010000068.1:7528798-7539289 GCA_026779605.1 Mormyrus hasselquistii
CCTCTGCCCCGCACAACCCCTGCGCAGACCCCCATCCGGTTCTGGCCTCCCGCCTCCGAGACACGGGGGAGGGGGGGGGGGGGAGGGGGGGGGGGGGGGGGACCATTTAGCCACTAAAACATGAATAGCACAGTGAGATTTCAGAGAAGACAATGAAAAGGAACAGAAATGATTACCTTTGATTCACTGATCTCCTTTATCCACTCTTTAACAAGCGAGTTAAGTTTGCTTAGGACATCCAATCTGTAGCAAGTGAACATGAAACATCTGTCACACATGGAGCAGGAAACATAGCATAGCATACTGTATGCTAGCTGGCCCTTCACTAAAGCAGGTGTGTAGCTATAAGAAACCCAAAGCTGTTATTGCGCTGTTACACCTGTGGTTCAGCTCATCTTCATCCTCAAAGACCCCAAATGGTTTCAAAGCCTCTATGAGCTTCTGGGTGTGAATGTGGTCAATCTCTCTGGGTAATGCCAGGCTGATGGAAGAGGTGATGCCATAATGTTTCTGAGGCTGCTGCCCGCCAAGCATACTGTTATTGGTCCTGCGAGGTACAAGAAAAATGCAAGAACACTGACATTTCATTGCTCACGTTTAATTACTTTCACTAAAACAACAGATATTAGTGCTGCTATCAACTCTGTGATGCAGCAGAGCCTCCAATGCACGTACTATGATCCACATTAATACAACTAAAATTGACAGAACCTATGTGCAGGTCAGAAGCAACCAGACGACCAACAACCGGAAATCACATTTTCGGAAGCGGGATGCAAATGACTTCCGGTCATCACGCGCTTACTGACTGGCGTGCGTGCTGGGATACAATTACAATTATTATTCATTGATACTAATGTACCTTTAAACAAAGCTACGGTTCTTTAAGCACCGTTGTGAAGCTGCATTATCTTAATACGCAGGAATAACTACATAAGCGGATCTGCACGATTGATGCGTCTATCAGTAATCAACGCAATGCCTTGCACGCTCAACTACCAAAACACAGCATTTTATCGCAAACCCATTAACATTTTTTCTGAAAACATTATAAAATACATCAACTTCCTGAAAATGCATATCAGCATTCGGCAATTATGTATGTTCCCAATGAACGTGCACGTTGCCACAATATTACATGCACAAAAATGACAGCCAGTTCGCAAGCTACGACAGGCCAACGCTTACCTTTCTAGAAAACCATACATTTCAGCAAAACTACGCTATATTATATGCATACATAAAGTTGCGACCTCACCGACCATTAGAAAAATGTGACTACTAACTTTATACATACTTGGGAAAACTATTGTAATGAAAGATCTTCACTTATTTCTCGCGCTAAAACACAGATGCAAAAACAAAACCTCATCGGTAAAGACATACAAATCTGGTCAGCGCTGCTCAATCTGTTGAAGAGACTTTCGGAGTTGGACATGGTTTACTCCCGACACTTCATTGCTCACTTTTAATTACTTTCACCAGTATGACAGAAAAATAACTTGTAGCGGGACATAGCCAACTAATCCACCGGAAACTCTGCAGTCACTGTCAGTCCACGAGATGCTCTTTCATTTCCCCAAAATATAGCATTATGGTTGAAACCGACTTGAAACGATAGCCAGTCTGCAAATGCATATGCGACAGTGACACACTAAATGCTATATAAGGTCGAAACATGCTCCGTGCAAACCTTGCAGGCCTTAGTCGAGCCTAAAGTCGCCAGCTAATCGGTTAGCTGTGTATCCCTTCACAACAAACGCAGCCACACAGCTAAATGACTAATCTGCTCATTTTCAATATGCTCCCAACTTACGCTGACATTTCTTTCATGACCCCTCGGTGAACTTTGTTTATATTACTCAGGTATAATTCCTTGAAAACATGTAAAATCAGCCAGCAGCAGCCTCGATCCCTATTTATAACAATAGTTATACTCCAATATGGCGACCACCAGCTCTACATATCCCGGCAGCCTTTGCGCTGCCTAGCAGCGAGGCCGCTATTGGGAGGTGGTATATTCAAAATCATTGTAATAACAATCTGAATGATTTTCACTATAACTTCTATAATAATATGTCCAGTTACTGCTGTTTATTAAAACTTCCCCGTGCTTTAATCTATACTACAATTATATCTAGAATCTTTTTTGCAAACTTAGTATTCCCTCGCTTTTTTAACATCGACAATTTCGTGAGCTCGCCAAAAGCATTCAGTGCTTCAATATGCTCACCCTTTTAAACATTAATGATATTAATATATGGTGGAATTTACAAAGGCAACAATTATTCCTATCACTGTATACAAAGGCAACAATTATGCCCATTACTGTATGCAGCATTTACATACATGTACTGAATTTGGGCAGTAATGCATTCAGCGCCATCTGTTGGGCTTTTGGGAGCGAACACACGCACTAGAACAGAATTATGCTGTGTAATGAAATCCTGGTTCACACAGGTTCAACAATATGATAAAACGCCATTTTAAAAAATTCAAATTGATATTTGAGTCTTTATGAGAATTCAGTAGTGTTTCCATCCATTCATTTTATACAACTTCTTTTACAGTTAAGGCATGATCTTAAGTGAGTAAATACATGAATTGTTTGACAGTTTATAAATTGACATACACCATGAGCAATTTTAAGACGCCAGTTTATCTAAACTGACTGTTTGAATTCAGTGAGGAGAAACACAAATACATACAACTTTCACACACACACACACACACACAATGTCAGGGCTGGGATTCGAACACACCACCCTGTAGGTCTGAAGCTATGGTGTTAATCATGGAGCTGCAGTTCTCCCACTGAAAGCTTACCGGGATGTGTCACCGACGTGTTCAAGGCAATTCCCAACTTGTCTATTTTTGTCTTTGCTGTTTGTCAGTTTTGGTGTTAGCCAGACAATGTTTAATCACTGGAGAACAAGGTGGATGATCTCAAATGGAGATTAACGAAAAGAAAGAGGAACATACACCAGACTTCACAACCCAGCTGAATGGCTTCAGAATTTACAACTGGACAGTATTATCCAGGAACAAAGAAGGTGAGGCATATGTTTTCATACAATCAACACAAGGAGCACAGATATGAAACTGTTGCACGGCAGTACTTTATTTTTGGTACCTGATGATCGAGTGCCAAACGTCTATTACACAGGTCTGCAATTTCTTTTTTAGTTGCCAAGGTTTTTTGAATGGGTTTAGGATACTTTGAGGGCGCAGAATTCAAAAATCACATTACTTTTGCTGAATTGGTTCTAGTTTTTGAGATAACAGACATCCATGAAAATAATGCATTCGCCCAATGCGACTTGTGTGTGATAACAAATGCAATGGGTCTGTCTTTTGACTCTTTAACAGTAGCTTAGGTGATGAAATGAATGATGAAGCGTTGAAGGAGAGTCTGAAAATAAAATTAGAGTTAAGTTCACATGTGTGTGTTTGCATGTTCATTTATTGCTGTTGTTACTGTGGTGGTGAATATTTACCCAGATCAAATCTGCCAAGTCCTTCCAAAGGAAGGGCATCATGGGATCACCTGTCTGGTACTTAGCCAGAAATGGTTGAAATGCTTGTGATAGGGCCAAGAAAAAATGTACTTTGACCAGAAGAAGGGGATCCATTTGGGCTTCACAAAAGCAGTCAAAAGACGATGTCCCTGGGTTTTTTTTAGCTATTTTGACTTCAACAAATCCACATATTTCACTATAGAGGGCCAGACTTCCAATGTTTGTTTGACAGCTGGCAAATTGTCAAGCCATCGATGGCCACAGAAAGGTAGAGGGAATCTTCAGGATGATGTTGCAGCTGTGAAGTCCTCTCTTCTGGCTGCCGCAGAGTGAAAATATAGTGCTTTGAACACTTTCTCCACCATCCACACTTCAAAACCAGTCTTGAATGAGTTATGAAGGGTATGTAGGCCACAACTCCCTACAACTCCCTAAGTAACTGTGTCCCAGCAAATTGCTCACCACAGTGTGAATGTCATCATTGGACGTATGGGAGTCATATCGGCTAACCCTTTGCAAAGCCCATAGCACTTCTGCTTTCAGTGTGTCGGTTGAGGAGATTGTACTGAAGGCATCGCTTGAGGGATCTGGAGACACTACCAAAGCGGGTGTAGGCCTATCTGTAGAGGTTGTACTTGCAGGACTGACAAACAACTGAATGGGGACAGTTGTTGTCCAACTTTCGACAAAACGCTTATGCTTCTCTCCCCTGATATGTCAATGGCTTTAGAGCCCATTGTTGCCAGTTTGGTGACTCTTTTTTACAAAGGTTGCATCGTGCTTCTTAGACATTAGTAGTCTCTTTCAACCAACCACAGTTTTTTTTTTTCCGAAGCATTGACATTAATTAATAACAATTAATGACTAATTAATATTGTATTATTTAATTAAATCATACGTAACTTCTTTTTTGTTTGATGCTAAATTGTTTACTAGTTGTAACTAAAATAAAAATATTCTGAATGCTTTTCTAATGTTGCATTAATTAATTAATTAATTAACTATTAAATATCTCAGAAACTAGAGCCAATCTGGCAAACTGAAGTCATATTCTTAATCAGCACCATAAACTTAATATAAAACCGTTCAGACATTGTTGGCACCAGAATCACTGTATACCAGTGTAATCAGTTTATGACTTGTGATTCCTGCACAAAGATTTCTGCAGGGGGGTTGTGACCGGCTGTAAATTCAGTTATTGAAAAGACCACTGATACCCTCAAAAGGGAACACTATCAGTCCTCAGGGCAAAAAGGTAGAGGTGTTCAGGCATCCTTCCCCCTTTCCCCCGCACGTGCTGAGTATATTCTCACAAAGACAAGCCGCAGAGATACGTAGGTGTATGCAAGTGATTCAGGTAGGTCTCTGGAAAGCAATAAAGTGGGTGAAACTGGAATATCAGAGTAAAATGTAATACATTTTTTTGCTCACCTGGATCTTCCAAAAAAATAAAAATAGAATAAAAAAAACTTAAGTTCATGCAATCTTGCGTGGCACCCGATGATGCCTCCTTCTGTCTCCGAGAGAGATATAAAAAGAATTTTTCCAAATGCTACTTCTTGCAAAGCGGCTGGTTCAGGGCAAGAAAGCTGTCGGTGACCAACTTTTTGATGTTTTATGGACTTTTTAAATCACTCTCCAAGGAAAGTCCACTTAAAAAATAGTGGAATCAGATCCCTAAAAAGTATAATTAGAGCTGTGTTATGAAGGACTCTGCACAAAACGGAATGTCATGAACAGGTTACATCAAACCTTGGCTTATATAGTACCACAGGCATCCACTGTGGATGCCATCTCACCAACTCAGGCTACTGCTTATAGTATATATTTCTGTACAGGACACTGTTATCCTTTTTAGGTTTGTTGCAAAGTTCCTCGACTTGGGACTTATATGCAACTGGATTGTAAACTGTCGCGCTAGCAGATTCTGGCATGGGTGAGTGGGAAGTAACTCCCCCCCACCCCCCCTACACCTTGATCCTCGCCCCATCAACGGTGAGTCATCCTACAGGGATCTGGGTTAGCATCCTAGTGCCAGGAGAACATCATCTCTCTTAATATCAGCAAAACCAAGGAGTTCCTACCGACGTCAGCAGGGTAGCTGTGGAGAGGGTCACCATGACATGCAACCTGACCTGGACACAACTCATATTAACAGCAAAGGTCACCAAAGGTCTTTGTACCTCACAAGAGGAAGGTCCAAATCTCACCATCAGCTCACACCAGCCTCTATAGGTGAAGGACGGCATGTACCCTTACTGGATGCATTATATTGTTGTATGGCTATTGGTGGCTTGAATCGTCAGAGTGCTGAACATGGTGACAAAGGCTACCAGGCTGTCAGCATCACGCAGCCCTTTTCCCTAATGGCAGCTGGTCTAGAAACATTAATAATTGAACCACAGGGATAAGTAACAGTTTCTACCCACAAGCCATAAGGATACTTGAAAAGACATACAGGCAGTGTTTTCACACATACAGTGGTGAGTCATCTGCTCTCATTTGTCACAATTCATTTGATTTGGGGCACAATCCTTTCATTATGTGTTGTTCAGCGTCAATTAATGTTAGTGTGTGTTACCTGTGTTATCTGCTGTTGTCTTTGTCACTATTATCTGACTTAGGATGTCTGTTAAATGGTTCATGAAGTCTACTGCGTGCACGTTGTTGCTCTTGTGTGAATCACTGCCGTTGACTGTTATTCGAGTCGTATCCTTTGGCTAATCACCGTTGGGCCCTTAAGTGAAGAGCTTAACCCCCTTTGCATTAGAGAGACTGTGTCACCCTCACTTGTATGTCATGTCGGGCAAAAGAATCTGCTAAACAAATGTAAATGTTAATGTGCTATTAACTGGCTGGTGAGCATCTCATTGTAATCAATAAATATGACAATAAATATGAACGTTAGCGTGAAAGTAATGCAATTTACATTTCATAAAAGTGGTTTAAATATCGGGTTTGGTTTATGGTTATAATGAGATCCATCCAGGGTTTATCTTTCATATCACTGGGACAGATCCTTCCTGGGAATGCTACTTGAATTCAGTTTGTTATTGCTGTACCTCAGTGGTTAATATTGTGATGTCACATCCCCAACATCATTTGTTTGATTCCTGATACTCCCAAAGTATGGACACTTGTTTGTCAGCTCCTGCTTTTGCCCATAATGTGTGAATATGTGCCCTGAAAAGGCCTGGCTTCCTATTTGGGATATTTTCCTTTCTTGTGACCGGTGCATCCTGGGATAGGGTGCAGCCTTACCAAGACCCACCGCTGGGTAAGCAGTTATAGGAAAGCAAATGGATGCTTCTCAGTGTAGCCACAAAACAGAGAACAGTCCCAAGCGTGTCTCAGATGGATTTGGTGGTTATTTTCAAGCCAAAAGGGATAAACGGCTTTTATCTTCAAGAACATCCGTAACCTTCTCAGCTTCAGTGATCCATAAACCATATTACTGACCATATTTCATTGATACCATATATATAAATGAAAAGTGCAAATATTTATTAGTTATGTACTACAGATAAGAAAAAAATGATACCACCTTTCTTTGTGTAGGACCAATAGTCATAGTGTGAGCTCAACCCTAACATAGAGAAACACAGACGCTTGGTTCGTCTGTCAGTTAATGCATAATAGATTTGCTTACAGTTCTTTTTAAATGACCAGATAGAAACCAGCAGGGTGAAACAATCACGTTTATTGAAAGTTCATTACATTGTCCTTAATTGCTTACAATACTAATCTAAGGAGTAGATGACATTATATATAAAACCATACTGCACATAATGCTTGGAAAAACACACATATATGTTTATAATTAAAATGCATGCATTGACTTGGTAATTTATTCTTATTATCTGTCTCATAATTATAGATTGTCTAATTGTTGCTTTTATTTAATTTGACAAAATACGCATTCTCAGTATTGGTACATGTGCAACTTTTAGAAATAAATGGTTATTATATATATCAATATTTATTAACGATGACTTGTTAATTAGTTGAATTACTTCATAAGATTTAACATTTTTCCCAATTATAACGTAACTTGTAAAAGTGTAAATATCACTTATATACAGATTTACAGGCATGGATGAAAACTACGTGCAGACTTTTTTTTTTTTAAATCATTCAGGTGGGTATGTCAGGTTCTGTTCAAAAACAGTATCTGTTATCGTATACCTGTCAGAAGATATATTATTATACTAGAGGTCGACTTCTGGCAGCCAGACAGATTCTGCATTCTGTCTGGGTTTTAGGTTTCCACTGTCATAGAGAGCATATATACCATATTATAGAGTGGCTGACCACCTATGATGTCTAATAAAGGGTTCGTGAAATGTATGGCGTACATGTTTTGCTCTAGTGTGAATAGTTTCACTACCTTCAATCAAGCACATTTAAAATTTAACTTTGAATAGACGTGCCTATCAAGATATTCAGGGTACAAATGCCTAATAATATTTAGAAAAAGTGTTGATCCTCTCCGGGTATGGGATCTGTGACTTCCGTCGCTGCAATGTTGGCGAACCCGGCGATGCACATACTCACCAGCGGATTCAGATCAGATGCACGCGGGAGAGTTAAACTGAGCTCGCGCCCGCTCGAGGGGTCCTTGGAGGCTGCCCAAACGCTCGAGATGGATCGTTTGCTGGGGGGATAATTCCGATGCACTCTGCAATCGAGCAATTAGAGGTTTGTTGTTTTTCTTTTTTTGCACCCCCCCCCCCCCAAAAAAAAACATAACCATACACCCTAGTGCTTACAGCATGCTTCACACATCGATTATAGTGAAATGTCTTATACACTACTTATTGCTTCCTCGGGCATTTTCTGCGTTTTTTTCGCTACAATGAATCATTAGAAGACTGCAAAGGTGGAAAAAAACAGTTCGCATATAAGCAGAGCACAGAAGGCACCTATAATATTAAAATTTTCATGCAGTGCACTTTACTGCGGCCTATTAACCACAACACCGTGCTTGTGAAAAAGAAAATACTAAACACACAATATGACAGGCTCACGCCACTAGATCTATACGTTTAAGTTGTTCGACTTTGATTATGATTTGATTATGGCAAAGCTGTCTTTTTAGGGAATCCCCCCTAAAGGTAATGAAAAATTCATTTGGAAAGGTAGTAAAATACTAGAAAAGCGGAGCGACTACGACCGTCAGAAAGTGTTTTAGCTGAGAGCCAAGATCGAAAGTGGAAAGCAAGGGTAGTATTCCCGTGTGAAGCGTTACGCTCGGCGCTCTCCATGGTTCTGAAGCGAATAAAACGCAGTGCAACAGGAGATATGAGCTTTTTCATCCCCATGCTATATGGAGGGTAAACAATCAAAACAGTATAAAAGTATAACTTCGAAATATATACATTTTAACCATGCACTTATATGTTACCTCAAAACTGTTAGCATCTCAATCATAGTTGGCTAGAAGTTTCAGGCAGTGTTTCTGTTGTTGAAGTAAAAAAAAAATATCCAAATTATTCTTCCGCCTTCTTTGGCGAGCGATACATTCAATTGTTTAATCCTGCTCTGAATCGCACAGTTAGTTATGTAACGCTCTACATTTGTGACTTGTACAAGAATTACCATTAATTAGACCTAGGGCCTACTTTATTCGTTATTACTCGACTGTCAGTGTAAACGCGATTATTTTAAATTACCAAAATGTACAGGTAGATTAATTTTCCTTACCAGACTTGGTAGGTTCTTTGACAAATGTTGTTTTCTGTGGCTAAAAATTTAACAGCCGTGTACAACATTAACTACTTTTTGAATCTCTTTTTTGTCTGATATAAAATTAATTTTGTGAAGTGAAGAATTGCTCCCATCTAACAATACAGATGGTATCAAGCGGGCGATGATGTCAAATCCGTTTTTAGTTGGCGCTAATAATTTAAAGCAAATGAACTAAATACATAGGCAGTTCATTAAATCATTAAAACAGTCTGGAATAATACTCTCAGAGTCATTATAACGCTATTCCCTAGTCAGCGACGTACGCTTGCCTTAAGCACAGTTTAATCAAATTAGATAGCAAGCAATGTCATGGGCTTTCGCCTATTGGTATTCATTAAAAATAAATTCATCACTAATCTCTTTACGGTATGTCCCATTCGTGCGAAGGTAATGGATGCCTTGAAAAAGTATAAATAGTTAGATAATTTACTTACAGCAGTACAATAGGCTATGTGAATACGCGAAATATTTTAAGGCATTGGTTATTTCATCTATTGAATGCATATCAGTATAAAAACACCACAAGGGAACATTATCATTCAGTCACTAAACCTTTTTTAAATATGAAAATATACAACAAACTCGCAGTAACAACGTCAATGTGCATGATATAGCCTACTATATCGGACTGATACATAAACTATTTCGACTTTGCACAATCATTGAAATTTACTGCTTTGTATTCTAGGATTACTTGATGACCACCTTAAAAATTCCAGGGACTACTGATAACTACTAACTCCTAAAACAATAATACATATCATCACGATGTCAAATTAACATTAGCCAAGTATTTTTTCTTAACCAGAATATTTTATTGATCTTAATTATACAGTCTTTTTAACTTCATTAAGATTTGACGTATAATGTTCATATAGATTGCAGGTTGCAACAGTAACTTCACCGTTTTCCATTCAGTGCTTTCCGGTTTCAAAATTCACCAAGGATATACAGATTGATAGTATTTTTTTTTTTGATATACGTAATTACGATATTGACAGAGTCTGAGAATTAGTTACTGCAAATCCTCCTATTTGCTCATATAATATTAATTTTTAATCGTTTTATTTATCAATTTCATCTAATCTAAATCTAGAATACATATTGGGTATTTTGCAGTGTGTATATAGTTAACAACAACATCCATAATAATAATAATAATAATTATTATAATAATAATAATTATAATAATAATAATAATAACAACAACGGCTAACACACCCAA
>JAODKE010000068.1:7571777-7584099 GCA_026779605.1 Mormyrus hasselquistii
GGGGGGGGGGGGGGGGGGGGGGGCGCGCGGGGCCCGGGGGGGGGGGGGGGGGGGGGGGGGGGGGAGGGGGGGGGGGGGGGGGCAAGCCCACATCCGGCGCAGGATGGAACCCGAAACCACAGGTATGGTTTCATAGGAAAAGGGCGGAACAGGAGAACCGGCTGGGCCACAAGAACCACCCCCCCTCCCCCCCCGCACTCTAACCGTGTCCGCCCCCGGCTGCTGTCTGACATGGTGCTGTCACTGCGCCGACCGAGGCGCCTTTGCACATAGATGCAGAGGGTGTCCGTGCAGGCATGGTCGCATGTGCCAGCGTGTGGGACTGCCCTGGGCATCCGGAATGCGCCTCAGATCGCATGCAGTGGGGCTGCCGAGGCGACGGACCGCTAACGCAAGACCCGGGACGCGGCGGATGCTGGCTGATGCATTAATCACTGCGGATAGTTTGGCGTAGGCCACAAGTAAATAGGTGGGAAACATGAAGTCTGGATATATCAGGTTTAACTAGCTTGGTAACTTATTTGGATGACAGCACTGATGCAAGATATACATTCCGTGCAGGGAAAGTGCAGAAGGATCATAGATAGACAAAATCATTTTTCAGTCTTCTCCCTCAAAAGGTTATTTCTGGGACACGTTTATCCTTCCCATCACGGTTTATGTCATTTCTATTGGTCACAGCCCATACTGATGGGGGGGGTCGAGGGGGATGCAACAGTCAGCCCTGAGATGGTCCAAAGGTATGGAGAGGATTGCAAGGCGCAGTGTCTGAGAATTAGAGGCACAGAAACACCCTGAATCGGGCCACCAATCAGGTCATTGGACTACAGGTAGCTGCGTCTGAAACAAGATATAGGAAAACTGGATAATAGGTACATGACAAGTGGAAAAATCATGTTCCAGTAGAGCGAAAGTAGCTTGCTAATCCACCCAGCCCAGTTTGGTCCCATTAAGTGCTGGAGAACTTTAAGGGCGGAGCTCACCCCGGAATACCTTTCTCGGTTCAGTAATACCTCCAATTAACACGTCAGATTGTTTTTTATAACGTGCATAAACATAGCGAATGACGGTTGATCGTGACCCAGGCTGATGGCTCGTAATGCGACGCCGGGTTCAGGGGGCGCCACGGGACGACTGCGGATAAGCGATATTATCGGCGAAATGGCTAATTACGTGGGCTTCACTTTGGAGCCAGCGGAAAAAAAAGAGGAGCAGACGTAATAGCGCTTGTGCCAGCGAAATCCGAACGGGAAGCTTTGTTGACTAAAACCACGATTCCCTCCCTCTGACCCCCCCACTCAGCCCCAGGTGCCGATAGAGAAACACGTATCTAATCGGCTTTAATGCATTATGTAAATTATTAATTTTTTTTTGTTTGTTTGTTTAATATGCTATAACACCCCCCCCCGCCCCCCAATTTTTTTAAGGTAAACTAGTGAGGTTGCCTTGAGTGACTGCACACGGTCAGCATACAAATGGAGAGCGGGAATGTGGAGGGCTGTTCGCTTTTTTTTGTTTTTTGAAGGGATCAGTTGCATTAGAGTCACATGTGAAGCACCTATTAGTGACAAACGTACCGGCCTTTCGGGGCAAAAATCGCCGGGTGCTACTTTTTAAGTACGAAATGCTAATTTTTAGTGACTTTTTTTTTTAGTTTAGAACTAGAGGACTCCATTTGGAATGAGAACACATTAAATCTTCTCACAGAAAACCAGCGGGGTTTGGGGCGCGGGGGCATGCAAGCCTGGTAGCCGACTGTCATCAGGAATGAGCAGCAGCGATGCGGTGGGCTGTCACCGCTGCTGAGGACGGCCTGCCAACCACCCCCTGGCATGGCACCAGCCCCCCCCAGCACTTGGATGATTGTTCCTAGGGCAGGATGGGGGCTAACAGCATCCTGCAATGGACATGAACGCCATGCAGCTTAGGGTGAGGAATGGGAAGGGCGAGTCACTTCCGGAAGCTTCCAGAGTCACGGAAAAGGTAGATGTAAGGTGAAGCAGGCCTTAGGCCCCATATCCCTGTCCTGCAAATACCGCACTTTCAGTAGCGCCTAAATGCTTCAGAGTGTGGGGCCCAGGTGACATCATGGAGTGACGCCGGCGTGTCATGGCGCGCTGTCAAATTAGCAGGGGGCGGGGTCAGTCAGGGGTACGAGGGGCAGTGCCGGAGGTTCTCTCTTGCTTTTGTCGCTGTTATTCGTGCAGCTTTTTTATTTCCTGCTGGCCTCGCCCCATTTCTCATCGCATGACCACATCTCCATTACGCTCCAGCTGGGAAACTCGATTTTTGTTCCTTCCCATTTTAGTGAGAAAAGCATTAACTAAAAGTCCTTTAGGGGATAAAAAAGTAACCAAAAATATATAATTGTTTTTACTAACTTAGTTACTTTTTTGGTCAGCATCACTGATCTGACATCTAACACGTTTAAATGTACTGTAAAAGTATATGTGATATTAATATGGACAACACAAATCCCACAGTTTACAGCATTACTGTATATGCAAAAATAAATATATAAACTTTCAAGAAAGGTTTCTTATATATGGAAGCTAACATAATAATTGCTATCGGGGCATCGCTGTTGCCGTTGTTGTTGTTATTGCCGCAGGTCACATGACCACATTTTTTTCACACTCTAGCTGTTGGGAAGCTTGATTTTAATATACAGACACCAGCGCATTAATTGGTAAGAAGGCGTGAGCGACACTGCTGCTGTGGCTATCCATGTCATATGATCACACTCCTCTCCGCCTCAATTCTCCAGGCCCCCGTGACATGAATCTCCCACCCCCCACATTTCATTGTCAGTGGCTGGCTATTGGGCTAACCTCCAAACCAGGGATTTATCATATACGGGTATGGGGGGGGTGCGCTGGGGTAGACTCCCAACAGGGGTCCCCTGCTGGCACCTCAGAGCGGCCCCTTCAATCAAACGTGACCCCGGAGCCGCTCCGCCCCCCAGTGGCGGTCCAGTTCCCCCGGATGAAGGGGGGGAGGTCTCTCATTTTCAAGGGGGGGGAGGAGGTCTCTCATTTTCTCTGACACTCTTGTCCTTCAGCCCATTGATCGGAGAGGGGAGGCTCATCTCTACCCGGCCCAGGTTAACCGCCACCAGCGGCTCAGCCGTGCAGCACGCAGACACATCTAGAAATGCCTCCGAACTAACCTTTTCATGGTTTTTTTTTTTTTCAAACTTTTAGTGTTGCCGTTTCCTTCCTCCGCTCTCCTCGCTCCGAGCGGATCTTCGCCCTGGTAATTTCCATGTGGCGGGAGGCAGTGAAAGATGCCAATCCTGACCACCTATGTCACCATATATACTCACTTTCACTGCACTATTCCCTCATGAGAAGTGTGGGTAGGCAAAACGCCATGAAAAACCCTGGTGCATTCGGACTTTAAAAGCACAACGGCTGGTCAAACAAAGACTGTTACCCCACGAGTGAATGTGACCTCCAGCCCTTCTAAATCTGGCACTAAAGGCACAAATCTGTCCTTCATTGGTAAAATGAGGGCCACGATTTCGGTACGAAGGCCAAAAAGCCATCATAAACAATCACCGATGGGTCTTTACGTGGTGTGAAACAGAAATACGTGTGGCGATGTTTTATTGGCGAATGTGTGAGTCAACCCTAGATGAGAGGCGGACTGGCAGAATCACCAGGGTGCAATAGAAAAACTTTGAGCACGTGCACCTTACAGACAAACTGGCGGCGTGGAAAAGGGGCGAGGTGCATGGGAAATTAAACCAATCAGATTTAAAGATGTTTGAGAGACATCCCTGCGATGCAAACAGCTGCTGGTGGACTAGTATCGTAACAGATCCTGGCTGAAATGACCAGCCCCGCAATTTGGACCGGGTCTGTAAGGATGGTGTTGGACAAAACCGTGGGCTAAGATGATGGTAAAACAGGGGATACCTCATCACTCTGAGGGAGTGACAGTCTTTATGGATCTTGTACCCCTTTGTTGACAGACCCCATGAGGACCCAGGCTGGGGGTGCTGTCTGAGGTAAACATTGCTCACTGAATCACAGAAGGAGCGGTACCGTATCGATTCCATCAGCCGAACGTGATAAACGGGATCAAACAGACAGCTGCAGGCTCCATACTTGCTGGAATCCTGCGCTGCGACAGGTCAGACCAAACAGCTTTGGTGCAGATCTTTGACCAGAAGAGCTACTATTTTAGGCTGTGGCTGCCTTAAGGAGCCGGCATTGAGTCTGGGGCTGCGCCATCAAGGACGGCACATTGTATTTATCAGACTCCTTTAACCAAAGGGTCAGGCAGCCCCTAAGCAGCTGAACCCTGCACCATCACTTCCGGAGGATGTAGTTCAGTGACCGGAGCTGGTCCCTTCGTTGTGGACCACAATGGTGTCTGCCGCCCGCGTCACCATTCAGCTCACCCCCCCCCCCCCATAACCCTGAAACAGTACCCCCTCCCCGTTGCTCCCCCCCTTGTCTCAGGACCAGGCATTTGCTCGTCATTCCAGGTGCAGCCAATTGCCACAGTGTAATAAAATAATGTGTGAAATGGGCCATCATATGGCATACACACCTACCAGAATATTCTATACAATGTACAACATACAGTTATCCACAGGCTGACACACTGGCAGCAGATATGATGGCCGACACGCTAATGAGTGCTGAGCTCTTTAACATACTGCTCCTCCAAATTGCCCCCCCGCTGCCTCTGCCGTGAAGTCATTAGCTCGGACACGACCCCCCCACTGTGGGAGGTGGCTCAAACTGAGGGAGGCACGTCCTTGCGCCTCCATGGGGCAGTGCTGAGCCGTGTGAATAGAGGAACAAGGGGCGTGTGGTGCTGGCAGGCGCGTCTATCTTTAGCGTGTAGCCATTAGCCTTAAAATGGGGTCCTATCCATACTGCGGTGTACTGTGGGAAAACCTTAGCATGAAGCTGTGGTGTGACGCTCAACACGTGGCCCCCTGGTGATTCACAGGAGACAGAACCTTCTCCCGAGCTCCATTTACCCCTTTCCATGATTGAAAGACAGCCACTTGATTCGGTGCTGTAATTCAAGCCCTAGATCAGACCACACCCCCAACTTCCAATTGGCTGAAAGGCCAATGCCAGACTTAAGCTTTGGCCGACCAGAAGCTAATGTTTCAGCCTTTTATGCTAAGAATGGATTGGTTCTTCCACACTATGTGGAAAAATGGGACAAGAAGAAGATAAAACATTTTAAAATATTTCAAAAGTACATTTTTCCAAAGAAGACAGAAAATGTGGTTTTGTGTGACAATAAAATTCTTTAGCAATGACTTATTGAGGGAAGTGATGTCTTAATGGTTAGAGAAAGATTTCAGGTTTGAATCCTCGACCGGCAAGGCGCCACTGAGGTACCCAGAGCGAGGTACCGCCCCCAGGCACTGCTCCCTGGGCGCTGAATTAGCTGCCCCCTGCTATGTCACATTGTCACATATGGGTTAAATGCAGAGGACACATTTCCTTGTTGTGCACTATGTGCTGTGCTTTGTCGACAATTAATCACTAAATTCTAATTGCAAAATAATTTTTTACATTTAATCTCATAAATACAAAGGGTACCACCTCCTCTACCCCCATGGACCAGCTCCGTCTGATATCATCCACCATTCAGCGAGCAGGTCATGTTCCAACCACATGTATTTTTTATTAAATCCAAAGTAACATTTTGATACTTAATTCAGCCCTAGAATTGGACACCTTAATGAAATAACTTAATGAAAAGATTAACTAAAGTGCCCACGGTTACAAGGTTTCTGTTGACCTCTGACCTTTTTATTTACAAATAGACACCCACAAAACCGTAGAAGCAGGATCCAACTGCCAGCCATGTGCCCCCCCGCCCCCAGTCCCGAAACTGAAAGTGGCAAATCGCATCTCCACTCCACACTATTAAGCACACACTTAATACAATTATCTCAAGTGGCCTCTTAGAATCCACATACTATAGATGCAAAATTTAAACAGGCAACACGCACATGTGGGTAAACGTGTTCCTCCATATTCTCCAGACCAGCGTAACCCCTCCCCTCTGCACACCAATGGTGGACCGTTCCCCGCGCCGAGGTGTTCCCAAATCTCGACGTGCGTTCTGCTGACACCGGGGAAGTTAAATGCCAACCTACCATTTAAGACGGAAAGGGCATCAGCCAACCAACCTTTGTAGGATGCCATTCAGAGTCATTTAGGGATGAAATACCCGTCTCCTATACTGTCTTTGGTACAAGGAATTTGATATAATACATATGGGGGCTTGGGGGAAGGGGGGGACACAGACAGACAGATCTGGTGCTTAATTTGATTGAAGCAGCTAAAACATTGTAAATAAGTCTGCTGGGTCCAAAGAGGGTAAAATGGCCTTTCTTCATCAAAAACTCTACTTTTTTTGTCATGCTTATCGTTCTCTGATCAACTCTGACGGTGTTAGAGCTGTAGCAGGAAGGACGTCTCTGTCTGGATGTGATGGCAGTTCATCACACACGCAAACACGCACACAGACCTGTACTCATATCTTTGTGGGGACTGTCCATTCTGTTCTATGGGCAAAACCCTAATCCCAACAATGACAACCTTAACCCTCACCCAGCCCTAACCTTAACCATAACCATAACCATAACCATAACCATAACCATAACCATAACCATAAGTAACCAAAAAAATACAAGACTTTTTAGTTTTTTGATTGCAGCCACAGATTTTAATAAAATTTGAAAAAATGGTCCCCACAACGTCACAATAAGAGGTTTTTATCACTGTGTGGAGACATTTGGTCCACACTATGTAATGCACACCTAGACCACACATACCAGTCTGCCTCACTACATGCCTTTGCATTACTATAGTACCCAGAAAGAAACCTGGAGAAATGGAGCCAAGTAGGGGATTGGAATCTATAATCCTGGAGATGCCAAGTCACTAACCTAACAGCTGCACATCCCTCTTTCCCAGGCCTGATTTCCTGTATGCAGAAATGGGGCGCGCTGCTGCTGGGGGTGCGCTAAAATGACTAATTCCATAGTACTACTACGCATAGTATTATTTATAGTACTAATACTGCATGATAAATGCATGTAGTAATAATGATTGAACAGTCATTCATTCATTCAATGTATTAGTATCACCAATGTATCACCATAGTATATGAAACAAGCAATCCCTTTTGCCATCTGGTCCATAAACTCATTGCTTTGGAACTTTATTTCATAATATTTACCAGTAGAAAACAGTTAGAATCAACAATAGAATTTCGACTTTGAATATGATGATAGGTTCTGTCTCGTGTCATTCCTGCTTTGATCCCTGGACTTCTGCGATAGGTCCCAGACCCTACGACTGTCCACAGGACAAGCAGATATAGAAAACGGATGAATGAATGGGTTGGACGCACCGACAACACTGTCTGGGGTGAGCCAGACTTCCAGACGGTTACTGGGATATTTAGATTTAATCGTAAAATTAGCACCAGTCAGAGTAAATGACTAGTCATAGGAAAATGACATTCAGATTACAAGGTCTGGCAAAGAAGCGTCCTGGTGAACTTAAAATATCTTTTTTATTTACCCCAGGGAGAATCCAGCTACACAGCCTCGCTTGAGTGTTAGTGCTATTTAAAATGAAGGCCTGGCGAGTGCTTTTATTCTCAGATGATCAGGGTTTGAGATCTATGTTTTCTGTAGACGCCCCACTGCCAGCGGTTGCACACACATCCTTATGTTTACATTTTTTGAAGATGAGATCTGCTGTTGTAGGTTTTTATCTGCTGCTTCTTACCTGGTACATATATACTATTTGAGCTTAACTGGCTGGTGTCCTGGCAAGGCTTCCACTTCTAGTCAGGCGATACACCTGGACAGCCCCAGCTTCTGTGGGGGGCCTGCAGCTCTCAGGGTTGGCTCTGCTGTGTTGCTGCTCTCTCTCTCTCTCTCTCTCTCTCTCTCTCTCTCACACACATTCTCTTGCAGATGCAGCAAGTCCTAAATTACAAAGACCCAGTTTAGCACGTCTGGCTACTTTAAACAACATCCGGAATAATCTTTCAGGTCCAGCGATGGAGGACTGTGGGGGAATTGGAGACCAGTTTCGAGGAACACAAGGGCAAATGATCTGCAAAAGTCCACGTGAGCAAGAGGGCGATTTTAGCGAGAAGGGCCGCAAGCAAGGGTACACTAGAGCACCACAACCCTGATTCATGGTGATTCATCGCCACCAGGTGCTTTTGGGGTCGACTTCCATATACCCACATGGGGAATGTCTTGCTCCCTTCGGCCCCAGCTGGAAATGAGATCAATACTCAGAGTACCGATACTCATTGTGTGTTGAGGCTGGCTCATTCATCTTGGAAAAAAAACCATTGTTTCAAAATCTGTTGTTCCAGTTCTTTTTTTTTCCATTTTATTTCCTCCATTCCTTCCAAATTGTGAATAACAAACACACTCTTCCCAAGTCTTACGGGCAGATAAAGTCAAACAAGCTTAGGAAAAAAAACGCATTTCTTTTTTCAGTAAGCCATCGCTTTTAAGGCACCCATAATCCATGCCTTCTGAAGAGATTACCAATCTACAAAGAGAAACCCACCGTTGCCCCTTTACCTGTCCCTCATCAGCAAGGAACCTTCTAGAAACGCTGGAGGGGGCCCCCACAGTGCTGTCCTCTCTGAAGCCCAGGCACAGCGGCTCATGGAGACTGGTGCTGCCCGTCTCCAGGCAGGAATGTAATTGCAATAATTCGAGATTCCTTGAGAAGCGCAAGTTACCCGGCTCTCCCCATCACGGCGTGCGATTTCCTGACCTTAATGCAGCGAGGCACCCTTGGGCTATTATTGATTAAAGGGGGGTGGGGGGGGATGAAGAGCGGCGAGAAGCCGTTCCCACGTTTAATTCAGGGCTTCCCTCCAGTTAAATGAGAGTGAAAAGATGTGTCAGGTGAAAAGGAAAAAAAAAGACTGCATACATTTCGATGTGTTTTTGGAATGGCTAATATGCTAACTAGCATCTTAAAAAACATGCATGCCACAATGATGGTGTCTGACGAGTATGATGCCCTTGTCTTGTCAGACCTCACGGAAACTGCAGGTAAGCCAATAAGTCAACCTTGAATAGAGGAGAGAGTATTAAAACGGAATCATTCCGATCAGACTAAATAGGTAGCTCGATGCAGTGGGTCTGTCTCAGTGAGGGCGCCTCCCCAAATCCGGCATGCATGCGTGACGCAGGAGTGCTGGCTTCCCGTGGCGCTTCAGACACACCGCCCACCAGCCACCAAGCATGCTGGAAAGCGCAGGGGAGCTGTTCTCCAGGAAAGGCCTGGGAACCACCGTGCCAGGAAACCCCCTCCCCCCACCACCACCACCACGGCAACTGGGCAGCTGCCCCATCTGATGCAGGACCGGCTGCCGCGTGACTGTCTTTCAGGAGCGCCTCATCTGGCGGAACATTAGCGTAGCATTAGCATAACTGCTACATACACGTCCAGGGCCACGAGTTCCTGCTACCTGTGGCCCGTCCAGATTCTGGCTAGGAGTGTGAGTTCACGGTACCGTTTTACTGCTAGGGAGTGGTATTTCTGTCGCCTAACCCAGGTGACAAGCTGGCGCATTGCAAACACTGTCAAAACGTCACCTACAGTGATACACATGGCCATGTGATCACAAGACAGAGTGGCGGCACAGCGATGACAGAGTAGACTTCAACCTAAAGTCACCCCCGGTCCCTCGGGTGAGGGATCCAGTCAGAATCATAGGGACTAATGACAGTTGCTGCTTCCACCTCCAAGCAGCCCCTGCGATCTCTCCCCCCCAACCCCCCCCCTCCACCCCAGGCACAGCCCCAACACGCCACCCGGTGGAAAGGCCTCGATAAGCGTTCAATAAATCATGGCACTGACCTTTCGTGGCACGCGAACCTCGGAGCCCGAAATGTTAAAGACGGGAGCGAGACCGAGCCGAACTTTGGTGATGAAGTACAGTCTACAGACCCTTCTCCTTTTAAACCCCCCCCCCCCCAGCCCATCAGGGCTGTCCTCCAGGCCCAAACAGACGGTCTGCATATGCACCTTTTCACTCGAGCAGGATTGATGGCAGCCAGTTCCCCGACACAGCTTGTGGCACTCGGCAGGGGCGGGGGCCCACCGGGAAACTTGGAGCGGCTTCAGCGGTCGTGCCGTGCAGAGGAAGTTAACCCTTGGGTCGCCGCGGACCCCCCACGAGGGGGGGGGGGGCACACACATCCTGGCAAGGATCTGGACCAACATGCTGCCTCTCTCTTTAACCAACGCACCGCGGAAACTAATCATTAATCATCATTTCACACGGCAGGCCGCTGATGACCCACGTTCCGCTATTAGGAACACTTTCATGTTAGATTTATACATCCTGACGCAAAAACAAGACAAATCATTTAAGCCTTTACACACAGGGTAATATATAAATTGACAGATTAAACGGATTCAGAATGCAAAGAAACGAACTACTGAAAAACTACAGCCGTTGCTCTTCATTAACTTTCGGGGGGAAAAAAATGAACAATTTTCTACCTCCAGTCCATTGCTATCTTCCCAGGATATGCTGTAACTACATTAAGCGCAATAAGAAGTAGTTTTTCTTTGTGTCAGAATATATTACGCGTTTTTTCTGTGAGGCAAAGAGAGCTTGTGGTGTAACGGAGGATGTCGTGTAAAAAAAAAAAAAAAAAAAAGCTGACAACCTCTAAACCGACCGTTGTCATAGCGGCAACCTTTTCGGAAGCCGCCGGTGACCTGCGGTGTCTGCATTCAGACTCCTCAAATGTAAACTTGAACCCTGACATTTGGCTGGCACCGGAGAGTGGCGGTAGCTGCGGGTACGGCGACAGGCCGGCGAATGTAATGAGGAGCAGACATTTAAGCTGTGCCCGGGCTGTGACAGCATGAGAGACGTGCGGGTCACGGGTGGGAGCATCTCTGAGGACAGGCGGGGAGCGCTGACTGTCTACTGAATCTCCATGGTGGACGCTGCTCCAATCTCTGTCCACCTGTCTGGCAGAACCCTGTGTTGCAAACCCTTATCAGTTTGGCAAAACTGTGCTGGATGCTCTGATCTCTGCCCATCCCTCTGGTAAAATTCTCTGCGTGAATTTGAATACTAAGCATGCAAAGACCGTACTTTTGGTGTTGACAAGACCGGTCCTTCTAACTTGCTTCCCAAGAACAAACTTTAGGCACAATGACTCATGGGATTGGTCTCTTTCAGCGAGGATGTAACCGACGCATCCTTGGTATTTTGGGCATAGCAAGGCCAACATCTGGGGATTTTTACGGGGATTTTATTATCGCAACTGGTCTTTGGCAATAAAAGATTATGTAAAATGGGTACCGAAAAGAATCCGTCCATCCATCCATTTTCTGGAACTGCTTACCCTATTGAGGGTCATGGGGGGGGTCTGGAGCCTATGGGCACAAGGCAGGGAACAACCCAGGGTGGGACACCAACCCATTCCAGGGCACCCTCACACGCCATTATCCCACACGGGCAATTTAGCACCTCCAACAAGCCTCAGCATGTTTTTGTACTGTGGGAGAAGACGTCACAACGATACAGGGAAAACATGCAAACCCTACACACACACAGAACCCAGGGCCAGACTGCAACCCAGGTCCCAGAGGCCCGAGGCAACAGTGCTAACTACTGCATCACCATGCCGCCCCAACAAGGACAGTCAAGGACACATATCATGCTCAGGATTCATTCTCTGCTCCTTCCTCCTGTAAAACTCTGTGATGGACACCCTAATCTCTGCTCATCTGACAAAACAGTATGGTAGAACGCTATGGTTCTGGAAGGCCCAACCTCCAGCTCTGTTTCTTCCTACCACGGCCTCACATGTGCACCGGAAAGCGAGCAGGCATTCCCTTCATACCGGTCTGCATCAGGGAGCTGCTCTCTACTGCAAGGCCACATCTCAAAACGGGAAGAAGGAGAAAAGAGAAGACAATAAAGAGTAACCCTTAGGCTAGGGCTCGCACTTCTGCTGCAATTTCCATTATTTCCAGTGCTAATCTGAAGTTTTAGCTATCTCTAGGCGCGAAAAAGAGGAGGGCAGTTGTAAAAAAAAAGGAGGGGGGGAGAAAAGCAATACTGCACAAGCAAGATGGTCGCAGAGACGAGGCAAGGAGATAGTTGTCCCAGCGAGCAAGATAAAAGCTACATTACATGGAATTAATAGGGCCGTACGAGGCGGACATGAATCACTGTTTCAACACCGGGAAACCGGTACAAAGGAAGACAGGAATCCCAGAACTAACTACATGTTCAAAGGTCTCCCATCCACACGGCG
>JAODKE010000068.1:7625459-7637316 GCA_026779605.1 Mormyrus hasselquistii
CTCACGAAAATCGTTAGCGCTGTGGGGAAACACACCTAACACCCAACAAAAGAGGGGGGCCGCGGGGGGGCCTTTTTTTTTTTTGGGGGGGGTTTTTGGGGGGGGGGGGGGGGGGGGGGGGGGGGGGGGAGGATGGGATCCTTGAAGTACGTCAGAAATGTGGAGTGTTTCACGATTTCCAGCGTCAAATGTAAATAAATTCCAGACAATCCAAAACAGAATATAAACAACACTGCAGATAATAAACTACAAAAAAAAAAAAAACGCAATAAAAAAAAGATATGGCTTCACACCTAAAATATAAATGTGTTTTCCATGCTGTAATGGCACTGATGTAACGTTTGTCAGTCAAGATTACTGTGGTCCGGTGAGGGGCCAAGATGCAGGTGGGACACGACCCCTGGCACTGCGATTCCCCACAACGGCTCCCTCCTGGGCACCTTCACGGTTACAATAATGTCATATGCTGGCACACCTGCACCTTGGCTTCTGGGCCCTGATCTCCCTGACCCCCCCCCCCCCCCAAACTCCACAGTACAGTCCAGCACTGCTTAGGCTCAGACTCCATACTGTATTTCCCCTGAAAATATTGATTGGAGGAGCTTTTTCTGAGCAGAGTGAGACTGAGTATTCAGAGAGAGCACACCTGAATTGGGAGCAATGTTCATACACTTATAATGGTCTGTCAGGCATGGAAGCCCATCAGTCCAGGACTTTAGTGTCCGGTGTAACATTTGAGGGTGATGTAATGCCTCACCCCTCTCCGCTTGGGGGTTTGAATCCCACCTCCTGCTCTATGTGTGCATCCCAACCCTATACTAGGTAAGCATTATGGAAGATGGATGAAGATTCTCATTCTTCCAATGTGAGTTGGTAGGAAGATACTATTTGCAGACACAAGCTGCTTATTTGTGTTTCATATTTGCATATTGATGTTACTACTGTGGAGAGATAGATGAGATCGGCGTGAAGGAAGTGTGCCGAGATAGAGCTCGATATTTGTCCACATTCCGAATTGTATTTCCTGGCAGTGTGAATATTCAGACATCCCCATAGTGGGATGAAGTAGACTCTGGTCCGCGGTCCACCCACTTGGATGAGGAACACAATGACTGGCGAGGCGGCGCAGAGACAGTGCCCCTGAAAGGGTTAATGTGGCGCGCGGCCAGCGCATAGGAAGCCAGCCATATGGCCAGCCACCGGAGGCCCCCACCGGAGGGCCCTGCTGGACCAGTGCCGAACTGCCGGAACGGGAATCCAGATAGCTGCACATCCTCACGGCAAGCAAGCGCTAATTGCATCCGGTGGCTGTCAATCAAGCCACGTCCTTCGTTTAAAAAAATGTACGTAGTTTTTTTGTTTCCTTTTCCCTTTTCCGCTGTTAACCAAACAATGTCCCCCCCGGAGTCCTCTCAGTTTCCTTGGCTTATGACGGCCAAGTTGTCGCTGATGTTGTGCTCCGCGTGACACCGCTCATCCTAGCAGTCGCAAGCGAACACCAGTAGCCGTGTGACAAAACCTCCACATCTTAGTCTTGTATCCGGGCTACTTTGGTCGGCGTGTA
Organism: Mormyrus hasselquistii; assembly: GCA_026779605.1. Lineage (NCBI taxonomy): Eukaryota > Metazoa > Chordata > Actinopteri > Osteoglossiformes > Mormyridae > Mormyrus > Mormyrus hasselquistii. Next base: position 7,627,024 of record JAODKE010000068.1, read on the forward strand.
AAAAGAAAAAAAAAACAAAACAAAAAAGTAACGAAAAAAAAAGTCACCAGGCAACCAATGAGGCAGGCTACAAGGTGTAAGTCCATCTAGAGGACAGTAAACTAGTCTCGTCTAAGATCGCTGAAATACATATACACCAATCACACGACCTGAGCTGAGTCTTGTCCCAGTATGGCTTCTTCAGTAAGTCATCCAAACAAGTAAGACCACGGTCTGCCTTCTTTTGGGTCCGTTCATGCTCATTCATCTGCGGGGTCAGCAGCCAAGAAGCAAATTTGACCCTCGAATCAAGCCATAATTCAGGCGTGTTTCTTGGTAAGCAGCCGTGAAGCCTGTCAAGGGGGCCCCTGAGAATGTCCACCACGCGGCTCTTGGCTTTGAGGGGACCACGAGAGTCAGGGGTTCCGACGAGCGTCAGACCTCGCTCATGATTGTGAGCCATGGTTTGACATTCAGACGAGCGATTATTCTAATGATCGCCATCGAAATTCCAGAGGGCCCGTTAATGCATTCAAGCCCCCCTCCCCAGGTGTGCATCACTTAATAAGACATGCCGCTCTGCCCTTTCACATTACGCTCAAAACACACGTGGTTCAATCCTCCCTTGCAGAAAAAAAATTATGCGAGTTACACAGTGGAAATTTAGACAATGTTAGGTCGCCTGGTAGGGAACAACAGGCGGCTCTTTTCAGAACGGTGAGTCAAAACATCCGGAAAGGGGTCAAGGGGTATTTTGGGGCATCGTGCAGCCAATCACAGCCCCCGCAAGCTAAAAAAAATATATATATATGTGGCCAATTCGTATGGTAGAGAAGGATCAGTCTCTTTGCATGCATTGGGGTCCCGTAAAACAGCCTCCCCATCTGCTTTCATCATCCAGAAGGCCACGGATTTTCAATACCTCCATTTACCTGAAGGGCAGCGCTAACAGGACCCTGGGGTTGGCTGCAAGTCCTGTAAACGCTAAATGTTACCGTTCTTAGGCAGTGTGTGGTCACCATGCGACGGTCTGCATAATCTGCATCTACCGCTGGAGAAACCTTATAAATCCACATGCAGTCCATACAAGCCCAACATATACTTTACATATTTTCATACATGAATATTACAATTATGTGTGAGCAAAGATGTATTAACACCAGCACCCTCCCCGCAGGCTAACTTAGGCACGGCAGTCCGGCAAGCCGGCAAATTTAGTTGTCTGTGTCGAGGGTTTAGTCTAACAAGCGATGCTTAGCACATCATCAAAGTAACAAGGCGAAATTAATGAAGCACGGCCAGAAATATGCACAATAAGTTTATAATAAGTTGTTTACCATTCCCAGCACTGACAGCTATTCTTCGCCCAACGACTCCATCGACAGTTTTGGAGGCGAAATAAGCCCAGCCGGTGATTTCCGGAACATCACACCACCTCAGTGTTACATCCCATCAACTCGGCTGTCAATTCCAACACACCTAAAGTGATCAAGCGTCTTTTTTTTGGGGGGAGGGTGTGAAACTAAAAATTGGTTAGATACTACACATATGAAGAACATGTGCAACACATACGCGACCCTGTTTGGAATTTTATAGGTTAATTGCTACTGGCGCCATTTCAACAAACTGCCAGTCATTAGCGTTACAAAACATGCTTTTGAGCGTCAGTTTCCAAACTCCGCTCTCCACTTCCTGACCCTGTCAGCACATGCAGGCTACATTTGGACACACATTTAGTCATTTTTTTAGACACTTTTTTTTTTTTAAAGGAAAGTTCAGTCACGCAACAGTAAGTTTATAATTCTATTAAATGCAACAACAGGAAAGTTAAAGAACTTCGTGGAACTAATAACTACCTGGGTGGCAAATCTGACGCTGATGACTGTGAAAGTCTTTTTGTATTTAATCTAATTTGGAAAATAAATAAATAAACAAACATAGATAAATAGACAAAGTAAAAAATCGCCCGTTTAAGGCTGTTAACAAACAATGCGAAATCAATAAGCCTTAACGGTCTAGCTGTTAGATACTCGAGTCGTCCTATGGAGAGGAGTACTGCCGATTTAATTTGAAACAGGAACAAATGTTCCCCCCCCCCCCCATATGCGAAACCCATGCATTACTGGGTTAGATAACTCATTAGGTTGCTGCCTGTCCCCCTGCTTGTCTTCTGCACTATTTATTTCTGTTTTTGTGGATTTATGCACACGTTCGCTCGTACTTCCTTTATTTGTTCCCGTAAAAACGAGCTCACGTCTGAACTCCGCTGACAGCGTCGCGGAAAAGTTAATCCGATATTATCAAAATAACTTCAAGGGATTCTTCCTCTGTATCTCCTCTTCCTACTTTCTAAATGAGATCAAAAGAATGCTGGAAATCGTTTAAAAAGTCCTGGGAAAAAAAAACACATGAATAAATATATGAATAACAAAAAACAATACAAACAAAACTAACAAACCGCTTGAGTTTTCCTGTTTTGTTGTTTTTCTTTTTGTTTTTTTTTTAAAGCCAGTTTCAATTAAACTGTTCTCTTCAATAATCTAAGTTTTCTCTCTAATGTTCGTTCTCTTTTTTCTCTTTTATTCCTTTCCTCTGCCATTTCTTTTCTCTCGCTTCTTCTACAGTGGTTGCGGCAGGGGAGGGATATAATTAGCTGAGAGAGATGAATAATTGTCTTATTTCAATTACAGAAGGAGACAAATCAGTTATGTTATGGCGGAACTCAGATCAGACTTAATCCCCCAAGGAAAATGCCGTCCTCCCTAGCGCAAAGGACCCTCTCAGATTAAAATAGGGGGGGGTACGGACTGCTAAATGTAACACACGTTACTACAGATAACTTGCAATGGTAGAGGGCAGTCATCACTCCATGATTTTCACGTGGGAGCAAAGACCCAATGACCCTTGACAATCTGTGACTAATAAACCAATCATTTTTCTTATCTTTCTGCCCCTCCCTCCCAGCCCGCAAGCTGGCACACAAAATGCCACATACAATGCTAAACTACTGTACGGCTCTAGTACTAAGTTCAGATGCTAGAGGTGTCTTATGTGATTTTTTTCCATTGATAATAATGTAGTGTCGTCCCCCCCGACACACAGACACCCTCAGGAGCTGAGCTATTGTTCTGCTTTTCTCCAAGTTTGACTCAGAAATACTTCCGAGCCCCCGGCTAGCAAACAGCAATTTCGCTAAGTCGGGGAATTTGCTGTTTTTGTGGTGGAGGTGGCAGTTTGGATGTGCGGCTGCCAGTGTCTAAATCACAGTAAACACTGGATGCCTTTAATGTCGTCTACTGTCTAGAATAAAATTATGCCGTGAAAACCACTCATGTATCATGTCCTACATTAGACAGCAGCACTGTATGTGTTCTGCCTGTAAGTGATAAATACCTATAAATATAAAGCATTATTTACATGACTCATTGTGGCCTGTGTCTGTGGGAGCAGCAGAATTAGGGTTTTGATAACAGGAAAATCTTAAAACCAGGATGTGGAGTAATTAATGATACAAGAAAAACAGGAAGGTGACTTTATATGCTCAGTTATTGTAAGTGGTGAGCTCAGGTACCTGCCAGAAGGGCTCAGCTACCCCGGGAGCAGGGTGGCAGTGTCCACGAGACTCAAACAATGGCAGCGGTTTCTTATCGCCGTCTTGGTGATGACGGAGGGCACGGACACCATCTCCCATACCCTGCCTGCAGAACAGGAGGGTAGAAAGAGAGAGAGAGAGAGAGAGAGAGAGAGAGACAGAAAGAGAAAGAGAGAAGAAGAGGGAGACAGAGAAATCGATGTTTCAGCTCCGGCCTCCTTAAATCCAGTCGGAGGAGAAAAGCACTCCATCCGAGGACATTCCGGGTCAATACAGAATCAATAGCAGAGGACGAAACTCCAGCCAGATAAAAGGCTTTGCGGAGGTCCCCACTCCACCCCCTCCGCCGCCCCACCCCTGGTTGTTTAGCAAGTGCTGTGTTAAAGAGAGATGTCCGTGTCACCATGCAGTACTTCAGCGCAAAACTTGCATCCATGGCGAATGGGATCCCCAGACATTTTCTCTTTCTCTTTCTGAAGAAATCGGCTCTCATTGGTGGATCAGCCTCCACGCCGCCAGCTCTAGGTCAGCTTTATTATGTGCTGGGGCTATGGTGGGAACTGCTGGCACAGGGCTGCATTTCTGTTCTTCGAACCCGTGTGCGATACCTCTGATAATCTTCCCACGTTTCCAGTTACTATTCCCACTGACATAATTTCACAGGCAGTGTGAAAGGCACAAGCTAATCACAATGATATTAAAGGCAGTGTGAAAGGCACAAGCTAATCACAATGATATTAAAGGAAATAAGTCAAATTTCTAATATGTTTATTTTTCCGCCATGTTCCATGTGAAATAATCACATTTATGACATCTGGGTCCCCTCAAAGCCAAATCTAATTTGGACTATTTCTAGGTTTCTTTATGTTCAATATCATTCCATGACATTTTATGACAAAGAGAAAAAAAATAAATTGACCAATTAAGGAAATAAGGATATCAATTAAGAGCTGTAATTGAGAATTTGTTAGATTAAAAGCTTTATCCCAAGAGGCAAAAGTAATAATAGCCATAAAGATTGATTTAATGTAAATGTACAGTACAGGCAATGCCAATGTGACTGTGGACATTTAATCGTTGTGTACACAGGCTGAGTGACATGACAGGACACTCCTGGCCGTTACTGAGACCGCACTCCAGGAAAAGGAAAAAAATGGTGAAGAATCACCGCAGCCCACACACCTGGGGAGAAAGTCGCAACTGGCAACGGCAGGTGCTGCCAGATGTGTTCCGACTGAACCTGTCGCCCTCCTGTCGGTTGATGAGAGCCTCCCGTGTGTCTGTTCCCAACAAAACCTCGGCTGCACATCAAGGGCCCGGCACATGGGACGCCATGTCTCCCGTCGCCACGTGAGCGTGCGCTGTCATAGATGGACTCCCACAAAGCATCGTGCACTGCGAGACGGGGGACCGCTCCTCCGGTGGTGCGGCATCTGGTCACCTCTGCAGTAACAGTCTCTGTGGGAAAGAGGGCGGTGCCTCTGGTCTGGGGTGGGGCCTTGGGGCTGGGGCGGAGCCTAAGGGAACAATGTTATTACTGCAATGGTAACATCACAGCCCCAAGGGGTGGAGCCAAGCTGAAAGAGTCTGGTGTGTAAGACCTATTGTGGCTAATATGGATGTGGGAAGGTCAGTTTCGCTTTGTCAAGGACACTCCAACAAGAGATCCCACAGAATACCTATCAGAGGTTGCACCCTGACTATTCATGTAGTCATTGTGTGTCATTGTAAGCTATGAAATGCATATGACAGCATTGCATTATGTAAGGCACAGTAAAGAATGGAATTACTTGCATTCAGCTCTGTAATTAAAACAGCTGTTTCCTGTGCCAGGGTGCCCTATATAGTAACGCCCCCCCCCCCAGCTCACCCGTCAATGGACACATGCGAACGTATTCGCAATGACACACCGTCCTCCACCTTAAATATTGCATGACAGTCCTCCATGCTGCCGGTCATTATACTGCCAGAGGTTTGACCGAGGGGCAAATTCTTTGTGGCGAAGAGGGTAGAGGGTAGATTGTTTAATAAAACAACGGGTGGCTAGATCGGAGGCCCTTTTGCAGGCTGTCTCAAGACGAGGCGGGCAGCTAAACAGTCCAATCGGCGGCGAGCAGCATCCCCATGTCGAGAGGGAGACTGCATCTCATCCCGGGTACGGTTACTGGCTCCTCAGGGTCTCAGGGCCGACAGCAGCATGGGGGAGGAGCCTCCCTGTTTATCAGGACCTTGATAGCTGCAGATGTCACCCTATAAATGCAGAATCTGCTTAGCTATTCATTTTACCCAGATGAGCGATGGACCAGAGCTTTCCTGGCTTATGTGTCCCGGTTTCCCGGGTGTTTGTAGCGACCCGGGATCCTCCAGGCTTTGGTGCCGACCCCTGCACCTGCCTCGGCGAGTTACAGATCGGGCAGGAGAGGGAGGGAGGCTCGCAAAACACGTGGAAACACATTGGGGGGGGTGTCAGTCACTTAGCATTCGTCTTGGTTATCAGATCGACTGCCGTGGTATTGCAGTGCCTGTGTTCAAGTAATCCTTTTTTTTCCAGTCATATTTTATTACTTATTGTTATTAATATCTTATTGTGTCTAATTTAGGAATTAAATATACACTGTAAATATATCATACTGTAGGTATCTATGTATGTTCAGGCAAGAAACATAATATAAAAAGCATCGGTAGAGAGGATTAGTGGCCGTACGTCAAAGCTCACCAATAGAAACGCTTAGCGGCGTCGCTGCAAAAGACCACAGAAATGACCACAGAACTGAATCAGCACCTCTGTGACCCAGCCTCAACAAAAACTGTACTGTGAGCTTCACAAAGCTGTAATCAATACCAAGGCTGCTGTTCAGACTCTGCCTCCGTCCAAGGCCAATCCGCAGAGGTGCTAACCTGATGTAAGGAGCCCTGGGCCCTTGAACGACGGAAAAAGGGAAACATTCAGCTGTTTTCCTAGATCCAGATGTTCTGTTTCTTCTACCACAGTCTTAGCTGGTATGAGCAACGATCTCGTGTCCTTGAGATCTTAAGTCCAATGATTGCTCTGCATGCCCATATAACAAAGAAAAATATGCGACCATTTTACAGAACTTCCCTTCCCTCAACATCTTCCTGTATGCTTTTGCCCCTATAAACACCGCTATACAAATTTAACCTTGGTTTCATGAACATCAGGATGAAGTCAAGCACTGTCCATGGTCATCACTACTCATCAGATCCGGAAGCTTTTGTTCTTGACAAATGTCCAAATATGGTATCAGCCTTGTAGGAAGCGCCGATTGGTGCCCCTGGTGCCGATTCAGTGATTTATATTAATGTACTTTCAGGCATTCTATTATTTTGCCCACCTCCTTCACATAATGCAATTAACTGCTGTCCACATTAAGACTGAATGTTGTTGGTGAGGCTGCATGAGGATCCACAGGCACACGGGCCGTGCTGAGGCTATGAGTGAATGTGATGCATGCTGCAGGCCAGGTGAGGCACGGACGGAGCAGGAACGCGCCATCGAACATGAAGTGATTAGCTTCCCAGCGCGGTCCACACTGCGCTGCCAGGAGTGGCAGATTGATGCACAGCGAGGGGCCCCGTGTTTCTCGCTCCTGCCGTGTATCTGTGTGGGTACGAGGGAGGTGGTGAAGACTGGGGAGGGGGGGTTTGAACATGGCTTGACCTTTATTGTACATATCTGCTGCTCTTTAATTGGACCTGATTGCATGTTCACTCGCATAAATTAAACAACACCACAGGTGGGTGAAATTATAACGAGCTAAGAGTCTGCAACATTTATACTGATATTTCAAAAGCTACACGATTGCTCTCCTCCATTTTAATAATCTCAGTTATTGTTTTTTAAAGATTCCACAGTAAATGACCCCTTTGCAAAATAACCACTTAAAAAGCACTGCTTAAACATGTTTTACTCTTGCAAGGGAGCAGATGCTGGTATGGGAGAATGGAGCACCTCAAACAACGTTCCCCATGCTGGGCGGCAATGTTTCCGAGGAGGTTAAGCAACATCACTCTGGGTAGGGTTATGGTTGGCCTGCTCCTTTAAAAGCATAAAATAGAGCCCCCCCCCTCCCTCTCTTTTTTTTCGAAACACACTTTCCACTTCATAAATTTCGCCGCGCCGCACTTTGAAATTGTGGCCATCCAGGAAATTTGCAATTCAACGAGTGGCATGTCCACAAATATTCAAATGTGTGCCCTAAGTGGATATTTCCTGAAAGTGCTTGAAAGGCTGCTGTTTATCCCTGGGAAAGCTGCATGCTACCACTGATACATTTGCATACACATTCCCAGCGACAACATGTGCGCGTTACTGTCATCCTAAAGCGCATTACAGCTACTCCTCATCGCAGCTCCTTCATTAAACATATGCTTACTGGACCCGCACGCAGGTAACATTACCATTTAATGGGGTCTCTCCTTCAGTTTGACTGCAAATATAAATGACACATAAGAAAGAGGCGCGCAGGCACCAGAGGCACGCTGAGAAATCACCCTGCGTTCTTTTGTCCGAGTGATGCGTGCCCTGAATGCTAATGCAGTTGCCCGATGCCCCGAGCTGAACTAGCCAATTACCTGAGTCGCATAAATAAATCTCCAGCCATAACCTGGTAATTTCCTTTAAGAAAGGTAAGATCAATACTGGTACGATGGTCACCTAGGCAAAGGTCGGTATATCATATAGAACAGTATTTAAAGGAAAATACGAAAGGATGAAGAGATTAAGAGTTAATAGTGGGAAATGGTCAATAGTAATCCCCGTATAAAACTCTGTTGTTTTCTTAAGCAAGCAGATACTGATGTCAAAACCTTTGCTACGTTGCTACATCACACCACGCTTGTGGAAGTTTTACTTATACAAAAATTATCTGAGGGCAGGAGGAAAATGATTGGTTCAGACAGATAACCAATCAGATTGCAGAAGAGGTGGGTCCATGCAACTAGAGGAAGTGGGATCAGCCAATCAAATGTCTTGGTCCCACCTCCTCTAGTTGCTTGGACCCACCTCCTCTGTAATCTAATTGGTTGTCTCTCTGAACCAATCATTTTCCTCCTGCCCTCAGATCATTTTCATTTAAATAAAACTCCCATGAGCTCACTATGCACCTGAGGGCACGATGTGTGTGTGGGGGGAGGGTGTGTACACAGAGGTTGCAGGAGACACATTACAGAGCAAAGGCACTGAGGTGAATGATTGATGGGGTCAAACTGTGAAGAAAAGAAACTCCCGAGTAACTGTGAAGCAGCCCTAAAGTAGCTGATCTCCGTGGACTGCGCTGCCTCTTTCCTCACGCAGACCCAGAAGACTCCATATGAAACTTCCCCCGGCCTTGTAAGCCCGTCAATACTACAGCTGGCCGCTGTGCCAGATTCCAAACAAAGAAATCCTTGCAGACATGAAAGGCTTCAGTCCTGAGCCTGGGTTGCCGGGCCCGGCCTTGGCGCAATGCCGATTCTTTAAAGACCAGCATCCTGTCACGGCAGTGTCTCTGTCACGCTCAAAGGCCGGCATGAGAGGCAGTGCGACTGTCCGTCTGAATCATCAGTGGCCGAGGAGGAGGAATACGGCTCCACCGCGAGGAAAGACGTTCAGAAGTGTGGAAAGGGGTCTGGCCTGAGACAGGCCTCAATGAAAATACCATAAAAATACTAAAAATTCAACAAAAAGAGTAAGAGAAGCTTTAGTGTCGCAAAGGAAACAGAGGAATGATTTGGAAACAGAGACGCGTGTCAGGCACCTTTTCGTAATTCAGGCCCGCTTTAAAGAGACTGGCTTTGTAGCCTCTTAATGGGCAGAGTTACCCTCTAAGCCTTGAACTTTGGTGACGGTGGCTTCTCCCTTTCTCCCCCCGGCATTCTGAGTGGTCACCAGAAGTTAGCATTCTCCATGCAAGGCATCATGGGACGGCGGGCAGTCATCAAGAAACAGGCAGCGCATTCCGGTGGGAGGAGCTCAAGGTGGGCAGTCTGGTATGTCCATCATCTGCTATGATGGCCCTCCTTCCAGCCGAGAAACAGCCACGGTCCACCGCTGGGCACCAGTCGCCTGGTCGCCTCTGCCCCCTCCTGACACGGTAACTGTTATTTCAAATGGGGATTAATAAATCATGGCCGCATCGTTAAGAATTAAAAGGGGGCCTGTGCCAGTGATACTGGGGCCAGGAGCCTCACGCACATGTCCATCGCCCCTAGGGCGGCTCCAAATACAGGCAAAAAGAAGAAATAGTACTGGGGGAGGTATCTTCGCAATGAATGCACATTAATACCATATGCAAATGCTTCGACCACTTAGATTTAAAGGCTGCAGCAGAAACAAAATTTATGCTGAATAATGCAAACTGCCCACACACCCCCCACCCCCCCGACAGATTCTCCTGGGTCCCCGGCCTCCAGCAGCATGAGAGGAGCACTTTAACCATCACAGTGAATTAGAGTGAGACCCACGTCGTGCCTTTTAGAGCGGGGCCCCTCTTAAGCTGCTCCGAGGTCATTCCGAGGGGGCTAAATGTGAAGTGTGGCTTTGAGCCGCTGGCCACCCTTTCGGACGTAACTGTGGACTGTCCAGCTGACCACTTACTAATGGAGGGGGGAGGGGGTACTGGATGTGCTTCCGACCTGAGCACCCCGGGAAGCAGAGAAAGCCCCCGACGGAAGCCTGCTCTGTCCACTGTGCCCACTCAGGTGTAAAGGGCGGGGGGGGGGGG
>JAODKE010000068.1:7646416-7656615 GCA_026779605.1 Mormyrus hasselquistii
CCATCCATCCATCCATCCATCCATCCATCCATCCATCCATCCATCCATCCATCCATCCATCCATCCATCCATCCACAACAGGGCCACGGAATTGGCTGGATGGAATGCCAGTCTCTATGTATTCCAAACCAGATAAATAAACTCATTTAAAAACTTAAACTTAAAAACGTAATCTCCATCACATTCTTGCCAAATCCAAGCAAGAATGTTTAGATCACCGTTTATCATGTACTTGCCCCGTATGGGTTATGGGGGAATTAACACTAACAGGCTTTGTATGTGACACCAGTCAGCAGGATCAGCTCCGCGGGCCCCCACCTCCACAGACCCCCACCTCTGCAGGCCCCCACCTGTAGGGCTGCAGCTCCATTCCTGCCCCCGGCTCTGCAACTTGGACATCAGTTCTCTCCTGCGGACCAAAGACATGCCGTTAAATACAGTGCTGTCCCTAAACTGTCCATGGAGTGTGAGTGTTTGCCTTGCAGTGGACTGGCATCCCACCCGAGGAGTCCCTGTCTAGCGACCTGTGACTGGCTCCAGGCTCACCGCAACCTTCCACTGGATAAGCAGCTATGGAAGACAGATGGGAGTATGTGGCACTTAACCACTGCATAGAGATTTTCTCTAAAGTAGACATAAAATCCATCACGATGAAAAACCTTCAACAAAGTTCAATACAAAGAAAACTGGTAACACAAATGCTAATATCTGAGTTACTACTGAGCTACAAATTATGAGCAATTCATGAGCAAATATAGTTGCTACTTCAGAAAAAACATGCATCATGATTCATTAATGATGAATTAACATGAAATCAGCATGTATCTCAGACTTAGTTTGTGGTTAATTAATACATAAGTAATAGTGTAATACTGTTTTTTTTCTGCCCCATAAAGTAAAGAGGTACAGGGAAACCTTTTGCTTAAAATTAATAAAAAAAACTATAATGGCCAGTCTGGAACGTTCCAGTTACATGGACCTCCATGTAGTGAATATGAAGGTGCTTAATAATCCCAATAAAGACGTACTGCAGAACTGACCACAGAAACCCCCAAGGGACGCGGCACAGCGAGGTCGCTATGGTGACTCCTCGCACAAAGACGCTTCTCACAAGCCCTTCAGCATCCGTTTACCTTTGACGAAACATTTTTCATTAAAAGCTCATTACTACCGAATCCTCAGGCTCGGTAAAATGGCCGCAAGGAAGACGAGCACCGCTCTCATAAATAGATTGCAAGTCATCTTTCGTGCAAAACGAATAAACAGAAAGACTGGGAGACAAAAATTGGGTGAAAATCGCAAATGCGGCGCATCGCACAACGAAAGCAGAGAGGCAGCGTGGATCTGCGAGGGCCTCTCAGCACAGTAAGTCGATACGCTTCCAGATTATTTAGATTACTGAGCGGTTTAACCCTCCTCATCGACGTGAGGAAGGCTTTGTCCGGTTAAAACGCTGCCACAGTCCATTACGGCTAACACTCCTGTATTGATTAAACTATTTGAGAGGCCAGTGTTGCCGTGATGGAAGTTTGCTTATATTTTTCGTTCCTGTCACTGTGTAATGTGTTGCTTAGTTAAACGTGCGTAAATCCCACTCACATCTATTTACATCATTCCACTTCTCCCACCAACTATTCCATTTTCCAATGCTGTAATACAAACCTAACTGCATGGACTGCTATATCTCTGCCTTCACAGGAACGTTTCACATCACTCCCAGTTGTGGCTGTTGCCATTGGCTTGCTATCCAATACCTCTCCAGAATTTTGCAGTGGAATTATGGGTAGGAGGACATCATAAAACAGGAGAGCCCATTGTAATCTGGACAGTGATGTCCTCCAGTTAAATTGCCACAAAACTTGGGTCCACAGCAAAGGTCCAGAGAGTACAAATCCAGACCAAGATTTTGTTTCAACCAACCAGTTGAGTACTCTGTGACTGTGACTCTTTATACAAAACTGGTTGGTTGAAACAAAATCTTGGTCTGGATTTGTAATCTCTGGACATGAAATCTCCACCTCTGGTTCTGATGAGGACTCAAGGTCAACAGACTGGGTACGATGTCCTTCAGACTGACAAGGCACTCAATGGTGAATGCGGGAGTGCAGCAATCGCACAGAGTTGTTATAAAGAGAATAGTTGATCTGTTCACCCTGGGTGGCACATCTCGTCGTCATGGTCCATGGGGTCCCGCCCCTTCCAGGGAACGGTTCTGACATCCAGGGCAAATGGCCGGCTCACGACACCCGACAGCTGCCCAAGGAGCTAAGCAAAGGTGCAGCCTCTTCTGATCTATAAAATAACATGCTGCGTTTAATTCACACACACTGTGCATTTGCATTTCCAATAAAAGCACTAACAGATGCGTGTGGAAACACACAAAAAAAGACTTCAAAAGGGTTTTTTACATGTACGTCTCTAGACAAGCAGCTAGAAAGGGCAGCTTGTTTCGAGGAGAAGAACAAGGTGCGGTTCAGCTGCATGCTGTATCGCTCTGGCTCAGGCTACATAAAGAATTCAGTGCTGGGATTGAATGGGTCCACGTTTTTATTGAATCCAGGCTCTTTGTCTACTTCCAAAATATTCCGTGGTTTTCTGAAGTTTAGACTATGGTCCTGTGATCCAAGATGGATTGGAAATCCGATCTCTGGCTGTAATAGGCAGGACTGGAGATCAGTGATGCTTCTGCCCTGAGAAACGGCAATGCCTTGAGCCCAGAGAGGCCCGGGTCAGCCGGCGCCGTGATTGATTGGATCAGATGTTCCAGTGGGAGGGGGGGGGGGGTGGGGGCTGGAAATCAAAGGGAAGTCGAGTCATTAAGGCATATGTCCGGGCTCAGGCTGTCACGAACGGTTGCAGGCTCAAGGAAGACGACTCCTTCTGGTGGTGGATGGATGTACGGCCATCGCCTGACGATGGCCAAAAGGAAGCCCCGTACAAATGGGAGGATTTCAGGGGGCGGGGCCAAGGAATTTCATCATCCTCGCCAAATTCGGTGCAATTTTGGGTGATAAGTGTTAAAAAGACACCTGAAAGGCTTTGGCTGTGAAACATTGGCAGTCTCCTCTCCTCCACGTTTAAAAGCGGGGGCATCAGACATTGTCAATACGCAACAATGTCATAGACCCATTCTGTAGTGAGTGTTTGGTTTCAATTAGCAGCCAGCAGGGGGTGTCAACTTCTAGCATTTCTTTGTTCTGTCCAGAGCCTTCAGCCCACGCCGTTAACTCCCTCCCTCATGTAAACGGTAGCCTCTCGCCCCCAGCACCCCCCCCCCCCCCCATGCCTAACCCCTCCTGCCTGTTCACAAACCTGACCCGAAAACAGAGAGTAGAGTTCCCATCCTGAAGTAGGCCGGCGGCATCGAAGCCCAGCGGCAGCAAGCGCGGGCGACAGTGTAAATTAGAGCCAGCCCTCCTGGCATGGAAACGCGGGACAAAGGGAGGCAGGCTCCATCTCGGCCTCCTCGCCATGCCAGCCTGAGAGGCGCGAATACATTACGGAGTGCTGCAAGCCGGCGGTTGGTGCGGTTTTAAGACAGCCCAGCTTTAAGACAACAGCGGCCTACAGTCTGGCTGCCTGTGACCTTTTTAAGCTCCTGCTACAATTGATGAGCGTCATCCCCTGACGCCTGTCATTTGCAGGGCCGGCTATCGACAGATTCTGATGCGTCCCGACGAGAATCGGCAGCCTGGGCGGCGAGGAGGGTGACAAGGCCCACACAGCTGCTGTCAACATGAATAATGACTGACGGGCAGCTGGCAGACACACATATAGATGAATAAGGACATGGCAAGATGTACAGGCAGATGCGTGAGTGAGGAGCGAGGCGCCTCCCCCGCAACGACACGACACCGTGAGACTCTGAGGCTGAGGCCATAAGCGGTGGCCTCTATTGCTCAAGTTAACCTCCGTTTCCCAGCATGCATGCACACAAATAACCCAAAGATCCCTCATACACAACATTTAGCTTGCAGACCTGGATGAAGCTCATAGACAAGAGTTTTTTTCGGGAAGCCCAGAGCTTCGGATGCGAACGGCGTGCTGATTTCCGAGCGCTGGTTTCCGCAACGTTTCAATGAGCGGTCTGCGAATCAGTAGCTTCACCAGATCCCCCAACGTTACAATGAGCGGTCTGCGAATCAGTAGCTTCACCAGATCCCCCAACGTTATTTCATATTCAGGATCTCCGGGAGTCTGACACATATTTACAAATTGGACCGGGCTGGATCTGGGCCGGGTCAAGCCACGCGCGGCATTATTTTTGTCATCCTAGCGGGTCCCAGGCCAGCCACAGGTAAGCGGAGACAAACGCTCCAGTTACACAGTAGACAGGGCCCCAGATCAGTGAAATATTTTTACCTTAAAAAAATGCACAGGTCATCAGAAAAAGCACTGAGTGTCATTACTCAGTCCCCATTGTCTGGATACAATAGTACCGTTTGCTAATAAGACCCCGTTTCATTGTGGGACGGGTAAATCAACCGGATCCGTGCATTGAGTTCCCAGGCTTTGAGTTGAACTCATGCGCACCAACGGTCCCTACTGTTCTCCTCTGGCAGGTCAGAAGTGTCCCCCTTAAATATGTCCCCCCAGCCACAGAAGAAACTAGACCCTCACATATGATCCTGACCACAAAGCGTTACACTCATGTCATGAGGAATGCGGTCGTTATGGGTTGCCGGAGCCATTTTGAAAATTCTAGCCAGTTACTAAGAGGGGACCATCTTACATGCAGGCCACACCCACCCGACAGTCAGATGCATCATCAGGGATCCAATCTCAGCACAGAACCAATGGTGAGATATTTCTTTTTATTTTTCCCTTCTGTCTTTTCCAGAGCTAAAAGCGACACGATGGACGGATGGTGGTACGATGTCCGGCTTAGCGACATTCATTAATTATGGAGTGCAGGTCTCGTACGGATGACATTCATCGCTCTCTGTCAGCCATTACTGTTAGACTGTCCTCTCCAGCGGCGTGTTGCAGGTCTACATCTGCTGTTTATTTTGGAGCGGCGCGTGTTTGTGCTGTGGCGCGGTAGTTTGTTAGTGTGCACTTTTATCTCTGCTTTTTATCAAACTGAACGTCAGCATGTTATTTATATGTGGGGGAGCAGAGAGCACAGACCGCAAGCTGCCGCTGCACAGAAAAGTGGCCATTGTTCCGGGACGGTCCCGTGACAGCCTTGCAGGAAGGCATGTTTTTCAGTCTTGTTTTGATTTTTTTTGTACAGATCCATGTGTGTTTTCCTTTCCTTTTCCTTTTTGTTTTTTCCCCCAATTTCACCAAACTGATGGAGCTCATTTGCAGCGTCCGCTCACCATGCATCACGGGGCCTTATGTCTGGGGGGTGGGAGCTAGTTTAAAATATAAAAGCAGGAATGGGTGTCGATAAAATCTCAATGGGGTCTTGGACAGCCCGATAGATGCTGGGGAACTGAGGAGTGTGGAAGTGAAGAGAGCCATCGAGGGAGGGAGGCCAGACTGGTGACATTTCAGTGCTTGTCAAAGGGGGGCACAGCAATGACACAGCCTCTAAAGTGGGGGTTGGATATGGGGTGGGGGGGTTGGAGGGAGGGGCAGCCGCCCTCCCCCATCAGTTTGGAATTCCCCAGCAGCGCTGCCTTAACGAAGACATGAAACAGGACACAGACAGGTCCCACGGTGCCCCCCCCCACCGCACGCACCAAAAAAATGAATCACGGGACATAGGCAGAAGTGGCGCACCGCTCCGGAGGGGGCGAGCCACGGTCACGTACGGGCGACCAGCGAATGCAGCAGTGGCGATGGCGAGGGGGGGCTCGTTTGGCAGCGGACGGGAGCCGGCAGCCGGCGTGTCGCGAGCCCTGCCAGGCCCGTACAAACGAGGAGGCCCTGTCCACTTGTGAACATGCCATTTCATTAGACTGGCCCCAAGCCCCTCCTGTGCCTCCATATGCTGCAGCTTGACATGCTCAGCTGAACTCGTCTCCCAGAAAGAGATTATACAAAAATGGATATTCCTGCAGTCACCCAGCATTAGTGTCTCCGCGGCCCGTGTGGGGCGGGGGGCGCGGGGGAACAGCAGTACGGTGACACCCACTGCTTAGGCAGACACGCGCGCGTGCACATGCACGCAATACTTAGGTACAGACACACATGTGCTCACGTGCTGCTTACACTCACTCACACACACACACACACTTACATACCCACACCCACACATACATGCAGTTAAGTGTCTTCAAAATGCATTGCAGTTCACGAAGTGTATTATCATTATAAGAATAATATAAATAAATATGTTTGTTTAACTCAAATAAACACCATAATTTAGATGCAATAATTACATTTTTTTATTATTTAAGTTTGCACTTAACACTGAATCTGTTTATAGGTTAGAAAAGCTATGCTGTGTCTAAAAATGTGAAACGCTGCATCCTGCGATTGCGACGTGACGCGCGGAGCAGAGAGACTGGCGCGCAGCAGCAGAGGATTAATAATGTTTACGCCAGTCTCAGGAGTCGCCGTGCTGACTCCCTTTTACATCCTTTTATGTTGTCATGGTAAATGATTAACAGTTTATCTTAACGACCCCCGCGCTCCTTTCGATCTAACGAGTGCCGTTAACATATCCAGCCGAAAAACAGGGGTTACGATAACATTAGTCACATTCATCCTAATTATTTTGACCCAAAAAAACCCCAATTCGAACATCAGCTTCAAACCGCTCTCTTTTAGGTGACACTATTAACAAGCTGAGAGATGTTTACACTTGCATGTCCCAGCGTTTGATTATGCCTTTGCCTGGCGTTGTCCCATATCGCCGGCGTGCCACCAGCACCCTCCAGAGGTGGCGCCCCTGCTCCTATCTGAGAGAGGGGTCAGGATGGCCAGGCTGGTTTGGTGCGAGGGTGCCCCCGCTGGCCACACCGGGCCGTTTCCATGGCGTGAGCTCACACCACCCGCTGCCCGAGCAGAAGCTTTGGTGGCCAAACCCGGCGTCCCAGATGTAACGCGCGTTGGGAACTGCTAGGCCTACGACGCCTCCTGGGCATTTAGGGAGGGGGGAAAATCAGCGGGAAAAGCCCGGGTGAACTGGGAGAGGCAGCCAGACGCTTAGGATAATACGGGAGCAATGTAAATTGCTGGGTGCCTTGCGGCCCTCGGCCACCTTACGGCAATGGATCAAGGCGAGGCGGGAAAACCTGCTAAATGATGGAATCGCAGCACTCCCATCATGGAAGGAGGGTCTGTAAATCACGGCGCCAAAGGCCCAACTAGCCCATGGAGTAAAAATGTCCAAAACCTCGCTGTCTTACCTGGGCTCCGGCCTGGCTTCTCCCCGCCGCACATCTCCGATGGATTCCCGGAGTTCCCGGACTATCTGGTTGACGCGAATCACTCTCCAACCCGCCGGCTCAGGCTGAGGAGCCAGGACGTACTGCCGGGATGGAGACGGCTGGCTTCTTCTGGCACGGAGGACAACGCCGGTCCGGTTTAAGGGGCCGCCGTTTCCCGTGGCGGCAGGACGCACGTGCGCCTGGGAGAAACTCCCGGCCCAGATTGAGGAGCGTGACCCAAATCCACGAGGAGCTGGGGCCGGTGTCGCCTCCAGCCTTCTGGATGGGCAGGAACCTGGCTCCTCGTCCCGGGGCTGGCGTCTCAACTGACATTCCCATCTTTAAAATGCTCTAAGATCCCCCCTTTATTGTCACATTCAAAGCAGATCTAGCCTTTAATATTCAGTGCTGCAAGATGGCGGGGGCGCTCAAATGGGAGGCAGGCGAGCAGGGAGGCCGGCCGCGCCACATTGCATTACGGCCACCCAGAAACTCCCGCGCAAAGTGGGTCTGCAAAGATAAGTTCAAGGCCTTCAAGACTACTGCACCCTGACAGGCGGACAGTCGCCTGATGTGGAAATACAGGGCAGGTCCCTGGATGGGGTCATGTGACTGAAGCTGACCGCTTAGGCGGGCCGACTATCCAGGTAATGTGTCAGTGAGGGTGGTGGCGAGATGGAGGCTGGCGAACGACAATCCGAGCACAGACCCCTGATCTCAGCTTTCACCTTGAGGCTGGGAAGGGCGGCGCACAGGCGGAGACAGACAGCAAGTGGAGAATGAGCACTGGCCTGCCTGGCTCGTGGAGACAGCCCCCATAGGGGGCCCAACCCAGGCTCCAGGGCAATGGCACAGAGCCTAAATGACTCCCCCTGCCCATATATCACCACGGTTTTCTGGACCCCTCAGATACTGAGCGCATCCAACATCCACAGATGCTCACATCCAAATCTCAAGGCCAGATTACAGAGAATCATTAACTTACCTGCCAAAATAAATTTGGGTTATCGAGTCTGCTCCAAAAAACGTGTCTGTCAGGGCATGTGTGTGACAGAATAACGCCTTACAATTACAATTCACGATCAGCTGACAGGTATAAAAAATAAAGTGACACGTTGTAAATAATAATAATATTTTGTTTTCCCTAACTCTTCTTTGCACCCTGAATTTGTTGCTCCTTGAGGGATAGACCTCATTAAGCATGTGAGAGGAATGAGAAAACAAGGCTTCAGTCAAAGGAGTACTTTTCATTAAAAAAAAAAAAAAAAAAAAAAACTGTTGGGCGGTGCTATTTTAAAGCATAATATATATGGTACTCACATAGGCCTCATTCAGTGTCATCCTCTAGTACTCACACAGGCTTCAGTGTCACCCTCTAGTACTCATGTAGGCCCCCGTGTCACCTTTATGTACTCACATAGGCCGCAGTATCACCCACCAGTACTCTACTCACACAGACCACTGTGTCACTCACTGACACTAACACAGGCTTCAGTGTCACCGACCAGTTCTCACATAGGCCTTACTGTCACCCAGAAGTACTCACACAAGCCTCAGTATCATTCCCTGGTACTCACAAAGGCCTGTGTGTGATTGACCAGTACTCACACAGACCACTGTGTCACTCCGATACACACACAGGCCTCAGTGTAACCCAACAGTGGAGGATTCTTTGTCTTTCCCTGGCACATGTACCCATTGGCAGAGCTGAGGAGACAGTAGCTGATACCCAGGGAAATGTGACAGGGCCGCCCTTAGACAGGAGCAGCCGAGAGGGAATCATCTTGTGCCTGAAGTGTCACGACTGTCGGAGCGTGATTCCCATCCCAGCATCCGATACAGGCGAGAACTCGGGATCGTTCCGGAAGGAGGGCCGAGTCAGCAAGCGGTGTCATGCGACGGAGCGGCACTCTGAGAAATCCAGCCCATCTCCACCCCCCCACTCCCCCCCATCACAGTGCCACCCCCCCATGTCCCTTGCCAACCACATCCCCGCACCCACCCACCAATTATTCGTCTGATTTGTAAGTCGTGATTACGGCCGTGCTCCTGGGAGCGAGGGGGCCTTCTCGGGGAGATAAGAGAGTCAATGTAAACTTAAAAAGAGAGCAGGGCTCGCCACTCACGGGGCAATGAATTGAAATTCCTCCAGCTTTCAGGATGGGGGGTGAACTCGGAAGGGGGGGTGGGGGTGGGGGGGGGCTGGGGAGTGCAGCTCCATTCGCCGCCTTGCTGTCAGGAAATATAATTTGCGCCCTCTGTGATTCACCTGGTTCATATGCAGCATGCAAATTTATTTCCCTAATAATCAGAGCGGGAGATTGCCCGGGAGGATTAATGGCGCCGTCCAAGCACGCCCGGCACCGCCCGGACCGCCGGGACATTACCCACCTCTGACACGGAAAAATGGTGTTGGTTCTGCGATGGGAACGGCGGGATATTTGTCCTGCTAGACAATATAATGGGCTGGTGCATCATCAGATAGCGATGTCATTTCAGAAACCTTGAATACAAATAATGTACAGTGGGTGAACGGATGGCACGCTTGCCGGCTCTCCTTCACACAGGGATAGAGACGGCTCCAGACTCTGCAGGGCGGACTGTCGCTCCTTCTGAGCCTTTTAATTAATCTCTCAGATTTTTAGGACCGGCGACCCCCGTCCCCCTTTTATGATCCCAAGCATGTGCACAGCAATAGCATGAATTACTGGTTGACATGCAATAGTGGGAGGCTGTGTGGGCAAAACCATTTCCAGTAGTGTGGGGGGGGGGGGGGGGGGGGAACACAACAGGGGCAAAAAAAAGACACCGCCACAGCGCCCCCCCCCGCCCATGGTGGGGGGGGGCCCGGCGGGGTATTCCCCCCCACGGGGG
>JAODKE010000068.1:7663982-7678124 GCA_026779605.1 Mormyrus hasselquistii
TCGGTGTTGGCGTCCGGCGCCGGGCGGGGGCGGCCGAGGGGCGCGGGTAGCGGTACTTCCACCAGCGAGGAGTACAGCTCCTCAGGACCAATGAGGCACAACCCTGGAGCGCCGTTTCTCATACAGCAGCACCTTAAACCAACGGGATTTAGAGACGGACCCAAAAAGCAGTGGGGAACCGAAGAGGGAGGGATCTGAGGAGGAGACAGAGTCACCATTTAGAAGTGTAGGCCTTCCCTTGGGGCAGCACCATTTAGAAGTGCAGGCCTTCCCTTGGGGCAGCACCCTTTAGAAGTGTAGGCCTTCCCTTGGGGCAGCACCCTTTAGAAGTGCAGGCTTTCCCTGGGGGCAGGTCCTGGGGAGGAGAGGCAGGTCCTGGGGTGGAGCTTCCATGTGAACATTGAGAGGGTGGAAGAAGTGGATGGTTTGTCTCTGGGGAAGGTGCCGGGGTTCTCTCTGGGGAGCACGAGCGGAATAGCGCAAGAGCTGGGATCATCATGAAATAGAGACTCCTTCCTCCTGGTGTGAGGCACCTCCAGCAGAGTGCAGAAGCCGTAGCAGGTCTGCGCTTTGGCCAGGTGTGGCAACGAAAGTGCGGCCTGGCTTTGGGGGTCCGCATTGGTGTTCATTCCAGTGCTGGACCTCCTGTCCAGAGGCACCTGGCCCGCATGGGGGTTAGTAAGCTCACATGTCAGGGCCTCCCTCCTGTGCCTCGGGTGCCTCTCGAGGGAGGGGGCAAGTCTTCGTGGGCTGGTGTCTCTGTGATCTCCCTGCCATGGGACCTTTGGCGGAATGCAGAAGCCTGGGATGGTGTCTGGAGTGATGATGTTCCGACAAAGGGAGCCTTTCCTCTTTTTTCCTAAAGAAATTTTATATCTAAACATGATATGACTGATTTTGATATTGTATCCCACTGCAGGGAGAGGAAATCCAGCTCCTTCCACTAACATGCAAAGGACATTAAAACGTGCACAGATCTCTGGGTCAGTGGGGAAAAGACATTAAACACCATAAGAAGGACATAAAAGAGACTGAACGTATGCGTTTTAATTAAAAAGATAAACAGTGACATCAAATTTTGACATAATTCACCTGTCCATCCTTCAAAAGATAACAGCATACGTTATGCTTACCTTGGTATTCCGGCATACGCAACGTGAATGAAACGCTGCGAGCGGCTGCCAATTCACGGTGCTCTCTGCCGAGTTTCTTGTGACGCCTTCATAAATAGGTCTCAGCGCCTGGGCGTGAGCGTGGTGTTGGCTCGAATCCCTCCCGGACCCTCCCCTAACCTAAAACTCTGCTCACGTGGAGACGGTGAAGTGGCAAAAACGTGGTCGGATGTCGCGGCACGGAGCACGCTGAAAAGGGTGGCCAGATAAGCAAATATGCAGGAGTCGCTGCAAATGAGAACTGCCTTATTGACTTTTCCATTCGCGCTGTTTTTCACGACCTGCTCTAACAGAGGAAAAGCCTGCGGTTCCTGTGCCTCCCGCAGGCACGAATCACATTACAGATAATGGATACCGCAGAAGGAGGTTCTACGCGTGATATTCACAGGAATTCGGTTTGTGCAGCACCTGATACAATTGAATTCACCCTTTGATGTTGAGTAACAATGCAGAAGCCAAACTGGCATATGAACTCATTACCCAGATATGAACCCTTGACATACATAATGATGTTGGGGGGGCGTGGTGCCTCAGGGCTCTGGGGCTGGTGGTGGGGGGTCTCAACGCTGATCTGTGTGTCTGTGTGTGCTCGGTTGGCGGGGGACACCTTTCTATAGTTTTCTCTTTTGGGTAATTGTTGTGCCCTGAATTTCCCATAGTGGGGTGTGCAGGACACAATATCCTCAGACGATTGCTATCAATTTAGCATTAGCCAATTAACAATATTAATTTCAGTTCATTTAAAAACATTGTTTTTTTCTCACGTATCCCGTACCAGCCTCATTGTATTTAAGTTAAATAATTTACTCTAAATTATGCTGCTTACTTCCGCCCTCTAGTGGTAAACTCAAATGTGATCGATAGAAAATGTATTAAAGGCACAGCCAAACTTTCAAAGTGGTTCGGTATTATACAGATGACTTGCTTCTGCTGTGAATCACATTTTTGTTTGTATAGCTGGGGTGCACCGTCAAATGTAAAGCCTTTATTTTCGCCTTGAAAAGAGCGAAAAATAGATTTCTCTTTGTGAGAGCAAATTGCCACTAATGTGAAGAACGCTTTCACTTTCCATCAGGTTGGCTAACGACAGAAGATGAGTGTAGGGGACACGAGTCGTCACGCCGAGCTCTGTTAGAATCGTTCCTCATTATAGAGAACAGGGTGGAGCGGGTAGATTTGGCGCCCGGGTCACCTGATACAGCTGCTCTTGAAAATCCCCCTGGATGTTTTTTTAGCAACATCACACCAGACGGGGGGGTTTCCATTTCCATTTCTCAGCTGGTCTGGGATGGCGTAGGAGCGGGAACGGTGCCAGGGAATAGGAAGCATGCTCCCAGTTTGAAGTTCAACTGGATAAGTGGAATTAAATTAAAAATGGATGGGTATACGGTTGGAAAAAGAAAGGGTTCTGGTAATACATTTTAATGTCAGCACATCTGACCATACTCGTGTAATTCTAAAATTCCTTATGGATTTCAAGTATGGCAGGCTTTTTCTTTTCAGAACATTCCAGAAGTCAGCTCTGAAGCTGAGTAAACAAGCCGGCATCCTGATTTGCGCTTATAAGTGATGGGAGGTGAAATAACAAAGCACACATTTAATTTTGATATGTAATGTATGTTTCTTTTGTTTGTTGAAGTACCTTTAACGGAAACAATCAATGTATTATGAAAAGAATGCAAAATAACCAATTTGAAAATGATATTTTTAGCTTTATAATAATGTCATATTAGTTCGAGAGCACAGATAGACTTCATTGAGCAAAAGACACCTACCTAAGAGACTGAAATGACACAAACCTGTAATGGAGAACAAGCTGGAGTTGAAGGACGCGATAAAACCAAGGAATAAAAGTAGATAAAATTTCTACTAAACATAAATCAAACAGACTAACGTGTCTCTGGTGATTAAAATAAATGACAGCAGAATATGAAGTGATTTCATTTTTATTATGTTGTGAATAATAAACCAAATATGAAAAAGTCTATTCCTGAAAATAACTTCAAAGTACCATTACAACGTGGTTAATGGTCGAATGCTCTAACGGTAACCAAGAGCGCCAACAAAAATGTACGAGTGTTGCATTTCATCTAATGCCCACAAGAGAGCAGCATATTCAAAAAAACGAGCTCTATGTTTTTAAAACGTATTTCTGTCTTCTACACACTATATTATTGAATATTTCAAATTAGGAAAATACCAAAATAGGGTATTGATGCTTCTGAAATACAGTTTGAAACTGCTGAAAACATCCAATACATACAGATATATACAGACATACACGGAAATCATGCTGTAGATTGTCTTTGCTGCCGTTTTCCTTTCTTACACACTATTGGCCGATATCAAGATTACAAGAATGCTTGGAAATAGAAGAATTTCTGTGATTGAGGATCAATGAGACAGATATCAGATTGGGGTCGAGGTCATGGCTGCACAGATTCAGGGGAGAGTGCGATGGGCTGGAGCCCCTCTCTCTTTGGCATGAAGCTGGCGCGTTTAATAAGCAGCACTTTATAGCAGTAAGATAAACAGCCTACTGTAATTTCAACCCTTTGCAAAGAAAGAGGTCCTTAGAAAAACAATACCGGGTCACACGCTATCCCCAGTCTATCTGATCGGTATCATTTATCTAACACTTAATCAGCGCTGATGGGAAATCAGCATTGAAATATTCTCAGCCAAAAAGAGCCACATCCTTCATATGCATTTATGCACCTCGTAGCAGATATTTGATCCCCAGCTGATTTGCTTGTAATACCACGCCGGACTACACGGAGAAGAGCAAGAGTGTCCCTGGCTTATGACGCGCTTCCTCTTTTCCCAGTGCAGGAATCCGTCTCTTTTTCCCTCTCTTCTCGCTAACTTTGAGCTTCTCTCAAAGAGGAGGGGTTGGACTCCGGAGAGGCAGGGCTGCAGCCCGCTCCACATCTAACTCTGCCTGTCTGCGATGAAGCACTAGCGGATTCACAGGTACAGACACCCGCCGTCTACCTTCTTCTCGCTTCTTTTTCCGCCGCAGATCGTCTTTCGGCTTTTCCCCCTGATTAGACTGCAATATCAGCTGTGTCTGGTTATATGTGCCTTTTGCTACATGGACGCTGATATCTTGATAATGGCTGTTGGATGAATGGAAGCAGCTAGGAATACCGTGTTTCAGCAGAGCAGAAGAAGCGGCCGATTACGATCACTATTTCACATCTAAGTGGTAATGAAAATGAGTTACCTAGGCGATATTTCTCATTTAAGGACATTGAATCATTTCCCTGCTAAATAATTTATTATAATAATGTAATAACGACGGTGATTACTTTGGTTTTAAATGCAAGGACAGCAAACGAGCCTACCAGAAATGTATTCCTATAATAGCACTCTTAAAAATAGGGGAACTTATTAGAGTAATCTTTACTATATCAGATGAAGTCTTAATCTGAGTGTCCGTTTTGCATGAGAGCAGGCGTTTAGCGACCAGCTATGGATGGGAAGATGAGACAGGCGATGTTTACGGATTACTTGTTAGTGTAAACCGAAATATTACCCGTGCGGGCTGGACTTCGCTAGCAGCGGCTCCCATTAATGGCAAATACAGAATTTCTGCATTTATTCGTCTCTTGAAGTGTGTGATGTGTAGCCATAAGTTTCTGTAGCTGACGGTTCGAAAGGGCGAAATTTGAAGCCGCCATATTTTAATGATACTCCCATTAGTGCCGGGCAAACGGAGATGTGATATATTAATTCGTGAAACTTTGCCTTTTAAGCTTTTTGGGGATATAACAGATGCACATTTGGTGTGCCGATTGATAAACAGCAGCGGCGGTGTGCGCGCATATTCCGTTTTACGGGGATATGTCTTATAATTAAGCCGCCCCACGTCAAGCCGTCATCCGTCACAAAATGAAGATATCAGTTACTCGCATCCCGGCGCGATTGCTGATAAATAAGGTGTGATTGAACGTTTCCCGTTTGCAGAAACCCTGTTATTAACCCTGGGCTTGGTTCCGGTCACTAACGCCGCCGCGTTACATTGTAACGCCCGCGATGTGATCACGCCGCCGCTCCGACCCCCGGCTGCCTTCGGCTCAGCATCGGCGCTTCTGGGCGCCAGCCCCGGGTCCTGTGCCTCATCCGGGAGGTCGCCAGGTAGCGGCGCTTTAATGCCCGTATGCAATGTAAACAGCGCCCTTTAAGGCTGAATCCCCACTGTTTGGGGCGGCGGCGGGGGCTTTTTCACGGCTCTTTCCGTTGGAGGGTCCTAGCAGCACCACGCCCCTTGATAAAAGCACGGCTGTGAAGTTCTACACATGGAGGTGAAGCTGGGCGCGTCCTGATCGCTGCCCTACAAAGTCAGTAATTTGGGGTATTTCTGCTGTCACCCACGTTAATGGACAGACAGGCGGACTTGTGTCCACCCAAACCTTCATAATTATTTCAGGTCTGAATAAAATTACTTCGTCCGCATCGCTGCTCGTCTAGGGCTGAAATCCCAATTCTGGGTCTCGAGTGTGCCTTATGATGTGAGGAGACCGCTTCTGCTTGGGAGATTGTCGCGTGGCTCTGGAAAAGAGGGCCAGGTCCATTAGCCTAATCTAGAAACCTAAATCTGATTAGATTTGGGCATCTATAAATCTAAAGAGCAGGAAGATGCACAATAAACTAAGGGATTAGATGGAATTGAGCTGTGATATATGAAAGAGGAAATGGCTGTTTAAATTTACCCGGCTTTTGGCAGGTTTGTGGGGTCTCTGGTGCGCGGTTATTGCAGTCTTAGAGATACAAGGCAGCCTCCGAAGTAGATTATGCAGGAAAGGTTATTATTTCTGGCTCACTATAACTTGCTATTGGTGTTCTTAAGCAATCAGGGTGATTAGCTAATTACAAACTTGCATTCATCAGCTTTTGCTGATTCTGTAGTTAATTCTTCATGTGACATTAAGCATGATTTTCATGAAGGTTAAATGTTTTTTCCATAACATTAGACTTCCACTTTTACATAATTCTGTAAGCCCGTTTGCCTGGTAATGACTTAAAAGGAGCTGCTTATATTTGCTGTTTGGCTGAACCAGCTAATTTACTCGGGTCGTCTTCAGCCTGAGTTTGCGTTTGATGCCTTTGAGTATCAGCATGGCAGCTGTGCGACACCGGTATCATGTCGTTTCCCAGCATGCATTTCGGTGTATGTTTACTACCTAGTGGAGCGGCCCTCTTTAGGCCTGTGTGATTCGCTGTTTTTTCCAAGTGTGTTTTGTGTCTTTGATCTTCGTTACCCACCCACCCGATCCTTTTACCTTTTTATTGTTTGGTTTCAATCTCTTTCGGCACAGTGTTGTGTCACGTAGTTCATGAATGCGCATGTTTTTAACTATTAAAACACGTCACCTATAAATCGCAGCATAGCACCGCGCAGTGTGACCTGAGTGTTCGCGCCGAGGTCACGCTCAGGTTTCCAGCGGCTTCCGCCCCGTGGTTACTCTGGGACGGTAAGGGATGGCGCGCAGACTGGGGGCCGAGCTCCGTGGCCGACATGTTTATGGCGCTGGGAGAGTGGTGAGGCCAGTAACACCTGGTTGCTGGGAAGTTAATTGTGGCTGCTGGGTTAATTTATTGATCCTGTGTCTACTGTTGGGGGGGGGGGGGGGCTTCAGGAGGGAGGAATGAGCGGCACAGCTCAGCAGTGAAGCCCCTGTAATTACAGGATGTGCGGTGTAAACGTGTTGGGCCGGGACACGGCGGCACAGGTTTGCCCCCCCCCCCCCCCCCGGTCGTCTGCGGTGATGGGAGCCTATCGCTGCTGGGGACGGGGACCCCCGTAGACGGATGTGCCGCTCCCAGTGAGGCGGCAGTCTGGAAGGGGCCACTGGAACAGGATAATGAATCTGTGAGGGCTGAAGTCTCATCACCTGACTTGCATGACCCGAGTCTGGAGCTTCCGTGCGTCTGAGCTGGCTAACGGCTGCAGGCCTTCCTGTCGGCCTTGCCGCATGCTCCGCGCGGATTCTTACTTGATCTCGGGACTTGCAGTGTAAAAATGTGCTTTCGGAGAGCTTTATTGTTTATAATCGCCAGTCTGCTGTGAATTTCCAACTCTGTGTTCCACGACGGAGACCTCGTATGCTTTTGTTTGCGGAGACACATTCATCCCATTGTTGTGCAACTCCACAGACGGAACAAAAAAAAATAATAGAGAGATGGGTCGCTTTCCTTTTTTATATGTGGGTGAAGAGGAAGTGCATCCTGGTGCTGAAGCCGCCACGACGCACCCTGCATATTCGCGCTGTCAGGAAGGGTCCCTGGCCGTACCTCTGTGTGGTGCATTATGGGACATTCCGGCTGCTGCCCCCAGTACCGTGTGTGGAATCTCTCTCTCTGGAAGGCGTGGAGTGTTTGCTCAGGTGAAGGTCGGGGTCTTTGGTGTATGAAGCTTGGGAGGGAGGCTGCTTGGTGTGTTTGTCCCCCCCCCCCCCCCCCCCCCCCCCGGGTGGCCCCCCCCCCCCCCCCCCCCCCTTCTATGTCAGTGTTCCTCTGCGGTGATATTCACGGCCACGGAGGCTGCCACGGCAACACTAGCATGTCGCAGGAAAAGGCCGCAGGCGGACGGCAAAGGCAACAAGGTGCCATCGAGTGTTTGTCTGCAGCTAAAGACGCGTCAACGGCCGGGCTGCGGATCCATGCTCCAGACAGCTCGCTTCAGAAACAGGGGGAAAAAAAAAAACTCGCAAGGAAAATGTGTTCTCCACAAAGACCTGTCTTCTGGATAAGTGCCATTAACAAGCCACCACCCACACGCTCTGCCTAGGGATCCTGTTAAGAGGTGCAGCACCGCGTGTTATATGTGTTATATAAGGCTCTCGATCGAGCGCATGTGTGTGCCTGCGTGTGTGTGTGTGTGTCTGTGCCCGTGCAGACGAGCGTCGGTGTGAGATCCTGTGCGAGGAAAGCGCGTCTGACCTGACGCAAGGATGGAGAAGAGACGGGAACAGGTGTATCTCATCTACACTGTGCCATTACCTCACACCCTGCCTGCAGCCCCTCACTGTCCCCTCCACAAAAAGACCACAAAGAAGCAAGGACCACAAAAGCTCAAGGACCTCAAAGGTGCCAGAACCACAAAGGCATCATGACCACAAACGCAAAAGGACCACAGTGGTGCCTGGACCACACGCTCTTACAGGCATCAACAGCTCTCTACATTAAAGCGACTTAACACAAGTGCCAATTACTTTCCTTTAACATGGGGGTGTAGGTCAAAAATCCCAGAATTGTAGGGAGTGGCGGTGACATCCTAGTCAGCAGACCATTGTTAAGCGTGTGTTTAAGGTCTGACCGCCAACCGGCTGGGTAGAGCAGGCTGACGTCCTGCAGCATAAGACCAACAGGACAGGCGTGCAACACTTAACTGTGGACCTCGTTACCGTGCTCACAACAACCCTTGTCCTGCATGGTGTTATGATTCGGACCAGTAATGCTTCTGACAGAAGCACTGTAGAGGAAACCTTGTAAAACAGTAATATTAAATTATCATAGAATATAATACCTGTACAAATTTACAGCACCATGCACTTGGTACACTTGCACCCCAAGGAGGCTGCAGGAATCTACAATGAAAATCTCCTACCTTAATGCAGGGCATCACCCTCTAATCTTCCGCTGACCCTTTTCACATTTCTGGCAATCCACCAGTAACCTGGTGTGTCCCAAGGTCCCCCCCCACGCCACTGTTTGACAAGCTCTAGGGCCCCAAGCTGCACCCCTCAATTTAGTCTCTCCCCAGCCTTTCTCGCACACCTGTCCATGTGTGCCCCCACCCCAATTCGCAGCCGTCGCATTTTGGCATGAGGGCAGCGGTGTAAGTCTCGTACGGCGAGGGCGAGCCCACGCAACAGGAATGCGACATTTCATTTCGGGATAAGGAAGTCCGCGTGCGTGTATGTCTGCACGCATGGTGCAGGGGGGTGGGGGTGGAGTGTGGGTCCGGAGCGCCAAATAATGAAAGCGCATTCCTCGCGGATGCACGGCAGATAGCGGCCCCACGTCCACCGGCTTCAGACGACATGACAGGTGTAAGTTTCGGCAACTTAAACAGCAGGATTACAGACACTAGTGCCTCCCTTCAGATGCATTCCTTATGGGAATTAATTCCATTTGAAATGCAAGGCCAGAGGCAAGATTACAGAAGTAGAGCCCCAGAGCGAGCTGTGTGCTGCAGCTAAGAGATGGGATTTGAATAATTGTACAGGCTTAGACCTCGAATCAGCAGAGAACAGAACGAATGGGATTATCACAGGGAACTCCGCGCCGTTTCCACCGCTCAGCTCAAAGAGACGCCTCGAGTCGCGTGCTCCTGTGTGTAGGTATGTGAGCCGTTCTGTGCAGGAACACATACTTATCTGAGCAGCACCTGTGCATCCGTATTTTGCAAAGAGTGAGCGGGGAAAAAAAATGGCCGTTTGTGGTATATGTTTTAAGCATGCACGCGCTTGCGTGTGTATTTTTGTGCAAGGGCACGTGAAGGTGTCACTGCTGCGAGCGTGCGCCCTCACTGCGGTCATGGTTCCCTGCTCTCGCTCCGGTACAGGCGTACAGCACCAGGTGTCGCACAAGGGAGGAGAGGGAGGGACGATGAAGGAAGAGCGCGACCCGACTGTCAGAACGCCAGAAAGAGGCAGAGGAGAGATTCCATGGTGTGGTGGGAGTGGCCAAGGCCCGGGCTGGGGCGTGACCTCTGCCATCTTTGCGCTAGCCTGTCACCTGTCACGCTGGCGTTCCTCCCCCCCTCCTGTGCTCCTACTCCTCCACTCTTAATCTTTGCGCCATTGTGTAACATCGCAGGCTTCCCAGACAGTTTTCCGTACACTTTGCTTAAAAAAATAAACACGTGTGGGCGGTTCCCAATGTCAGGTTGCGGTCTGATAATGCAGGTTACACATTTAAATGAAAAAACACGGGGGGGAGGTATTACTAAAATAATGCTCCGATGGCAGGCATTTTTGTTCCACGGGGATGCTAACATCTGACTCCCACAAAACACTCTCTATACAAGCAGGGAGGGAAGCCATGTCATGCTTTTCAAAAAGAAGCATGGATATAGTGGCTAAATGATGGGACATGATCTTGGGGCATGACTGCGATATCTGGATAACGCTGTTTGATTTCGATTCATTCAACTTCCAGACATGGGAACAACATAAGGGGTGTGGCTTTTACTTGGCAAAAGCGTTACCCAGTCACCCTGCGTGTGACAGTAAAGCCAGAACGATATAGCGTCATGTATTAAAAAAAATACCCAACGAAGGATCAACGCACATGAATCACTAAATGCTGCTTCCTTCAACTAGGGGAGAGATTTATGCACAGGAGGGGAATGTAACGCTGACCGCAAAGGCACCTTTTCCGTTAATCTGCCGCCATTTATGTAGCCCGCCTCGCCTGGTTCTTGCTTTTTTATGTTGTTCAGACCGGCAGTAAAATAAGTAACCTGTTTAAGCTAAGCAGAATTTCCAAGGCACATTCATTTACCCGGTGATTCCACACACGTGTCAGCGGCGGGCGTGGCGGGGCAAGGGCGTGTGCGGCCAGCGCCCGTGTTCGAAAGGCAATTTAGGAAGTGTTGATGATAAAATCTGCACACAAGCCTCCAACTGGAGCACATGCAAAGCGGGGCTCACATTCAGCACATTGTAAATTGTGCTCTTTGTGGTGCCATGGAGAGGCCCCATGTGACATGTTTTCCTTAAACGCAGAGCATCTAAGGCTTCACACACAGGTGTCTGAGGAGTGAGTAAGGTGGGGGGAGGAGAGGGTTAATGGCCTGGATGCCGTCTCTTGTCGCTTACACCCACGTCCCGGCAAACAGCTTCAGCTCCGGGTATTACGCCGAGGCCTCCAAATAAATCCACTTGACTTATCCTAAAGATTAAATTTTTACACATTTTAGAAAAAACCCAGTTTCTCAAATACGGCATCAGCCCTGATGCTCCCTCATGAAAATTTGATCAGCATAATTTCTTAACTGGGACTTAGAAGTGCAGCTGGGTTGCATTCGTTTTGTAAGAGAAAGGAGACAAACAGCCCTTTTCGTTTTTCTCCATGTGAAGAAAAAAAAAACAGAGATGGGATTCGCTCGGTGTCCGCTCTCATACTGCTGGGTGACCAATAAAATCACTGTCTCAATTCAGGCCTAAAAACAAACTACAGGGGATCTGTAGTTTATGGATGCATTCACTTCTACATGCCGGGGAACTTCAGACGTAAATACTACTAAACCCGGAGTTGAATTAAGCCATCCGGACTGCAGGTGTGTCCTTGCCTTCATACTGACCTTGGAAACCTCTCCTGGAGGAGCCAGTGGAAATGTCTATGGATTTACGGCGGCCCTGTCTTCAGCTGGTGAGTTGGTTTCTCCCTTCCACCATCATAAATACATTTAAATATCTCAGTAATCTTCAGGTGGCAAGTCCTGGCGCCGTGATAATGAGCTGCTCCGGAGTGGGACTTCCCCTCCCCCAGCAACTATGGAATTCCCAAAATTCCCATCCCTTTCGGAAAGAAGCGGGGCCCGGCTCAGAGCTCTCTAGATGACTGCACGGGCGGGACCCCAATCTGTTGTCCGCGCCGGGCCTGTCGGCACAAGGGCCTCCGGGCAGGAACACCTGGACCTCCATCTCCTGCGCCCGGGGCCACAAGGGGCCCATGAGGGGCCCATGGGGCCCAGGAATCGCATAAATAAATGGGATGGGGATAAGTGCGAATTGCTTTTCCTCGCTGTGTGCGCAAGCCAGGCGGCGGGCCGAAAGGTCTCTCAGCAGGAGCACCTGCTGAGGGTCCAGGTGGACCGGCCTGCAGGAGGCCCACACGCCGGGCCCTAGCTGCGAGACACAATCGTAGCCTTGCGTCATACCCGCACGCCATGCTTCCACCCAGAGATCCAGCTTGCCGGGCGGTCGGGGTCCCAATCCCCCCAAGGGCGTGACCGCAGATTCTGGCACCTGATTTCTGTGAGGCTGCAGCCTGCTGTTACCGTCCCGCCACATCCATAAAAACCTCCTCCAAGCATCTGAGGACACAGATTTACATGGCTCTCCATGCCAGGAGTCCTTCCTACTCTCTTTTTGTCCAAACACAAAGAAAGCAGCCCAAAACAGAGACATTCAGCATTTCTGCACGTCCTTCCCCAAACAAGAGACACGTCCTTAAGCCAATGCTGTTTCACACACATCTGCAGCTAAAGTTCAGAATGTTGCGTGGCTCAGAGTATCAAGATTTCATACCCGTTATGGTTTACAGAAGGGCTGGAGGGGGGAACAGAGGTGCGGCTGCTGAATGACAGGACTTCCGGGTAGACAGGAAGTAGGCCTGCACTGATCCCAACGCAGCACCACCATTAACAAATGCTGCAGGAATGGCGCTAAGGATACAGAATGTATGTGAGTATTTCCCTAATTAGGTGACCCTCAACAGGGGGACAGTGTGCCCCCCCCCCCCAGTACTCACAAGCGTCTTCAAACTGCGTCGGCACCCCCACGAGGGTTTGTGAACAAAGACATTGCTGACGCTCCCTGGGTGAATCGTGAAGGGCTTCAGCTCTTCAAAAGAAAAGATGCCCCCCCCACCCCACCCCAGCCAAAAAAAAATGTGAAAATAGGATTGACACCATAACAAGACAAAAAGTTCCAAAGCAGCGTGGATGCGAGTATTCCATTGGCCCACCTGTGCTTTACATCGATGGGGGGGGGGGGGAACACCACACGGCATTTCTGACCTTGTCCCGACCTTGAGCCTCATCCCGTATGCGTTCCCGGCACCAACCTTTATAAAACTTTAACGTGGCAGCAAGCGGCTCCCTCGTCTCCAGTCAGCGAGCGATGACAGCGCGGTTTCTAATCGCTGGCGCGTCTCTCCAAACGGCCCTGTGATCCCAGGATGAGGGAGGGGGGGTACCTGGACACCCTTCGGAGGTTTGAGCGCAGCTGCCAGTCAGTGCCGAGCCATGGGGGCCCATTTCTGCTGCAAAAAAAAAACATGCCAGCCCTTCCCAAGAAAGGAGGAGGAGAATAGACTTACAGATGAGGCCCGCTGGACCTCAGAGCAGGGAGTAGACAGCAATCGCACTGTCCAGCGGAGGTCAGTTGGACCTCAGAGCAGGGAGCAGGCAGTGATTACATCCTCCAGCAAAGGCCCACTGTACCTCAAAGCAGGGAGCAGACAGTGATCGTACCCTCCAGCGGAGGCCTGCTGGACCTCAAAGCAGGGAGCAGACAGCAATCGCACTGTCCAGCGGAGGCCCGCTGGACCTCAAAGCAGGGAGCAGACAGCGATCGTACCCTCCAGCGGAGGCCTGCTGGAGCTCAGGGCAGGGAACAGACAGCAATCGCACTGTCCAGCGAAGGCCTGCTGGACCTCAGAGCAGGGAGCAGGAAGTGATTGCATCCTCCAGTGGAGGCCTGCTGGACCTCAAAGCAGGGAGCAGACAGCGATCGTACGCTCCAGCGGAGGCCCGCTGGACCTCAAAGCAGGGAGCAGACAGCGATTGTACCCTCCAGCGGAGGCCTGCTGGAGCTCAAAGCAGGGAACAGACAGCGATCGCACTCTCCAGTGAAGGCCTGCTGGACTTCAGAGCAGGAAGCAGACAGCGATCGTACTGTCCAGCAGAGGCCTGCTGGACCGCAGAGCAGGAAGCAGACAGCTATTGCACTGTCCAGCGGAGGCCTGCTGGACCTCAGAGCAGGGTGCAGGAAGTGATTGCATCTTCCAGTGAAGGCCTGCTGGACCTCAGAGCAGGGAGCAGGAAGTGATTGCATCCTCCAATGAAGGCCTGCTGGACCTCAGAGCAGGGAGCAGACAGCGATCGTACTGTCCAGCGGAGACCTGCTGGACCGCAGAGCAGGAAGCAGACAGCGATTGCACTGTCCAGCGGAGGCCTGCTGGACCTCAGAGCAGGGTGCAGGAAGTGATTGCATCTTCCAGTGAAGGCCTG
>JAODKE010000068.1:7687985-7705457 GCA_026779605.1 Mormyrus hasselquistii
CAGAGACAAACCTGTGTTTCTCCTCATGCTTTTCTTCCTTAGGATCTATAAGCAAGCGTTTATTCTGTAACAAAACACCCAACTGTTTGGCAGCTGTCCCTGATTGGCTGACGGTCCTGGCCCGGTGATGGGCCCTCCGCCCGGGCCGAACCCGGCCTCCCGACGGCTGGGCGGGCGCCCTGTTTATCAGCTCTTCATTACGGGAGCGTCATCATCTCCGATGGCACCATCTGGTCATTACCTTTGCCGTGTATGGGGCGAATTACCTTCGCGGGGAGCTCCCCGGGAGCGGGGAATTGTCGGCGGCGCGTGCGAGATCGAGAAACGTGCTCCCGCCTATTCGCGTGGGCTGTTATGCACGCCAGAGAGTGCGAAAACATTTATTTTTAAAGGGATCAAATAATTAAGCAGCCTTGGCTCAGTGCAGAGAGAAGACAAAATTGGTCAATTAAAAAGGGAGGCGCAGTTGAAATCAAATAAATCCAGGCGGTTTTATGGGTATCCACAGCGGCAGAGCGCAAACAAATATCACATATGACCGCATGGCACTAATTTTTCTCCTCTCCGGCTAAATTTGTGGTCCAGGCTTCGGAAATGTGGAAAACAGTGGGAAGCAGACAATGGAACAATTCCTATCTCCGCTCTGGTGTTTAATCCATTAACTTCTTTAACAACTTTCAATGAGAAAACTCAGCGATCGGAGGGAAGCTGGCGCGGCGCAGTTCGGCTGCATCCCGTGCGGCCCGCAGCCCGCAGCCCGCAGCCTCTCCTCACACATGACGCTACGTCGCATGTCAGCCCGAGTGTGGGGAAGGGATGAAAAAGCAAAGGTTCGGTTTGAAAAGGGAAAAATGCAGCAAAAACGTGTCATTCGTGTAACTTGAATCACATGACCCATAAAGAGGAACATGGTGCTGTAACGCACTCGGTGACCAGGCCGGTGCGTTGCCATGCCCTTCGTAGCGCGGAATGTCTGACTGGCATACAGATGTCATCGATGTGGAACCTCTCATAGAGGATGTGTAACCATGGTGAGGAATCAGCCATCCCAAACACAATAGACAACCTGATTCTGGAGTGTCTGGCTATGCTTTATGGCCTGTGGGTCATTTCTCACCTATGTTCATCATATTTATTGTGGCAAGAATCTAAACCAAGTGATAGAATGATTATTTTTGTACTTTCGCAGCTATTCCATATGCATGGTTTTGCCCTTTCCTAGGGTAGAGTGGTGGCTCTGAGGATGGTGATCTGTGCCCGAAATTGGAGGGTTGCTGGTTCAAATCCTGTAAATGCCAAGAGTGATTTGACTCCATTGGCCCCTTGAGCAAGGCCCTTAACCGGGAATTGCTTTGTCCTGGGTATGATCTTAATCTACATCCAGCCCTGCAACTTACAGGGGCTGGTGGCACTCCAGCCACCGGGGGAGAAACTTGCAATGCTCCATTTGGACTAGTGTGGTGCTGAGGTATTGCCTGCCACACATCTGCCCTCAGGTTCTCATCCCTCACGTGGTTTTATCTTGTGGTGGGTGTGGCAATGTGCTGTAATCAGCTCCTTACCTCCTCATCCGTGCTGTGAACATTACCCTATAATAAACACCGCTTGGATTTCCTTAGCACCAAGAAATCATGGGAAATTCAGCAACATGCCCTGGAAAGGGGCCATCGATACTCATTTACATGATACAGTATGAGGATTTGGTCACGAACAGATTGACAGGAGACAATCAGGAATGCATGAGTGAGATTTTTCATCAATATAAAGAAAATGCTGATGGTTTCCAAAAATTATGCATAAAATCTACCCTCTGTAGACTTCTGGGAAAATTCAGAAAACGTGTTTATTGATGCCTTTCTTCTCACAAAAGTGACAGTCCCCTTTTAAAGGTGGGCATAATAGAAGTTCTCGTGTACTGTATAAAAATGTAGCGGTGAGGAATACACAGGCGCGCCCGTGCGTGGTTGAAGCCACTGAGCCCAACCTGACGTCAGAGTCCTTGAGTGGAAGTTGTTGCATGCAGCTGTAAGCAGGCTCCTGCGGCAAATCCAGCCTCCCCGGATCAGCTGGCAAGGTGCCGGGGCAGGACGCAGAGGGTCCAGCCTAGAGATACTGCGAGCCGGGTCTGGGTGCCCTCCCCCCCGCTGCTTGGTGGCTTGTCACTACGAATTAACACCCAGCGGCACCCTGAAGTTTATGACCAGATGTCTTCCAGGAAGGACTGTCGACAGCAGCGGTGGCGTGGGAAATCACAGCCTGTGGGGTCCATCAGACAGGCTGGTATAAATCGTCCGGTCCAGAGCCTCCTTCTGGGGAAGCCTGGCTCTGCACTCTGGAGGGTGGGGGACACATTGGTCTTTGAAAAACCCGTGGCAGTCTCCATCACCCGAATGGAGGGTGACGCTAACAGCCCTGACACGTGAAAGAGAGCCCTGGTGACGTAGGTACAGCGCTGCCGCATCGATACGTGCATTGTCTGTTTGTGAGTCTGCAAAATGTTCACAAGCGTCAGGCAGAGACTTTCTGTCTTTGTCAATACACACACACACATGCACACAAACACGCACGCACGCACACACACGTTTGGATATGTGGGAACACTCTTTTCACCCTAATCCTACTATGATAACCTTATCCCCTGCCCAGCTCTGACCTTAACCGTAAGTAAGCCTAAAAAATTGGCATATTTGCTTTTTCTTTTTTTTATTTTTTTAGTCGATTGCAGTCACAGAATGTTATAAAAACATTATTATAAAATTACAAAACTTGTCGGCACCAAAAAAAGTCCCCAAAAGGTAATAAGTTACAGGTTTTTAAATCACATTGTGGGGAAATCTGGTCCCCACAATGTAATAATTACCTAAACAGACGCACACACAAACACACACACAGTCAAGCTCGCCAGCAAACACAGCAGAGCCACTAACAAACTTCAGATGACTGCGGTCTGCCAGCTTAATGTTGCGCGGCCCGGCCAGACAGGGGCCCCTGCGCCGTGCCCCCTGACTGCCTGCCGCGGGAGGCTATGCCAGGGTCAGCCTATGGAGGGCACTGGGGGTGAGGGGGCACGGGCGGGAGAGACGGGCCGCCAGAACAAACAGGTGAGACGCGTGGGGGGAGGCGCAGGTGAGCGCTGGCGTCGGTGCGGACGGGCCGGTGCCCTTGCAGAGCCTGCTGCCAGCTGACAATTACAGATAAAGCGTTGGCAGGGGTGCCTGTGCAAGCTGCGCACCGCAGGGAGCGGGAGCGCATCCAAGCCCCACTCCAGCAGCAGGCACGGGCCCGCAGCCCCCGATCGAACGGAAATGCTGACTCCGCCGGCTAATCGCCTGCTTGGCTGGGGTCTCGGGGACCGTCGCGGGGAGAGGATCTGTCTAGACATTTGCATAACAGGCCGCGAGGACGGGGACAGCAGAGGGGCGCTCCGGAGGCACGGATGAGCCAAAACGAGCCATGCGAATGATGCCCGTATGGGTGGATGGGGAAAGCATGGATCGTGGCACGGTGCAGAGAGGGCTACCGCGCCCCCGTTCAGCCATACAATGTAGTACGAACTGCAAGGCACACCTCTTAGCATTAATTATCATTTCAAAAATGATAACTTTAATTTAAATAGAGGTTGCTGCAGCATTCTGGGACGGTCAGATGAAAATACGGGTTATAAGAGGACTACACACAAATCCTCTCAGCTGGTACTCTGGACGGCCTGCACACCAGTGCTTAAACTGGCCCACGTTGGCTCCCTGGTCTAACTTCCTCAGATGCCTTTTTTTTTCTTTCCCCCCATGCTCCTGATGAGAGAGAGGCAGAGAGCCGACGCACCCCAGGAGCCGATCGCTTCCCCACGGGGCGAAGAGCCGTCGCAAAGACGTAACATCAAATGCTCACCAATGGCCCGAGAGGTAGGAGAAGGTGAAGAGAGTGCCGGAACAAAGCCGCCGTCTCTGAAGGCAGTCTTCTAGAACAGTCTGGTGATCTTGTTCCTCTTCGTTTTAATCCGGCTTCCACTTCCATGGCCGCGCCGTGCTGCTCGGTGTGATGCGGGCCCCGTTTGTCTCCATGGCCGACCTCAACCGGTAGAAATAAGTACCATTCATTAGACATGAACATGCAGAACATTACACATGATAAAAGTGTTAGATGTGTGGTGCAAGGGCAGCTTAGAGTTTCGTATGATTGTAATTGACTGAGCAAAGTACAGATACAGCAGTTAGAGAAGCAGAGTTTATAATACTATAAGCAGGGAATCGCAGTTTATTACACAGTCTTTATGGAAGAGTGTTTAACATTCCATAATAGAGTAGCTAGAGATACCTGGTTTAATCTAAGGCCACAGAGGAAAGGCACTTCTTAGCACTAAGGGAACAAAAGGAGAACAGACCACAGGAATTAAGAAAGCCCAGCATAGAAGATTATTAAAATTTAAGCAGAATCCACCCCCCCCCCCCTTCCAGAGGCCAGAGTCCATTGTTTAGCTGTTTGCTTAGCCCAGCTACGGCTGTATCTATATTCTAATGCGTGCCCTGCAATCTGTGACAAATTGCCCACATTAAAGCGGGAGAATCTACGACAACAACTTGTGCAACCCATATTCATCGGGAATATAATCACACGTTCACCAATTTTTATTGTGTCATGCATTATTTAATTAAATCGTCTCGATTCCAGTTCGGAGGCAAAGCAAGATTAAAAAGAGAGTGTTGTATCGCTTCTGTGTATTTGATTTATTTTTAATATGGAGGCAGCATATTAAGAATTGATAAAAGCAAGTTTCAGATGCAGCCCTTTTATAAGCCGATTTCCTTATAATTACAACCGCAGTGTTTCTTGACTAACTGGAACAGGTGTTAATATTTCAGCGCGCGGTCACTAATGGGCGGCGCCCACCGGACCTGTGCACCTGCATGGGGGGGCGGCGACAAAATGAGCCCTCCAGGCACGGCGAGATCACAGTTAATTATGAATCTGTATAAATAAAAGACACGTGTCAAAGCGACCAAATTGGGCCTACGAGGTTTTCGGAAGACACCATCTCCTTAAAAACATCCACCCCCCCCCCTCACAAAGAGAAACCAAAATAATCAAAATGTCAACAGAAGTCAAAAATAACAAAAAGTGACTTCATCATTTATTCAGCCGCCCAACAATAACGGCCCAAAGAGATGCGTGTTCCCGGGAACTGATGAAAAGGCGATGTCAGGCACTCGCCCCTTCAAAGCGCTCTCGTCTCTCATCTAAAACAAACGACTAGAAAGCGGAGGTGAGCCATTGATGTTGTCTCCTAATCTCCCTGAAAGTAAACATGCTCGCAGTGCCTCTTTGGTGACGAGCACATCCGATGAAATATATATGCGGCACGCCGTAAAACGCTAACTTCACAAAGTCGCCGGATACTGAAGTCGCCTCCTTTTAACTGCTGCCACCTCGTGCCTCAGAGAAGCCCCCCGATCGCCTAGATGCGATGTGAAGCAGGGCGTTTGGTCTTGGGAGTCCCCGCCCAGCCCGATCCCAGCACCGAGTGTGTCTCTGCGTCCCTCTGCTCTGCCGCAGATCTCTGGATAAAATGTTAATCAAATTCCTGTTATGTCACCTGGCGTCGGAACCGTGCCAACATGGACATCCGCCAGCATCCTGCCACGGAGGTCCCAAAAGGGGTGAAGGTACGAGGGGGGCTAAGTGGGTACGACCCCATCCACAGGTTGCCTGGATTTTGAGCCAAGAAGGCGCTGGTCGTAGGGGCTTGACTTTTCCTCCTTTTATGGGTCCGGAGCTCATAACCATATCAATTGGATCATTGGAAAGAGTCTCACTCACGCAAAGGAAGACGACACGTATATGGAATGGATGCAGGGATGCATGCAAACGGCCATGGAGAGACACAGAAGTGTCTCTCACGTTCAACAGAGACCAGCAGGCACACGCGAACACACGCCCTCACTCACGCGCACACACGCACGATGGAAGGCCGAGAGATCCCACGTTCATCAGTCCTCAATCTTTTACAGTCTGGGGGTGTCAGTAGGTTCAAATTGAGCTTGTTAGTGATCTGCTTCCCTCCGACTCACAGATGATTATTCATTTAGCTGTTTTATGTAACCCTGTCAGTGATAAGCGCTCTATTCATTAGCTAAGGGACAAATCAACATAGTTTTTTTTTGTCTCCCTTTGTTGGCTTTTACACTCAGTGTTGCTGTTTATTACATCCCATTCATTTGTTAATTATAAATTATGGTTCATCTTTGGCTATATTAATTGATACCTCTTCTACCTTTGTAGTAGCCCGCGAATAAATTCAAGAGCAGCTTGATTAAGTGGCGTTTCACAAAGATCTTGACATGTGAAATAGAAGCAATAAAGCGAGGGAGTTTGTATGGGCCGGTGCGTGTGGGGCGGAGCAGCACAGCGGCAAGTGGTGAGTGCAGACGTTGCATTACTGTGCCAGGGTTCTCGTTCTGGGGCTCGATGCAGGGACGCACGTGCCACAGCATGCAGACGCATTACACTTTTGTTGAGGGCTTGCGATTCTCCCACCCCACCACACCTCACCGCCGTCACACACCTTACTCGATCTGGCTTCTAATTGCCTGCTTCAACGCCGTAGGTGATGCTATGAACTCTCAAAGATGGAGGTAAGTTCTTTCTTGAGGGAGGGTTGCTACATTGTAGGCAAAAACCTACAGAGAAAAAGTTTGGGGATGGGGTGTGTTTGAGTGGGTTACGATGGTGTGCCTGTCATTGGATGGTTGTTGGGTCAAGGAACGGGAATTTATGCTTGTCATTGAGGAGGTGAGTCACACAAGTGAGCAATGAGTTGCTTCCAGAATCATGGTTCGTATTACGGGAGAGCTAAATGGAGTTCAGCCCCCCTGAAAAGGATAGGAGCTTCCATGAAAGCCTCCCCTGTGGCATTTTGGCGGGGGGGGGGGCTCTAAAAAATTGTCCACTTGTGTGTTATATTATATTTTTGTGATGCACACCGAAAAATAGGTCTCCCCAAAAGCCACTGTGTAATTTGAACCTTGTCAATAGTGACATTAAATAACTATACAAGCATAGCACAATAATTAGTATGCCATACTATGCTATACTGACAGTATCTTTACAATACTATACTATACAAACATAGGGCACGCCAGGGTCAGCAGAGTGATTTCACCATTACGTGACCAAGGCCCGTAA
Organism: Mormyrus hasselquistii; assembly: GCA_026779605.1. Lineage (NCBI taxonomy): Eukaryota > Metazoa > Chordata > Actinopteri > Osteoglossiformes > Mormyridae > Mormyrus > Mormyrus hasselquistii. Next base: position 7,695,165 of record JAODKE010000068.1, read on the forward strand.
CCTACAGGGATAGGCTGACCTTGCTTTCTCAATTGTATTTCGCTCCGGATAAAGGTGATAAATAAATTTTAATTGCAAGTGACTAAACAAGCAGCACTGAGTAATTAATACAGTAAAATGCCAACTACCCTGCATGTTACCCCAGAGCTAAATGGAGTCCGTGCAATGGGAGATGGTCTCTGACACCATACTTCAGCAGGGATATCCCCGCGACCTTATCTGCATCGCGCGGTACAGCTGGCTAGGAAGTGCACCGTGGCACCGACTCGCTCTCGCATTCGCGCACGGCCCCGTAACGTACACGACGCCCCAGCATGCCTCGAAGGAGTCGCACCGCCTTCCCGAATTAACGGGGTCGCCGGAGGGCGGCTCGGAGACGTGGCGGAGCACTTGAAACCACCTCACTTCCTCTGGTCCCCCCCCTTCTTTGGCCCTCTTTATTTGAGAGAAATCTCTTTCAACTAAAGTGGGCTCAGGATGGCCGCGGAGTCGGACATAATTATCCGTGAGAAGGCTTTAATCACTCTCCGCTGCGACTCCTCCAGGCACATTACGCCATGCAGAGCGGTTCACATCCTGGCCTAGAAAGAGGCCAATTTGCTGTCTGACGTCCCTCAGAAACGGCACAAGCGAGGCGGGGGCACGCGGACGCAACTGCTTGCCAGCCTCTCCCCTTTCTTCCAGAAGTTTCACTGGCTTCTCATTGCCTGATTTTGCATAGGACTGAGCCTCACTTCAGGAAGTTGGCAAAAGCTGAAGTAGTGAACGGAAGTGTGATGCGGCAGTCGATTCGGAGAGCAGTCTCCTGTAAGTCGCCGCTCATTGGGGACTGTCTGGTAACCGGTGACACCCATGAAGCATGACACCTGCTCTGCGGTGCTTCAGAAACATATTAATACAGGCATGACACTAGCTGAGGAATAAATGGCGTCAGGAGCCTCGCTTACATCCAATCACAAGTCTTCCCTGCTAATCTACTACAAGTTTATTTTCGAAGGCTTGACTGCAGTCACTGCTGTTTTCAGACAGGGCACCATCAAATTTTGATCTACGAACCCAAACGGCCCTCTCCATAACAGATCCCGCCTTTTCAGACAACAGAATACGGCAAAGCAACCTTTTGCGGACCTTGGCTCCATCTCTGGTCGGACGGTGCCGGCTCACACTCTCGACGGAGACAAAGCGGACCGGTCAAAGGGAAGCCTGGATGCCCCGTGACACTGCTACACGCCCCGCCACAGACACAAATGGGTCAGAGAACAAAAGAGCGTCAAAAAGGAAAATAAATCATTGCCCTGCAGCCGGCATGCAGTTGGAAAGCTGGCCCCTTCGCGGGTCCCGGCTGATGGAATATTGTTTAAAAAGAACCATCAGCAAATGTGTTCTGTGGGTTACCTGAGCACGGACCCGGTGAGCCTGGAGCATGGGGCCTGTCACCCAGGCAACAGGGTGCCCTGGTCTGTAAACAAACACGGGCATCAGAGGGCGCGACAAATCACCAGGGCGACCTCCCGGCAGCGGGACACATGGACGGCTGACCTTTGGCACTCATTAGCATTCGTGGCTCATTATTCAACTGTTACCCAAAGAAAGCTATATTAATAACTAAAGCTTAAATGGTACCTTTCACCCATTACTACAGGTGGATATTTTTACTAAAACAATCTGTGTTAAGTGCTGTTCCCACAGGTACCAAAGCGAGCCCTCTTCAGACCTTCAGCCTTAACCATCACACCACCTACTGCCGGCGGCGCTACACGGCATGTAAGCTGTCAGTCTCCTGGGGACGACCCTAAGCACAGAAGTAGCCAGAACATGTGCTGCTAATGAAGGTGTTTATTAAAAAAAGAGCATGGTGGGCGGCCTCGCTCCGGAGAGCGGTGACGTGTGAGGTGGCCGTGATGCCGGCGCTCAGCTCTTCCATGGACAGGGTGGACGGCCTTCCCTCCCAGAGGGCAGCCCAGGGCCTGCCAGCGAGTCAGGAAGCTACTGGTGCGTTTGCACTTCAGATCCCGCTAGGCCTCCCGCCCGCTCTTCCCGTGACCCCGGCCAGCCTGCAGCCGTCACGCCGCGAAGAGAGGAGTCTTCCCCGACACGTGGCATCACACGGCCCTGCACTCGAGGCTTTTCCCGACGCTCTTACGCAGGGGGACGCCATTTGTCAGGATGCACGCATGTCATTTTTCTGCTAATAAATGCAGTGCGCTTTAGCGTGTGCAGCAGACAGCCGAAGGTGGAAGTGCGCTCGCGCTGGGGGCCCCTGCTCATGGCCCACATGCATCATGACCGCCACCACCCCGCGGCTCCCACCCGAGATGCAAGGGCTCGGAGCCGAAACCACGCAGGGCCGCCAGGCTGACAGGCTGCCGCCAGGAGACAAGACAAGTACCCGTTACGGCAGGGGCCTGGACCCCACCAGGCAGAAAACAGAAAACTACAGCACCCCCCCCCCCATCACCTCCGCTTTCACACGAAACAGTTAGACTTATTTCTCCTGAATTGAGCCTTGGCACATGACATGGACACTTAGGCATTGCATATGGAACTGCATTAATGTTTATCCATCTTCCACTTCGGTCACGTGGCTGCAGACTCCCGGTGTCACCTGGCCCCTTCTGCTCCTCATTGCTTATTGCTGTGATGATTGAGTCCATCCATCGCCATGCTGACCATCCTCTTTACCGCCCCCCCAGCATTACGGCCTCCCCCAATGTATTTTGCTAAAATGCCCAAAATAAGACGGCTTTAGTCTGGTCAATTGAACTTCAAGTGGAAGTTGGGGTTTTAAATTTAGGAAGGGATTTAAAGCAAGTGACATACTGTACAGGTATAATGACGATCCTTTACAATTCGAGGAATCGACTCTTTCGATATGCCACACGTGACTCTCCATTCCAGCCGGCTCAGAAAAGTGTTGAATCTCAGTGCTGTGATAGCACTGAAATGCCCAGGCGTATTTACCATCACTTTCATTCATACTACTAAAGTGGTTACCACAAACATCGTATATAACACACAGACAGACGTGATTAAATATATAACCGAAGGCGAAGCCCCCACGGGACGGGGGGGATGTGTTTAGCTCGCTAATCCAGGAATGCCGCTCGCATCATCTGCTGCGCAACCGAGCACGATTCAGGGAAACAAGATTCAAGCCGCGATGGAATTCCCATTTCCATCAAGCGGATCTGAGGAACGGAATCACCAGACCCGCGCAACAGATGCCGGGTGTCCGACGTGCAAAACATACTATTATTTCGCACGACGGCATGGGCCGGCAGTTCTCGCAGCATCCTGCACACATCTGTGCGATGTCAGCGTGGTGCATCCCGCCTGAGCCTGCTTGGCCCGTCGCCCTGGGCAATGTGTGAGTGGGGACCCGAGCACAACCCATTACAGGGACGTCGGACCCACGAGCGGCTGCGAGATTCCGGCTCCTCCTGTAATTGTCCCTCACGTCTGAATAAAAGTCCCGGCTCCTATGATTCATCATGTTTATTTTTTTATTTCCTCCAGCAACAGCCTATATTAGTTGAGCACTCAGCAGCGAGATTTAATTTCTGCAGGAAAACAACAGAGGCGCTTGATTATTATTATTGAGAATGCGATACTGCAGTGGGTGAAATAAAATCTATAGTGCATTAAAGTGACAGATTGGAGGAGGAGGAGTTCTCATTTACAAGTGTTAAGACATCATGGTAATGCCTCGCAACAGAAAATGAAAATCAACTGTTTCCCGCTGTTTTCCTAATGCAGAGGAGCTCATGGGACCTAGTGGGGGGGGCAGGAGCGGGGGGCAGGGTAGAGATGGTCAGGCATCTGGGATCAGGAGATACGAGGCGAGAATCATGCACGCCAGCCCGAGGAAACACCGTCACGAGTCAATGACGCCCAGATATCCTGCGACCTTCTCTTTTCTTATTCATTTTGTCGGTAATATGGCCAGAACAATGATGTTTTTATTACTGCACTGTTCATCAGCGATACGCATTAATTATTCACTGAACAAAGAAGGCGGCGATAAATAATGTAAAAAGAAAAATTACGATTAATATTACAACGCTGGCAGTGATACAAGATCATTGTGATGGCGATAATTACTGCTGCTCTTTAATCAGTCAGATTTTATTTACTACAGGACATTTTCACAAGCCAGCTGCCAAGAAGGGTCTTAAACGCACAGAAACACAAAGTGCTGAAGATGTAACGGGTTAAGCGACCCTGTAGCTGGGAGCGGGACCCACCGTCGGGCTGACAGGTGGATCTCTGCTCTGTATCTGGCCCGGGACCCTTTTTCAAGAAAACTGGCCAGCAGCTGCTCGCATATGATTGCATCCGATCTCCTACAGCAAACTTTCTCATGACATAAGACCGCGAACACTCGGGGACGAGCGGCAGAAGCACGGGGATGTGTAAGACAGGCATTGGTTCCTGTTCGGCTACCGACGGTGGGGGCCATGTGGGATCTACAGGAAGTGCGTGGCAGTGGCCGCCAGGTGTCCGCAGCACCCTCTCCATCTATTGTTATGTACGGGAGCAGGAAGCCGTAACAATTCGCCAGCACGTCGTGTGTTTCTTTAAGGAACAGCTCTGAAAGAGGCTTAAAAAATCTTCCCGAGTATTCTTTACTGCAGCCAACTACCACTGAAGATACAGGCTATAGAAGGTGCTGCTTCCATTCTTGAATTTTCTGCCCACACGTTCAGTATTGGTCATGAACGCATGTGAGGAATTACGGGTATGTGATGTGGTCCGTCATTGCGATGAAACATTGGAAGGAAGCCTCACTTCAGGCATGCATCTGTTTCCTACCGACGGCCGTAAGGCAGGAATTCTTCCGTCTTAAAAAATATATATATACATGGTTGCCATAACGAGACAATGCTGGCACGCTGACTCAGTGGGTGGCGCTGTTGTTGCGCGGAGTTAAGGGTTCGAAGTTGGCCCCTGCTCTCTGGATGCTGAGTTGGCATGTGGGCTTCCGCCCACAGCCCGGTGCCATGCTGTTCACATGAATGTGTGACTCAGAAATAAAAAGGCTTATGCGTATATGTATCTGTGCTCTGCGGCTGCCCGCTGTCCTGTCTGCAGCTCACAGTGCCGGCCTTCCCCCCACGGACCGCTATGCCACAGTACGCGCCGAATAAGCAATTACTGACGATATTCATATGGATTATAATACTATAGTACAATAGAAGTGATAAGACTAAGAATTTATAAAAGGTGACACCAATGAGCATTTCATAGCTGATATCCAAAAATCATTATACAGTATCAGTCTGGTTAGCGTAAGACGATTTTCATCAAGAGCAGAATGTAACTCAATCTTTTCCAACCTCTTTTGCCTGAAGAAACTGCTTTTTGCGTGATGTGCTGAGATATTTATGCCTCATTCTCATTCTCAAGGAGTTAATCAGAACCAGGGATCGGCCAATCATCTCACGCTGAGGTGCAGTCAGGGCCCTGGGGTCTGTGCTGGACAGGGATGGAGTGTGGAGCAGTGATTGAGGCAGAAGCTAGAAGGATCCTGGGCTGTACCATCGGCCTGGGTGGAGTTACTCTGACACACACCTTTACAGAGGGAGCTTGTCTGTCTGTCTGACAAACACCTTTACAGAGGGAGCATGTCTGTCTGTCTGATAAACACCTTTACAGAGGGAGCATGTCTGTCTATCTGTCTGATAAACACCTTTACAGAGGGAGCATGTCTGTCTGTCTGATAAACACCTTTACAGAGGGAGCATGTCTGTTTATCTATCTGATAAATATCTTTACAGAGGGAGCATGTCTGTCTGTCTGTCTGATAAACACCTTTACAGAGGGAGCATGTCTGTCTATCTGTCTGATAAACACCTTTACAGAGGGAGCATGTCTGTCTGATAAACACCTTTACAGAAGAAGCATGTCTGTCTGTCTGATAAACACCTTTACAGAGAGAGCATGTGTTTGTCTGTCTAATAAACACCTTTACAGTGGGAGCATGTCTGTCTGATAAACACCTTTATAGAAGAAGCATGTCTGTCTGTCTAATAAACACCTTTACAGAAGAAGCATGTCTGTCTGTCTGTCTAATAAACACCTTTACAGAGGGAGCATGTCCGTCTGTCTAATAAACACCTTTACAAAGGTGCATGCCTGTCTATCTGATAAACACCTTTACAGAGGGAGCATGTCTGTCTGTCTAATAAACACCTTTACAGAGAATGTCTGTCTGTCTGATAAACACCTTTACAAAGGGAGTGTGTGTGTGTCTGTCTGACACACGCCATTATAGAGAGAGCATGCCTGCCTGTCTGTTCAAATCAGATCCTTGGATCACTGTGGACCTTTGAGCACCTACTAGATAAATTCCTGTTCTGCTAATCTGCTCAGCATATTAGAGTTGATTCAGTTCAATAGTGTATAAGATATGATGCATTAATCTCGCCTATTTCAATTTCTGTGGCTGGGACAGTAAAAATTGCTATGCTGCATATCTAATTTGCCTTTTTCTTCCCGAACACCTGATTTATGCGTCCCTCAGTGGCGGCGTGCAGGCAGTGGTGTGTACCCCATGGTGCACTAACAACAGCCTACATCAGCTCTCAGGCCTTATCTTGATAAATCAGACAAATGCAGCTCTGGGGAGGGGTGCCAGGCCATGCGCAGCTCTGCTGGGGGGGGGGGTTATGCTGAGGGGGACCTACCCAGCGGGCACAGCAGCAAAGACGCGCAAGGTACCCTGACTCCGGTCTCCCGTCTCTCCCCTGGTCGGGTCACAGAGCTGATTCATCCTGACCTACAGTGAACTGGGGCACCCAGCAGCGATGGGGAACGCAGGAAGGGGAAAGGGCAGGGGGGCGGCAACCCTACCCATAATAAAAGGGGGAGAGGGACATCCCCTTCCGGAGATTTTGCCAACTGGGGGTCTAAAGCAGATTTTTGGGGGGGGGGGGTTCAACCACGTAATTTACTACCTGGCTCCGGCCCTACAGCACAGGTATGGCTCCACAAAGTCCTGGCCAAGTATTTAACCTACAATTAACCAATTCCCTAGTCTTATATGAATGTTTTAATAACACCCATATATCACATACTTTTATCTATATATTACTGTATAATATACATTATACAATATAAAATGATACATTTTCTATCAAATTACTTCATAGTATACAATTTTGCTTGCATTTCAATCATAGCTAAATAAAATAAAATAAGATTATTAATTATTCCCAGCCTGAGACCCAGAAAAAAAATTGTGAAATAAATAATAGGGACGTGTAAATTTCCCTGAAGAGTGTGTCAGGCGCCTCCTCTTCTTCTCTGTGATTGCTATTGTGCTGTAAGGACGCCGCAGGCCCACCGAGGGGGCAGTGCCCAGCCCCTGCCGGCCGGCCTAATTCGATCCTGGCAGAACAATGGCACTGGGGCCTGGTCCTGCTGAAGAGCGTGCTAATTGGAGAGGCCGTTGCCGCTGCCGCTGACTTGGCTGGGTCCTCCGCCATCCTGATGTCTGGCACTGTGGCCGCAGCATGTTGTAATAACAGCCAGGCACCCTGGGTAGGCCTCCGGTCCTCAGAGGTTTGCCAGGTGTACGCACGAGGAAGATGAAGAAGGAATCGATCAGACTGCTCAAAGCTCTCCGTGGGACCAGCTAATTTTAGGGTCAAATGGAAATAAAGGCACTAAATTCATTCTGAGAATTTTCTTATACAGCACTTTGTATTAAATAAAAGCGTATGAACCAAACTGCCCATAGGTGTGCATGTGTGAGTGGATAGTATGTACAGTAAGGGTGCACCCCATCCTGGGTTCTTCCCTGCCTTGTGCCCATAGTCCCTGGGTTAGGCTCTAGATGGATGAACGCATACTGTATGAATGAATGTGGAATAATCAGTATCTAATAGCCTGTCCATTTTGATGACTGGGAGAGCTACTGGATCTCTTGGAGTTTAACAAACTGGGCAGCCGTTTCGACGTCCACGAAGGATCCGAAGGACAGTGGGAATACAGGGGCACCCTATCCCCCTATCCCGGGCAGCCTGATCCTGAGACAAATCCCAGTACTTTTACCCCCTTTCCAGGGTGGTCATGAAGCACTTTGGACGGCATTCCCAGAAATTCAGATTCCAAGAAAAATCCACGTCCTTCAATCTCTTTTTCGAGCCTGATCCAGAGACGATTCCAAGGGGGTCCGGGAAGAACGCCAGGCAGTCATGCCGCCAGCTGCAGCGCGATGGAGACGAGTGCGGTGCTTCCAGAGAGGAACTCGCTCCTGGGCGTCGGGGTCCTGGGTGAAGAGGGCTGTTAAGCTATCTGAAAGCAAAGCAATGGTGGTGAGAAAATTCCGGCTTGGTCTCATTGCTCACGTACTGGATAAGGCCGGCCAGGAAAAATGGCACTGCGAACGATGGTTTGCCAAGAGACAATGATCGCGCCGGCTGTAGATTCAAGTGGGAGCGGTTGCTGTGCTGACCGCGGTAAAAGGACTGGCATAAAACCGTTAGCAATGAGCAGCTAATTGAAGCTGAGCAGAGGAGCTCGCCCCCTGGCCGCCCTCAGGAACATCCACACTGTCTGTTGTCTCAAATAGCGCTGTTCCTGCCTGCACCCCCCTCCCCCCCAAAAAAAAAAAATAGAAATCCCTGACCTCCTAAGTGTCATTTCAGTTCAAATATATATATTTTTAAATAGCTAATTACGCAGAATTTCAGATCACAGTCCCAGCATCTGTTTTGGGTTTGCTTCCAATGACAGATCATTCTGTTTGCGCTCCAGCTCGAGTGCCAGTATCTCCTCTCCTCTGCAGTCTGGACTCGACGCTTTACAGATGTGAAACATGATACAATAATATATCTGCTCTTTCGCTGAGTGGGGCTGGCCGTCGCGTATAACGTCAGACGCAATTCGCGGGAGGAACATGAGCGTGTGATGAAAAGATGACTGTATTTCCCCTCTCCAATGGGAGCAGACAGCTGCCAATAAGTGGGGGTGGGTGATGAAATCAGGCTGATCAAAGGCGCAGTGAATTAAGTAAGGAACATGACTGACACAGCCTGCCCCCCCCCTGCGCCACTGACCCCCGGCCACTGCTCCTTGTCTGTGTAGCCATGCAGCTCAGCGCATATGAAGTAGCTTATAGCATAGGCCCAAAACCTTTCAGCCCACGACCCCCATATTTAAGTATCAGTGACCAGCAAACCCTATTTTGCTGACCAGGTGGGTGTGGGTCTTCCTTGGTAGATTCATTTCAATTGACCAATTACGCAGAATTTCAGATCACAGTCAGATCCAGATTCATTTCAATTGACCAATTACAGATACAGTCCAAACTGATTGTTCTTTTATCTTTCATTTTTTTTTTTTACATATTCTGAGAATCTTCTAATTACTCACCACTGGTGTTTCCCCTACATTGGGATCCCCTGGCATTGAGCATCGTTTGAGAAACTACAGGTGAGATATGAAACACACAAGGAGATCAGGGGAGGAGAAGGCTGTGAAAGGCAGGAGCAGAGAGAACATGCGCGGGAAATATACAGAGCTGGATCAGGTCCAAATGTGAAGAACCACCACCCCTGAGTGTGTGTGTGTGTGTGTGTGTGTGTGTGTGGCTAAATCTGCTTGACGGCAAAGTAGGTAACCATAGGTGTGTGAGTATGTGTGTATACAATAGAGCGGCAGGGTAACACACGAGAGCATCATCCATATATACCACCATACAGCTGGTATAAGGATGAGATGGGGGGAGGCATGCAGAGCAGTGGGGGCTGGGATAATTACACACTGTTTGTGTGTCTCTGGGAGGCCGGCGGCGGGCTGGGCGGCTGCTGACGTCCCGCTAGAAAGCAGCCCGGCACTGAAATGCTTTTAATGAAGATTTTTTTTGTCGGCACAGGAAGCGACATGTGAGTGACTGCTCTTTCTTCCCCGGGCTCGGCGAGGACCAGAGGTGTCCCGTCACTGTCACAGTAACCATTATTTGTTTGTCGTCTGTCGACACACCGCAGGTTTGAAAGGGACGGCCGTCCCGCCTCGGTTTAGCCACTAATTGCGGCACGGAGCGGAGGGGAGTGTGCCCCGCTCTCGGCCCCACCAGAGTGCTCTCCGTGCCGTCGCCTCCCTCTCCTTCTCCTCTACTCCTCTCTCCATCTCAGAGCTGCGGTCTGTTCCTGCCGGGCGGGTGCCGTGGCGACGAGCCGCCCACGTTGGCCGCGCTCAGCTGATGTGCCTGGTGCTGCCCCCCGCCCCCCCCCCCCCCCCCCCCCCCCCCCCCCCCCCCCCCCCGCCCCCCACCCCCCCCTCGCCGCA
>JAODKE010000068.1:7705557-7732912 GCA_026779605.1 Mormyrus hasselquistii
GGAGATCTGCATCCCAAATTCCCAAAGCTTTACTTGGCCCCTGTATCCCGAGGCGGAGTTCCCACGCCCGCGCCACCTCCCCCCCATCATCCACCCACCCTGAAATCAAGCCTTGAAGATTAGATCACCACCTGCCACTTCCCTCCAGCCAAACAAGCCTGAATTATCCTGAACACCTGCGAGTCGACAGAGATATGAACTGGGGGGCAAGTTAGCATTTTACATGCCAATTTCACAAAGCAGGAGTGTTTGGATAAGCAAAACGCCGCCTGACTACATTACAAAGACTTACACGTGTGTGAACCAAGTCAAAGGAAAGGAAATGTATTCAGTGCGAGGGGATGCCAACATTCAGGCGTCAAATGCATTCCTGGTAGATGACTCAGCCTGGTGGAGAACTTAAAGCCTTTGGTGTTTAGCAGAACAGGAGCATTCTGTCAGCAGAGGAGTCCCAGCCAATCCGTGAATGTCTTCTGAACTTCCTACACTAACAGTCTTATGCCAACTGCAGAAGGAGCACTGACTAAGCCATCTTGATTTTTATAGCCCCTCTCTGCTCAACTAAGGCAACTTCCAAGCCTGCCCTGGAACTCCCACGATCGTTCGCATCATCCAGCCGCCATGCGGCGGAGAGGCGGAGCAGCAGAGAGGCAGGAGGAGGGCCTGACCTGGGACTTCATCTGGGCGGCTTTATCGGGGTCGACGGCCAGGACATGCTGGTAATGGCGGATGGTGTGCTGGCGGTCTTTATTCTCGGCCCGGACGTATCTGCGGAGGGCTTGCAGGATGCGATAGGGCTGTGGAGAGAACCACTGTTCATTTACCACCCCTAAAAAAGCCGAACTTGACAGGTAATGTGAGCTATTGGCCCCCAAACACTGATCTAGGAATAATGAAGCAGCCCATCGTGGTAAAGACAGCCATTTTGGCCAAATAGAGTGAAAAGATGAGCACTGATAAATGCCACTGAAGTGAACTTTTTCCATCAGACCAGAGGGCCCAGCACTTCAAAGCAGCCCCTATATACATAATGGAGGTGCTCGCCCCCCTCAAGGTGACATTTCTAGCTAACGTCATGATTTCGTCAGGCCCGGGAGCTCCTCACCCTGGGGGGGTCGGCTTGCAGGGCTGCCAGGTAGTTCTCCAGCGCTATGCGGCGCCTGTCGTTCAGCATAGCCTCCACGCGGGCCAGGTGGGTCTCCACCAACTGCTGCTTCTCACTGGCTGCTTCCTCCTCCAGAGACTCAACCATGGCTTGGAAGTGCTGCGGGTCAGAACACAAAGGCAGTAGGTGTTTCGGTGTTTCACGCGGCCACCTGGTCAACATGCGGGCGAGACTCCCGAAAGCGGGTGGACCAGGGGCACCCGAGCCAACGCTCTACCTGGAGCAGGGTTTGCCTCTCCGTCTTGGGGAGGTTCTTGGCCTGCAGTTCAGCGTCCTCCCATTCCTTCCTTAGCTACATGAAAGTGTCAGACATGGAGAAGCGTAAGTCTGAATTGCGAGGCACGGAGACACGAGCTCGGAGGGAGCCGGAACCCGACGTCAGCCCACCCTCTCCATGCGGTTGCGGTGCCGGATCTCCAGCTGCTCCTTGGCCCTCTGGAAGCGGCTGTGCTCCTTGTCGTCCGCCGGCGTCTCGAAATACACGTCCACCTCGTCGGTGGGCTGAGGGGTGGGCTGGACTGTGGGGCGTCCGAGGAGAGAGAGAAGCGGTCGGCGATTAGGCCGGGCCGGGGCGGAGGGAGGAAAAGCCGTGCGGGAGACGCACAGGGAGCAGAGGAGCGATCAGAACCCGGGCCGTTAATCTGGATGGCCGTCCGTCTCACGCCCGTCACCTTTCATCCTGCCGTTAGCTACAGAGGCTTCGGAGGCTGAGGAGCCCCATCGACAGCGGGCAGGTTGACAGGGCAGGTGGATTCCAGAAAGTGGCCGTCTAGTAATGCCGGCCCACACTGGCACCAGGTAGGCAGCAAATCATATATGACAGAGGTTCAGCTTGAAGTGGAATGGAGACTGATGCTGCTAAGCTGACATTGACATGGCTGGTATGACTACAGGAATGAGAGAATGATGACAAAATACTGCTGCCCAAAAAAAAAAAAAAAAAAAAAAAAGAGGTACTAAAATGCAGGACAAGCGGTATTAAGATCATGCGGTACAATAATTTCTGCTACCGAAATAAACTGACTTCATTTATTCCCCCATAAAAAAACACTTTTCTGAATGGGAATGTGGATTTTTGCATTGCAGTGGTGTCATGTATCTGTCGTTCTTGTATTCTGATCCTTCTGGTCTGAAGGATACATGCATGTAATTTCACTGAACTGTGTACATGATGATAAAAATTTGAAATTTGAGGATTTTAATATATCGGTATAAAAAGACTTAAAGATGCATGGAGCTCACAAACCTGCACAGAAAACTGTACAATCTTATAACCATCTCAACTCTCTGCTGCCTTTTTACAGACAGACAAGCTGAAAGGATTGACAGCGAAAGACTGAAAAGGAAAATCAGAGACTTCAGCAGGAAGCAAGTAGACGTGACGGACAGTGCCGCAGTGCTGAGATTGTCAGATGTGACCAAGTATGGGGGCTGACCTCTCAGGCCCGGACGAATGGGAGTGCAGCCTCTAGATTGGGGGGTGGGGATTCTGTATGCATGTATATAAGAGGTTGTGATGGGGCTGTATGCTGATTGGATGTTTGAGTCAGTGGGCAGGCCAAATAATATTGTGTATTTGTGTGAGAGCGCACAGGTGCGTGTGACTTACTCATCAGCCTGCAGACCTCCATGCAGTACTCCTCAGAGTCGAAATTGTTCCGGTTGCCGGCACAGCCCCCGTACACAAAGCGCACGCATCTCTTCCGACTCAAGTCGAAGTGCCAGCGTGGCATGGAGGCGCGGCAAGGCCCCGTCTCGGCGGGGAGGGAGCACACGGCTGCCAGGGGACAGCGGTTAGAGCATCCCGCCACTCGGGGGCGACAGAGCCGGCTAGTACCTGACCGACCAATAGCCTCACTGACTACGCCCACGCTGCTGACTATAAAACGGTCATTGGAGGTATTCCTACATGGAAATTTGTGAATAGTGGTACAAAAATGAATTCTTAAATGAAAATATAAACCAAAAAATAAAATTTAATTTTGTTATTTACCAGATGATATAATACAAATCCACAGGAAACTGTATTACAAGCATCGTAAACAGAAACAGGCAGGGGGAAAACTAACATTTCTATTTGCGTTTCTATCAGAAGTATGTTACGAGTAAAATGTTACGAGTAAAATGTTACGAGTAAAATGAATGTGCTCCCAAATGTGCCAGTAATGTTTGTTCTGATTCATCTCGCGTCAGCCCTAATCTGATTTCTCATGTTCGGTTAGCCATTACCCTGAGTGCAATAAAAAGGGAAGCGTCTACGGTGGCAGAATTCTCACCGGCTATCGTGTGCAATTATCAAGCATGTATTGTCATTTGCACACCAGGAAATAAAATGTAAAACTGTGCCAACTTATTACTTACAATAAAAAGGCCAAGAGCACTATTTCATGCTGATTTCGAAAAATTGATGCATAGAATAATTACATTTTGCAAGAATTCCTCCTTAAAAACATGGAATAAAATAAGTTGAAACTGAATGTTAAAATATAATTGTCAACGAGAGGTATGGGAGCAAAGATAAATCAATTGTGGTTTTACGATGTTGCGCATTACAGAATGACATGGGGGCACATGCAGGAATGAAATGCGAGACCGGCCTCGAATGTGTGATGGGACACTGACCTTTGACCTCCTGCAGTGACGAGTCAGATGCTGGGCTCTCCCTGTTCCTTTCCTTTGACTCCTTCTCGTCGTCGTCGTCGTCTCCCTCATAGTCTGCGTAGTCCGTCTCTTCCTCCTCCTCTCCCTCATCTTCGTCGTCCTCCACTTCCTCGATCTTTCGAGTTGGTTGCTCCTGAGCTGGAGCCTCACTGGTTTTAAAAAAAAAAAAAAAAAAAAAAAAAAACACAGCATTCTAGTGTAACTGTATGCACAGCTTTGGGTGCAACATACATCATTATTCAGTCTGGCTTGATTGTTTTGATAGCCAATTTGGTACAATGTCACCCCCTCCCTGCATTAGAATGAATGCGGTTTGTGTTTTATGCTCTGGTGAAGCCGCTCGCTTCTCACTTTCATTAGGAGTGCTTGTTCGGTGTCTCAACACCGGGCTAATGTTTAAAAAAAAAAAAAAAAAAAAATGCAGTAATCTAGCAGACCATTTAAGTCACTGGAACGGTAAAGGAATAACAGTTCTGCTTGAACAACCATGGGTTGATCTAAGCTCACCTCTCCTCCTCTTCATCTTCGTCCTCATCCTCATCTAGCTCCATCAGGTCCCCGTCGTCGTCCTCCTTGTTGCCCTCCTCGTCTTCCTCCTCTTGAGAGGACTGCGGCTGCGGGCCGGCCCTCTCTGCGTGGGGGGGGGGGCAGCACACGTACTCCGTGCCGTGGAATTTGTCGACGCCGCAGGGAAGCAGCATGCCGTAGCTGTGCAGGACCATGCCGCTCTTGGCACAGGCCTGAATGGCAGAAAGGAACGCCGACGTTCACACACTATTCAGCATTCACTCCCCGGTCTCCCCGCTTCTCCTTCGGGCGTCGGTATCCGCAAGGTGTTTCCCCAAACTTTTGCCGATTGTGACTAATTCGTAACTCGACAGGCGTCAACGTGCTGAGAGTGTCGCACCTTTCTCCGAAGACACCTTCCAGCAATGTTCCCAAATTCATTCTTTGTGATGGTAATTTTAGTTCAGCTGATAGGAATATCGCACCTTGATATAGCTTTTTCTCAGGGTGCCCAGAGTGCAAATTTGATTAAGGGGTGCAAAAAGCAAGTAGAGAGAGGGGGAAAAAATAAAAATCAGAAGGAATACCTCTGGCTGCATTCTGTGACGTTACAGATATTTACCACTAGTATTAATATTTCACTACTTTCGAGACAGAGTCAAACTAGCTAGCTAGCAGCCAGATACTCTGCTACTGAAATGTTTTCAATATAAACACACTGTCAAAATTTGTTTTCAGCAGAATTTCGCCTATGGCATCAACACACAGGTCTAGTCCTGGAACACTGTCATGGCAGCTGGGAAAGGTAAGACCATCGCTGCCAAAACTACATGTAGCAATTGCAGGGAGAGGGTTTTATAAGGCACAGACATTTTCCAACGTGGTCGTGCATTTTTAATAGTGGGGCCTTAATTAGATTGCTAGAAGGTCTATCGGGCTGGGAGGCGAGTTCGCCACACGCCAAGAGGACAGGACGCAGAGATGCAGGGTCTCGCATGAGGAATTTTGTAGCACAGCGATGTGAATCATGGAAATCTGTGGAAGAGATGTCTATGAACTCTAAGGAGGACGGAGTGGAGTCAGGAAAAGGCAAGAAAACATTTTATATGCCAAATAAAAATCAGCGAAAATAACCATTATTAAAAATGTCTAATAAAGATAGTCACCCTTGTGAGATAAATAAAAAAAAAAAAAGAAAAGAAAACGATCACAGGCGTGTTTCCATACTAATTAACGGTAACCATGGAATTGGAGACCTCACGGAGCGTGTGGTGCATCTGAAACAGAGCCCTACCTCTTTGGAGACTCCGTGCCACTGCTGATGGCTCACACAGACGTCCATTCCTTCCTTGTGGAAGAATCTGCACTTCTCTGGCACCAGCAAGACGTCACTCACAAATTCGCCCACTGAAAGGAAGCAAGTGCAGGGCAGCTGAGGCCTGGAGCCCAGACCAGTGTATATAAATCACAGGAGAGGGCATGGAACCAAAGACAAGCGGGAATGGGTGGGCTGCGGGTGGGGGCATTTTGTTTAGGACTGCAGTTTGTTACCGATTAAGTGAAAAAGGAGTACAGGAGAGGAGGAGGAGGGAAGATGGGTTAGGGTTTGGACTCCGTAATCAGAAGGTTACTGGTTCAAATCCCATGCCTGGCAGAGTGACTGCATCATTGGGTCCCTGAGCAAGACCCTTAGCCCAACTGATAAATGTAAATGCTATCCCTGATAAAGGCCAGGCAAAGACACAAGAAAAAGCAGAGCAACAGACAGAGCGTGTAAAAGCAAAAAGACAGCAAATGGGGACACAGCGATTGCTCAATTAGCATCTCCAAACAAAAGTGCATCACTGCCAACACAGCAGAGAGCACTGCTGCTGGAAACTAACGCTGAACAAAAGCACTTTCTTGGACACAATCGCTCCAAATTTGTTTTAACAAGAACCGTCAGCTCTCCCTGAACGGCTTCCAGAGGTATGTTGTCCTTCTTGTTTTTTCTTTTTGCAATTTTCAAACGAGTCATCGCAGCTGAAGGCCAAGAGGAAGGCGGGGAATCTAAGACTCAAACAGAGCAAGTGTGTGTCTGATCTCACAGGATTAAGGGATTGTACCAGGGCGGCAGGTCGAAGCTAGGAATTCCCTCTGCCCCCGCACACCCCCCCACAAAAAAGTCAAACTAGGACAACCAGTCATCGAAAATAAGAATTTTTCTTCTCAAAGTCTCATTTTTAATCTTTTAGCCCATTTCTTATAGCTGTGAAAAGGCTTCCTGAGCCTGGCTTCCCACACACGCGCCTCAGGACATAATCTCCAACATAATCCACCAGCACCTGACAAAGACACTGGCTGGCATTAGGAAATGGATAGCAGAAGCGAAGAGCCAGACTAGGACTGTAATCTGCTGCCCCCGGCGCATGTGCTTGCGTGCCCCCCCCCCCCCCCCCCCCCCCCCGACCTTGCTCAGCTCATTTCTGAAATAATGATCGCTTGCCGTGCCATTAGAAGCCGTTTCTTTTATTATTCTGTATATTTATATATTTTTCTCGCTTTAAATCTCAACAAGACGCTGAAAAGCAGTTTTCCTCTTATTAGCGGAACAGTGCAATACACCGTGGTCGTTATCTGGGCAAATAAGCTGCCTCTTCCCTCAGGTGTAGGTCTGACAAATGATATGTGCATGATAACAGTGCCCATAACACAGTTAACTCCCCTTCATCAGGTTCCCCCTCTCTCCCTTCCTTAAGCCCAACCAGCAGTAGCTATAATCAGCTGTCAGGAGTGGCCCGCGACTGACCGCTCCACCGCACACGCAGGGGGGAGGGATTCACCACAGCCCCCGCATGGACAGTGGTCAGCTGGAGACACTCACTCCCACTGGCAAGAGCAATAAACAGGGACAGAATCATGTGGCAGAAAACCGATTCACATGGCTGGTATTAAAAATACAACCATGGCTACTTCCTGGCCTGAGCCCACCGCTTTTTCAAGGAGGCAAAACGTTCCACTGTGGTCCTCCGTCCATGATGGGCCGCTGGCACCCACTGGCCGATTGGCAGTGACACCACCACCCACAACCCCCCCACCACCACCCCATCTGAGCCCACTGCCTCTTCTCCTTCTGCCAGGACTGCAGAAGAAAAAAAAAAAAACACCTCTCACACCTCGGGCGGCTGCCACGTTTCTCGCTCTGCTAAGTGGGAACCGCAAGCAAGAGGAAGCCCGTCGGGCACTCAGAGCCGCGCCTTATAAACACGGCCTCGCCAGTGACGCTGTCCGTTTAAACCTGCGCTGACAATACCGCCTGATTTAAAATAGAAATGTTTGAGTCGTATTAAAAAAAAAAATAAAAAATAGTGAGCATGTGCCAATAAATGAGTGTTTGTCTGGCCAAGTCAATCACTTGCAGATCTAAGCAGCTTACCAGTGACTCATAAATGATAAGTCCCGCTCTTTCTACGCTAAAGCGACCTCTGGGGATGAGGCCCATGTGCAGAAAAGACCGGAAAGTCCTCAGGCAGTGCAGGGCTGTAACTTGGCATCTGCTTGCGCAGATAAAAAGTACAGCCCCTAAGTGGTGTGCACAGTCTCTGCTGAGTGGCTGCCCTCCTTCCATGTGTACTGGTTGCATGCGGGCAGGATGGACACTCAGACCACACTCCCGGTGTCTCCCTCCTCCGACTGGCCACTGCGAAGCCAGCCTTAAGCCCTAATCCTATATCTCTCCTCAGCTGCTGGAAACACAGTGTTAATTAACAAGGGATTAAGCCATCATCATCCCCTATAATCCAGCCTGGCGAGGAATTTCAATACAGAAAAAGCAGATAAATAAATGGATGAAAAGACTTTAGCATTTTAGTAAATTACTCTTGACCCCCGTTGCTGGAACCTACTGACTGCCAATTAAAACATCGCCGGCTTGTCAGAACTTCATAAAGACAGAAGTTTCACTGCATTTAATGTGCTACTGGATAATTCTTGCAGCAAAATTTCTATATAATTTGCTATACACTTGCTACATATTTCTACCAGGCTGATTTCCTCACAGTAACTTAAATAGCCAGGACCTCTATTTACATCAGTTCATACAGCTGGACATTTTACAAAATCATCTATTGAAAGCAGTAGGTCCCCCCTGCACTGAATTTTATTTCTGAGTTTATTCTTGGCAAGCCCATTTTCTTAACCACACAACAAAGATCTGTCATTAAAGGACACTACATAGAAAGTGAAAAACACAAGCTCTTAGGAAGAAAGACCTTCACGGTCTATTCGCGCTGTGCGTGCTGGAATAGCAGACTGCGACTTCAGTACAGTAAATTCAGAACAGATTGGTTTATCTAGTTCCTGTGAGAATATCACAGTGTTTATTCACTCCCGTACAGCAATTCAAGGTATGATTACTTCAAATATCTTCATTAAGTGTGCAAGCATGGCACGACTGAGCATTCCAAAAGCTTACTGTACTACAACAGGCATTCTCCCCCACTACCATTGTCAAGTACAGTATTGAATTAGCCGCTTTAACTGCTCCCTTGTGAGGTTTGACTGTAATTGTTATTGTCCCTCTGTGTTAAGCACGGGATGTGGGTTCATAGCTATTGCCGTTCTTCTCGGCTCTCCCTGCTGTTCCCCGGGCAGCTGAGGAGCCGAGGGCCGGAGCCAGGGCCGTGACTGCTGCTCCGGGCCCCGAAGCGAGGGTAAGGCGAGCCGCATGAGGTCCACTTCATTTCATCCCGAGGAGAAAGCCGCCTCTTTAAAATACTTAACTAAAACACAATGTCTCGGCTGAGGCTGAGGGTAATTATTAATACTGACAATCACCATTATGGTGCCCTTTATTTTTTTTTTAGTTCTGCCCCAACCTGAGACCTGTTCAGTCACAAAAAAACCATTCCTGCAAAAAAAATAAACACGCAGTGTTTTCGATGCTTCGATCGGAATGGGGGGGGGGGGGGGAGCCTACAGCCTGGTGACCGGGGGGGGAGCCTTCGCCCTGGGGCCAGAGCGGGATGGCGGGGGGAATCATCACCTCTGATTTAGAGCCATTCACACTGAATTACGGCCCCTTTCAACCGTGAATCGTCATTAGCAAACGGAATGAGGCACCGCTGCTGCGACAGATCATTGCTGACGGCGACTACAATCACAATAACACTGATTCTGCTGCTAATAATAATGACAATAATTCTACTAAATGCTACCTCCAATAATCCCGTTACGTAACACGATAATACAAAAGCAAATTTTATTATTACTGTACATAGGAATCTTCACAACCCTGCAGTGGATATGCAGTTAGAAGATGGATGGACGGACGGATGGACGGAGGGACAGATGGATGGATAGATAGAGAAATGGAGGAATGGAAGGATGGACGGATGGATGGACAGATGGTCATAGAACAGACATGAGTGTCTGAAGCAAATGGCATTGTGGAGGTCAGGTTTCAGGTGTGGGAGACCGTGGTGACAGGAGGCTGGAACAGCTGACAGCGGCAGAGGTAGGGGACACATAAGTCGCACAGACCGGGACAGAATCTCGCTGTGGGGGTGGGGGGCGTTGTCTGATGGGCCCTGTAGTGCACGTCACAGCACCATTAACCTGCCTGGCTAAACACCACTGGATTGATACTCCAACAGTGAACTGTACTGACAATTAAATTACAACGGACAGGTGGATCATCTAGCTTAAGCAGCACCAGCTTTGCCCATCAAATCACCACCCAGAATGAGCTTTATTAATAACATAATAATGATATGTAAATGTTCATTGCCAATTAATATTCCACCATATACCCTAAAGTTTCACGTTAGACGCTCTTATACATCTTATCAGCTAAAACATCGGGTTTTGTGCAAGTGTTCAAATAAACCCCCCCAGTCTGTGGATTCTCCTCTACTGACTTCCAGCTTTTCTCTGAAACTGATGCTCATGGCCGCAAAGAAGAATTCTTGCAAAAAAAAAATTAAAATGATACTCCGTGCATCTGATGCTCTGATCAGCCAAACTGTAAGTTATCACAGCATCTGTGCCGTTCACCTGCAAGGGGCACTAAATAAAAAAATAAAGAAAGAAAGAAATGGAAGAGAAACAGGACAAAAGACCAGAAGTACAGAAATAACCCTTTCCTGAGTCATACCTGGTCCTTGAAAGTTATTAACAAGCTTTTTAAGAATTACAGTGAGAGAGCACTGATACAGTGGAACGCTCTCCCTGCTCTCCAGAAGGGTTTAGATTGGTCACATCAGCCAGTCATGTGGTGTAACTACACTGTGAACACGCCTCTTCAGCCTCACCAACACGAGACCGCGTGCTGGGCCTCACCATTGCCACATGACTTGCTGTGAATGGTTTTAGAAATGACTTGAAATGATTTATTATTATCACGATGTCAAAATTATACTATCGTGCTTAATTATAATTATTACTTAATATCAATTATTACAGAGCGATAAGTACACATGCTGAAAATGGGCATGGAATTTTCCAGACTGCGTCACGCGTGTCAGCGCAGTTGCTCCCATTATTTGCTCTTTCCAGATCTTACGCTGGTGGGATAGACTTTTACAAGCTACCTATACCCCCCGACATACTTCAGTAGCACCTCTTGTGCAAGGGCCACTGAATGACCTTCCGTATCGATTTCTGGAACTTCAATAAATAACAAACAATACCGACAACTACACAGGATACCCCCAAAATGCCACCATCTCCAGCAATTCATGCTGCATTCGTGATGTACTGAACAAACAGAGCATCTCTTTAAATCTAGTGCAGATGCAGACACACACACACACACACAAAAGCACATGCACCCACCATGCCACACGCAGCTGTACAAGGGCTCAGACACACACACACACACAAACACACACAAGCGCACATCCGCATAAATACGCCAGCTTTCTTGAGCACAAGCATTCTTGCCACATAATCATTTGCATAACAATTTCCAGTTGTTTTTTTTGGCTAGATAGAATTCACAGCATGACACCGGCGGTGTGAGTGAGGGGTCAGCGTTATGTATATTCACAGCAGAGAGAGAGAACAAGGCTTCTGTCTTTCACACTGCCCCCCCCCCCATGTGCACATGCACCACAACACAGCACAAGCACCAACATCTACAGTGACAAACTTAAGTTCTTTTCCGAAGTAACAATGACTATAAAGACGATTTTTTTTTATTGCAAAACACATTGGCATTCTTTTGATGTGACACATTTACATACATTTCTAAGCAAATTTACTGAGCACAAGTGTTTGTTCCAATTTCCACATTCTACTCTGCTCAGTTGTTTTTACTCTCCTTTTTCCCATTGTCTCAAACGGAATATCCTCTGTAACATAATATAATCTAATATAATAACAACAAAAAGCACATAAACATCAGTGCTAATACATGCTACATCCGTTCAGAATCATTTAGCAACTGCCCAAAGGGTCATTAGCATACACTTGTGCCCATGTGGCCAAATGAGGAGAACAGACAGAAGACAGATTCCTTACAAGCAGATCCGCGCTCCATCAGAGTGCCTTGCAGAAACATTCATGTCACACACTCCCAGAGTCCCAGTGTGAATCTGGAGGCATCGCCTTCAAAAAAAGGGGGGGAAGAGAAGATTTACACACTTGAATAGAATTGAGACGCAACACTAGGCCTGTCCGAAGAAATCATTAGGGACCTATCAGTCCATCCAACTTGTCACTTCTGCTGAGACATCTTTAAGAGAAAAATACTTCAAAGACTAAGAGAGAGGGCAGTATATTCCGTATGATGACTTGATGCTAGTAGGAGAGAGTATACGCCTGTATACAGTCCATCCATCTTTTAAATGCTTATCTGGTCAGGAACACAGGGGGCCTTGGGGCTGTGCACAGGGCACAAGGCTGGGACACATTCACACACAAATGTTACGGAAATCAAGAGCCATCAAATAACATGTCTGTCTTCAAGCTCGGGGAAAAAAACAAACAGAATACCCACCAGAAACCTGCACGACACAGGAAGAACATGCAAACACCACACATACGCACACTGAAGGTGGGATTCACACCTTCAACTCTGAAGGTGTGAGGCAACAGCGCTAACCACTAAAGCCACAGTGCCACCAAGCTGCATGATGTTTAACCAGAAAACAGTGGCTGCAGTGGATGATGTCATGTTCTTAAGAGGAAAGAAGGGGTGTTTCTCAATACCAAGAGCGCAAAGATGGGCAGTGGAACATGACGTAAAATAGGTACACAAGAACACAAGTACATTCAAATACTCATACTAAGAAACACCCAAGGCTCAGGGCTGCATGATGTCAAAACAGAACAGTGTCACGCTTCCACTATGATGTAACGGTGTTGAATGTAAATGACATCATCCATAAGGAGCACGAAACTGAACTCTGATATAGGGATCACCTTGAGGAATCATCACTGGCATGTCCCTCCCTCGGCTGTGCTCGGTCGTAACCGCAATAGCAGAGCACTGCTGCTTTCTAAAAGCAGGTACACATGCTGATGTTTCACCCAGTAAGCATCTGCAGAAGAACCCAATCAGATTCCCAGGTAAAAAAAAAAAAAAATAAGGCTGACTCACACCGAAATCCGAAACGGAAACTTGTAATCCTGTGTCAACTACATCCAGCCTCGGCTTAAAGTGACCCGACAGCACTGAAGTGAATCTGAAAGGACATAACACAAAAAAAACACACCAATGATAAAGCAATCCCTCGATATAATGCAGAGATGTAAAGCACTGATGTCTATTTCCAGAGCACCAACAGCACTCGCCATCTTCAAGTTCTGTGCTGGGTTACTGTACAGTATTGCTCACATATCACTGTGATTGGCCTGTGGCTGTGAAATTTGCCTCCCCCTCACTGAATCCCCCCCCCCCCCCTCAATGCATGACCGCAGCAGAGTTACGGGTGCTCAGTAGTCTGTCCGCATGTGTGTATCAAACAGATAATTGGTAACATGACCTTCCTTCGCTTGGTTAAACTGTTGCTAATAAAAAAATATTGATTAGGCTGCACTGAGGCTGAATGCGAAGAGTGTTTTAAATCCCATAAAATGGCATTTAGAAATGTGGACTGTGCAGGGGGCATAGGCAGGTGGTAACAGCCGCAGTAGTATGGCGATGGCGATGCCCCATCGCAGTCTTCTCAGGCCATCTAACACCGCTCCCCACTAGCCTTTTGCTGACCGCCGGTGAACGAGTGAGCCAGCAAAACGGCATAATCAAGCCCATGCGCCTCTCACGGCTTCCCTGTGTGCTACACCCATAACAGAGGATTAGCTGAGCTTACTTCACATGCTGGTGTCAAACCCCTTTCACTGGCAAGTTGGTCTAATTATTATTTAATCAGTTTGGCTGCTGCCCACAAAGCATTAAATTGTTAGTTAACATTCCTTATAAATTGCATTTATTAATTTCTGGGAGAAGGCATGTCTATTTTTAAATGATATTACAACCATACTCTAGTAAACAGTTGCAGAATTACGATTTAATCGCTGAGTTAATTTCTTTACCATGGTAGGAGATTTAAGGAAGGAAAGTCATAGTGTTCATGTGTTCTGAAGCATAGAAATGTGACTGTCAAACAAATATCCATCCATCCATCCATCCATCCATCCATTAATCTTCCATCTCATGCAGTAAACCCAGCACCTACCCCAGGCAAGACGGGGGATGAAACAGGGGATGAGACAGGGGATAAGCCTGGATGGGGAGTTCATCACAGGGCACTAACACTCATATACTGGGACCAATTTAGAGACATTGATCCACTCAACAGCATGTTTGGAGGAAATCTGCAAAAGCAAAGAGGGGGCATGTAAACTCAGCACACAAAGCTGGGGGTGGGAATCCTTGGTGACATGAGGCCACCATGCATACATACAGGGGTGTTGGTCTTCCTATCTAAATGGGGACCGTCCATTCATTTCTATGGGAAAAACCATAAACCCAATCACGACACACTTAACCCCTACCCATCCCTAACCTTAACCATAAGTAACCAACCAAAATGCAAGACTTTTTAATTTTTGCATTTTTACTTTTTTGATTGCATTCACAGATTTTTATAAACCTGAGGTTATCCAAATGGGGACCTCAAGAGATGTCCCCAAAAGTTTGAAATAGTTTGAAAAATTTCAGGTTTTACTACACTTTGGGGTCAATTTGGTTCTCAAATGTGATCTATGCAAACCCACACACACACACACACACACACACACACACACACACATATAAATATTCATATGGATCCATCCACACACCTTCTGCTGATTTACCCATTACAGGGTCACTTACTACAGACATATCAATGTGCTCCTCTGGTTAAACATACATGTTACATGTTGTATGATTATCATGCCATGAATGCAGCGAGCCAGCAGTGAGCGAGGGCAGGCCTCGTGCATGGACCCCCGCTGCCAGCTCCCATCTCGCCTAACTCTGGCAAGTCCCCCCCACCCCCCCCATCGCCCCAGGCGAATCGCCGGAGCACAAATGCCGTGATTGTTATTCACCACGGCCCGATCCTCTGATAACAGCGTATCCTCGGCTGTAAAAAATGATGAGATTTTTATCCGTCTTATATATCCATAATAAGCAGAGTAGAGACCTGCCTCCCACGTGCTTTAATTTGACTTTAAAAGCATCCTCTGCGCTGGAAATGCTTTTAATAGTTATTCACTTACAAATGATTGCGGGTCATTACACAGTCATTGGGGGGGCAGTAATGAGAGGAGTCTAACGGCTCTTGTAGAACACTGCTGTAAACGATAGGGAAAAGTTCCTGTCAGTAAGTTTTTATGGTTATTCCATGCCAACTACATTTGTTTAAACCCCTATTAAAATAAAAAGGGTAGCAATCTTCTTAATCAAACCTAATTCGTTTAAACATTATTTCCCCTATTAGCGGGTCGAGAACACGGGGGAGGACGTGCTTTGAAACGTGAATGTCTCCCTTCTCGCAGACGTGGCACTAATCTCTGGTCAGGTTACATCTCTCCTTCTTCCATCCCTGTCTCTCTCTCCATCTCCCCTCTCTAGCTCTCCTTCTCCCTCCATCTCCCCCTCTAGCTCTCCCTCTCTTCTGTCCCTGTCTCTCTCTCCTGTTCTTGTCTCTCTCTCCCTCTCCTGTCCCTGTCTCTCTCTCTCCATCTCCCCTCTCTAGCTCTCCCACTCTCTCTCTCCCTCTCCTCTGCTCTCACTCTCCCTTTCCTGTCCCAGTCTCTCTCTCTCTCCCTCTATCTAGCTCTCCCTCACACTCTGTTCTCTCACTGTCTCTCACTCCAGTCTCTCTCTCTCCATCTCCCCTCTCTAGCTCGCCCCTCTCCCCCCGTCTCTCTCCCCATTATGACTTGACCAGAGCTAGGGACAGGCGGCGGAATCGAGTGAAGATGTAAATGGCCGTTATTTATTCCTTCCGAGCCTGCATACTAACAGGGACGGCTAAGTGCCCACGGTCCTTACTCCTATTTATGTGCAATCCTGACAAGTAAATTAAATTTACCTTTGGAAATGGTTCTATTAGTACTTTTATTAGGTTAATTAAGCAAGCTCTGGGGATTCGTTTAATCGCTGAGATTTCGGATTAATTCGGCGTTCTGCAGCACAAGCAGAGGGTTGGGGGTAATCCCCTGGACGGCGCTCTCTGCGATGGATGGATGGCGGCAGAGCTCTTCATTAGCGATCTGTGGAAACTGGTGCTGCCGCCCGGACCTGGCCCTGTCAGCCGCCCGCCCGGCCGCTAACCAGGGACAGGCAGTCGCCCCACTTGGGCTTAATTAAAGCTGCGTTCTCTGAGCCCCTCGTCTGATTTATTTTTTTTTTACTGTAAAATGGTTCTTGTCCACTGTGTCTTCCCTCTCCGGATGAGTGTTCATCAATAACAGTCAGCGGGTACGTGGTAGGCTAAAAGCCCGCTCGTCAGCATGTGGGAACCCAGCACCGGGCACGAGCGCGGCAGCCCACGCATAAAGAACGCTAGCATGGCTGATTAGCATGCAGCCTGAACACCAATCGTGACAAATTGGAACATTAGCCTTTCCGGTTGTAACAAATTAGAAACCGGCACTGCCAATCAAATTGAAATTAACAATCCAGCAACAACCTTCATCCAGTAAGCCCAGGACCCTCCTGGCTATGCCCATGTGTGGTACACTGAGAGTGACTCCACTACTGAATCTCTGCTGAATGGAGAGGTGAAGGCCTCACCTGCCTCAGTAAGCAGCTACAGAGCCGAGCTGGGCACAGCTGGGCCAAGCAGCCAAACCCCACCCCCACCGTCGAGGGCCAACGGAAGAGCCACTGATGGGGAGGCGGGGCCACTGACTGACCAGCTGAGCACGTCATCTTCCAGGCCGTCTGTGGGGCCCGCCGGGCCGCTCGATCGATTGGCCGTCCCGCCTTCCCTTTTAACTAAAGGCCAGCTCGGCCGTGGGCTGCGAACCCGATAAGCCAATCAAAGAGCGGCATCAAAGGGCTGCGGCGGCTGCAGTGCTCACCGAGTGAACAGGCGCCAAGAGCGAGTCGCGGCCCGGTTCATGGAAGCGGCTGCCTTCTCTGGGCTCCGGGAAAATCCAATCTGCGCTTCTATCAAAACTGCGAAAGCAAATAAAAATTTTAACAAATGTCCTGGCAGCTTCCAAATGCCCAGAAAAGAGCGAGCAGCCAAAATCAGCTTCAAATCAAGCATGTAACCCAGCCCTATAGGGCCCATGCTTCTGGTATCCAAGCCAGACAGCGCACGGTGAATCGCCGCAAAGGCATGAGGCAAAGCATTGTGAGACACAACAAACTGCTGGTGTCCCATCCCAAGCACTCCCCTTCCTGTCTGGGATGGGCTCCAGGCCCGCCCCCCCCCCCCCCCCCCCCCCCGGTTCTGAGTCCGACTGCAAGGTGTCGCTCCACCAGCAAACCCAGGGAGGGAAAATAAAAGGTGTTTTGTTCCGCCTTGGCACAAACCAGATAGACGACTCGCGATAAACAGGAAGCCTTCGGTTCTGTGCCATTAAAAAGGAAGTTTCTGCCTTTTTGGAAGCAGGATTGTACGATGGGTTTAAATGGGCCTTCTGGAAAAAGAGGCATTCTCCTGCCTTCAAAGCTCAGAGCCATTCAGGGTGCGTGTATGCGGTTAATGCACCCGAGCGGGCGGGCAGGCGGACACACCGCGGAATCCCCCCCCGCCCAGCCGGGCTGGGCCTCTTTCAGCCAATTACCCTACTGGAGGCAGAAGCTGGGAGTCTCTGAGAAGGTGCTGGGGGCAGCTTCTTTGTCAGGGGTGCCTCTGGGGGGCTGACTCTCATTATCCGACCAGCACCCGTTACATTTTTAGGCAAACCGTCAGCCAAAAAGAAAAAGTCAATAAAATCATCAAAATGCATTAATCTGTGAAAAAACACACAGGCGTACAAGCATAAACAGACGTCAAGACATAAAGCAGAAACGGAAGGCAAGTGGGAAAAATACAAAGAAACAATTTACATGCGGGTGATAAATAAAAATATAGTTTAAGCCACAGAAAATAAGATGCACATAACATTCGCTTAAAAACAGGAGTGCAAATCAAATGTCTCTGCAGTGATTAGCGGACAGGAGATGCGGCTCAGCGACTCGGCGACGGGAATAAAGCAACGAAAACGAGCCCCCGCTGTACCGTGAAAGCGCATGTCAGTCCGGATAACTGGAGGGGGAAAGATCTATCATTTTATATTTCCCCACTATATTAGGCTCCCCAAAGGCTAAAAATGGAAACGCTGCTTTCGCTTGCATGACGAGATTCAAGATGTTTTACTGGCCACGTGCAACAAGTGCAAGCGCTGACTCCCAGTACAAGGAAAACTGTATCAAAGGAATAATTCCCAAAAAGACGTTAGTGCAACAGAGCAGAAGGAAAAATAGTCTAAGTCAGATGTTACGATTCCCCTGAAGTACAGATGCAAGTAATACTGCAGTAGTTCCGACACGAAGAGCATATTTACACGGATAAAAATAAATATATTTCATTGCATATAGTATATTATATAATTATTGAATTAGGTTTAATTGCATTAAGAAACCGTGCTGCGGCATCTGTGCTATCTGAAATGATTATTATTATTTATCTTCATGGATGCTAGATGTAATGAGATGATTTCCGCAGATAATACATTTAGGCCAACGTCGCTTTTCAGCTCAGCGGCTAACAAGCCCGCAGGAGTATTTTAACCCTATTCTTTCTTGTTTCTGCATTGGTTCCATTACCAAATACCGAAGAAGGCGTCTGTGAATATTCATTAAGGTTTAACATGTTTAAGGTGATTTTCAAGTCATTGTTAATCATTTGGGATGCAATCATGTTAAAATTACCGCAACCCAATAAATACCTATGCGGTAAAGGACCATGTTGAAGACACCGTGTGGTTTAACCAGCAATAGAGTTTACGACCTAAAGTGGGTCCCTATTACATGTGACACCGCCCTGTCCCTCCACACGGGGATGATGCCATATTACTTATATGATTACTTACCTACAGAAATACACAAAATCAGCATATTACAAGCCACGGATGGATGGAGAGAATGCCGGAGGAAGGAAGAGTCTGCAAAGCTGATCTATTTATAAAGCGACGAAATCCTTAAATTATCTCGGCCTGGCGTCTCCGATAGGTACCTAATGCGCGTTAGGTTTCACCCCCACCTCCTCCGTTAGGTGTAGCCCCTGGGTATTTCACATCGAATGGTACATCATTTACGGATGTGTTATGTTTCTTAATTCAGTTGTTTTAAAGCCTCTGGTGATGGCTTTGCTATATCTTTTGTGAAGCGCTCGGAAGGGGAGTCTGTTTAAGAGTAGGATGAACTGACTACAATGAGCTTCTCGAATATTCCTTTAACAGAGGACAAAGTGTGTACTAATTGGAAACGGCTCCCATTAAAAGCGTAATATTCGGCTTGCCAGACCCCCGCTGGAAAGAGCACCTTTGGTCTCTATATAATGGTGTTAGGGAAGCATCAAAGCACCCTGGGGGGGTTCCGGAAAAAAAAAAAAAAACTGTGAGTATGAGAGGCGGTGCAGTACAATGGCAGAGAGAGACAGAATACAAACATAAAAGCATGAAACGAGAGCAGATGGGGGATCCCCAAGACCGCGGCCCCCGGCTCACCGCCGCCCCCAGCACCAGCCGCCCTCCACTCGAAACATCCAGCTACACGAGACGAGCTCAGGCTCACACGAAGCCTCCCGTGAGCCCAGCTTACGGACACATGATCCCCGCGCTGGGGTCTGACGGTGGCGTTCCTGAGCCCCGGGCTGACAGTGAGCCGCACGTCCTGCCTGCCGGGCCTCGGCATCCGCGCAATGCGATACGACCGTAAGATTAAATATAGAGCGTAACGGCATTCCAGAATAGCCAAAAGCAGGCAAGGACACGTGAACACACACATAAATTAACATTTTTAAATATAAATGTGTGTATGTACATGATCACACAGAAATATCACACAGACATACGAAGGCAGAGATATATTAATACACAGATTGGGTAATACCCTAAGTGAAACGTATTTGAATAGCCAATTGCAAGTTAACTGACTTTTAATTTTAGTGAATTTACGCTAGTGTAAACAATAATTAACAAAAACACACGATTAAAAGTTTCCATGTGTTTTATTACTGTTCGCAATTAAACAATGCGGTTTACATTGCATCACATTTCCTAATAAATTATGTAATCATGAGGAAAATGTTAAACACACATTTCATTGATGAAAACAGATTGCTTTAGAAAGCAAACTTTTTTTGCAAAGCCCTACTGAAAGAAAAACTCAAAAAGGCTCAGAAAACAAAATCTTTCATTAATTCATTTTATGCATCAGCTTTGATCAAATTAATTCAAATTTAGTGTCCAAAAAAGCAGCCTCTATTTTTGTAAAAAAAAAAAACTAATTGCACGCTCGTCTTTAAGGGTCAGCTGTTCTGTTTACTCTGCCCAGGCCCCTTTCACAGACCAATTAGAACACCGTTATTTTGTTAACGACTGTTTACTGTAAGCCCCTTGCATGGTCCACACGCAGGGCCAAGTAAGGCCGGATCCAGACATAGGCAAAAAAAAAGGCAGCTGCCCAGGGTCCAACTGGCGCTAGGGGGCTCGGACAAAGTCATTAAAAAAAAATTTGATACATAAAATTTAAATGTTTATGTGCAGACAGAAACACGACCTGCTCTAGCTACAGGAAAACAGGAAGCTGTATAGGGTCCCTCAATTACGTGACATGATCATAGGCTGAATCTCAATATGCGCACTAGATCGTACTTGTTTGTTGTTGTACCCATTTTATGTCATCTCCCAGCCCCAAAGACCAGTTCCAATACTAAGAACACAAGTACAGAGAACGGTAAAAATCTCTAGATGTTGGTCTTGCTCCGCCCCAAATATCAAGGGTACGTCGGTTGCACCCTCACCGCACAAGACCAATCCCGTGATTCACTGCACCCCAAGTTTGTTCTTGGAAGGCAAGGTAGCAAGACCTGTCTTGCAAAGAGCACAAGTATGATGTTCTTGGTATTGAGACTCACCCATTGATTTTCTTTGTATGGGGCCTTTCCAGGTAAAGCTTTGCCTAGGGGCCCCTGAGAAGGTAGATGCGGCCTTGGGGCACAACGACTTCCTCTTCTTACAAAACACATTGCTCGCTCCATCCCCCCGTTACTGTTCTCTCACCCTCGGGTCAGAAAATCAACAAACTCGCATTATTAACAAGCTAGACCTCATCGTCCATCCTCCATCACTTCCAGGTGTACCACAGGCTCACAGAGAAATGAGGCTGTCATCACAGGTGGGAACTGGGCCCCGTGTGCACAATGGCCAAAAAACAACCTGTCAGACAGCTGGGACGGCCTCTGTACAAGTCGTCTCCCAGGCCGAGGGGAACAGAAAACAGGCATTCAGCCGTGATAGGGGTTGAGGAGTGTCACGAGCTTCCAGTGGTCGGGATGTTCTTGATTCACAGGAAAAAGACTCCCGGTGACTCTAACGCAGTGATGCTAACACAGAGACGCTAACATCCACATGGTAACACGCCGATGCTAACACGCAAATGCTAACATGGCAGCGTGAACACAGAGACGCTAACACAGCAGAAGACAGCCCTATATTTTGGTGGGTTTTGGGTGCAGTTTCATTCATGCAAGGGTCACACTACAACGTGACGAATGATGCCCAGTGCCCCTCCTCCCCCACTGCTTTATTTATGAGCGGCAGATGATGACTTCCCAGAGGGCTCAGATCCCAACCGACTTCACGCCTAGTGTCAAATAACCCGCACTGAGTCAAAGGACAGAGGCGTGCCTCATCTTTTGGGGGAGGTAGGGTGGGGGGGAGGAAACTGGTCCCTGAGGAAAGGAACCAATTTTCAGGGCTATTAAACCATCTCACCCCCCTGCAGATAGTTCTTTTATTGGTCTTACTCCCCAGTGTGGGATGTGGGTGGGGGGGGGCACAGCAGATTTTAATCGGGTCTCTTTGGCACCTCCCCAAGCCGGGGGCCCTGCTCGCAACCTGGCTGCTTGGGTGAACGTGCAGCAAATGTCATGCAGGTGAGAGGGACTAGAAGTCTGAGAGTGAGCAAGAAATGGGTGCAAGTTTTGGGGGGGTCCCGGATGTTGAAGTGTTTAAACCTCAGGCTTGTGGAGGGCACAGGAGGGCATAGGGTGCCCATTTTTCCAGCGTGCCAGTGTTCAGAAGGTCGCTGGTTCTAATCCCAGGCGGTGATTTAATCAGACCCTGAACTCCTACACTGCTTTGGACAAAAACATCTGCCAAATGAATGCATGTAAAATGTAAAGAAACAAAGGAAATGCCCAGCAGACTGTACAGCATCAGGTGGTAAGAAACTCATCCCAACATCGCAGCTCCACAACACTGTCAAAGCAATAACTGCATATTAGTACGCCTAATATTAACAAGCAAGAGAGCCCACAGTCAGTGGCAAGTAACAAACAGAAATGTGAAACAGAACAGCGGGTGTATTGAAAACAATAAAAGCACTGAGATCCTAAAAATATCAAAGAGCAGATTTCAGAGGTAGCTACACAATTGCTATCCTAGACATGGTGTGATGTCTCAAGCAGGCAGCTTAAACTCCCAGAAGCTCTGTCACAGTCAGTGTGGTATGAGAAATTAAGCATTGAGCCTTATCTGAATTCCAGTGAACAAACACTCAACCAGACTGGTCCCACCGGGGTTCATTTTTATGACATAGACGCATTCGCATTCTAGTTGTGCTTGCTCTCCAAACACTACCCTATTCAGACAAACTGGGGTCCAAAGGCGATGCCCAGAAGGATTATGGGTGTCCCCATGAATGACACGCCTGTGGATCAGCGACATGTTGGCATGAAACGGACATAAGCACAGGCTGATAGCCGAGGTAATCAGGAGTTTTTTTTAAATACATCAGGTACCAGGGAACTACAAACGCTTTAAAACCCTAAAAACCTTCACTGGACTTGGAAGAAACACCAACCATACCTACCTAACCCCTCATGCCTCTAAGAGTAACCATCTGGTTGTCATATCTTCTCTTCCTTCAAAGATTGTCTGGCAAGAAGATCCACACAGGGCTACTAAAATAACCCGTCAGCCATAATCTCCACTCAGTCACCCACAGTCCTGTCTCCAGAGGGCCAAGATGACCACGGGCGGATCAAGAAAAGAAAATGATGGAAAATGTGGCCAAACACAGAAGATGGTAATATCCGTACATACAGATTATTCCTGTCTCCTCGGAGGGTGTGAGAATTCTCTGTGTGGGCGGGAGCTAAGATGTCCTCCGTCTGAGACGGCTAATCTGGCTAAATCACTAGACACTGCATTTAGACCGCAACCAAATCGGACCCAGTGACAGGTTCTGTCAGATCTGCCCTCCTTTCTGGGGCCGAGAAGAGATGTTTGATTCTAATAAAAATTGGGGGGGTCCCTTTGAAGGACGCACTGCACATCTGCTTCTGACATCTCCCCCCGGCCTGTGGAATGCATGTCAGGCGGCGGCGGGACACGGAGAGCGCGGCCTTCCCCATCTCCGGCACATGTTCTGCCTTCACCCCATTTGAGGAGTCCTCTGATTCCCATCCTAACACAGAAGTGGTGATTTCTATACTCCTGCTGCCATTCTCCCACAAATTTTAGAGTACATACCAGTTTTGTGTGTTTCAGACAAAACATCAACCGCATCCCAGCCTCCGTGGGCTACAACTCCCAAGTAAAACGACCAGAGAGCACCACAGGTACACATGATATTCAAAGCATTAAATAATGTCATACCATATAATGTCAGACCACAGGACAGTGAGGACCCGAGGCGCAGGACACGGGGTTTACAGTGCAAACCACAGGACAGTGAGGACCCGAGGCGCAGGACACGGGGTTTACAGTGCAAACCACAGGACAGTGAGGACCCGAGGCGCAGGACACGAGGTTTACAGTGCAAACCACAGGACAGTGAGGACCCGAGGCGCAGGACACGGGGTTTACAGAGCAAACCACAGGACAGTGAGAACCCAGTGGGCTGGATATGGGGTTTACATGCATATTGCAATGTGTATGTAACAATAAATACAGCAGCATAAAGAGGTGGAATACATATAGATAGATAAATAATAATAAGTTACAGCAACCAGCCTCAATGGGGGGGGGGGCATGGTCTGGTTTCCTGTTGGCTGAGTCAGCCTGTAGTAAGCTCTGGTAACATCAGTGACATCTGCATTCACCCAGTCACACCCTCGCTGTCCGTGAAACACCCAGAGTTACCAAGATTCTCCCGAGTTCATCACTGCTTACCAGCCCTGCCCTGCTGGTGCAGAGCGGATTGTTTTGACAACCAGATTCCTACTTTGCAACACCCCCCTCCCCCCCCCCCCCCCACAACCGCCAGACACACACACATACCTGAGACTCTCAAGTGTCCCAATCGTAAGGCAAGAGGCCCATTGCCCAACCTGGAGATTCCAGAACATTCGTAAAGGGTGGAGAGTGGCTCAGTGGGTTAGGACACTGTCTCTTGGATTGGGAGGAGTGATTTTACGGGGGGCGGGGGCGGGGGGGCACTGGTAATGTTCCTTAATGTCGGATTGCATGCTCCTGTTTTCTCTAAAATGTTGCTTCATATAAAAGCATCTGCTAAATAAATTAGGTGTGAACTTATTCAGAACAAAACAAACAGCATCACGAGTTAACGGGGGGGGCAAAATAGCAGAATACCGCTGTTACCGTTCCATGTCGCTCCGACAAGCGAAAGGACGCACGCAATATGGCTACGTCCAGACACCCCCACCCCAAATCACACGCCAGCTGTCAGGGGGTCCTTCAGCAGCCCACAGCATATGGGCTACAGGTGCCCATGTGTTTCATTTAAAAGTGTATCCCATAACCTGCAAATATATGGTCATGTGATATCAGGAACAAGATATTATTGTGGAACAAAAAATACAATCTAGACATGGTCTTCGGTAAATGAGACCTGGCAAAGTAGCCGAGGAATGATCATTATTCACTGTCTGGTATTTACAAGACTGAGGCTTGAGACGGTGTTCTTGTGGGGAATTTGGAGAAGCATGGCAGGATTCTGCTCTTAATACCCTGAAACCAATGATCTGGGGGGGGGCATCAGCGTTTCATACTACCAGTCCTTTGGGATGCTCCTGCATTTTTGTAGCTTTTTGATGTCCACGTCTTGGGTGCCACACAGAATTATTCCTGAAGGGGACATTTAACTTCAACTGGGTCACCTACAGCACCTAGGACCCCTACAACCCCCCAACACCGGATCACGTCCACTTCAGGTTGACAAAGATGCCATTATTCCCAGCATTACAAGGCTTGGCCCGATTTCAAAAAGCCACACCCCGGTGACTCAGAGCTAAAAGCCCTCCGGCGGCCGTGGTCGTCGCGGTGCATGTCTCTGACTGGGAGCGGCACAGGCATGGCTTGGGTGCGGGTGCTGGGAGGGGGGCTACCGGCGACATCACACCCGGACCACGATGCGGGCGACAGGGAGACGTCAGAGGTAACGTCTCTCTGGGATGATGCACTATGACTACGGGATTAAAACCATAAACATAGTCGATAAACCATAAACAGACACGGCAACAACCACACGGCCGATTTGCTGACAAGAGGCTGCCATGACTGTGACCGGATCACATTACATCAGCTAAAATCAACGTGAACCGTGGCGCAATGCGCTGAAGACGCGTTCCAGGTAACGCCAGCGCCAGCTGAAGCCCAAGCAGGCTTGCGGTTTGCTAAGTGGGCGTCCTCTGTAGACAGCAGCTGCCTGTGTGGCCTAATGGCTCGAGCGGCACTGGAAGCGGTGACCTTCCTAATGGCTCCAGCGGCACTGGAAGCGGTGACCTTCACCATGACGTGCATCACAAAACTCATATTGTCCTTATTATTCTTATTACTCTGATTCATTTCGATTCAAGGTTTCGGTGGCAGATGTGTGTGGGAAGGTAAACACTCGGCTGTGTTTGACACTGAGTGCTTTGTGAGCCACATCCCCTCTACCGGCCGTCCGGAGAAAGACGACGACAAAGTGTGTGGCCACTTCATGAAAGTGAGGAGGGAGGAAGCCACCAGACTCCACTCAACACGTTTTCTCATCCAAACATTCTTACAGGCCCAGCGAACAGTCCCTCAATTTAACCAAGATGTCGTTTAATGTCAAATAAATAACTCTGAAAAGCAAGAAGGTCATCTTCGGTTATTATGTAATAATATAGGTTGGTTTAAAGTTGATTTACCCAGAAACCCTCTATAGTCCAAACTATGCAGTACTTTTCCCTTTTTTCCCAATTTTAGGGGCATGGAATCAAACACACGCACATTTTTTTCACTGTAGCAGATGAAATAGTTCCATTCTATGTTTTGTTTTTGAGATGAGCTTAGTTTGCCCAATCTGGAGATGACAGCACGCAAGGCCTGTTTGATGGCAAATTGAGTATGTGAGATGTTTCACAGTACTGGGATCCATCACGACGTCTGTCAGGAACAGAAAGAAGGCACCTCTTGCTGAACACGCCAAGGTCATCGGCAGCAGCGGGCAGGAAGCTCCGATGCTTGATAAACTGGGATCTGGGCTAAACCCCTCCAGCACAGCAAAGCCCTCGACCTTTGACCCCCAGCTTTTGACCCAGACCCTTGACTCCGGCTTTGTCCAGCATGCACAGACCACAATAAGATTAAAATGTTCACCGTTTCCTCTCTGAAAGGCCGTACTCTTTGACGTTCTCCATAGCTTCATGGTGGGCCTTCAGTGCGCTGCGTGATGGAGTGTGAATGGGTCAGAGTTTTACGCTGCAGGAGCAAACAACACCCGCAAGCCTGGACCTTGGACAGGCCGCCAATCCAGTCCAGCAGCCATGTGCCCGAGCACGACGTCATCACAGGTAATCCTCCAGCAACCGTGAGAATTCTCCCAGGATACTCCTAGAAGATGTCTCAGACACTGGGGCGGCAAAGACCAAACAAGCAAGAGACATCTTCTACTACATGGTTCCCACTCCTCTTGCCCCCCTGGATGACACATTTGTCTTTGATCATCATCCAGAAAGACGGCTGGTGATTCCAAGTTTACATAACACAGTCACATCACTCCGCTGTGGCTTAATAAGTCAAACGTGAAATGGAACAGAACAGAGCTCCGAAGCCGGCGGCCCCCCCAGGGGTCACTACACCCGACCGCCGAGGCCTTGGCTCTCACGCCTCACGCCGCCCCACGGCGACAGGCCCTGGCCTGGGTTCAGGCGCGGGTGAAGAAGAATGGTTGCCTTGTTTGTCCAGAGAGGAGCAGCACTGGCAGGCCTCCCGGAGGTTTGTTTAAGTAGGACGTCTCCTGCATGCTCCCTCACCGCTCTCCGAGAAGGACGTGAAGGCCCAGAGCACCCCCCCCCCCCCCCCCCCGGGGGCCCACCCCCCCCCCCCGCCTGCCTGCTCCGGTTTTTCCCCTGGTTCCCTGTCCCCCTCCCCCCCCCCCCTCCCCGTTGT
>JAODKE010000068.1:7738664-7749365 GCA_026779605.1 Mormyrus hasselquistii
TGAGACCGCCGGCCAGGCGCACCGCCCCGACGGGGCGGGCGCGGGGGGGGGGGGGCGCGGCCCGGTGGGGGGCGGGGGGGGGGGGGGGGGGGGGGGGGGGGGGGGCTCTCCTCTGCACCACATCCTCTGCTCTCCACCATCTGTCTGGGGGCAGGGGGGCCATCAGCAGGACGTATGAGAAACGAAGCAGACTAGTAGGTTAGAAACAATTAAGGAAAACAGGGCTGACTAGCTGGTTAGCACCCCCCCCCCCAGCCTCCCCAGGTTCACCCTACCAGTCCGAACTGCTCTGCTGTCTTTGTTCTGCAGACACTCGCCCGCTTCCCTAATCCGCATCTGCCGCCAGGTCCCTAAGCACACATGCATCACATGGTATTCCAGCGCTTCCAGCCCAGCCAGCTATTGCCATGTCTGGTGGCCCCAGCACAGGAATTATTCCCAGTGGCCGGTGTCACTTGCTGGCCAAAACACCCCCCATCTCCAACTAATACAGAAACGAGACACTTGACTCCGCAGCACATTGAGTGGCACCTTGCCTGGTGAGGATGATGGTATTTAATGGCCTTTAAAATTTTTATTCGGGGAGAGTCATAAAAGAGGGAGGCAGCCATTGGAGAAGCATCTCTTAAAAACCCCAACGCCGTGGCCACCGTAGCGCAGCTCATAATTCTGACTTCAGGCGGTTTCTCCTTTTGCTTTTTTTTTTCCAAAAGCGAGAGGAAAGATAGAGGGGAGAAGAGAGAGAGCAGAGGAGACAAGAACAGTTTAAAATTCCTGTGAGGTCAATGCTGGCCGCTACAATGTTTTTTCACAACTTAATAATAGATGTTTTAAAGTTTAAGTGCAGCCTGAGGGTCTCCCCGCCACTCATTAGGAAGGCCGACTCACAGGGGCCGCCCTGTGACCGGCACACGTGACCGGCGGACCCGTGCACCGCTGCCGACTAATCAGCCGGGAGGAGAGGAGAGGGCCGGCCAGTGGGGGTCAATATCCACGACCGGCGACACCCGAACCCAAAAATACCAGGCCGTCTGTTCCGATATTCAGTGCTCCCCCCGTGGGACGAGCAGATCCAAATGTGACGGGACTGGGGCCAGGGCCCAGAACCCGATGTTTTATTTATCTCGCTGGCCTGACACAGGGAGCCCCGGAAACTGGCCCATGCGCACAGCTCAGCTAGTGGGCTCACTGTACAGGGCACACTGCGGCTGGCCTGGCAGTGGGGCAGTGAGTTCGCTTAACTCCATACCCCAGTTACAGCAAAGCCGTTGCGGCCGTTCAGAAATACGGGACTATAAACAGATCTGTCCGCAAAGCATAGGTAGCGTGCGGCGCAGGAAAAGTCACATCCCATGAGTTGCAATTATAGTGCAGCCGCTACACATGCTGCAAAGCAGTAACAGCGAACGCACTTCACGGGCTGGGAGCTAAGGACTATTTCTGGTACAATTAGAGGCAGCGCCTGATTGTGCGTAAGAACATAACAACGAGGTACAGTCCCGGGGCAGCAGGCCGTCTTCCCTAAAGGGGTCCTCGAATCCTCTGAACAAGAGGGACAGTTATAACAAGGAGACATAATGCCTTGCTCCAGAATCTCCTCTCCCTGCGCTGATCTGACTCCTGCGCGCTTCACACTCCCCCTGGGGTGTCACATGATCTGCATCCATGGTGAGAGGTGCTCCCCGACCCCCAATGGCACCCCCTCTCCTTCTCCGTCCCCGCTGGGCCCCTGGGGCTTCGCCGCTCGGGCAGGCCGCTGCATGTGCGCACACCTTTTGCCGTGCCCTTCCTGTGGAGCTGCCGCACCGCTATTGTGCCCTGCGGCTGCACTGGCACTTTCATCGCGGTGCGATAGGCGGCTATCCGGGGTGCCGCGGCCTTCAGATCCCGCTGCTTCTGTCAGGTCCACTTGACGGTTAAGAGCAGTGCTTAATTGGACAGCTCCCCGTATCAGATACACTATAACATGCACATTAAAGCAAGCGCTTCTCTGCTGCATGTTCCTCTCCTTATTACCAGCCTGGCTTTCTCATGTCTGGTAAATATGGGCGTTGAAGGAGTCTGTTTTTACAGGTCTATTCATGTGCTTGCCTCTCCTTCCCTTGTTGACGCCTTATTCCGATTGGCTGTTGCCGCAGCAGCAAGCAGAGGCCATTTTGAGATTGGGAGATTAGGCTCCCCATCATTCAGGGGTGTCCCTGCCGTGCCACCGCCATCTTACCCGGCGTCCCATCAAAAACATCTCCGGGAGGCATTTCAAAATAACCGAACGCACCATAATC
Organism: Mormyrus hasselquistii; assembly: GCA_026779605.1. Taxonomy (NCBI): domain Eukaryota; kingdom Metazoa; phylum Chordata; class Actinopteri; order Osteoglossiformes; family Mormyridae; genus Mormyrus; species Mormyrus hasselquistii. The sequence goes on from JAODKE010000068.1 coordinate 7,740,947, forward strand.
TGCACATTAATACGCGACTTGGGTTACAGATTAGGCGTTAACACCCCCCCGCTTTATGGGGTGCTCTTGCACAGCACGCCTCTGTGCCCGGGTGACGGGACAAGCTGCCCGTAACCCCTGTTTTTTCCCCCCTTCGTTTTTCTCTTCCAAGATGCGGCAGAAAATTAAAGAGAATCAATCACTGTATACAGGAGCAGTGGGAGGGGGGGCCGTTGCCAGGCCAACAGCAGCCCAGCCTGCACGCTGATGGTTGTCGCTCTGAGAAGTTGTTTTGTCATTTGCACAGATATGCATCGCGTTCATTTATTTTTTCTCCAAGTTATTTATTCAGGTATTAATTACCCTTCACTGCCGGTATCTCTGGAGTAAATGTTACTTTGGATTTACTTTCCGGGAGTTATATTCCTCTACGATAAAAAAAAAAATGTCTGCTGCTGCCGTTAACCCCTCAACAACCTTGCAGCGGCCTTGCGGGAAACAGCAGCATGTCATGCCAGCTGTCAGATCGGTCACACACAGAAGACACACAGACGTGGTAAGGCAAACACGCTGACGTACACACAAGCAAAAAGAGAAGAAAGCGGCGGTGTACACAGACACTGGCTCACACACACGGGGCCGCAAGGCGGGCTCGGCATGGACAGGCCAGCCAGGCATCTGGGCCGCGCCCGCCCAGCGCCGGGGAGCGCCATTAACGCCTGTCAGCCCCTGCACTCCACACTAATTGCCCTGTGGAAGGCGCTAAGAATAGCGATTTGGAGTTCGCGACGGGCGAGTGTGCGTTGAGTGGAGGCGAAAAAAAAGTGGATATAGCACCTCTTGAATTACCTGAATTAACATGAGCTTTGGGTATTAAGGGCTGCTGTTAAGTGTATTAAAGGAAACGGCTGCAGTGGCCGCCACAGCGAAAAGGAAGGCCGTGGGGCTCCTTCCTGTGGGGGGATGCTGGCAAAGCGGGCCGCTCGTCTTTAACCACGCGCGACACCAGCGGACACAGCCTGACACTCATCCTATTAAATCATTTTTAATCACGCCATGGTTTGTATCACTCATATCATTGCCATTACGTATCTGAATGTCTGCTTCCCTGCTTCTTAGAGAGCACGAGAGAGCAGTAAAAAAAAAAAAAAAAAAACAGTGAACCCAGACAGAATTATTGTACCCTGACATACAGCTAAGCTGTGGAGTTTGTCCTCTAATGCCACCCCTCTCCTTCAACAACAGAATCAGTTATTTAAAAAAGCATCCCGTTTCGTACCGGCTGGGGGGGGGGGGGCCTCCTCGCGGGTGTACAGGGGACCTCCCTGCAAAGGGTTTCAGTTGCAGCTTCCAATGCCTCCTCCTATGACACAGAAAAAGCATTACAACCATTAATGAAAAAGTTAATGGGCCATTTTCTTACATATCAATTTACATTTTACAATTTGGGTACACAAATGATGTGTTCGACGGCAGGCCAATAATATTTTGCTCAAGGAAACAGCTGTAATGTGTTTTATGGACATGCAGGGCGGGGAATAATGATGCGTCCCTGCAATGCAAACATGCTGACAGTTGATATGTGGTGATCAACAGCTCCTGTAGAGGGGCTCCCACACAGAACGCAGCCGCGGAGCCAGGCGCGTGGAATACAGTCACACAGATGTGCACAAGAACAGCAACAGCCGAAAAAACACGGACGCCCACCAGTACATGAGCATGTCAGAATGTGAACACTCCAAATCCGCGAACGAGGAGCGTAAACATCATGAGGTCACATACTACGGGGCAGTAACACACGTGCCCTGGCCTGCCAATGCGTGCGCATAGTCACAGATCCACAGCTGAGGCGACAGTTGCATCCTGGGGCGTCACTCCCTCTGCCCCGCACCCATAAATCCTCAGCTTCAACATGACAAACTTGGATTGTTCATTAATGAGCTCTATTGTGCTTTTCTGTTTTTTTCCTTTCATGTGGTGTGTTAATACTTTAAAAACTTTATGCGCATGTAAATGGTGTGTAAAGTCTTAAGACCCGAAGGGAGTAACTCTTACCATTCATCTCTGCCTGAAATGCCTTGTTGGAATCACAGCCCTTACATATGTGACATGGTGAGGTCACCTTGTAACACAATCCTTATTGGCCACCTGCGAAAACTTATCTACAGACTACAAGACAAGGGTGGAACTTGTAGGGCAAGCTGACCAATCAGAGCACCCTGGGATCATTGGGGGTGGGGTTTAAAGCTGTAACTGAGAATTTAATCATAGACAGCGTGAATAGAGATGCACAGTATGAAGCATGTAAATCTATTCTAGTTGACCCCAAAAATACAATTATAAACAGTGAAAATTAGCATGATAGGGCTCCTTTAAAACTGCTTCTGTTTTTACAATGACAAAGGTACCTTAGAGGTGCCAGGCCCACGGCCTACCAGCTCGCGTCGCTGCCACTGTGCATGCAAATGGTCCGTGGCAACATCAAAGTCTGGCGAGATCTGGACCAGGAGGCATATCGCTCACAGATCTGACTCTAATGCATCGACTCGCTCCATCCATTCCTCTGCAGGCTGAGGCCACACGGGTAACAGGGCCCCAAAACAAGCAGGTCCATTTGCAGGCACATTCCCCTCCTCAGCCCCCTGTTCGCAGGAGCTTGGAGAAAAATAATCATTTTCGCTACGGGGTGCCTTTTGCGTGGGTTCATCTGATTAGGCGGCGGTGCCAGCTCGCACCTGGCCCCCCAGGGGGGCGCAGTCTCCGAGGGGTTGGAGCTGGGGTGTGAATGCGCATTCCAGCATGCGTGCCACTGGGGAGGAACGTGGATGATGCCTGCCCGTCCATCCAGCTGCCTCTATGGCAAGCATGCGACTGAGGCACACGTGAATTGCTACCCTTAGTTGGCTGTATTTCACTTAACATCAAGAACATCACTAACTGCCATGCCCGGCCATGAGGAATGACATCAAACACACATCTTTGCCTTTGATGCAATACATTGACAGATTCTCTACATAGCTAGGGAGTATAGCGGAAAAGGAACAAACACAAAAAAACTATAAAACAGTTAAAAACTGCTGTGAAAGCAGCCGTGAGAATGGACACTGGGATGGGGCACGGTAGGTGGGTGATGCCATACAACCTCCCAAAATGCACTGCAGCAAACTGGTTCCTGTTTGCCAGTGGGGTTTCCCCCCGTTCCGACCCCCCTCTTCCTCTGAGAGGGCAGGTCGGCCAGCAGCAGAGGCGGCGGGTCAGACTGCGGCAGACACTGCACTTGCCACAGAGATTATTTTTCAGTGTGATGCAATTTATTCTCTTACAGTTCTCATAATAAGTAGCTGCTATGTAGAAGAAAGCAACGACTGGCATATTCTGCCCCATCTCCCCGTCAGCCGAGGACCCCCTGTGATAAAGGATGTTACGCCTGTGGTCTAGAAAAAGAAAATAATGCTCATATTGTGAGCTCTGTGGTCCTGACTGCAGAGACGCCCGGCTTCAGCTCAGCTAATTCTAGATGTCAGCCGTGGCATGTAATGTGTTTACTTTGTGAACTTTATTAAAAATAAAGTGGGTCGTCTTTCAAAGGAACCATTCTTGTAGCTTGTCAGCTCTCAACCAATTACTGTAGTCAACTACAGCTTTCAGGGATCACTTGCTAGTATCCGCTTATCGTGACAGCTTGAGAACATCCGTCTGAATGCGTCTGGAGCAGAAAAGCACAGCAATTCACGCTCTCGATCTTTTATGAGGGGGACAACGTTCCGTTTTAGACCACTATCTCATAATTAGTTGTGTATTCCTTATACTCACAGGTTGTCTCGTCCTCAGATGACATTTTGACACCATTAGTTACAAATGATATATTATTATGTTGGTTGTCTGAAGGTACTCAGAGAGAGGACTTCTGTCAGTCTTGGGGTGCTGCGTACGCTGCCAGGGAGTGTGTGTTTGGCTACCTACATATGCACATGGGGGCGTGGGCAATTGCAAGATCTGAGTGTTGCACGTAAACACTTTCAAGCAGGATAACGGCCCGTAATTTCCCTCTCTTTCCCCCTCCTGTCCATGAGGCTCTCTCATTACTTCCCCCCACTCGCATTCTCCTCTCATCTCTCACTCCCAAAACAGCGGTTGCCCAGAGCAATGGGCAATAACACAGCACGCTGTAAGAGATACCTGCAATGTTAATATCATTAATCAATACGAATGGAATTGTATTTTGTGATTCAGTGAAATGAAGCTCCCAGTGGTACAAATCTCTTTCAGTTAAACCTCATTTGCAAGCCATGATGGCCACTTTAATGACTGGCAGCAAAGTTTTTCCAACAAATTTCATGGGGCATGATCCAGAGATAATAGGTTTTCAGCCCAACGACAATCCAATTACTGTGCCAATCAGGGCTGACTTCATGGACTCCCATTACCAGGTTTAGCTGTCAGTTCAAATACTAACATAACACTTTTATATAAATAAAAATTTTGCACAGTTAAAAAGTAGGCCTAGGACTAAATATCTCACTCTGTGACCAAATCCATCTAGATGCTAAATGGACATGATAAAATTGATGCTAAGATCAGCACATATTTTCAAAGGCAGGTTTGAGCACTTAAACTCCGTAACATAAAAAAAAACAGTCATAAACGATCAGAATAAGGTTACTAATTACAGAATGTTATTCAAATTGCAGCAATACAGTATATTCACATTGTCGTGTAGATCCAATGAAGCCCCAGGCATCTTGCTCTTTGTAATCTGGGATTTTTATACCCAAACCATAATAAACTAAACCAAGCTTTTGTTTTAGATCTGTCCTCTGAAAGTAGTAGTCCTGGTCTTGCCTTCACCTGTGCTCCACACACGGAGAGAGAAAATAACACTGAGTTATTGGATATATAATTTATATAGATATTTAATTCCGAAAGTACCTAAAGATGTTATCATTTTCAAAACTTATACAACAAACTGAGTCTGGTGATTTTTGCTTAAAACAACTTCAACACTTGGACCAGAGGCGTGATTTTGCCTGCTCTGATTTAACTACGGCATCATTATACACTGGCCCTCACACACACCGAAAAACAAAAAAAAAAGTGCATCAATAACAGAAAGGATTAAACATTTATGGCCTTTTCTGCATAGCAGCTGCTTCGTACACAGCTTTAGCCTGAGGGATGAAGGCGGCGGCACCCAGAGGGGTGACCGCCACTCGAGCTGGGGGACGCTTAGAGATGGGGTGCTGCAGACGGATACGGCTGGATGGCGCAATGTCAATGGCAGCATTACACACGCACATACAGCATCCGACCTGACCCTCGCTCGTTCCAAAACACAGCACAGCAAAAGCACCAGCACTCCACACTCACAGCTCTGCTGCTTTACGGCACGATACAGGCCTGCTCCTCAAACCTTACCATACCACAGCATCACATGAAATATTAATTGCCGCTACAGTTTTTATTTTGTGTGCATGTGTACACTCGCAAAGCTGTGTGTAACATGATGATGGAGTCCAGTCCCTTCAAGCTGTTGCCAAACAGCATGGGGCAGAAAGGTGTTTGGCTCTACGTGGTGACCTGTCTTAGGTGCCACGTAACATCTTCCTTTCAAAGATACATGCTCCTTCTTGGCCACTGGCTGACAGGTGACAGGCTTATTTTGGTAGCCTGACCACCATTACAACTGCTTAGACAGGCGAGCCACTTTTAATTCAGAGTCATTCTCCAGAAATGAGAGGAATTTCTGCCTGAGTGCTTGGGGGTATTGGGATCCTTAGTGTCGCATATGGCAGACTCAAACGGCAGAATATGCCGCTTCACACACATGCTGTTTAAAGAGATGTGAATATAACGACTCATTAAACACACATGATTTACTGTTTTCCTTGGTGCCATTGTTCATGTTTGAGTACACATTTTTATCTCTTCTGTACAAACACAGAAATTAAAACGATCTGCTTTTTTATTTTGGACTGAGTCAAGAGGGAACCTTTTAGAAAATTTCACATTTTTGCCAAAATGACAATTAATATTAAGCTGCTCATTTCAGAGTTAGATAGTACAATAGTGCATTAGTGTGTTGCCAAAGTCAAGTTGGTAGCCCACAAGAAACCAAGGTCTACAAGACATGTAACATTTGACAGAGGTTACAATAGCAAACTGAAAGCCAGTCTGGGGAAAAATAGCGAACCCACAGCTTGGTTGTCTTAAAATGAGCACGGCATAAAGAACGGAGCAAGGCGACATTAAAAAGTTTAGGTGGCAGAGATGCAGAGGAACGTGGAGTGCCACGAATGTGAGGTACGACTCTGAGAAACGTGCCCATTCCCCAAGTGTCGCCTGCGCTGTATTTATTCGACACTGGCGGGCGTAGCTCGTGTCAGCCGCGCACAACGCCTTCCACATTAGACACTCTCCATTTCCCCGCACGCCGAAGCCGTGGGCCGCAAATGAAGTTTTACCGCAGCAGATGTAAGTATATCTGACTGTTTGCCTTCCTTGCCTGCAATCACAGGGAGCGCACGAGCTGCTGAGAAATGATTGTCTTTGATTATCTCTGAGTTTTCTGCTCGATAAATTTATGAAGCTTGGTGGCAGTGCCGGAGGTCTCCCCCTTCCCCCGGCCCCCATCCTCTCACCGAAGGCCTGTTATCTTTGCTCCTTTTTCTCACAAACTCAACAGATACAGAAAGATTAATGACACATCTTTTGTGCAGATAACATCTGTCCCATCTTCTTGAAGAATATTAAGCTTAATAAATATATTTATGAGTGGTGCTTTGTATAGCTCCCATGCAATCAAGCCAGCTGCCGATGAAGGCTCAAGACGCTGAAAACCCACTGACTTTCTCTGGCAAATTAGCCCACCACCTAATCGGTGAACCTTGCTGAGGTTTTGAATAATGACTAGAAGCACAAAGCACTACTGAAACACTCAGATGGATTATACCAGTTCATAAAGTTGCTCGTGTCCAGATTTCATTAGCCGCAGATTAGAAGCATTTTATGTTTATTACTTTTTGGCACAAGCCATAAATAACTCTGCCTAGCTGGACCTCGATTTTTAATTACGAGAGACACCCAACATTAAACCTGACATAAGGCCGGATTCATTGGCCACAAACGAAGATGTCCACTGTGGGCCGCAAGGCGGGTAGAGCCCACTGGGGAGGTTTGATCGCAGGATTAACCATTTATCGGCAAGTCTGCCACAAAGAATAAACTACTTTGGCCCAGCCAACAATGCTCATGTGGCTTGTTTAGCTAACAGGTCTAATCAAAAACACATAGCACACTGCACAAGGAAATCTCAAAGAGAAGGCAGGAGGCTAAGCTAACATAAATTAATATCACTGATGGAGATCTGCTGGATTTGCATAATAGCTAAAACAGTCGGACCCTGACGATACTCTTTAGCTTGATTACATTTTGATGCAAGGTCAAATCTCACTGTCAGTTTTCCCGCTTAATCTTTAACAGGGGACAGCCAAAAACAAGCTAAGTACTTGCTTAAGGCCTTGTACCTCCATCCATTCCATCCCATTCCATCTACTACAGTTATTCTGCTAACTCTAATTACTCCAGATAATACTCTATCTACCTATCCACCCTCTTGAATTATTCCCCTGTAAATTAAAGTCTTTGCTAAGCGTAGGTCTCACACACTCCTCTGTGATCACATATCAAAGCATGAAAGACTATGTGTTAATGATGATCATTTCTTTTTTTAAAATGAACTAAAGGTCAGGATGCTGACTCACATCACACCACTGGCAGCGATTTCACTACTGAAGCCCTGAGCAAGGCCCATGACCCCCGATTGCTCTAAGGACTGGCTGACCCTGTCTTCTCAGCTGTACATCGCTGTTGGATGAAAGCTTCCGCTTAGGATGAGATGCTCAGTAATCAAAGCTGTAAGCCTTCATTTAAGCAAACCGTTGAAAAGATGGGGCTCTACTTCCTGCACAGACGTGGACTTAAACTCAAACACACTCACAAAAATACACTACATGACGGCGTGGAGTAAAAAAACAAAAAAAGACGACGACTTTCTGTGTGTAAAGTTTCAAAGAGAGATGGATACGTGCTTCTTCTGTTCCGAGGAGTGTGCATTTGTCTGGTTTTCCAAGCGAAATGCAAGGCAGGCTCACGACGACCACATCCCTTCAGGACTGTGATCACCTAAACTGCAACCCCCCCGCACCAGCCAACATCTGGCTCCGTGACGTGGAAGCACAGGCACACCACGAATAAATAAAGAAATGAGTGGAAACAAGAGGGCTAATGACGAAGGTGCCTCTGGTCACCTCCCTGTCCCTGTACCTTGGGACAGTGGTGCACACCTGCTGCAGGGAAAACAAACCGAGTCCTGATTGCTGATTAAAGTCCTTTTCTCCAAGCCACGGTTTGGCCTGGCGCTCTGGGCCAGAGCTGTGGGAGG
>JAODKE010000068.1:7749382-7770595 GCA_026779605.1 Mormyrus hasselquistii
TTCATTTAATGTAAGTGCAAATATATCTGCAGACACTGGACTGTGCAGATGCCAATGCTGTAAGTTGGTGCTGAGGGGGTGTATGTGTGCTTGTGTGTGTTTATTTACTACACAATATAAACAAAGGCTGGGGTTTTTCCCTTCAAAAAAATTATACATATTCCGTAGTTTTAAATCAGCTTAAACAAAACAGATCCTGCATAGCAAACTATACTTACATGAATAAATAAATATCAATAAGCACATAATTCCCACTTGTTACTATACAGATGCACTGAAACACATGTATGTCTTGTGTTTATTATTCAAAACAGTCGTATTTCCAGGACTTCTGTGCAACAACCAGTAACATCTTTCCCAGTAGCACTATGGTGTTGATGACAGCTCTGGCTTAGCGTGGGGGGTGGGGGACATCATAGCAATAATATCAAGACATGGCGACTTAACAAAGCAGTTATCATTATGGTAGCTCACTTTGTGTATTTTTCATCTGAAACCCAGCAAATATCTCAATAATAAAGGAGATTCTTCCCCACGGCTGTTAACGGCACAAATCACACCTTTACTGTCTATTCCTGGGCCTTCACATTCCATACAGACGTCCCACATTTCCATAAATGCGAGCATTCCTGCATTCCCATCCAAATAGAATCTAATTAACTAGCCACTACAGTGCGGATAAATTAGTCCTTAATTAGGAGAACAACTAACTTTTATTGAAAGACACTTCTATTTAATTAAGAGAACTGTTTTGGCAATTAAGATTAATTTCTGTGTGGTAATCAGCGAAGTAACATTTAACCTTCCCTCACAGAAAATAACATATGCTATTTCTAGAAGGAGTTTTGACCAGCAAGTCCATGGGAACAACAATGAAGATCCCTGATAGGAGACGAGTGAAGGCAAGCTGGCAAAGCTGAAGAACTTCAATGCAGCCAATATGTGAGGATCATGTTTACCAAGATGGAAAGCAGCAAAGATCGGCCACCTGATAAATCTACATGGCAGATCCATTCACTGCAGCCATTTTGATTTTATATGACTGTGTAGTTTTTACTAGTTTGTCACTGAATAATTCCCAAAAGGGCCAATAAATATTCTAGATAAGCATCTACTTGTTAATATTAAACAAAAAAATTGCTTGCTGTGGCAATACGAACATTCTTAGCTTCTTGTTCTATAATGTGCTTTTTTATTATTATACAAACAATACATACTGTATATAGTCACGTATGTCACTGATTGCTTAAAAGTAAATCTATTTGTAGAAACACCACATATCTATCACAAAAATTAAATCCATTCAAACACACAACATACAACCAGAGAGCAGCTAGTAGTTTCTATCAAAGAGAATGCTGAAATAACTGAATTGCTGCACATTTAAATACACTTTGGGGGTTTTATTACAGTGTGAATTTGCCCTGGATAATTTTCTTTTAAATGAACAGCATACGCTTCTCAGCTTGCAGACACTCAATCACTGTCCACCTCTGACCAAAATATCTGTGAATATTCTGCACCGAAGAGGGTCTTCCTGAGCACGTGCGCTTTAATTGTGACTATTTGTTTTATTGGTGGACTGCCAGCACATTATCGCTCACAGTAAAATCGCACGCTTCAGTGCCGGTTCCAGTGGCGGCGCCTTTGCAAAAAGCATCCAGCAGGAAGACCCCGTGTTTGACTTCCCCTTCCTGTGGACACAGGACCACTTGAAGCACACGTCTTGCATCAGAGAGGAAGTACAGGGGACCCTCAGATTACTTCAGAAGAATACACAGCTACACCGTACCACTGTCTGCAGGGCGACACCATCCGCGGGTTGCACAAACTTCATTTCTACAAGCCTCTCTGCATCAAAGTCTTGTGACTGTAAACAAAAAGTAAAGTGTATATTACAAGTTGCTACAAAGCAGGCACCCTGTACATTCAGTTTTACAAGTATGTATATATACGTCACACATTTAGCTGGTGTAACGCTTGAGGAAACGGCTTGGTTGGTGATGGAGTCAGACCCAGACATTGCAGACGGGAGGTTCAGCTCTGACGAACCAAACGCGACAGCTGCTTTCATAGCAGGGGCAACGGAGCCACTTAGCGCTGTGGGACCGCCCAGGTGAAATGACCCCAAATGTCAATTAGCAAATCATCATTAGTTTTATAATTTAAAGAGAATGAGAGTTTTTTCCCCATCTTTTTTGAAAAAAGTCTGACATTTCTCTCCCCTAAGAATTTTAAGGAGTGATTTTTGAGGTATTATATTCATGAGGGGTTTCAGTAATTGGATTAAATTGGTTCCAGAATGTAGCAATTTATATTATAATATCCCATTACTTCCAATACTGCTCTTAATTAATTTGGCTTCTTTTTTTCCTGATGTGTGAGTTAGCCCCATTCGTCCTGCTCTTTGTCTCTTCGCTCTTGTTCCCCGGGACACAGCAGGAGGCAGGAGGAACCGGGCCACAGGTACGTGGCTCTTTCTCATGCTTGTCCGTGAGCCACGGGGGAAAGAAATACTGACTGCCTGCCCAGGCCTGGAAGGGCAGAGAAGGCCACAGAGGAATACTGGGGCCAGCGTGTTTTTGAGGGGCACAGGAGAGAGATGGGATGACGGCGAGGGTGGGGGAGGGGTTTGACAGTACGGTGCCAGCCGCCGCCCACGCCACCTCTCACATCACTACCCTGGGACAAGATCACAGACACTGGCAGGGTGAGGGGAGTGACCAGGGAACCTGGCTTCTGACAAGGGAGGCTTACAGGAGTGAAGAAGCTGGATGAAAGTTTAATTTCAGCATCAAAGTTCAACATCGGCACCTGCCATTGGGTTTCATTCCGTTTTTTCTCCCGTCTTTGTGATATTTCATTTTAATCTAAAAGAAGCCACTGTCATTTGTCTTCCACAAATTAATACGATTTCAGACAATCTCCATATGCAAATATGTTTTAATTAAGTAAATTAAATAATTTCTATTCTCCTCAATGAAGCCTGCAGGCTAGGGTGGCATGCATGCGGGGGTGTAACAGAGAGTCACGTGCGTGTCTGTTTGTACAACTCCAAGTGTCTCTGCTTCTGTATGTGTACACGCCCCTCTATAAGTTTATCCTACAGATTCAAAACACCTTTTCTTCCCTCCCCCTCTTCCATTCCTCACTGTCTAATTTTCGGGAGAAACATTAAAGGACCTTAGGGGATTAAAGAGAACCCATCACCAAATTTTTCTACAATTCGGACAATTGACACCTTTCTGGAGTTTACACCTGAGTTGAAAATGGCCACAGGGAATTTTAACATCATTCTGTGAGGCATAAATAAATATATAAATCCATCGACATGCCAAGGTGTATAATTAGTTTGTTTTCAGATGTTCTGTTCATGAATAATTACCAGTTGCTGTTACCCCTACAGCTATCTAACAAGCTGTCACTTCAAACAGATCCTCAATATTTAATAAAGGAGCAATGTATGGTTATTATTATAATACGAATGCGACAGTGACACCGCAACAAAGGGAGTGTCTGTGGGGCTCCAAGCGGCATTGCCGTGGCGGCGGGTGACCCAGGTGGGTTTGAGGTTTTTTTTTTTTGCTTTCTTTTTTTAAGGGGGGGGGGGTTTCAAACACATCTCAGGGATCAGGCCTGACAGACAGCAACCGCCGCAGTCACATGTGTTATTACTGTAAACAGTGCAGCGGCTGGAATGCAAAGACAGGCAGCCATATGCAACATGCAAAGCCTGCTCATCCCATTAAGGGTTTGGGCTTTGACTCATCTGCAATCCTGTAAACCTCATAAACTTTATATAATCTGCTATCAACAAACCTCACATTTACCTGCAGCTGTTAAATTTGTGTATTCGTTTTAACACAACACAAAAACAATATTTAAAAATAAGACAAAAATAACTAAAAAGCGACCTGACATTGACAAGTAAAATAAGTTTCAGCTCTCTGAGATGAATATTAAGTGTTCTCCATAGAGGAAACATAAGAAATGGAAAAAAACAAAATATAGAAACAGACAGACATTTGGCTACCTGCATACACATATATCTTTTACAGTTTTCAATAATCCAGAAATGACATACATTTAGGAATAATAATAAAATTAAAAAGTCATACATATTTTACATAAAAAGTGAATTCTGCGGGTCAAATATGAGGAACAACATCATAAATCAAAATTATTTTTGACATCTATGCACATACTACTAAGTCCATGTACAAAACACATTACACTGACAGCTTTGCCAGAGACAAAGAAAGGCAGCTGACATACAAATTCCACCACCACAAGGGGGAGACGTCCCATCTGGGAGAAGCGGGTCTGTGTGCAGTGCTGTGGACAGCTTTTCTAACCATTAAGAGAGTGTCCAAAGGCACACAGGGGACCGAGCCCCGCGCCTTAGGTAAGAACCGCAGCCGTGTAAAGCCGTACTACAGATGCAGTCAAGAAAACAGAGGCTGTTCTTAATGACCAATGCTGGAAGGGTATTCCAGTAAGTATAAAAAGTAACTAACCATTGTTGCCAGCCGTTTAAGATCTTTGTTCCTTTACAGCACGTATGGAGAGGAACCTGAGAAACAGTCTACCAATGCCGCCGTTTCATGTATGTAGCTGAAACAGATGCAGCCTTTATAGTTTCTATAGGCCTAATTAAACATCTGCTTTGCAGCACAGGAATGCTGGTAAACATGCCGAGAGAAGCTTGGCACTTTGCTTGTATAAAGTCCAGATATGGCACTCAAAAAAGTTCAGAGAAAACAAGCCTGAGGCCCTGCAAACGTCTCTGGCATGGGACACAACGTGCATCGCATGTATTTGAAAGCTAAGTACGACGTCACTTGTATATTTGCTCAAGCTAAGGGACTTACTCAGTTCATAACGTGTACATTGTTACAGCTCAAGCAGCCAGTCATTTACCGCAGGGGTGTAGGTCGAGGATCGAGCAGGACTCAACCTCAATGCACAAAGGTACAAGAAATATCTGTATACAGGAACTCTGCTCACAGGCCGAAATTACTCAGCCACGGTTTATCCAGTGAATGGGGGGTTTGGGAGCTCTTGTCTTTGTCGTTGTTGGCACTGTGCTGGAGGGCATGGCCTTCGCAGTCCCCCCAACTCTTCATTCGAAGCCAAGATACGCTTTGGATTAGAACTCAATCACATAAATTAAAAGGCATGTAATGTGCTTATCAGGGCACAAATGTTTTTTTAATTTCTTATAAACACAAACTAAAATTGCTGTAAATATTGAATGCACTGTATGTGCCGGAGTGTGTGATGTTGGAGGCAAAGACAGAGAGAGAGACAGGGCAAAAGAACCCACGTGTGACGGCAGAGGAAATTTTCACCAATTTAAAAAAAAGAAAAAGGAATGTAGCAATGATACACATCAGGTTTTTTTTTCTATTATGATTTTTCTCTTAAATGATATCATGTGGAAACACAGTACTTTTTTTTAACTAAGATTATCTAAAAGGCAAGTCTTCTCATATTTTCATCTGATACATATAATGGCTGAACTTTAATAAGACATAATTAAACAAATATTTATAATCAGATGGAAAAGGCCGGCGAATCTCACCATAGTGGCATAAAATAAAAACGAAATACGTTTATGACATGCGACCGATGTGAATTTATGATGTGTGAAGAATGTCGATGTGGGGAAGGCTGTTATATTTATAATCCTGCAGCCAAGGGGGGGGCAGCTGTGCATATTTAGGCCGCTGGCAGATGAGACGGCACACGGAGGCGAAGGGAGTTTTCCGGAAGCCAGCTTCCACGTTTGGTACCTGTGAAAAACCTGCATGTATGTTTGGTGCTGGCTGATACTGGGGGGTGTGAGAGACTGCAAGCAACAGGATGAGGGGGCCAAGGAACTGTGGAGGAGCAGCTCTACCCACACGGCACCAACATGTTTTCTGGTGGCTCCAGAAGTCGTTCAAAGGGACGCTTTTGCCGCCTTATGTTCGATTATGTTTATTTCGGGAGCATCCTCTTTTTTTGTGCCGCATCCATCATCTTCATGGGAAATTCAAGAAATAAATGTAGCATAAACAACATGATGCATTCCCCGTAAGAGAGCACTCATTACTAATGCATTTACATGTAGTTTGCATTCTGAATAAAGTGCACAAATTCATCGCATAGCTTTTTATTAACATTCGAAGGAGGCGGCTGCGGAAAATGTTACTTACATTACGGAAGCACAGAGGAAAAATGGGTTTGGGATTTTCAAGTGCTGAAATCTATCTCATCTTTCCCATTTACATTTTAACAGTGGGTCAAGATGTTTCTATTTGTAAGTGCACAACAGATACATAAATGCATAAAGTGGCAATATTGAGGACCATATTTTATTCATTTAAGCCAAGCGATGCATACGAGACTGGCCATGAGAATTTTATGGGAATTCTGTGAGTGACATACTCTGCACAGACGCACTCGCTTAAAACATGTCAAAATGAAACCAAAAGGCAGGCAGGAGACCTTCACATTCTGTGTGTCAGCAGACAATATACTTTATATATTGATTTTTCTCTACAAAATCTGGTATTTACCCCAGCATTACCCCAGCATAATATAATGATAATAAATAATAAATTGCTTGCAATAATATTATCTGTTATCCATCCATCCATCCATCCATGTGAGGTTGTAATAATAATGTTACAATTGCCTTTAGAGTTCTCTAGCTTCTGTCATGTAAATACTGAATGTTCATCGAGTCTGAGTCCCAATGTGAACCTGGCAGTGGGGCTATAAATGACAAAACCCTTGCCTCTGCCCTGCTTGGCTGGGTCAGGCCTCACACACAGCATCCCGGCAGGGAGGCGCACAGAACTCTGTTTTACGATGCGAATCGGCTATCGTTACTTACTAAACTCCCATGCAGGGACTACAAGCGGGCGTGCGCATCCGCTGCTGTCCACACGAGAGTCTAGCATCGTGAGGCACCCGACTCCTCGCAGTGTAGAGGATATTGCTGCTAGCACTTACTCACTACTCACCTGACCCACCCAGATGCACGTTTGAGAAACAGCAGTGAGTGCGGCTGACCACACAGCTTCTGCTCACTGTACAGGTCCACCGATCCAAGCCCCACTAATCCCTACCTGAGCGACACATATCTTTCATGTGGTTGATGTACACACTGCCCCACGCCATGAATTCGTAAAACATGCGCATGGCCTCATTTCATTTACTATATGGCCTAAATATGTTAAATACACATACATGCACTCATCAAGTCAGACACCCGCCATATGGTGGCTGTGTACATGATACAGGCACCATATCCAGCCAGGGCTGACAGGCAAATTTAATGGGGGGGGGACAATGATCATAAACCTGAGGTAATGGAAGCGTTTTCACAGGACAATCATATCCAAGTTATTAAATGCCATTTCAAGTCTGTCCATTTTTTGTTTTTTTTTTATGCCTTGCTGTCCTGGCAACACCAATGTCCTTTCACCTCCCCCAAGCCCCCCAAGCCCACATCGGCCCCGCCCGGCAGCCCCCGCTCTCCCTTTTTACTATTCATTGAGATACAATCGGCGGCTGGCACTCCTCCAGCACTAGATGCATTTGAATAATACATGACATGCCCTCACGCTGACATCACTGGGCCTGCGCTGCTACAAGCCGGCGATGGGATTCTATATACACTCCCAGCGTTCAGCTGCTCACAATCCATCCTGTCAACAATTCATCACAGGAGGCGGAGTGGTGCTGCCAAGTTATCGGAGTGGTCGGCGGGGGCAGGGGGATCTCTCCGCAGCATCTGCCTCTGCCTGCTCCTGACATTAGCGCAGACAAGAGAATCAGTGGACTATTGAATGCAATTACAGTGAGCGGGACAGACAATAAAGATGGATAGCGCTCTCTCATTTTATCACACGCCAAACATACCAGGGGTTACGGCTCTGCCTTCAGCTGCCTGCATCTAATAATGATTGAAAATATGCCACGACGTAGGTAAGAACAGAGAGCGCAAAAAAAAATAAAAAATCTGCAAATGAAACGGATAGAGCTCCTTTTATCCAGGTACATACACCATACACACGCACACATGCGCCTAGCAATAACATTCTAAAGATTTAAGGAAGAAGGCCGCTCAGAGCCCTTGACCAGTCTGCATTAATGATGAATATTCACAAGACATCTATGATATTTCTTTTCTTTATAGAAAGCAATCTGAATAATTAAGAGGGATGAAAGTCACCATACATATTTAAACAACTCAAGTGTTAATAAACAGCAGCTTTCAACACAACTAACAACTTCAGGCTATGAAAAAGAAGGACCATGGGTATAGCTAAAGAGATTCTTTCGCCAGTCTTTCTGCTGGGACCAGAATTAAGATCAGACTTTGGTTCCACCGTTTGTCAGTAAATTCTTTAATAATGGTATTGTTCATTTCTGTTGCCGTGGAACTTGTTGCATCAGGTCAGGTCAGATTGAGCAGCATGTACTGGTACAGCGCTTTGCCGCACCCCCTACATAACAAAACACCTTGGGATCCCAGTTGGCAACCACCCTGCCCCCCCGCAATATGTGTTTCAGTCCTACCCTCTAGAAATGGCCATCTATCTGCCACAGCCAAACGTTGGGCCTCTCAGTGGCCGCTCGGGTCCTCAGCAATGTTCATCCTGCCAGCCAGATCACCCTCAGGGAATTGCGCAACATGGCCGTAGTGCCATAACTAACATATCCTCAAAATGCAGGTAATGTGCCTTATTTAGGACTCCACGAGCAACCGCTCGTTCGACACAAGGTCAAACCAGCGGTATCCCAGGATTCTCCAAAAAGAAACAGTACCAAAGGAGTCCAGTCTTTGTCTCAGGTCAGTGGATAGCGTCCATGTCCTGCAGCCATACAGCAATACCAGGAGCACCAGGACTCAAAAGACTTGGACTTTTAACCTATTACAAAGATATCGGAAGCGCCACACATCCCTTTCCAGTGACCTCATGAGCTTTGCAAATTTGTTGACTGACTTCATAGGATGTTGCTGCCAAGGTAAGTGAACCTCTCAACCTAGTCGACATTCTCTTTGCAGACAGGCACATTACTGATGACTGTGGCCACGAGGTCATTAACGGCCTGAATCATGGTTTTTATCCAGGACATTCACAAGCCCAGACACTCAGACTCCTCGCTCAGTCTCTCAAGATCCCCGATCAGAACCTCCATGGACTCCATAAAGATACCAGCATCTTCGGCACAATCAAGATCAGTGAATTTTTCTTCACCAACAGATGCCCCACAGCTGCTGGACCCCATGACCCTGCACAACACTCAGTCCATGTAAGCACTGAACAGAGTAGGAGCAAGAACACAGCCCTGATGAACCCCAGAATCAACTGGGAAGAACGTAGAGGTTCTGCCTCCACTCTGCACAGCACTCACAAAGCCGGCCATGACATACTGTACAGCAACTTTGGGGGAATCTCAGACTTCTTCGCTGAAAAACCAGACTGTAAGACTGCAAGTGATCCTGTTGAGGATGACCCAAGCAAGGACCTTACTCAACACTAAGAGCAGTGTTATCCCCCTGTAGTTGCTACAATCCAGGTGATTAACCTTCTCTTTCCTGACAGAGACAAGAAGTCCCATTTTCCAGTCATTTGGGATGGGGATGTCCAAAATGGAAGCAAAGACTGCTTGCAATGTCAGGAACACAGCCTTACCACTAGCCAGGAGAAATTCAGCATGGATACCACTGATCCCTGCAGGCTTTCCTTCCCTCAGCTGGGTCAACACTTGTGCGATTGGGTAGTTCACAGCTAATTGGAGGATAAGTCGCAAGAAGAGTGGACCCAGAGACGTCCGAAGTCCTAGGCGGAGGATCAACTTTAAACAGCTGCTCAAAGTAGTCTATCCAAGGGGTCACAATTACAGTGTAGTTCCATCACCTGCCCTGACTGCAACTCTCCGAGGAACAGATTAGGACGTACGTAATGCTTCAAGTCCTCTGTAAGCAGGTCCGTGGGTTGCTAGACCATAGCTGGTGTGTCACTTGCTTGCAGTTCCCTCTAACAAACACCTCCTTATCTGCCCTCAGAGCCCTCATAGCCATCCTTCTCAATTCCCAGTACAGATCAAAGAGACCAGATCAATAATAGGTATACCCACCAACAAAGAGCACCTCAGGTTAGGACCCGAGCGCTGCCATACACCGGGCGACACCACAGCACCACACCAGTTCCGATCCCCAATAGGCCTGACCCCATTGGCTCTCCAGTGGTTTTGACTCATCCAGAGATGAGGCTCCCTAGGGCTTTACCCCATCCCCTTCATGATGCGTGCAGCCTTCCTGTGGGCGGCTGCAGCTGAGCTATCACGGAGAGCAGAAAAGAGTCCTGTCTGCTTTGTCGGGGCTGAGTGAAGTTTTTACAGTGGCTGGAGCGCCAGTCCCACCACCACCCCCCAAATATTTTCCCTGCAAGCTGGAGAACTGCTTGAAGAACCGGATACACTTCAACATCATACCCAGAATGCTCCAACAAGCTGTGAAAAATGAGACCCCACCCAATTTATAATCTAAACATAGAAAATTTAGTTTTGGCACTCTCTCTCTCTTACACAGGAATACAATCATTTCCATCAGAGCAGATTAGCTTCATGTAAAAGTAAGGTGAGAGGCCACCACAGCAGCTGGTTTATCTATGAATTAGCTTCTGCTTCGTGTACCAGCTACAAGAGACTATGACAAACACGAGGTCTCCCAGCAACCGCTTGGCACACAACATAAAGAGTAAGAAAAATAAAAATAAGGAGGTACTGTCATTCCTTGGAAGCAGACCAATGAGTGCAGTCATTGTAATGCTACAACAGAGGACTGACAAGCCAGTGTATGATTGCTCCATTATTTGCTTGAATGATCAGTGTAACATAACACACATTTTTCTCCCTGGGTTGACAATTCCTCCGTGGAACTGGAGCACAGCTAAGTCTCCATTGATGCCTGCATTTTCACCCGGGCTGGTGGGTAATCCTTAAGATTATGGCTAAAATGGAGGTCTGGATACATGAGGCGAGTGGACTGGGGCACTGGGACCGGCCCGGGGCTCCGGGATAAGGGACTAACCAGGGCAGGGAGAAGCCGAGAGGTAACATGGTTGGGGGCGGTGACCCTGTGCCTACACGTAATAGTGCTACAGAGGCACAGGGAGCAGGTAGCATGGCACACCTGCCAAAGAACTGACCGACTGGCAATGGGTTCAAGTCCCAAAAAGCACCCTGCTGCTGGGAGCGATGCATACATCCTGATTTAAAACATCCAACTGTAATAAACCACGGGAAACGAGCAGAGGGGGAAAATCACCTCATTATAAGTTGCGTAAGCTGCGGATAAAAGGCTTTACAAAGTAACCAAACAGGCGGACGGGGTCTGCGTTGTGGGAAAACATGGGGGCCAGTCTGACGCGTTGTGTGTGGCCGTCTCAGGAGAGACCTGGATCAGAAGGCGATTCGCGAGCAGCCACATGGCCCAGGCGCGATCCCCACATACTTTGGGCACAAAGACTCTCCCTCCAAAACAGTACAACTCTGTTTACATCCCAGCTGCACAAAGCCAAGGGGGTTAAACAGCATACCGTAATTTACTCCATGACTGCGAAGAAAGGGACCATCCTTTTCCTTATGCTTTCCGTTCGCCTCTGCTTTAATTACATGTTGCATCACTTTGACTTCGAAGGGAAGTGTTGCTTCCCCCATAGCTCTGCCATTATGGGTGTCACATGTTTGCTGTGTGTTATAATCTTCATGGCTGAATTCAGCAGGGCTCCCATGATGCAGGGGGATTATCTGCTCGTATCGCTTTATCCGCCTGTGATTAGCTTCTCCCTCCTCTGGATTTCTTCTTCCTCAGCCTTGTTTAACTGTTTGTTTTTACAGATTTCTCTGCTGTTCCCGAGGACTCTGTGGTGGATGGAGAGCGGCATGTTAAGCACATGGTGTGTTTGGAAGGTTCTCGGCCATTCCCCACTCAGTTTTGTGGTTTTCCTACAAATTTCTGGCCCCGTCAATGGCTCCTGGGCTCCGTGATTCAGGCGTAGAGAACAGTGAATGATATCATGTGCTTCCACTAGATCTCAGGGACCCCATGACAGTCCACATTTTCCCCTCCCAGCTCCCTGTCAGACAGTGCACGTTTTTGCTGGGGGTCCCCAAGGACCAGGTTGGGAAACACTGCACTAGATAACACTCATTCAGTCTTTGTGTCCAGTTTAACATCCACAACCAAGATAGTCACAAACACAAAATTGGCCCTGATTACAAACTGAACTACTGTGGGCAATGCCTGACCGTTACTGGGTCACTACGAATGATGAAGGACCCAAGCAACCAGCACTGAGCCCCATCGGCTCCCTCCGCTGGTCCATATCTGACAGTGCACCGGTGCCATGTGAGTAGAGGGGCCAGCTGTACTCCTGGCATGTAAAGTACACGGAATATGGAACGGGAGCAGAGAGCACATCCGGGAAAGCCCAAGTGTCGGTGTGAGGAGCAGGCACGTTCAAGCGCGGTCACACGTGATCAAGCGCGATCGCATGCGTTCTCACACGGTCACGCGCTGCATGGTGCCGAGGGATTATCAGCAGAGATAAGAGCCCGCTGTCTTTTTACCGTGGGCATCCCACTCTAATCTAAAAAGCCTTGCTGGTGACAGAAACAGGCCCCCTCCTGGATACCGGCAAGTAAAGAACAAGCAAACTTTCTCTGCTGCTTCACATCTCTTTATCTTCTTGTTTATACTCCGAAGGCTGATTACTCCTAATCCAACAGCTTCGCTTCTGCAACAACTCACATGGGTCATAACTTTCATTCTGATATTATGATGAGTGGGGTGTGATGAATGGAAATAAGCATGAGTTCTACCTCAATACAAGAAGGCTTCTTTAAAAGGAAGGGGCAACCTACCCCTCCATGTGAACTCTGACCCCAGACCATCCTGGGCGTCTTGCCTCACATGTGTCGTCCTTTATCGCTTGTCACCACCCACGCATACAAGTCTGCTGCTGCTGCTTTCCTCCTCTCTCAACAGTGATAAAAAGGTTTGCTTATAATCCCAGGATCATCTATGTGCTGTGTTTACTCAAAAATAAAATGTACACAACCATTTTGCCCACTGATGAATAATTCATCGAATGAACCTGAATGCACGGAGGAACCTAATTGCCAATATCCCGTTTGCCGTGCAAACAAGCCATTTGCATATAAAACACCATCCTGGACACATCTCCCCAAATTACCCGCAGGTCCTCACGGACACGCCGGGCATCAGCATGCAAATTACCTGGAGACATGTGTCTGAGAGTGACCTCGACCCCTCTCCCCCAACCCCTACACACGTGACCCGCAGCCCAACGGCGGCGTCCTCGGCCTGTAAACAGCCACGCAAGTACCTTTATAATCTGAAGCTGCACCCTATCTCACAGCCGCGTGGCTCGGCTCAGATAGTCATCGAAAATGTCAAAAGAATTTCAGAAGATGACTTGTCTTTCAAAGACGGCTCTGGCGGGTGGAGGCATCCCGTGCCGCCCACACAGATAAGACAGGCCCGTGAGCGGGTGCGACTCCGCCGGCAGTAGATTTCTGCCTCTGTGCGACGAGCTAATTCCATGCTCATATGAATATGCCATTTTCAGGGCATAAGAATTATAATTCCCTGAACTGTACATCACTTTTCCTCCCTGCGACACGAAATGCCACATTAATGTCAAAGGAGATGTAACGATGGAGATCAGCGCGATTGCACAGTGTCAATCCCGGGCACATCGGCAGCAGCGCAGCATCGTTGCGACATCAAAGGCGGCAGCTCCAAGATAAGGATGCGCCGCTTGCGGCCGCTTCAGTGAGGTGCAAAGGGTGGACAGACTTTGTTTCCCCAAAGTTATCCTCTTGTGGCCACGGGCTCCTGCACCAAGCACCCTAGCTTCTTGTATCGCACCTGGCTGACTAATAAATCACAAAGGAAACTGGACTTTGCAGCAGTGAAGACAGAAAAAAAATGGCAGCTAATTAAAACGTCAACAGGACTTTCGCCAAGGGGTATAAGGGAAAAAAAATGTTTAAAAAGCTCATATCTGTTTTCCTACACGAATGTCAAAACAAAAGTCCTTTTGCCAAGTACTTACCATACACATGTCCCTGATAAATAAAACAGCGCTGAGCAATATTGATTCAAGGGACAATTGAACCATATCTCTTCCTCTTATCATCCACAGTGGAGAAGCAGCGCTGCATTTAAATAACCTGAGAATTGCATTCCCTGTCACTGATCTAATGGCACTTACGGAACATTCGTCAAAGATAAACTCTTTACTCTGATTATGTGGCTCTTCGTTGACATTCAGACTAAAACAGGAAGCAGCACGGCTCTGTCAAGATGAGTGGGATCGGGACGCTACAAGCTTATTTTTATTGTTATTGTTATTCCCGCTTCATCCCCCTGTGCTTTCCTCACATTTCAGAGAGGCAGAGGACACGTCACTGGCGGGCACATGGGTGTGCGGGCCCCACCAGCACTGGTGTGGCGTGCTGCCACACCTGCTCACTTTGTATAACGGGCCCTGGCCCCTCCTCCTCACTGCCCTCTCCTAGGTTTAACCTGTGCCCCACATCAAATTCAAGATAGCATCATCCGCAGCAATTAAGCAGGAAACGTGTAATTTGTTTAAAAAAAAAAGGGAAAAAAAATCAATACCTGTTATTACTTTAGCATACAAAGTAGTGTGTTTTCTCTCTTTTAAAGGGTAAACCACAGCCATTCGCTGTTTTTAAGAGCAGGTGATGAGCTGTACAATTGATTCAGCCACCTCAAGCACCATTGTTACAGAGGCACCAACAGAGTTTTGGTTGACACTGTAAAAATGTGCTCCATGAGTGTTAATGGAAGACAGCAGGCACAGCGGGTCCCTTGTTCATGGCTTACAAATACAGCCAAGACCGGCCGCTACAGGCTGACCGACGGACACACACAGCGTGAGCCTGACCCCCAAACCCACTGCAGATACACCGTCACCTGCAATAAAGCGGTCATATGCACGCAGATGTTCTGCAGGAGGACACTGCAATTTACAGTAGCTCACCTGGGAAACCAGCACTTCCTCGTGCACTTGTGGGAGGGGTAATTAAATGTTAACAAGAGCTCAATTCTTTTTACAAGGTATGCTGAATTAAATATACACTGATTCCAGAGTGCCACGCCCCCCAATCTCTCTCGACAGTCATATGCTGATGACCTTACACTCCTATACATCAGTATATTGGCACCATATACACTTCCTGTTATTGTAGAATACATCTTCCAACCATTTATTCAATACAGGGTCACAGGAAGTCTGGAGCCTGTAGCAGGAAGCACAGGATATGCTGGGCAGAATGCCAACCTCTACCTACATCACTCTAATTTACAGATTCTTAAGATGCGTAAAAAACTTTAAGCGTTTGCCTGGGTACCTGTATAATGCTACATACAATATCACATGCATGTATCAGCGTTTTGTTTTATTCTATTATTCTTATTTTTTACTCCAGGTTATTCTGTCATGAACTCTCTGTGCAACCTATGTAAATATTTAAGAAAGGCAAATGAAGGGCATTTTTAGTAACTGCTTCTTTGCAGCCACTGGACAGCATCATTCAGGTAACACTTCACATTTCATAACTGCAAGATCATGTTCATAATAGCTCCTCAAACCATTCCTCAAAAACCCAATTCTAGGAGTGATTTGTAGAAAAGATACATGTGCAACTCACCTGGAGAACAGGCATATACAGCACACATAGCCAACGGGCTTCCTCAAATGCAACAAACGGCTTCTTTTTCTCAGTACAGCTGACTGACTGCAGACAGACACGGCTGTGGCAGGGTGGCAGAAGACAGTGGCAATGTGGCACATGGCAGTGACCCGGTGGCACACAGCAGTAGCAAGCTACCACCAAAAGTGGCAGAGTGTGATGCAAAAGCACACATGCCAGCAAAATAACCATCCCAGCATTTCATGGCATCATGGACGGGAGATCATCATTGCAGCTGAAAGCGAAATATAAAACCGCTCTCAGGAACGCTATTTCCATTTTGATGATTTCAGGATTCACCCAGCAATCAGCTTCATATCATCTCCTCAAATTCTTTGAGAAAAAAAACAGCCAAAGAGTCTGAGAATCTGTTTTAATCTCTAGGCAACTAATATGTCTTAATTAAAAATGTAAATACTGGTTCTAGTTCATAAAATATAGCTTGACCTACATTTGAATTAATGATGTCGCTGTAGTGTGTGCAGGACTCTGTTGGAACAGAATAAGAATGAAAGAGAATTAAAATGAAGTTGACCCAAATACAATCTTACGAACAGAGGAATCATGTTATGGTAAGTAGGCCAAAAAGGTGCTTACAGATTATGCAAAAAAAATAAAAAATACTTCAATGGACTATGTGAAAATGGGAGACGGATAAATTTCATGACACCAGTGAGAAATCCCAGCCTCCGCTGTCATTTTTGTTTAAACAGTGCTGTTTGTTGCTGTGTTGCACGGTGTCTCACTGCATGCCAATAAAGAGGGCTGGAGTTCTGCTTCCAGAGCCCCGGGGACCAGCAGGTAAGTTGATCCTCCAATAAGCAGCGGACATACAATCATCTTAGCAGACTCGTTTCAACAGATCACTCAGATGCACAAACAAAACTTCAGAAGAATGTTACGCTGGCAGTGGACGGCCTTCCTTCCCTCCTAAAGTATATTTTTAGTTCCCAGCACTTAAATCCGAGCCCCTTCCAAGTCGATAGTGAAGGGGGGGGATTAATGTGTTCTGTTACAGTCCAGTGCAGGGGCGGGCTGTACTGATCTGTGGTGCGTGCTGTGCTGTGCCGCGTACAGCCGTGCCATGCAGTATTTTGTGCTGTGTTGTGTGCCGTCTGTGGCCTGTGGACAGATTTGTGTCCATGCTCCGTAAGCGCTGACTTTCATCGGTCCATTAGCCCTGCTCCCTGGCTCGCTCCCCCCCGCCTGCGAGGGCCTGGCCGCTGGCAGAGCAGCCACGCTACAAAAACATCGCATCGGAGGGGGTTTAGCTCGCCGCCCCATTCTCTCCCCAACCCTTCAGCGAGCATATGGCGGCTAATCAGGTCTGCAATCATCGGACCGGCATTATGTAGAGCGTGATTCCAGGCGTGTGCTATTACCCATCTGTTTCTGCGCAGAGAGACACGGCGCTTTGTGGGAGAGGTCAGTGTTTCCATGGCACTGCCAGTTTCTCAAATCCCTCTCCCCTCACTTGGTTCTCTGCTCCGGTGATTTACTTTAGACCTCTGGCCAAGACTCATGTTCATCTACTTTTTCCTCTTTTTAAACTTCAGAGGGAAGGCAGAGACAATTAGTACAATGTGCCGGATCGCCCTGAGCCAGCTTCATCACGACGTGAATATGTCTGTCCTTCTTTATATGTACATACGTGCACGTGTGTATTTATATGCCTCTATGCAGACATAGAAATACATCTGTAAATGGTTGAATGAGATTAATTGACATATCAGTTTGACTCTGCTTTTGGTTCCTGGAAAGAAGAAACTCCATTTGCATTGAGGAGTCATTTTTATGGGTAAGCTATACAGCCTGTCGGAAGTGCATACCCACCATGCAGAATCTGTAGGTTGTGTCCTCTATGATGTACAGTATGCACATGACATCTCACTCACTCACTCGTGGTACACTGGTAGAGAGCAGGGTAGACAGACACTGTCCTAAGGCTGGAGCAAAGTTACCAGCCGTGCCACATAAACCACCTCACCACAAGTTCCAAAAATTCCTGTCTACAATCACACAAATTTGCTAGTTTGCCGTCTCAATATAATCAATTTGAAAGAACATGGAACAAACAAGGACAGTTGTAAGCTAAGAGGGTCTTTGCACTAAACTGTTTTAATAGTCAATATCTTTTTTAGTTTTCAGCTGTTTGGAAGGACAAAAGGAGCATGGACAGAAGGCTGTAGGATGAACTGAGTGACGCAGAATCCTTTGTAGCAAAGAAAATGTAAATGATGAGCTACTGTAATACTGTTTATTCTGCAAAAATGCCTGCCATTAGGAGTCATCACGAAACACAGTAGGCTGCTGGATCAGAACCTGAAAAACCACAAAGAGATTGCGCTGATCAGAATCTTGCTGAACAGACTTTTCTCCAGTCTGCAGCAGTAAACCAAGATGGAAGCAATTAGATATGGCCTCTCTGTGTCTTTGAAGTATCCCGTTTTCATTCACATTTCTGTGGTGGCCCTGTCAGTTTCATCCAACCCACATTCCACTCCAGCCCTGGACCACTATGCCAGTGGGCGGGTGTGAATGTGAGTCAACATCCCTGGAATAGAAGCTCAGACCATCACAGCCCGAAACACACATAACACTTATTGTCAGCTGGGTACCTATGCTGCTGTGGGCAGAACTGAGTGATGTATTGTGCTACAGCACTTGATGGAGCCTCCTGCATGTGAAATTAAGAGGCGGGTGTGTATACGTCTCTGGATTTGTCCCGCTTTACACCTAGGAAAACTGGCCATTCAACAAACAATACAAATCTCCTCTGTATAGAACATCCCCACCTGAGACCAAAACATCCTTCCTGTTTTACGATATAATTGATGGCTACAAGGTGTTGAAGTGCCTAGATTTAAAGATGTAAGAGTACATGGTCCCATCTCTCTCTCAGCTCTGTGTGCACCGGAGAAGGTCTGTTCTGTATGAAGCCCCTTCAGAATATAGGAGGGTTTGCTCACAATCACTTCACATTATGTGACTGATTGCCTTATTTACCCTGCGCAATGTATACAACAGTATACAACCGTACCTTTTGTAGGTATTTTGCTAAAGGTGCCCACATCATGCACTGGATGACTGCAGTAACACCCCCCAGGAGGAAGCCACTGGAACCTCAGACAAACTACCATAATTGTGGCCAATAATAAAGGTCAGAATTAATACCCCAATACAGACACTAATAAACAATT
Source organism: Mormyrus hasselquistii (assembly GCA_026779605.1). Classification (NCBI taxonomy): domain Eukaryota; kingdom Metazoa; phylum Chordata; class Actinopteri; order Osteoglossiformes; family Mormyridae; genus Mormyrus; species Mormyrus hasselquistii. The sequence goes on from JAODKE010000068.1 coordinate 7,768,396, forward strand.
TTAAATTGCCACCATAATCAAATGATGCAAACATCTATGAGTTACAAAAGTTCACTGCTGCAACTGACAATTCCTTAATTGTATTCAGTCATTCATGGAAATTTTATTAACATGGAACGGATGTATCGTGCCCTTCCTCGTTCACAACACAAGGGATCTAATTTCATTATTTTCCACAAGATTTGCTTGACTACTGCCACGATTCTAATGTTGCTCCAGTCCAGATGTTTATGCTATTTAAATTAGGCAGCAAAGCCTGTTGGGTAAACATAATTAAAGAACTTTTTTTTTCTTGCCCTCTCTTTGTCTCTTTCTTCCCCCCTCCCTCTCAAGTTTACTTCATTAGACAACTTTCAATTAACACTGGGCTTTGCACAGCTCTCCCACCCCACTGCGGAGCAGCGGCCGCCTCTTACGCCGCGAGGGCTGCCTCCTGCTGGCCTCCACAGGGCTGTGCGGGAAATTGCTCCTCGCCGAAACTAAAGTCCATGACGGGCTGTGTCCTGTCCCCAGACATCACCACGGCATGCATACAAATCAGTGGCAGGAGTGTCACAGGACAATCATTCTGTTTTTTTTCTTTATTTTAATTTGACTTAGCTGCTTGGCAAGAAAACAGAGTTTTAACCTAGATATCCCAAGAGGGTTCATGCCCTTGTACCCTTGAACAAGGCAGTTAACCTGAATTAATCTATTAAAAAATTCAACAAAATAATGGGACAAAATTTTAAGTTTCTTTTGATATTTAAAATTAAGTGACAATTATTATTATTACTGACATTATTATTAATGATAATAATGTTATGAATGATGATAGTGTTCTTAATAATAATAATAATAATAATAATAAACAACAATAATAATAATTTTATAGCTTCATGAGAATTAAAGCACAAGCCCATCAGGAATTTGAGCTTTGATCCTTCAAGGTTACATGCTATGTTCCTTAAATACTGCACTTAGTGACTCACTATGATTTATCAAGGAGCCACCACACCTGCTATGTTAGTGACATGTGCTCCCTTGGGGGTGTGTCAGTTTAGGCTTCCCACACTAGGGCCCCAGTAGAGGACGACCAGTGATCAATTAGAGTCACGCAAGGCTCAGACTTACCACTTAGAAGTGAAAACACTAAAGAAGGTGATGGTACCGCGCAGGTGTGCCAGCAAATGAAGAGTCTTTAAATCGGTCACACAGTGAATGCAAATAACCTTACGTACACAGGAAAGTCCCCTCTTGTTTCTAGCTGTAGAGCAGTGCACTGCCTAGTGACTGACTCAGTACTCAGTCTTCAGTATTCAGCAGGCTCACAGGGGCAGCACAGCAGATGAATTCCAACACGGGTGAACTTCACGCTGACACTGAGCGTGTGTTTAAAAGGGCCAGCCGGGGCCCAGCCAGTAATGAGAGCATTATTTTGAATGTTTAGAGAATACTAAATAAGCATTAGAAAGAGGTGTCTGGAGAGCATGGTGCAAATTAAATCACTCATGTCAAAGTACTAATAGGCCTGCCTTCACTCAAAATTTAATTTCATAAACCGCCGTTCTTGTTTCGGGTTTTTTTTTTCTTTTTTTGGTGGTGGTGGTGGGGGGGGGGGTCTGTAACAATCTATTAGAGGCAATATCGCAGACAGTGTAATACACGAGGTCATTACAAGATTATGTAAACTCTTCACTCACATTTCCATTGCGTGTCCTTTTACATCCAGATTATTACGCAAGAAACGATGTTTGATTAGCGGGCTCTCTAGCCCCTGCTCCACGCCGGCACACTTTAGCACGCCGCATGAGGAGGGGGCTTGTTTCGGGGGAGGATTTATAACTGAGCTCACACGCATATTGTGATGGCGTGATTTCAGGAACGCCTCGCTCGTAAAAACCCCTCCTTTTTCTCCGCTTTCCCGCTGTGGACAAACCATTAATTTAATGCATTTGATTTAAATACCCATTCTTTCTCAGCATTATGGAGCAGCAGCAGTGAAAAAAAATGAAAGAAATTGGTTTGGAAAAATATTATCCTTGGACCATACGTCCATTTATAAATATGCAGCACATCAAGCATTCGATATACTTTAGTGCACATGAACTGAGTAGCTGTCAAAATTACAACAGGCAACTCAAGCAATTATGCAGATTTATGCAAAACATTAACAAGAAGAATTAAATGCACAAATGAGGTGGCTACACTTGAATTGTTA
>JAODKE010000068.1:7770615-7815415 GCA_026779605.1 Mormyrus hasselquistii
AGACACACTAAACACAGCAGGTGTGCATGTGTGTCCACACACTCCAGACACACTAAACACAGCAGATGTGCATGTGTTCACACCCCAAACACAGCAGTTGTGCATGTGTTCACACCCCAAACACAGCAGTTGTGCATGTGTTCACACCCCAAGCACAGTAGATGTATCTGTGTCTTCACATTCTACACACACTAAACACAAGCAACATGTGTCTATGTACATCCAAACACACAGTAGATGTGTCTGTGGATCCACACACTCCAAAAAGACCAAGCACAAGCTATGTGTCCATATGTCTACACAATCTAAACACACCAAACACAGTTGCTGTGTCTGTTGGTTACATAAACCAAAATTAATACTAATAGCTGAATATTCCAAAATAAAATTACAATTCTATACAAGGCTACATTTACCCTCTAAATTAATACTACAATAAACATAATATTCTTCTTTTTTTTGCAAAAGGCACCATATCTAAACATCCGTGACCTAAAGTGAGGGCTCCTGTTCTTTGTCTCTGCAGCTGGTAAGGAGGCTTCTTCAGTGAGCCGGATGAACAATTATGATCTGTGGCTCCACTGAGCCTTTGTCTGCCCAGGCTGGCAGTCTTGGCCTGGGCACCACGGAGAAGAGCCCCCCCCCAACCCTGAGAGAGCTGTCCATCAAACACGGTGAGGTGGTTGTTTTTGTTTTGCGGTGCCGTTTTTAATATTCTCATTATTCCCTTTAACGCACGTCTCAGAGGAAATGAAGTTGTGCCTCCGGGTGGAGTGTCAGTCACCCACGGTGCGCACGGCATGCAGATATGGACTGGGGTCATTCTGCCACGTGCGCTGCGGGCTTCGGGGGGGGGGGGGGGGGGGGCGCGGGCATGTGACCCACAGGACCAAAAAGTGGCGGGGTGTTCCGCGGGCAGACGCACTCTTGACGAGATGCAAAGTGGAGGAGGCCATGAAACAAAGAAAAGCTGCCCTTTTTGTTATGATAATCCAGGAGGAGGCTGGGATGGTGTTTTGAACAGGGGAGTGAGAGATCACCCCCCCCCCCCATGCGCTACAGACCTCAGATTTAATGGCTACAGGCCAGATATAACTAGGTACAAACTGAGAAATAAGACAAATACAGCTACATTACGATATAGTATGACTAAAACCAGTTCCTCTTATTCCAACATTCAAAGACCTGTGTGTGTACACAGTGCAATAAAATTCTTGAGTGCTTCCAGCAGGCCATAGTGCCAAAGAAAGACAATAAGTACAGCAGCTGACAATAAATAATGAAAAACAGAGTAGAATAGTATACAACACCACTGAAAACTGTCCTGTTGCTGTTACTACTTCTACTATTACATTAATAAGCAGTTCACTGTTGTTCTCTGACAGAATCAGAAGCCAAAAGCTGCTTGGTGCTTTACAGCACTTCTGAAAAAATAGTTCTTAAGTCAGTGGGTTTACATGAAAAAGATGGTGGCTGTTAACCTATTAGAGGCTGAGAGTATTTCTGCATTTTTTCCTTTTCAGATCAATAGGGGTATCAAGCCTCATCCTCAGCAAAAAGGCTAATTTTCTCCACATCGATGAGAAACACACACACACACACACACACACACACACACACACACACACACACACACACACAAAGTTCACTCCCTTAATTCCCCCTCTCCACACAAAACACAGCCGCAGTTCAGCAGAAGCTTGCCTTAAGTTCAAAGCCCCATTCATTCTGAGACCCACCTGTACTGTACAGTTTTAGGTATTGCTGTCACTATGGCAGTACATTAGAGCATACCCAGTGGGATGAGATTTCTTCCAAAGCAAATCTAACTTCTGACAATCAGGGTGTCACCATCAACACCTCCCAAGACCTTTTTGTCAGGAACTTTTATTCCACACAATTTCAGGTGTACTTACAGAAAACATGTTCCAGGAAGCTGGGTGTGTCAGTAAGTAAATTATGATTCATAATTGCATTATAGGCACAATGGGCTGTCATTCATCTCCTCCTCCTGTGTGGCTCAGCTGGCATGAGCTATGGAGTGAAGGTATTTACATTATAACAGAAAGCAGAACCAGGACCATATTAATCAGTAATTTTATTTGAGAAAGTTACAATCCACAGGTATGGGCAGCTCAGCAGCCCACCTTACGATGTCCGGCCCCCACTCCATATGCTCCCCCCGACATTCCACTCTCTCTTCATTCCCACCCCCCAGCATCTGACCCCCAAGGCCAACAGATGTCTCCTCAGTCAGGGCCAGCAGGACTCCTGTTTCTTCCCTTCAGGAGTCCTTTAATTACCTGGATGCTTTCCTCTCCAATAAAACCCTAAGTGGCCTAATGGAATCTGATGCAGTCGACGAAGGCGCTCCCACACACTCCCACACGCTCCCACACGCTCCCACACACTACCACACGCTCCCACACACTACCACACACTACCATACACTCCCACACACTCCCACACGCTCCCAGACACTACCACACGCTCCCACACACTACCACACACTCCCACACGCTCCCACACGCTCCCACACACTACCACACACTCCCACATGCTCCCACACACTACCACACACTCCCACACAATCCCAGCTTTTCTTGCCACTTTTGGGTCCCCCCCCAAGCTCTGATGACCAGTCCTCACATTTATAGACATTCAGGGAGATAAAAGCTGAGTATGACAAAGCGCAGCATCGCAATTAATCAAGAAAATACAGACAACATTCCAACAATCAGTAGTGACACATTATGGGAGTATTACCTTCACCCAAGAAACAGTGACATTCAAGGGTAAAAACATTCCCCCAATACCATCTCAGTGGCTGTTTTAATATACCATTTTACTTATCAGCCCTCTTTTACGTGGCACAAAAGAACTACAACAAAATACAGATCATTCTATGTTAAATAAGTGTATTTCGACGATCAACAAAAGCTACAGAACTGGCAGTCGGCGGCAGGCTACCTCCGGCTATGTTATCAGAAAACGCGTGCGGGGACACTGAACGCGACATATTCATGAGGTCTAAAAGAGGGTTCCAGCAAAATGTTCTCCGGGATGACATCCATGCAAAGCATCGCTATCTCCTAAGGTTTTTAAGTTGCTGTGTGACCAAATATGCAGCCATATTCAGGAGCTCGATGGATGGCATCTGCAGTTTCAGTGACACTGCAAAGATATCAGCCGTTCTGCAAGGCAAATTTCATGTCCTGGAGGGACATTTAGAGGGGTGAAAAATTTCATGGAGGCCAAACTCAATAAAAACCACACACCGTCTTGTAATACGGTACATATAGTATAATATGGTGTATATACAGTAGTAGAACAAAGTGAAACTCCTTTTTCGGAGGAATATGAATTAGGTCACTTACAGGCACCTCTTCATTGCTTTACAAAACAGAAAGACCAGTAATCACATGGTCTGTGATGCATTGGTTTAAGTCAGGGGTCTCCAACTCCAGTCCTGGAGAGCTACTATCCAGTAGGTTTTCTATCCTACCTGGCTTCTGATGAGCCACACTAGTTCTCAGGTAAATACTAGGAACAGGTGTGGCTCATCAGAGCCCAGGTAGGATAGAAAACCTACTGGATAGTAGCTCTCCAGGACCGGAGTTGGAGACCCCTGGTTTAAGTATTAGTATCCATGATCAATATTCAAATTATTAAGAAAAAGTTGGATTAAAAAAAGTTTTTTAAAGTTTTTTTTTTTTTTTTTATTTAAAAGGACTATCTTGATGTGAAATCCCCCCTCCCCCTGCCTTTATAAATCAGTCAGCATCATAACTTTGATTCATTTGGAGTAACCGCACATACATGCAAAAATTCTCCTTATGTTTAATTTTGACCTTTACATTTTAGTTACATATTAAACCCCTTGGGTGACCCAGAAACAACCACGGGACTGGTCACTCACTCATTCGGTTTTGTTTTGTCAGGTCAGCGGCAACGAATGTCACCATCCGCTAGCTGAACTGTGTGACAACTAGGGCTGTAAACCATAAGCTTTGCCACAATATGATTCAATCTCCATTTTGCAAGGCAGTGATTCGATATCTGATGATATCTGAAATGTTACTGCAAAATGATTCAAATCAATTCAGTAATACCTCGTTAATATTTTCCATTCAATGAAACATAAACTGATATTAGTGGAATCTATTTGAACTGAAGACTTGATTAATGATTAATTTTCATTTTAACAATAGATTATGTTGAAAAAACTATACTTCTCAAAAACACACAAAATGTCTACACAAAAAACATTCCGTCTTGTATTTGTACTTTAACAACAAAGAACTGCTTCTGGATAAGTATGAAAACACCAGCAAACTGCACTCTCTGCTAAGGTGAGCATCTAGACTGCTTTGTGTGGTAGATTGTCAGGGTTTAATGATATGAATCGATATATGTTAACAAAATTGACTGAATTGTATCGTGGACTTAAAATTCGATATATCGATTAGAATTGATGAATTGTTACACCGCTAATGACAACAGGTGGTTCAGTAGTTCACAGTGGTTCAGTAGGAATGCCCGAAGATTGTGTATTCGGGTAGCACCCTAAAGCTGTCACGCCCACGGGGGTGGATCGGACAGGTGCAGGACGTCAAGGACCAATTACCTCTGCTACATAAAGACGAAGCCGATCGCAAGCCAATCGCGAAGTATTGCGCTATGACAAGCCTTACTGAGCATTTTTCTGTCCTCTGTCTGCCTTTGCTCCCATTTCTTGCCCGTCTGCCTTTTGTGAGATCCTTAATTCCTGTTCCTTGCCCAGCTCCCGTTCTTGACTCACTTACCCTGCTGAGCCCGGCTTCCCCTGTCATCCCATCCTCCTGTTCCCCAGTCCCGTGTGTACCCCCTGGCTTTCGACCCTCGCTTACTCATCACGACCCCGATTACCGCTCGCCGCCTCTGGACCTGTTCACCTGATCGCCGCCACTAAGGAAACTCCCCAGCCTCTTGCCATCCCTCCGGTTACCCGGAGGGCTAGCCTCCTCGTTCCTCGCTTTGTGGGGCTGACGCTTACCTGTGGCTATTTACCCCTTGTTGTATTAAAGCTTTGCTTTCCCTGCATTTCTGGATCCTTGTCTCCTTTACCAGCCAGCCGTGACAAAAGCCTTGTCCATACGTACATTTTTAAAAATGGTCTTTTTCTTCCTCCGTTATTAAAAAAACAATGTTGTCTACATGAAAACGCTAAAACCCACTGACAAGAGCATGCCAAACCAGCAGGGGGTGATATAACTCTAACCGTAAAGCCATGTTGGCCAATCACAAGCCTTATTACCAGTTCTGCTAGGCTAAAAGCAGCAATCGCCACACAGCAAATGCCACACACTCTGACCTCAAACAAAGTGGACAACGACGCACAATCTGAAGTTACAAGGTAAAAACTCTGTTTTCCCTCTACACGTCAACACTGAAAATGGGGTTTCTGAAAATCTTCACCCTGGATGGGGTTTTACAAAAGCTCTGTTTTTCAGTGACGTACGATGCCGTTTGCATGTGGATGCAAACATATGAAAATAGAAAAAGCTCAGTTTCTGAAAATACCTGCATACATGTGGAGGCCTAAAAGATACCTAACAAGTGATCATTCATTGAAACGGGCTAACTGTGTACTGTAGCCATGTGGCATGTACAGAAGATCTCCCTCTTTTACTTTTGCCATTTGCAGTGACATGAATACACAGATGAAATGCTATTATTTTCATCTTAATAAAACTCCAAGCTAAATATCAGGGGGGGAGGGGGAATCATCCCACTGAAGAGAGAAAAAGCAGGGATAGAAGAGGAGAAAGAGGAAGTGCAACAGGCTCACATCAAAAACTCCACAGCAATGGGCAGGTTTTCACCCATAGGACCAGCATCTCTCAATTTATTAGCATGACAAAGGACACAATCATTCTGGATATGCCTGAATGCAATTTTCATTAACTTTGCAATGATGTATTAACAAAAGCGTCAGGAATGTAATAAAAGCAGCAGGACTCCTCAAAATGCCAAAATAAAAAATAGCAAAAAAAAAATTAAATAGAATAAAATAAATAAAGAAATGTAATCTCCGTTGAAGAAAAACAGAATTCTGCTCATACGCCTGGCAGCGCTGGGTCAACAGGGTTTCCCGATTCGATCACTAGACATCATGGTGACTGAACTGCGCAATTAATAAAGAAAACGCACAAAATGCTAATGTCTCATTTCAATGTAATTATCCAGAGCTTGGAGCTCAGTGGAACAAGGCCCAGGACGGTGCTGTCACCCAGAGAGAAGCATGGGGAAAGGGGCGGGGGCTGGTGTGTGTGTGTGTGTGTGTGTGTGTGTGTGTGTGTGTGTGTGTGGTGATGGTGGGGTGCCTTGAAGGAGTGACTGTAACCGAGCTGCGGTCACTGAGAATGGCATCAGACACCTCAGTCCCACCACCTAAACTGTCTCCATTATCTGTGCTTCCTCAGGTAAGGTGACACCGTTTGGCAGCAGAGCCAAACATAATCCCTTCGCTTAATCCTGTTTCAGGTGAATATAGCCTGTGTGCACAACAGCTTTCGCTCAACAAAGGTGACAGGCTGCAGGGTGGGCACAAGCCTGCGGACCCTGGGCGGGCAGAAAGGCGACGTTAACACCCCAGCCAACAGGGGCGACACGACTACCGGCAGTGCGAGCCGAGGAGGAATGCTCTCCATTGAGGTCAGTGTTTCTGGCAGAGAGAGAGAGAGAGAGAGAGGGGGCTGGGGTGGTGGGGAAGACTGCACTAACAGCTGAAACTTCAGAGGAAGAAAACAAAACATAGCCAGGGGGAGGGCCGGCTGCCTGTCCCTGGGCTTTCCTGCTGGAGAGAGCGAGGGAGCGAGGGAGGGGAGCCAAGCTTGGGCTGGTGAAACACATGCACATGTACATGCGCTCACACACACACACACACACACACACACACACACACACACACACACACACAAATATGCATACAACATATTCAGTGTGGAAACACATTTAAATGTACATACAACATGCATCACAGGCTCGGCAAAAACACACACACACACCCTATTACAAGGGGACACACAGCCCTATAGCAGCCCACTCTCCACCCCCTACTGCTCTTCTGTGTCATTAAGATATTATCAATTAATAATCCCTGCAATGTAATAAATAATAAACACCACAGTAAGTCATCTTCAAAGTGCAGTCCCTCCCAGGTGAGGAGGTGGGGTGTTTTCGGAATTATCGAGGCCAGTTCATTACTCACTCCTGTGCGTTGATGGGATTAATAATGTAAGACAAACAAGCTTGCGGCGACTGAGGCATGTGCCCCGAGCCTGCGCCACCTCCTCCTCTCTCATCCGCCGGCACGTTCACACCATCCTGCCTGCACAACCCCCGGCGCCGATTCCCAGAGCACTTTATGTTGTTGACAGGAAGCGGCCGGAACAGGGTGGTTTTGCTGACACTCTTAGAGGTTGCACCCCCTGCCTGTCCCTCACCCCCTGAGAGCTCCCAGTGTCTGACCACACGGGCAGGTGAGCAGCAAGGCATTTAGGGACAAAGGTGGGTGGCACATTTCATTGGATGGGCAGCGTCAACAGACATCAGGTAAAACAGGCCTGCGCAGGCTCAACATGCCAAGCACACATACGGGCATGTGGCACAAAACACTACGGACACACAAATACACACTTGCTGAAGTACCCATACGCAAACGCTACCATGTGAATGCAGAGCATATACATGCGATCACACAAAAATCACACACAGTCACATGAGCCCGATCTGCTGCCAATGGATGGCCAAGCCACGCGCAAAAGGGGTAAAGTGAATTACAAACCAGGAGAGCAAGCAGTGTGCTTTATTTAAAGCCGCACAGCCGTGCCCAGCAGACACCAGAATTAACCTGTACTCCTGAAAGCAGTGACCTACATAAGCACACACACAGCCGAACGGCCATAAGGCTGTCACAGAGGCAGTCTTTCATTATACAGCAATCAGTATGGTGCTATGACAACAAAGCCAACCAGCCCCCCCTTGCTTATGTCTGCTGAAACACACCCCCACATAAGGAGCCCACCGATTTGCCTTGAGGAAGAAGTTTTTTTTTTTTTTAATTAAACAAGGTAACGAATAAAAAGCAGTCTGAAAAAAAGAAAAACTATTTATGTATTGTCAACTTTCTACAAAGCTTATTTTGGCAGAGGCCACTGATGAATGTGTTTCCCTTCGCTCCCCTTCAGGAAAAGAAAATAGCCCCAACTTTGCAATTTGCAGAACCAAATAAATCAATGCAATGTGCAATGGCTACAAATAATTCAACCAGGGGGAAATTTATATGTTTAATTACACACTGCAGGTGCTGGACTTGTTTTCCTCATTACTGTAAGATATATGAAACACGGTTAATAGCATGTAGCACATCGGGACAAAGAGAGGACTAAGCAATTGGCTGCATGTTTCTTACTGGACACGCTCTATGAGTCATTTTAACCTGGCTGTGTATTCCGCTTGCTTCTCCCAAAGTCTACCAGTACGTACCTTAAAAATGTGAGGAATTCCTGCCGAACGCTGATCCCTATCCTTTGCAAATCTACAGGATGGCGTGTTGAGTGCTCATCGCTTGGCTGCAAGTTTGCTAAGCGCGCTGCCATTTCACTGCAAGGCCCTGGATTGGTATCAAACCTGCGAGCCCCTCACATGGGTCCGGCGTCAGGGACACGGGGCTCTCTGAGGATTTGCCGACTGGAACAGGTAATCAGAGACTCCCCCCCGCCTCTCTGTAGGCCAGTTAACCTCCATGCCCTTGTGATAGGCCTAGGAGTGCTTAAACATCGTCCCAGTTAGGTCCGACTTTCATGCCAGGCCAGCTGCTCCATGCGGGTGGAGCCCCAGTGTAGGAGTTGGCGGGGCCTGTCCAGGATTGTGGCTGGGCCAGGAAAACAGCTTGGAGGGTCCAGTAAATAGGTTCTGGTCCCAGGAATAAGACCCAGATTTACACCACCTGAGTACAGAGTCATCAGCTACCTGGCCACAGTCACTCATTTGTCCTCACCCCCATTCAAACCTGGCCCATCAAAGCACAAGTCATGAGAGTCACCATCAGCCCCCCCCATCCCCACCAATATTAACACCCACAGAAGGAAAAAAGATAAAGGTTAGAGCTGAACACTTGTCTCTCAGAGAGTGTCAATCAGGCATCTGGAATATCTTCCTCCAAAAAGAACCAGATGAGCATGTTTTTCTGTCTGTTACACATATTAAGTGTAGCCGTCCTGCAGCAGGGCACCTCTTGTCTTATTATCGCAACACTGGACCAAACCAGAAGACCCAAAATTTACCTGTCAGTACAACATCCGGCACGATGGCTGTTGTTTATAAGCCACTGGTTCGAGGGCTGCCTTTAACAGTATGGCCAAACATGTTCAGAAAACAATGATAGTTGGTTTATTCATATGAGATAAAGAATTCCCTGCATGACGTTTGTCTGTCACGGTGAAGGAGCTAAAAAGGAACAAAACCAGATAGCAGTCAGCCATTACTGAGAACAGCACACGGGAAGCCCTGATGGCCATGCTGACCACTCTCTATCCAGCTGCCACAATTCTCCTCTCCTTTCCCCAATACTCATTCCAGCGCTGACGTGAATTTTCCATCAATGTAATTAGTTTCTATATGGCGAGCTACCATTTATAGCGGCAAAATCAAATTTGCTTAATTTCAGGAACAAAACACAGTCCTAATAGAAGCTAACAAGCTATGAATGTCAACGAGCACGATCGATGGGGGCAGCGCGGCCTGGCACAGCTCCTGTCTGTCTCGCAGCAGCTGGCTGCAGGCCAGCCAGTTAGCGGCCCTGTTTCTGAGTGTGTGTGTGTCCCCCGCCCCCCCTTGCTGTTTCAGGGAGAGCACAGGCGAGCGCTCCTTCAGGCAGGATGGGGGTGATAAACATATGAGCCCAACAAACTTCAGCGCTTTAACAATCACCATTGTCCCTGCGATCTGGATGGATGTTGAGAGCACATGCCTGGGCACTGCGCATGGACCACTCAGCTACCCTGAAAATGGGCCAGTTTGGACAAAGCACACATTCTCTCTCTCTATCAGCTCTGGGTGAGTTCGCCGTAGGTACCCGGGATTCACTACAGCATGTCACGCTATCTTTACTGGGAGTGAAGCGGGCCGTCGCTGAGTCTCAGTACACTGCCCCGCACCACTCAATCAAGGCCCCTACCCTTGTGATGACAGGCACGTTTTCACTGTCACCACCTAGTGGCACACCCCACCTACCAAGACAGGGGGGGTACAAGTCTTCCTCACGATGAGTGGAGTTTTATCACCCTCTCTCGTTCTCTCTCTTTCTCTGTCTCTCCATCTCTGCGGGGTATGTGTGCCACATTCCACAAGGCCACTGGCATTGGCTGCTCTGATCACAAACCACCCCCCAGTCTCATAGCTGAGTTACATCGGGAACGACCAGCTTTAACAGCCGGCAGGGTCGTGCTGGACTCGGCTGACGTGAGTTCAACACCCAGTCCCATTCCAAGAGCGGGGCACACACGAGCAACAAGACCAACTTCAAGCAAAGAGGACAACAAACCAGCCTTCTGTATAGCAAAGGAAGGGGAGAGAGGTAATGGTCACATATGATTTATACACAATGATCTGCAAATACACTAGTTTTTACTAGGGCACATGCAGCAACGGCCTCCACACAGAGGGAATGATGTGCGAGTGTGTGAAATGAGCGGCGCCACCACTGGTGGGATAAAGTCAGTGATTTAAGTGTGATTAGTGGTGCAGGTGAGGGACTGGGAGGGGCTTGCGCTCAATTCCCAATTGCAATTTGGCTTTAATCAGGGCAGGCCTCCCGCGGGCAGTTCTGCGGCCCCCCTGACCCACTTTAACACATGTGGGTCAGGCCCCGTAGCCCAGGAGGGAGGAGCTGGCCTGCATGTGTGTGGGTGTCGTCTGTCTGTCTGCCTCTTACCTGCCCTATCACACGGTCATGGAACCTAGCAGGGAACTACCAGCCCGCTGCGTTTTGCTCTCATACAGCCTCACTCCGACTCTGAGCGACAACTCTGGCATGTTAACCCTCCCACCAGGGGCTGACCAGGTGTCTGTGATGCTGAGCTAAAAAGGGATTACCCCAGCTCAGGTTCCCAGGGAAAAAGGTAAAAGCAGGAACAAGGAGGAAGACTGGTGGGAGGAGGCAGGAGGGGAAGACTGAGAGAGCTCGTGCTTCCATGCCTCCATGTTTCCTCAGACTCAGAGACTAGGCCTGACTCTGCACCAGCCTCTTCCATTCCTCACTGACCCCCCCAATCACTATAGCCTTCTCTATCCCACTCAAAGCTCCCAAAAAGCCTCAAATCTCAGCCTGAGCCTCCACGACCGTGGAGAAAGGTACAGAGAATTTGCTCTTACCTCCAGGGGGAGACATGGGAGCGCTCAAACCTCTGGGTGTAAAATGGTCTCCTTCTCTTCTCACGTGAGGAAACACACCCCCTGAAACAAGACGAAGGGCAGAGGCAGAAAATGAGGCTCCCAACATCTCTGAGTAGATGCTTTTGCCATCAGAACGGCTGACACAGAAAGCAGTCAGACCGGTGATAGCACAGCAGGCAGATCATTGCTTAAGCTAACAGGAAAGTTTTGCTTCATGTTAATCTTCTGGAGGCAGTTTAAGTGGCTTTAAATACAAATATGTAGTGGAACAATGACTTTGCAGGTAGCCTTTTCACCCTACACCAGCCTCTCAGCACTCTGCCAGCCTCTTGGGGTGAGGCAATGAGGCCGCTTGGCGACTCTCGCTCCTCCCCTTCCCTTGCGAGCCGAAGGCCCAGCAGCTGACAGAGAAGCGGCCGCCTAGTCGCTCTAAATGAATGAAGAGAGCTCCCTGCTTGCTCAAGCATACTGGCAGCAAATTGATCCCCCTCAGATCAGGGGTCTGGCACGTGATTCACAAGAGGCGCCTCATGGAGAAGGAGCTACCGGAGAGCTACAGGGAAAAGGGCAGCAAGGGAAGCGAACAAGGCGGCAGATGCAGCGCCTCTGAGGAAAATAACACATTTCAAGGGGGGGGTGGGATCCTCAGCAGCGAAATTGGAGCATCTTCAGCGTGGGGGGGTGCAGAGTGAGCTGGCTCTTAGTGGTGACCCTGCCAGCCGAGTGGGGGGCAAGAAAGGTCTCGGGGAGACCACCCTGCCTGCTGCTGTCACCGCGCCACAGATCAAAAGCACCAAATCAAAAGGCAAACAAATCCACTGCCATGTTCACAATATGAGCTCCGAGCCTGAAGTCAGCTGCCACACACAGACCCCCGTCCTTTTCCACAACCTGTACAGCCTTCACATCCACTGTGAGCTCTGTGCAAAAGATAATGCAAGCGTGTGCGGAAAGCAGCCTAGATGCTAATCACCGGACAGGGCGACGAGAAACCACAGGAATGCGCACATGCAGCTCCCCCTTTATTTTTTCCTTTGCCGCCTCAATAGTGTGACTCTCTGCATCCAGGGTCAGATAAGGCTTTAAATAAATGTTCCACACAGCAGAACCTGGTATTTCCTTTGTTCCAAATGCCTCGACCTTATGCAGATTTTACTTTATTAAATCTAGCTGTGAAATGAAGAATACTCAAACACCTCTGAGTGTGAATACAGAACAGTCATTGCTAGACTTATCTTTCTTTCGTTCACAATATGCATGTGAATCTATGCTGAACTGTGCTATTCTGCCATATATTACTGGTGATTTATATACTTTATGGGAAATTACATAAATTACCACAAAGTCACTGGTTTCAGCATAAAGTGCAAACTTTATGTGAGATATTAAAAAAAAAACGGATAAAGATGAAAAACATATATATGCCACTAACCTGAAGTCTGTGGACATCTTGGTTGTTTTGTGTGTAGTACTGTAGAATTCCTTCAGCAAAGTAGGAGCTCATCTGCGTGTTTCTAGGGTGTGTGCTGCCTGTGTTTCTCTTTGTGGCATTTAGAGTGAGTGCCTATGCAGATGCTTATGGATGGTTTGAATACACCTACAGTGTTTACAGAATGCTTTGAGACACTTGTTTAGTTCAGTAAAATACTGCAAATGTATTGGTTTTTATAACAAACATCATTATTTCATTCATATATTCACAAAAAATATATATCACATTGGAAACACCCAGATGTTTTAAGTAGAACATTCATTTCAATCAGTAATAAATTGAAACCCAGACCATAGTTCTAAAAGAGCTGTTCCGAGTTAAAAAGTTCAATGAAAAGCAGTCTCATTGGGTGCTATTTAATTAGTAACACCTTTGCAATAATACAAAACTTATTTTGTTCATTTGTGTTTCGTATCCCTTTGAGAGCCGATGACTACAATTGCAATTAATAGCAAAATGGCAGGACCAGAACTGAATGAGTTAGTCAAAGAATTATCACGCTTAATAAAGGAAAAAGTCTGCGGAAAATTTGTGCAGATATGTTAAACATTACTTGTCATTGGGCTTTTGTTATGAAAATAATGAATTTGCAACATTGCTACAGAATTCAGCAAGTGTCCTAAGACTTTCTGTGAGCACTGTTCATGGAATGACAACCCTGGTGACAATGGCATCACCAATGGACAGTTATATCAGCATGGGCTCCCTTCCATCACCAATCCTCAAACACAGCTCACTAGAGATAAGGAGCATTACCACTTTTACTAGCTCCGCCTTCAAGATCGTACATAATAACAATGAATTAGATCAATTAGATGTACCCTAACAGTGATGCAATTCATAAACTGATCTCATGTACTGTAGGGGGGCTGGAAATCTGGTATCATGCAGAACATGAATAGGAATATTAATGAATATTAATACAAAAGTGTCAGAACTCGATCATGTAGGGACCTGTCAAGCCGCTAGCTGCAATGACCGCTGAACTTGTGACTTTCTGAGAGTGGCACACAGACTGCAAGCTTGTACAGTAGAGCTTTGATAAATTAGTGTGCTCTGAGGCAAGCCACAAGTTATAAAACAAAAAAGAGAGTATGGAAAGGAGAGAGAGAAGAAAGGGGCAGACTAATTCAGAACACTAGATAGGGAGAATGTGCCAAGTACGCCTTATGTTTCAAAGGGGACGCTGGAGCTCTACAACCATAAACATCGACCGGGGAGGTCTGTAAAGGCAAACCACATTAAACATGCTTATTTAGAGAGGAATTTTGGCATATAGTACCCAGACTTTTTTTTTTTTTAAGTCTCCTGATCTTTAATCTCCGGGCCAGTGTCTGCTGCACAGATTATGGCAGCAGCTACTGACAAGTCTGTTAAACCTTAGCTGGCTGACAAATTTGGAAACAGAGATTTTTGAGAATTATTTTCAGAAGACTAAATATCGCAATAATGGAGCCGTTTCTTAAAAATGGTTCCTCAGGGAAGGACGACCCGTCCGCCGGTTTGATTACGATAGCCAGTGCAAGCCACATTATAACAAGACTAACCGCAGAGAGGGGCCTTTTAAAAATGAGAGATTTACTTTGGAGCTTCCTGGCTGGTTTGAAGCGCACACACTCTGAGGCTGTGGTGGGAGAGGCATCTTGCTGGGCAGCATCTCCGGCTAAGCAGCCTGTCCAAATGGAGAGAACGTTCTGACATTTTGCTGATGAAGGGGTGAAGTTGCAATGTGGGGGCATCGGGCCACCTTCGCTCGGCTAGCTTCTAGAAGGGACGGTTCAGCAGTGCTTGATGGCAGCTTAGGGCTAGCGGTGTCGCCGAAGCTGACGCCGGGAAATGTATGAAGGACAACGTCGGTGACTTGTCCGAGCCGTGGCGTGGGGAGAGCCCCTTTGCAGATACAGGGATTGGTGGCAGACTTCTGCTGGTGACAGCTGGTGGATGTGGTGTCATCAAGCAGTCCTTAAGGGTGAAGTGACAGAGCAAAGATTCAGCAGCCTGGACTCACCCAGGGATTAGCAAACCTGCCCTTTAAAAAAAAAAAAAAAAAAAAAAAAAAAAAAACAGAAAGCAGACTTGACAGAGATGCTGCAGCATCATTCACACATACTGCCCGAATCTCCCCAGCACCAGCTGTGCGGAGGACACATCTCCTCTGACTGCTTATTTATTGGAATTAATAACATAAGTTCTGGAAATATAATTCCATCAGAACAAAAGATTCAAAAGTATTTCTCAGTAATAATGGCGAGAATGCCTCCCATTTGGAAAAGACAGGCTATAAACAGAAAGTTAAGGATACGTCTGAATAGCATGGCTTTGCTTGTCCCTTTCCTCCAAAAAAAATGTATTTTAAAATTTCCCCTTGCTCTTTCTTTCTCCTCACCCCCTTTTCTCAGTGTGGCCTGACAAGGGAACAGATGGCAATTTAAGCAGAGAATTTATGAGTGCCACAATCTTAATGTTGCATAAAGAAAAGAAAGAGGCTCACATCAAAGCCACTGACAAATGCACTTGCTAATATTAATGCACTCTTCATTCATCCAATATGCTCCCTAATTGCTTTTCTGTACACAGTAATATGGCACCTGCTGCTCAACGGCATTTGCGCATCAGGAGTGGTGCTCCGGCTCGGCCAAGGCCGCGCTCCCCGCCACCGGCCTTCCACACCGCGTGCCGGTGATGGATGCCACGCGGCTGTTGGCAGGGCCCGTGATTAACGCTTCATTCTCGCGGCACGGGGCTGTGGGAAGGGGGGAGGCGATGCAGCTCTCTGGGCCCCACAAACACATCACGGTTTTTTGCAGTAGAGAAGAGTCTCTCTCTCTACAATATGGCACCAGACTGTATGGAGGGAGGGACTCCAACACGAGTGAAACCAACACTTCACATGGCTGCGTATGACATTGAGATGTTCCATAAAGTGCACAAGACAGGGAGGCTGGGAGCCCCACAGCTGGTGGGCCATCCAGTGCTTTGTGCTTCCAACAACAGCCTCACACAGGTACATCACAAGGCAATAGGGCAGTCAGTACGCTATTCCAACACCCAAGACCTCAGCACTCCCACGAGTTTCATTAATGGATGACAGCACATGCTATCACACTGGCAACCTCCATCATGCTACCCTACATGAATTGAGAGAAAAAAAAAGTTCAGTGTAAAATTTCATTGAGACAGAAATATTTCCTATGTCACACACAACAAAAAGGACTGAACTGTGCATCTATTGTACAGAATTACATCTTGTAAGACATAATTTCAGCCCCCCCCAAAAGCTTCCATCATTAACTCCATACCAGCTGGTGCCAAATACAAAAAAAAAAAAAAACTATTATATATTAGCCATGAAGATGGTTCGCAATTATAGAGTTAAATCGAATAAGTCCTCTGAGAAATGAATTTTCCTTCCTATTTACATCATACTTAATTAATGCATACTGTAGCCTGGAAAGCTTGTGCTTTTACCATGGAACATGCAACATATGCGTCACCAGATTTCATTTCAAAGGAATTTACATTCCCAACAATAAAAGGCGATTTGACTAATATGTGTATTAAAAATTGGCGTTTCTAAACATATAGCATGGGTTTGATATTTGCATCAAATGTTCATTAAAAATTATCAATTGATTAGTAATTTAAGGTTTAACAAAACAAAATAAAAAGCGCAGCAACTGACTATATTAAACAGAAGGTTATTGCTGAGTTTTTATGTACATTTCATTCAGTTTATTAAAATAGTAAAATAGCAATGGGCATTTACAAACAAAGCTCACAGGCTACCCCGCTGCGCACACCCAGGCAGTCTCCAAGCACCTCCTTGTATGTGACCAATCTGTACAGCTGGTCTGTGGTGCAAGGCCAGCACTGCTACTACCAGCCCAGAGCGACAAGGGACGAGGAGCGGCACAGAGACCTGAACCCACCGCGGCCACAGGACCATAAACAGCGTATCACACAGCGAGGGTGTGGCCTGCACACCCATTACCACCCTCATCAGCAAGCAGTCATCCACCCCCGGAGCGTCCCCTTGTTTATCCCTGCACAGATGCCCTCTCCCTCGGTCTCATTAGAATTACGGAGAGTGCAGCGTGTTGTTCCTCGGCCCTGAAGAGTGAAGTAATAATTGGGGTGTATTTTATGGTTTGTGTATTTTAAGATTGTGAGAAATGGCTCCTCTGAATAAATCATTCATACATTTAGAGTGATTACCGGTGCGGAAAGTGGGAAGCTGCCTCACCCAAGATGTATTACCCATAATGCTTTTCAAGAAGGCAACTAATTAGCAGAAGAAAGGTCAAGTAAAACCAGAATGTGATTAGAGAAGAGACTGGAATGAAGGGGGGTGGGGGGGGCAGAAGAAAACCCAGACATATATTTAGTCGCTTTTGGAATGTAGCCAAAGCTCTTTTTTTCCTGTCACTGTAACAGAAAACGGTTGCTTCAATATTTAATGAAATGCTTATGTTGCCTGCTGCTCCACCTGGACGCGGTGCTGCAGCACCTTACCTTACAGTGCTGAGCAGTCCCGGGTGGGTCATTACTGTAGCTATCTACAAAGGGGGCAGACTACTTCCTGGATGCATGAATGCCAGCCTTCGGGAAGGTGCAGCCACAAAACAGCAGGTGGGCATGCAGGGTAGAGCGGGTTCTGACTTCTGTGCAGTATGAGTGAACAGGGCCCAGAACTAGGAGTCTGTTTCCACTGCTGGCATCACCTCCGGACATGAGCGGATAGGGTGGGACCAAAGGGGAAATGAGAAAATCTGAACTCCCATTGGCTGGCCTTCATCATACAGTTCAGCAGGGTGTCCCTCTCAGCGGGGATATGGCACCCTGGAGCACCATTGGCTATCTGGAAGCTCCCATTGGCAGCAGATGTCCTAAACTAGTGCACCCTTTCTTAAGGAGCAGAATGCCAAAGCATAGCTCTGAAAAGCATTCATCTTCTGGGTCTAACTGGCATTGGCTCCATGGGCAAGGGAACCAGAGCCTAATGGAATTTAATTACCCACTGGCATTAATCATCCATACAGTAAAGCCTCATACTATTTTATTACCACTTTCAGGGGTTATTAGTACAAATATACTGTCAAGCTACATTATGTGTAAAGCGTTTTAGGTACTATCATCTGAACATTTATTCAAATATATATTAATATCTCTCAGCAGACTTATCCTCCATCTGTGGTGTAAATTTGGGCGTCGGGCCGAGTTCCTCGTTTGCAGGTGCCTTGTACTTCTAAGAAGCTTCAGTTTATCACTCTCCGCTGCCATTTCCCCTCGCCACAGACAACCAGTGGTGACAGGTCTGGTGGGAGGACCCTGTTACCGGCTCTACAGATGACGCTTTTCCAAAACGAGGGTCAAGCACCTCTATCGGTGGAATCTGAGGGCACATTATTCCGTTTGCACCATTAAAGGCAGTACGAAGGTCCATGGTTCATGGCTAAAGACATTCAAATTTCTCCACCAGCCTCTTTAAGCTCCTTGGAAGGAGACCAGTTAGTAAGAAGTTTAGGGAGAGAGTACAGTATGGTCCTGGATTTCTAACCCACACTGCAACCAATTTGTTTAGAAGACATTTGTATTCAGCTTTTGTTTTAGGTTCTGTGGGAAAGTGATTGGCAGCGTCAGGCCCTGTCTCTAAAAACACCCTGCATGTTTAAACCCCACGACCACTTGTGACACCCCTGAGAATCTGGCTTTCCTGCAGCAACTGAGGTTGACCTTTAAGGATGCCCAATATCACTGACACGCAGCGACCGCCAATGCAAATGGCGTTTATTAATATTAACATGTGTTTGGTCAATGGAATGTGCCTTATCAACCAGAGGCATTTTCATAAACATATATGATCTACCCCTTTTTATTAAAATATGTGCTCTATGCTCCAGATTTAAGCTCCTTTTCAGTCCCTTTTTTGTACCTTCAACCACCCACCAGTTTAGCTACATACAACACAGCAGTTCACCTACCTATTTGCTATTATTGCCGTACTATGTAGCATTCTTTAAAACTGCAGTATTTTAAAACAATTCATCCATTTGCGAGAGATTTACTCAATCGCACCCCTCAGTGCCGACACAATCGTCGGTCTATTAATGGTCCTGGAAATACATCGCTGATTGCAATCCAAATGTAAGGATAATATTAGCAGAGACTGGTGAAAAGGATGAACAGGACACAAAGACCTCTTCATAAATGTCCGACTGCCACATGCGTTCTTCTAAAGTTCACAAGCAGAAGCTCTACAGGAACGAGTCATCGGCGGTGACTGATATGTAGCTTTCCAGTCTTTTTAACTTATGACAAAATTCCGTAGGTCACCCCCTTTCTTACTATGTGTTAGAGTACCCTTGGTCTCTCTGAAACCCCTGAACCTAGGCTGATAAGGAATCACTCCCCTGCACTTTGCAAAGCTCATTCATAACTTAGGGCAATCTCAGACTTAAGCGTGGCCACTCAGCAACTGTCCATATATCATTATCATTTTGTCTTCAGGGAATTGCACACAACACAAGTGTCTTCATGCAGTTTTATAGTTTTGGCTTATAGTCATGTCTAGTAAGCTCATCAATGACCTCAACTATATCTACATATTGCCTAACTTCTAGGGAATGTCTCTGAACCTGTCTTGAGACAGGAACACATCCCTAGTGTACCATCAAATAAGGACAAGGATATTGTAATATATATGCAATCACAGTGGCATGTTAGCAAGGCAATATATAGGTAAAACAATATTATATAGGCATGGACTGAAATATATGAACAAGAGAAGTGATATATTATCAAATAAAATAATTTCAAAGACAATGAAAAATTACCAAGTGCAATAATGTATAACCATGAATGATGATATAACAAGCAAGGATAGTGATTTATTAGCAAAAGCTGTGATATATTTGCAAAAAATGTAATATATTGCCAACCACAATGAAACATTATGAAGGACAATGACGTATTGACCATAACAGTGACCTTCCACCAAGTGCCTCAGAAGCATGACGAGTCTTTGACCGCTACACAGAACAGAAACTGGACAGCTACCTTAACTACCTAATGGTAGTTAATAGTAACAGGTGGTCTTGGTGCTTTTCAGTGAGACTGTACGCGCTGGCCAGTGAGAGGTCGCGCAGCGTTAGCTACTGCAATGGTTTTCTAGAGTTAGTCTCTGCTCCCTCAGCCCTGCTACAAGAACAGCAAACTCAGACACACATAATTGTTAGATCACCTCTCACCCATCCCTAAAAGCATGCATGACAAGCGCCTCTGTGCAGCATACAGACTTTTTGTGTAAAGTACACTGGAATAACTTCCATGATTTTCTGACACTGTATTGTTTCTATCAGTTTTGATTATACCTATTCAATTGACAATGTCATATTTCTTAATGCATGCCTAACGCGGTTAATCATTATTATGATGGGGTTAGTTTGCTTACTTAAACTTTACCCCGAAATACTAAAATACTGAATTGAAAACTCAATCTGACTAGATTGCTGAAAAAAACATGATCAGAACTCACCTTCACAAAAAAGAGGCAATTTGTTCTATTTACATGTCTATGAGCAAAACAATAACCAGGATTTAAACTCCCAGGGCCCTTGTTATTTGGTCAGACATTTTAAACTACAATCAGATCAAACAACAATAAAAACAAAAATTTAAGCCCTGCTGGTCTGGAAATGCAAATGTTATTAAAAATATTTTCCTGATTCTGGAACGATAAAAGAAATACAAACAGAAAAACTAAAGGTACCAAAAACAAAGGACTTTTAAAATCCTGTAATTCTGTCCCATTTCCAAAAAAGGTAAAAAAAAAATTAAAAAAAACCCTCATTTTCTCGCTTAAATTTTTTTCCCCTTGAGTTATAACTGTGCATATTATACTCTGCCTTAAGCGTGTACAGTAAGTTGCTACTAGTTCTTTGCAGAAGAACTTGTTAAAATTCCCCCATGTAATTCTTCCCTACATATTCTTCCTTTTATTTTTAGAATTACAGACAAGATCCAGGACCCAATGTGCCCCCTTTCCTATATTCTGATGTGTGTTTTGTACCTGCCCAACCTCCACCCTGAGATCTCGGTTTTACAGTTCCTCGGGACATGTAACTAATCACGCATTATTTCAGATTTTTTTTTTTTTACTCAAAACTTTGTAGGTTCGATTAACTGGTCTCAATAGAGCGAGAGAAGTAATGATCAGGCCCATTTGTTTCTCGTGAGGTCAGAGGTCGCACCGATCAATGGCTATTTAGGAAACGCTGCTACTGCCTGCAAGATTTACACAGAGATTCATAAAAAGATGAAGTTCATTAGAAAACCAAGCTCCCTGCCATCAAGAACTCGTACTTTTGGAGCCTCAGGCAACATACTAAACTGGAAAGAAATCGTGCATTTTTTAGGGAGTTGTTTTTAAAAAAAAAAAAAAACAAAAAAGACTGCTTTGAAACAGAAGGCGCAGCACTGAACTCGGCCACACTGAATTCCTGCGCCAGGAGATACTGCTCAGGAGTGGGGGGGGGGGCAACATGCGCATCACACTCTTGTCTAACCACAGCACAAGTGAGAGCTTAAGTGTGAATTTTACAGCAAAGGCCAGCCACACTCCTCCAAGGTAATGCCTTGACGGAGAAAATTAACTCTTTTAAGTGGTTCTGAAACAAGTTTTGAAAATCTGCAACAGCACAGAATAGGGACTGATGTCAAACCCAAAATTTTTAGTGTTTTGTTTTTAGCGTTTTAAAAATGTAGTCAACCATCAAAATTGTGGCCATTTCGGATCTTTTTTCCAGTATTAAGTAATTCATGGCAAATACATCAGGTTTTTCTTTAACTGACTCAACTGCATCAACTGATGACTTCTGCTGTATCAAAGCAGTTTGTATTGATAAACAGATGCCCCACTGTGCGGGAGAGATTTGTGGGTGAGAAAAAGCGCCTCTGAATAGCCACCTCCCTAACCAGGGCAGAAAATCAAACAAGTAAGGGGGAAAAAGGAGAAAAAGGGATTCCATATAAATAGCAGGGCTTGCCAGAAGGCATTGGGAAGGAGAGCTGTAAGAATCTGGAGAGCAACTTGAGCTTGACACGGGTTTGAAAAATTGAGAGGGGGTGGAATCAGAGACCCACTTGGAGAATCGTCACAGACCAAAGCAGGGATTAGTGTTCCTGCTACCACAGCCAAGAAGCTTCTAAACATTGAACACTTCAAAGTTATTTCTTTTGCTCTTTTAGAGAGCAACGCAGCCTTTCCAGCACAGTGGCTTCACTAGGCCACAGTCACCATGTCAGTTTATGTTTGGGAGGGGGTGGGTCCAGTTCAGATCTGTCAGTGTCTACAGGTAAAATCAGCAGTTACTTAGGTGTATAAAATACTGTGTGTAGTCTCTGTGATGCAGGCATAAAGTGAACTTAAATACTTTCTAAAAGACGCTTCCCAGAAAGTATGGCGTATGATATTTTGTTTTTTTAAACAGAAATGTCTTAAACCTAACCCGGGTGTGCATTTTTGCCACGGACTGACGATCCATCCAAGATTTGTGCTAATTAGCTAAATACTGTAACTAACATTCTGCGGTCACATTTCAAAAAAAAAAGAAAAAAAAGAAAAAACATCAGAAGGACTACTTCAGCAGTGCTTCGCAACACAGGCATTCCGCACTGAGCCGGCAAGAGCATGGAGAGAGGGATTAAAGCAGAGACCAATGTGAAAACCCTACTTAATGGCTGAGCTGTGCTATATTTACACCAGCACTGTTTTACCAAACAGAAACAGCTTTCCTGAGTGAGCATGCTCCTCTTTTTACAGACACACAATTTTTTTTACCTTTCAGACACATTAAAGGTGCGTGTGTTTCACATACTGAATAAACTTGTAATTAATGCCCCATTAATGTCTGATTTATGATTTATGTCATGCCACAATAAACTAGTATAAAATACCAAAAATAGTATCTGGTGAAATTAAATGGCAGGACTTAAAATGCATTTATTGATTATTTTTACAGTGCAGTTTTTGTTAATGCCATACAGTAATCAATAATCAAAAACCAAGAAAGCCTCTTCAAAACATAAGTACAGAAAGACAGCCAAAGCCCAGTGGCACAACACAGATGCAGTTTACTCCTGAATATGTTTGGTGTGAAATATTTACTAATATGTTTTTAAAAATCAAACTGAATAATGCCATCATACCGCACGTGAAGGTAATTCACAGGTAAAATCAATAAGAAACTAAGTACAAGGAACAAGTTACTTGCAGTATAATTGAGAAACAGAAAACTAGAAGTAAGGCATAACACAACTAAACCACAACTATACTCATACTTGTCTTTGTTAAAAAATTGATATATTAATCTTTTACCACTAGTTGCCTTCTGTCTCATAAGCTACAAACTGCAAGTTAAAAATATTAATGTCATTCTACAGACAATATATCAAATCAGTAGCAGATACTACGGCCACAAAAAAGAAAGCCGCAAACTTTAAACTGTAACAAATTCTAAAAAGAAATTTTAGTTTTAAAACACTGAAAAAACAATGCTTTCCCAAATAATATTGAGTAAAAAAGTAAAACTAATTTCACACTTTGGGTCTGAATACGGTATATAGTGTATAAGCCAAATATACAGTGGAAAATACTGTACAGATTAAATTATTTTTCATATTGTGCATAATTTCTTAAACCAATGCTGAGAGTTCTTCTGGGGACTCAATACAGCTTCCAAAAAACACTCCTAGTTTATATTGAAAGTGCCCAGAAAAAGTGACCCCTCTGTATCTATTTGCCCCTGTCAGAGAGTCCCTCTGCTGGCAAGACAGTGAACTGCACTTGACCCTGTCGGCATTGGCATTCTGAAGGCCCAGCCAAGGAACAAAGGCCACACACTGTGCCAAATTGTGCCATTGTTTTGGAGAAGCAGGGGCTGGGCATGTGGGGGGGGGAAGGGGGGGGGGGGTGCAAGGCCTGGGGGCTTGGCATGATACCAGAGGCTCACAGTTAGAGATGCTCGGCTGCTGTCATCTTCCCAGATCCAACCAATGTGTCTCTGTCCTTGCAACAGATAAACATACATTGTCCGCAAACAGGATTTAGTGTTCTGTAAAAGGGTAAACTTGTTCAAAGTCTCATTGAGACAGACGTCTATCACATACCCATCAGTTGGAAATACAGGGCATGGTAATCACAATGGCCACCACCCACAGTAACGGTACATGACGACTCTTAGCCATTATTTTTTCTTCTGTTTTGAGGCTGCCCATTTGACTGCAGCCACTTTAAACCTGTGCTTTGATTTATGCAGAGAAGGAAAGCACTTCTAGCCAAATGAGAAGCTGCCAAAACGGAAGCTTCCTGCACAGAAAAAAAAAGACTCAGGAGAAAGTGATATGTCATAAATATCCCAAATCCCACTGCTTTTCTTGGGGGGGGGAGGGGAGAGGAAAGACTCATTTTATCCATAAATAAGTCAGATAATGTAAAATAACTTATTTTACTAAGCAGTTTATTATTGGCCAAAGGTCAACTACAGCAGTGATCATTTTATGCAACTCGTTTTACTCCTATTTGCATTCTGGCTAGGACTTTGTGAGCTGACACTTTCACTTGAAGAACTTCATTCCTGTTTCAGATATTGCAGGAATGTGACAACGTGCACCTTTGTTGCTAAAACTGTGGAGCAGCTTTGAAGTACAGACTGACAGTGCAGAAGAGCCATTCCTGAAGTAAATGTAAATTATTGTTATTTACACATTTAACCCGACACCTGCATTTGTACATACGAGCAGGGCCATTCTGAAATGATTTGTTGCCCTCTTTTGGTAAGAATGTGCTACTGCACTATTCTCATCTTGCTTTGTTATATTTGTCCAACTCCACTGCCAAAAAATATATACAAATACAATACTCTAATTTAGATAGAAACTAAATTTAAATTAATATTGGGCAATGATGTAGTTCCTCAAATAATTACTATAATTAGTCATTTATTTAGGAGATTCCACCAAGTTGCACAGCTAATAATTAATAAGTTTTTGATTTTATGGTCGAATATTTATTCGAGTTAATAAAGACCTTTCTGACAATAGGTGGAATTCTTTAACCACTACTCAGCACATTCCCCCCACTCCATGCAATCCAAATAAAAACCTATCTGGCCAATACAGATACAGGTACAGTTGCAAGCCATTTTCAAGTTCTCTTGTCATTTGGGAACTTGCTACTCAACTTGCCCTTGACACCTCGCCTCGATCTTAAAGGAGCACATCCGGAATGTGCTAATGTGAAAACCAGTAATTATTCAGTGAAGCTATCACTGTGCCCAGAGCACACCTCCACACACAGGACACAGTGTGCCAGCGCCAGGCACGGCCCAACCCCGGAGCGAGTGACAGGGCCATCGCAGCAGCTGAGAAATTAGAAGAGCGTTACCACAGCGATCAAGGCACCCAGGGAGCCCTCATCTCGGCAACCAGGCTTACTGACGTGTGTCAGTGCAAATGCCGCTGTCGGGCGTAGAATGCGACAGGTCCGAGAGGCACTGGTGACTAAAGTGTACAAGATCACCATAGTATCTGAAATGTCCTTGGTCTGCTGTGGTTCGTCCATACCTTAGATTCCCCCACCCGGCCCACAGCCCCCATACCCCACGCTCACCTGCCGATTCGCTCTCTCTTTCTGGGATCCATAGACCGTCTTATGCTTTCCATCTTCAGCAAAGATAAGAAATAAACCCTGATTGTAAAGCCATAGAATATCCTTTCAGGCGCTACCCCTCTCTGTTTCGATGCCTTTATTTCACTCTCCCAGCACTGTGAAGTAAAGAGGTGGGCAGTTTATTTTTCATAATCTCAAGAATGGCAGATCTAAATAAAGATGCTCTTCAAATTCCATTATACTTATAATGGTCTTTTGCTGCAAGGGATTAGAGATCGTATTTAAGTACTGTACATGGCGGAGATGAGCAAATGCGGCGTGCTTGCTGGCAGCTTTTATTGTGCAGGACAGGTGGAATTCCAAAACCTCAGCATCTCTAAACATTGAAAAAGAACTCTTTACACCCTACATAGTCAACATTCAACATCCAGGTACAAATGAAAAGGCTGAAATATCCAATTAGACATTCCCCTTTACCCCCCCCCCCCCAAGCCAATCACAGTATAATCAATTTACTAGTTAAAGTACATCTTTACAATGATGAGTATTTTAGTCAATAGACTTATTAATCTCACCCTAATGTGAAAGTCATTATAATTTATTTGGAACTGGAAAAAAAAAAAAAAAAAAAAAAATCACAAAGCATGTTTAAAATGCCTATATAAAGATTATAGCCCAGTAACGCAGGCACTATGTGATTTATTTTGCATAATAAGTATTTCAATGTGCAGCTGGTATATACAAGAACGAAATAAAATATAATTTGTCCCAGCGATTTCCTACTCAGAAACAACTTCATACTCCTCTTTCCCAAGAAAACAACATAGATTTTTATTTCACTGTAAACATTTTTAATAAAAAGCTATTGATCGTCTATCGATTGCTCAGCCCAAAGGCACGGACCAGCGAACCCTCCTCGTCTCGATCATTATGTCTTGAACCGTTGGGTTCATTTTCACAAATTTGTTCAATACCAGTCTCATGTGCTCTCGGATCTGCCGCTGCGACACCTCGCTGTTTCGGCTGCTCGGCGCACGGCGCACCGTGGCGCGAGCTGGATTAAAACACTTCAGTAAACAAACAAGCGGCGCCCCCCCTCCCATGTCCAATGAAATGCGCGGCGCCGCAAACGCACACGAGAAAGTTCTGAAAAACCCAATTAAAATGCACAAACAATAAAGATATTAAAGACATGCCGAATAGAATGCACAGTTCCCTCATATGCCAGAGACGGTTTCTCTACTCAGTGTATAGTATAAAGGGAATGAAATAAAGCGCACTTTGGAGTAGATCTGAAGCACGTGGGGGGTTTAAATTATGAGGTTCTATAATTGTATTATTTTACAATTATGACGCTTGCAATAAAACTCAGGAAGCCCTTTGGCAATCCTTACCTTGCTCCTCTCAAAAACGTGAATATGGAGGTATGCTTTTTTTTAATCCCTTCGTCACAATTTAAAATCTTTATCCTCTTGTGAACGTGTCGTTTTAATGTGAAACTCGATGGAGAATGGCTATAGAGGGTTGGAAAAAGATCAATGCTGAATGAATTACTCTGCAGTGCAGACTCGGTTTGATAACAAAAGAATTGATCCACTAAGCAAGAAACAATTCTATGCCAAAATGGTAGAAACCCATGGATTCCCAAGTCTTTGTGAAAAGATGCAGTATTTAAAAAAAAAAAATCCAGTAATACCATTGAAAATTAAATAGTCAATTAAGTTCATGCATTCATACTTTGGATATTTACAGTCATGTTTGTTGTTTTCCACTTGTAGATGACTAGAAATCACCCTGAAACTTCCACGCAAACCAAGTTTAGGCCCTATTGTACACCTGTCACACTAAGTGAAACTTGTTCTACCCAGAATTCCATACTCTACCAAAACACAGGGGCATGGTTAAAAAAAATGGTGGTCTAATTACACTCTATTCTGAAGAACAGGCTCCTGCATTTTAAGTTGGCAGATCAGCCTGTTCACATGAGAACATCTACACTAGCACTCTACAGCATGTAAATATAAATATTGGTTGCGTTGGCAGCTGTGTTGGCATGTCATTGTACGAAAGTCGCATGAAAGAAAATGTAGGCCCTTTGCTAGGTTGCCAACTACAGTCCTGCATTAAAATAAAAAGCAAGTATAGAAATAAACAACTTACCTATATAGCACTTACAACATTTTATGAACCTTAGTGCACTAGCATTTCCCCCTTGGAAGTTCATCTTATCGAATATATTGAGCTTGAGAATTTTACTTAATTATAATAACAGAATAGGTTTTTCCGAGAATTATCAATGAACAGACCATCTGATATGGTGTCCATCCCCATAACTGAATTTAGAAACTAATCACTGGACACTAGCATCTAATTTTAAATTACTTGAAAGCTCACTGAAATGAATTAAAGATAATGTAAAAGAAAGTCTCCTTGCATAGGCCAATAATGTGCAAAAATCAATCATTTCTAAGGGGGTTCAAATTAACAATCAAATGTTACGGTACATGTAAACTACACCACACTGAATTCTGAATAAAAACAAATCGCTTTATTGCTAATTAAATTGTAGATTTCACTGACAGTTAAATTCACGTATTCAATAACCAGAATTGTTTATTGTAACATATTTATCCACAGAAAAAATGACACACAATGGAATAAAATTTCATTGGAAAATAATTATTTAATGTTACATGTTTTATGTAATAAACTTCAAGAAAGTTGGTGCTTGAACAAGAGGGGAAAAAACTCACATATTTACAGTATTTACAAGAACGCCAGCCAAAAAGTTTGAGAATATTTTTATTGTTGTCTAAGGAAGCGACTTGGATGTGTATGTAATTAGTAGTGAGTATAGTTGTAATTTAAGTAGTCATCTCTCTACCTACCTAAATTTTAATATATTAAAACACAAATAAACCATCCATTTTTCATACCCACTTGTCAATATTACTACTTATTAAATTTTACTGTAATATAAAGCTTTACACCACAGTTTATGTACAGAAAAAATGTATTTTCAAAACTCAGCTCAACAAACTTACTTTATACATTTTAAATGCTTAGATGTGAAATTTAATATAGGCTCTCTACACTACTCATCAACATACCTGGGAATCCATGCATACTGTCATAAAGAAGGTAAAGGTCTCCCTTTGTGGAAAAACATGGTGGAATCCATCTACTACCAAGAAACAGAAAGAGGACTCTGAAGGAGGGTTGTTTTCGAAATTACTTGATCATATGACCATTTACTAGGTTTTTATGGTCACTTGGACGAATGGGAGCAAACAGTACATGAAATGCAGCTGGAGTGTTTGCACCATGATCCATAGCAAAAAGTGATCCAGTGTCTCCCTTCATTTGAAGCCCATTTCCAATACAACAAACATAAATTGGCCCAAGCTAAGTTCAATAAGTGACTCCAGCACTATGGGAACATTATACAGTCTTGCGTTGACTTGCGTTTGGGTGTATCGCAATAGTTATGGGGGAAAAGCAAGATATCAAATATAGTACTGTAACAGACAAACAGTACTTACTCTACAGCAAATAATAATGTAAATATAAAATCACAACACTTAATAATAAAAAACAATATACTCACAAACTTCCTACAATGTCCACTTACATGCATCTCTCGATCAGTCCATATAACTGGACCTCAGACATAAATGTAATTGAACATGATTTAATCAGGCTTAACTAGATGCAAGACTGTATATCAGTTAACAATATATACAATCACCAAAACAATAAACCACAAAAAAAACCCTTCCATCCAATAACAGTCCATAACACAGGCCCTACAGAAGACAATGTCAGAGGAACACTCAGCCTAGCCAGCCGAGCCTGGAAGTCCTTGCTAAACTCAGCACCTCTGATATCGATTACAGCCTAAGCCCGCAACCCAATCAAACCCTGTCCTCTCTGATATTTACCCTCTACGGGATACCCCTTGCAGGAACGCCAACCCACAAAGCATCAAGGGAGAAAAGAAAAAGTCAATTATATCCTACTTGCTTCAGCTTCCCCTTAGGGATGGGATCCACTCTGTCTAATACCACCCATTCAAGTCTGACAGCCAGCTGGATTCACCCCTACTTCTGAAGTCCGGTAATCCAGGCTAAGGCTTCCCACCTCTCGCTTCAGCCCAGGATTGGACTTGGCTGGTCCACGATGTGTTGCAATGAATATACATATACACAGACCACTTCCCCTGTTCCCTGATAAAAAAATACAAACATATTTTATATATATATATATATATATATATATAGTAGCTCTTCCTCTCATAGTTAGGCCTAAGGACATTAAAATAGATAAAAGGACGGAAACTAGACATTTTTTGACCATACACACGTCAACTAAAATAGCCATTTTGTTTGGCAATTATACTCATGTGACCATTGTTTGGCCTCGTTTTCACAGCACTTTATCTTTGTCACTGTCTGGCTGAGGATAAAAAGCCTCAAGTCCTCCAAGCTCCAGCTGCAGTACGCTGTACAGTAAATGGCCTAGAACTGATGACCTGCCTTTCATTGGCATGCTGTAGGTCAAGTACAGTCTGGTTTGCTGCATGGAAAACTGGCCCAGATCAAGGCCCAGGATGGGGTCCAAGTGGCCCCATTGCCACAGTTCCATTGATCTCCCAGCTGAAGTCATTTTAATAAAGTCCTGTAAACCAGTCTCCAGATACATCATTTACCGACACGGCACCACTTACTGCCACTGATATTTTTTCAAACACAAAGGTTAATATGTTACAGCAAAATGATCCAAAGGTGACAAAGCAGGATGGACCAACCTCCAATTAAGCCACATTACCCAAGTTATTCTTAAAAGAATCACAGAATAATTTTGTGATAACTGCTCTGGGCAGAACTACCCACAGAACCACGTGACACCAACATGTGACAAAGGAATAGGGAGCAGAGGTGGATTTTGAAAACAGCTTTTTCATAATCAGAAATGGGAAGTACACACAAGAAAACCAAATCATGCTGGGTTGTGGGTTACAAAAGGGTATAGAATAAGGCAATAGGATCTGGCCCAGAGTGAAAAACAGAGTTCAGTCTTATAGGACCAGTGAAGTGAATGAATGTGTTCATCACCTGATTTCACCCCACCCTGAGATATCTACACCATCCCCACTCCACCTCTTACGAAAATATTGGACAAACATTGTCAACACATAGAGATACTGTCCTAGCAGAGCTTTCATTATGCGCTTTGCATAGCCCAAATCTCAATTACCTCTCTTGCAAAAGTGCATGTACATCACCGACTAATTTAGCTACACTGCCGTATTTACTTTCTGCATATTAAACCCTGTCTCTGACAAATGAAGACTTCTGTGAACCTTAACCTTGTTATATTTTCAGGCATTAAGCTAGCTGTGTTTATGAACCACCCTGCATCATAAAAAGCAAACACTTAAACTCATAGTTTAATTCCATAATGGTCCCTCAGGCAAATCTACCAAATAATCCTTAAATTATAAATCCAAACCAGTCCAAATCAATCTCATTATTATAAATTGAAGTTATAATTAAATTCTTTGCAAATACAGTCAGATTAATTTCAACACGGGATAAAATTCTGTTTCAATATGTTAGCTTCAATTCGATGCAGGTCCATAATGCAGTTTAGATAACAAAAAGAGAACACACATGACCAGGCATTTTTTCCTCCATAATGTTTTTTTTGTTTTTCTAGTATTAAATATCCACATGCATTAGCAGCTGGATCTGAGGTTTTGTTATACTCCTCAAAAGCATAACAGCGTTAAAAGTAAGATAAAAATGCAGAGTGAAATAAGGCATAATGTGATTTCAGTCACAGAAGCACTGGAAAACCAGGCACTTGTGAACCAATGTGAGCATTTCAGAGGGAGCGAAAACAGATGTTTCCTCATTCTAATAAAAATATCAATAATAATCATCATTTATTATTACTGGTTTTGTTACTGACGCTGTATTTATGTGGATGCTTGAGGAGAAAATATCCTGTTTCTATGCTATTCCACACATAACAAGAATGGTGATATTATAAAACGAGTTAAACCAGCCACCTCTGGTCTTGTCTTGATTCAAAAGCAACTTAGAGAGAGAGAGAGAGTAGGAGAGAGAGACGCAGGGTGCAAGACCCACACGATGTAGCTTCAGCCAATTGCATTCCAGAGAAGTGACCATGGTTCGTGACAAACAATGCACAATAGATCATTCTGCTCAAAGGTAAAAAAGCAGAGCTACGAGCTGAATGGAGAAAGGGAACAGGGAGGGAGAAATTAATGCCTGAGCACAGTCACACTACATAAGAATGCCAAATAATGTGAGGATTCATTTTTAAAATATGCTATATTAGTGTGTATTCTATTAACGGCACCGAATCTGCATATGACTGAGAAAGCACCTCATTTCGCACAGGTTGTCAAGCTCCTCCATAAAGCAAAGTCGGAGCGAAATCGTCTTAAATTGCTTCTCGGCGGCACACACACAAAAAAAGCATTTAACACTCACCCGTCTGCAGGCTCTGAAACCTCTCAACCATTTCAGGCTCACATCGGCAAAAGCCCCGGTATCCCTCCACTGATATGTAAACAGCCCGCTAAGATTTCTTTGTTTGGGGGTTTTTGAAGCTGGGTAGGTTTTCTTTTGCAGCGGCTGGTTCTGCAGCTTTGAAGCAGGTGGATGACAAAACATCAATCTCTCCAGGCACAATGTGTAGCGTGCTCGGGTGGCACACTCCTCACGAGCAACATATTATCACAAACTCCAACGCGGACATCGGCGCTCTTTTGCTGCCTCTTTGCTTAAAAGGACTGTTCCTAGTCCTTGGATATTTTTAAGTGGGAAAATATGGCCCTTTTCATAGCGGTGTAATAACTTTCAAAAGAAAATACTGCAATATGTGTTTTACTTCACTTTCATGTCACAAATGTGACAGTGTATTTGTAGATTAATGCATAGTAGAATATTTCAGCAGCTGGTTGGTTTCATCTTATGTTCAATATATTATGCAATGCAAATCTAGTATGTAAGTATTATATTTTCAGTAATAAAATGTCAAGATAAGGGACAATTTACTATTCCATACAATAGAAATTGTGTTGTGCTTATACAGTACAATATTGAATATAAGCCCTGCATCATAAATACAAACTACTGTTTCCTACAATTATTCACTAGATGAAAAAAACGTAAAATAATACATTTATGATTATGAATATCAGTTTTTCAAAGTCTCGGTTGCTTGAAGAATATTATTTGTCAACAGTGTATTGAATACAATGTACCATGTTGGGCCACAATAAACAGAAAGCACCAGTACTAATAGAGACTACCTACAAATAAGGATTTTTTTAACTATTTCAACAAGTAGTGATTAAATTAAATTGTTAACAGTAAGTATAATTTGGTGTTGAGGCAAAGTCTTGGGTGTTTATATGAAGACTATTAGATGACAATTGGAACATTACTTTCAGTCTAAAGGGATATACATAAGGCACTATGTATATGCTAGAAGTTAATGTATGGTTGGGCAAATATTAACAACAGTCATATATTTTACGTTGTATTTTCCCACTGTATGACAACACAGTATATATCCAAGAATATGGCATTTCCAAACAATGTACAGTCCATTTCTTAGTCTGTTTCTCAGAAGCATTCTTAAAGTGTTTTAATTTCATCAAAACTAAAAAAAAAAAAAAAGTAAATAAAATACTAGCTCTTTAACAATTGTCGGATTTAAAAGATAGAAAACCTAGGATACATATCTGTAGTCTGTTTTGTATTGGCTTGCAGAAATAACGTGTAACTTATCCCTTCAGTGGATTTATTCTGTTGGTGGAGGATCACATATTTACTATATATAAGACTAAAATCTTTTCCCTTTCTGGGTCCAGAGTCATAGTACAAATTGCACATTATTAATGTGTATATAAAATGTTTGGAGCGATGGACATAATTGGACATTCAGCTAAGGCCCAGGGATACACTTAGTCATGTTTATTCTAAACCTTAGACATTGTGAGTTACTTCACAGAACCCAACACATGGCCCATTCACAGAGCTACTTCACTGTACTTTCAAATGAGTTTATGACGGCTCTTCCAAAATTGGAACCAGGCTTCTAGAACTACACTCACAAACTAATTATAATTATGGGGGATTTAAAATGCAATTACCCATTAACCATCTAAGGATATATGAGAAAGATTCATTTTTAAATAATAATAAAATAAAGGAATGAAAGTAAAATAATAAATATGCACGTTTAACGAAATTCAACTATATCCTATATCCACCCGTTCTACGCAGGGTCACGGGGGTGCAGGAGCATATTCACACATTTATCTTTCACAACCTCGGACAATGGGGCGACTTCAATTTACCTTAGTATGTTTATGGACCGCAGTGGTCAGGCAGCGGAAGAACCCCACGACTACACGGGAGGAACCATCACATGAAGCTGTGGACTCAAAACCGGGTCAACTCAAATTGGATTCCCTGCAGATGCCAATGGGAATTAGTAGGTATGTACTGTAATTATAAACTGGAAGCATATCTTTTAACATAATAATGAAAACATGTCAGATTAACTCAAAATAAAATTATAGAAAATGACAGGCACATAAAATATGAAGACAGAAAGTTACCATACCGTTCTGAAAACTGAAATCAATTTTTTGTTCCCAAACTGGCCATAAAATATTTACTACCTCGGGGCACTATGTATAATGGTAATCACTTTTATTTCGCTATTTGCC
The DNA here is from genome assembly GCA_026779605.1 of Mormyrus hasselquistii. Classification (NCBI taxonomy): domain Eukaryota; kingdom Metazoa; phylum Chordata; class Actinopteri; order Osteoglossiformes; family Mormyridae; genus Mormyrus; species Mormyrus hasselquistii. The sequence continues at coordinate 7,804,987 of JAODKE010000068.1, forward strand.
GATGTTACGATGTCGTAAACCTTTTCTATAACTTACCTGAATGAAATGTTAAGCCAACAATGTTAACAAGAAGAAGTCGACATCGTTGACATCGATGGCACGCCCCGGTTCTCGCGCTCTCAGTAACTGTCCATCGGCTTGGCGCCGACCGGCGCAGTGCGCTGTCTGTCAGGTGCGATCTGAGCGGAATAAAGTTTCATAATTCAAAGGGGCGCAGGAGACGCAGCGAGTGGGCGGGGCAAAAGACGTTACGTGGCCGCATAAACTTTTCGCGGGAGTTTATGTGCGTGAATAAAGCGAAAGTAAAGAAGGTATATGCGTTTCACTTGTTTAATAGCACAAGTATTTTTTAGAAAGCTTTGCATTTTGGTATTGGTGTTTTGAGCTAGCTGATTTGTAATTCGATTGTTTTTGTTTGACAGTGTTCCCTTCACTTTCTTCAACTTGTAAAATAAAGTTGAATACTACTAACCGCATTGCTAATTCAATCTTGCTAACTTGGCCTTTTCTTCTATTTACATACCGTCTATTACCTACAAATTTGCACATTTCCTACAGATTCTAAAACATCTGGATTACTTACACATATGTTACGGTTAGGTTTATGTTAGGTTTTAGTTTTTCGGTTTTTATGATGCTTTGTTAGAAGCTTAAAGTGGTGAGTTAAAGGAAAACACAACCCAACGTTTCGAAACCATAAAATCATAAAACGTTTGAAATCGTTAAAGTGTCAATTCTGCATGCCCAGGGAAAATGAGTGACAGTTCCGCGCTGGTTAGAGAGAGCCCACTGTTGTTACCTCAGAATAAGGAGAAGACGGTTTATGACGGCTTCATCACACTGCAGGTGAGATTTATTTTCTGAATCCAATTTAATTGCCAAGTTAGCGGCTTTATTAAGATGTAGTGATTTTACAAGCCCAGAAATGCTTGGTTTTTAAAGAGTGACTGCTTTATTAAATGCCCACCGTAACGTAGATTGTATCACTTGTTCAAAAGGAATCTCATATTGTGGGTGATTCAAGGTGGACTAATTTGTCTGCGTTGCTTTGTGTTTTCTAGGGAGCAGATTTCAGACTACGAGTGCTACTCCCTTCTAATCGCCAGTTGAAGCATGCCAAGTAATATTTAATCATTCAACATCCCATCGTTGTAAATGCACCTAGCTGAATAGCTCTTGATTGAAGTCCTAGAAAGTTTTTTAATTAGTCATTTGCCCATTTCCAATAATAATAATACAAACACTAATAATAATAATTCTGCTATTAATAACTAATATAATTTCGCGCAGTTTTCTGTAGCACGTTGAACGTGTAAAATCGTAGAATAATTTATTCACACCGAAAACTTTCTTGTTACGTGCTAAGTATTAACTAATAGTAACTCCTAGTCGTAGATGGCAGTAATTGTGCTAGTACTTGTGACATCTCTGTCGCATTATTTTTTCCCCCGTTTATGGAATGTTCTTGCTGTTCTCTCCCCCCCCCCCTTCAGATTGCAGTGCTGCTGGCGCCTAAAACAGCTCCTGCGTGATTATCAAAATATACTAAAACAGGTGACGCATCACATAAATTGTAAATTGCCATTTGCAGCCACCATAATAACCATTTTTTCCTGTACACATAACATTACATAAATATAAAGCTTGTGCTGTTCAGTTATTAATCTATCGTGCTATTAGAATTCATTTTTGGAAAAATATTTTTTCTTACTGAATTGGTGTGGTTTGTGATTTTTTATTTACTGGCTTTATTCCTGCGTGTTTGGTTTCTTAATTAACAGCTTTGAAAATGCCCTCATTTGTTAGCCTTTGTCTATATTAGGGCATGGTTTATATTTTTCCCTAGGCGGTAAAGTTCATTGCTTTGATAGACTTAAAATATTATTAATTATTAAAGCCAATGGCTGCCTCTATATATCAAGCAGCCGACAGTGGTTTTAATTTGAGCCACTGCATATTGGTTAAAAATTGAAGACTGCAGTGATGGATGTAATTGTTACCTTTCCCACATGCTCTGTCATTTTATTTTGATCGCAGTTTCTTCTTTCTTCAGAGATTGCAGCATTCCTCTGATCTTTGCACTTTTATGTTGGAGCTGAAAACGGTCTTAGTAAGTATTGGTATTTATTATATTATTATTATTATGCTTTTAATGTTACTATTATTGTTATTGTGCAAACAGCAATATAAATATTGTGACATTGACCTGAAGGCAGCATTTGTAAGCATAATCTCTTTACTTTGTAGCAATGCATTTGACTGTTCACATGCTTTTCTGCTTGGCAACTTGAAATAATGAAACATGTAGTGATTGGCTTAAACATTTGGCTCCTTTGATTTGAGATAAACATCATTTCTGGCATGACCCTCAGGGGTGTTTGCGCGTTTTAGCTGTGTTTTGGCTCTCAAGGGCACTTCTCATGGCAAATTTGTCTCTCTAATCACTTTTGTGATGTGGTTAATTGAAATTGTTTTCTCTTGGCTTTTTTGTTTTTTTGTTTTTGGCCTGTTCAGGGTTTTATGAACACATGCAGGCGTGTCAGCAACTCTATCTTTTTATATGCTCGGCATCCTGTCAGAAAAGAAGTCGACAGACTGCAAGTTTTTTTTAGACCATTAATATTTATAGTTTGGCATATTTGATCATTCATATTTACCACTTCCGAGAAGGTCACACAGCGATCTGCGCTTAATTTCCATGGAGTCTCCCGTTTCGATCTGTTGGCCATGCCATCCTTTCAGCCCTCACAGAGGCCTAATGACAATAGGGTTTGATATTTTAGATGTTATTAGTTCTAGTGTTTAAGTGGCATTAATGGTGATGAAATTTCAACGAATGTGCCACCCTTGTCCTGAGGTACAGATCCATTAGGTTTTTTTTGCTGTTAGCTATTTGGTTTGGTATGTATGACCCAATGTAAAATTTATACAGTTCTATATAGTATGGGAATATCACAGAGAGAAATATAAAAAAGAAATATAGTGAATTAAATAGGTTTATAGCATCATGTACAAACTGTATAGTGTATATGCTTCATTTTTAAGTTAAGCATTGATATTGCAGGCCTAATTTCAGGAAAATTTACTGAGTGGCCCTGGGAAAAAAAGATATAAAAAAATACCCCCCTCTCTGTATGAAAGTATTAATACGCTCTTGGGTAAGGCACCTAGCCTCTGGTAATTTTATCTGTCCACGTTAGCGCGTGGGGTAAATGATGGGGAAATCCCCGTGGCTCGCTCTACCAAAGGCTGCCTGAAAAACAGCCGTACTGTCATTCTGCAGGAGGTGGCTGTGAAGAAATCTCCCGGGAGTCGGAGCGTGCCCCCGCCCCAGTACTACGCAGGCCTGATTGCTGAGCTAGACAGCCTGGGATGGGATAAGTACGTTCACTTCGTTATGCTGTGTTGACCACAACCCCCGCCAAACCCCCACATGGACCTGTCGGCACCTACTGACATGCCAGGCTCGGTGTGTCCAGCTGGAAAAGCAATCTCTGGGACGCGTCATAAATTAGCAGGATTACAGTCTGTCATTTCACATTATCATCTCGCATCTCATGAAACTTTACTGTTTTTGGTCGACATGGGGTATTTCTTGCACTTTGCAACATAATACTCTTATGGCTTTGCCAAAGCACATTTACTCATTGAAGAATCACCCTGATCTGCTATCTGGAAAAAACGGTCAAATGTGGTGATTAATACATATTAAATGTTTTTCTTTTTCTTTTCTATAATGACAATTTTTTCTCTACACATATATACATCCACACACACATATATGTGTGTATATATATAAAAATATACACACACACTATATATGAAGTACAAATCCAAAGTTAATAAAAGTCCTGCTTGAGGGTGAGTCTTTAAAAGGAGCGTTTGGTTTCTCTCCTCCCACGGGAATACTTCTTTTGAAGAGCCTCGGCAAGACATTCGAGCTTCGCGATTTTCCACCTTGTTTACTGCCAAATGAATTGACCCTCTGAGAAAGATCTCTGGACACAAGCTACCAAACCGAGCACTGATTGGATGGGGGATCCGATCCGACGGGAGACCCCTGGGAAATGGTAATTATTTCAAATGCTGTCCACACAGAGACTTGCACATTAATAAGGGTGATAACTGAAAGCTGCTGTTCTCCCGCATAGGACCACCAGGGCTGTAAGTGATGCTGGGCTGTGTCTGGGTTTTGGGGTGCGTGATCGAGTTGGTGACGAGGAGGATGACAGGAGAGGAAGGCATTGAGGGGGCGAGAGGCGAAACTGCGATTCTGGCAGAGATTTCTGCAAGCACACGGCTTTCAGATAGGAGATGGAGGTTAATGGAATGTGCTTTGTTGTCATTAATTAATCATTCAGATGTTCGTTAACCCTCTGGTTTGTGGCATGGTCACAACTTTCCTGTTAAACTTATGACTATTAGCAGTGCTGTGGGTGGTTGTGTGTTTTTTTCTGTTTATTCTTAATGGCACAGAAGTAAAATTGTGGCATAAGTAAGTACAAATTGTTTTAATTAGAAAACTGGTCCCATGAGTCCAGTGTGGACTTTTTTTTTTTGTCAAGGTGAATATAGACAAAATGGTGGTCAGGAACTGCCCCGTTGGTATGTGCACTTAAGAATAATTTAGATTAATTGGCATCACTGTTAAAAACTGGGAGTCTGATAGATTTCAGTGGCTGATTAGCCGTGACAGGCCTACTTGTGACAAAATATGGTTATTTTAATCAATTTAAGTTCCCTTAAAATTTGCAGGTTTTTTTCTATTGCAGCACATATGGGGTCAAGTCTCTTAACCAACCTTAACCAATCCCCAGATTGTTAGTTGTAATCAAATATTGTTAAAATCTGGTTTTGAAAGCCTCTGTCGCTCCTGCTCATGTAGGTCTGGGTGTCACCGACTTAGTGCCGTAATGGGCGTCTGCCCCCCCCCCCGCCCTTCGTGGAGATCTGCAGCTGCATTGCCTGCGGTGGTGACATGGCGCCATTGCCCCTTACCCATCGTTGTTTACCTCACCGGGTTTTAAACATTTCCTTAGAAACAGTCGGCCTAGCCAGTCAGCGACCGTCGAGATGAAAGCTAACGCTTGCCTTCAAGCATTTTGGCTGTTCTCACTGGGGCAGCACGGCCCTGGCCTTGTTCGCACAAACGCCGTGCCCGTTTGAAGCATCTCGCTCAGAGCGTTGAGCCGCAGCTCAGCTTTGAGTAAAGGACTGATTACCGCTCGCATGTTCATCCGCGGAAAGTGGGAAGATTAGGTTCTGCCCTTGCAGTGCCGCGGCGTGGCGGCCCTTCGCTCGCATTTATGGCGAGACCACTTTGTTTTTTTGTTTTGTTTTTTTAAAGACTGCAGCCTTCGCAAACAAATACCCTGCAGGGCGTTCATACAGATGGTTTGATGATACAGAAATAGAGGCACCTAAACGAAACGCGGAAGAAGCAGCCGGGGCCTGTCAGAGCACTTACAATGCAGAGCGACCGCGTACCGCGCACGTCGGGGGCCTCTGGGAGCCGGGCCCTTGGATAGCCATGGGTATGAACATTTAGTGGACAGCTAATGAGAAGGAGTGGTTGGGATTAGTGCGATGCACACTCCCCGTGGGGCAGAGAGGAGTGGTATTCCTGAGGGGCCCTGCACAGTGAGGCGTTTTTGTTTGTGATTGAGCCCCAGCAGGGGAGTGACCGTGTGCGGGGTAACTGGCGGAGTCATCCGTGGTCAAACGTCACGCGGACTGCATGCGGCACGGTAGGGGAGCCAATGGCGTCTTCTGTCTGGGGTCGTTTAGTAAGCAGTTGTGGTTGTTGGTCCTGTTCCCACAGGGTGCTGTTCATCGACACAGAGCTGAGCATGCTGAGGCTGGGGGCAGAGGATCCGTCCAGTCGACAACACGCCATCACGGTGCGGTTAGGGCCCAAGGTGAGGAGAGAACCCTTCCCACTTCTGCTGCCAAAGCAAAGTCGCAGAGATGCATAGATTGTATCGTCCGGCTATCGGTATCGGGCGCAACGGCAACAATCGGCCATCCGCTGATGTTGGAAAATGTGCCGATATTTACCGCCGATAATACCCTCCAAAATGCTGATTCATATTGCTTTGTGGGCCTGCGTACTAAACAGAATAATGTCTGCTGCGCGCAATCATTTTAATGTACGCGAAAACAGTGTTAGAAATGCATTTTACAAACATCACTCTGGTAAAATTTCACGAGAAGGACCTACTAATAAACATTAAAGCACAACATTAGACTGCTCACCTTAAAGTGAGACAGTGAAGAGTATGAAGAGTTTTAAAAAAACAAATCAGTTCCAGTATAGAAGACTACAGTACTGCCGAATAACGGTTCTTCGTCAGTAACGCAAGCATTTGATAGCAAAAGAAAATACCGTGCTGCCACTGCAAAATCAAACGATATTACTCAAAAAATTACGTTTATCACCCTTGATGATCAGCTCTTCTCGATTTTTATAAATGTTGTAGATATATAAGGCATATACAGTTATAAAATACAGTGGGGCTGTTGTAATATGCTGGTGTTTTCTTACCGGAAAATATTTTCACATTTTTGGAATGCGAATAATTTTATTTGGATGAAGGGTCCATTTAAATTTATTTAGGCAGAGCATCCAGAACACCCGGTATCAGTGTTTCGAAATAATCTGCTATCAGTATCTGCTAGAAATTTCCTTATCGGTGCATCAGTACTTTGTGGGCTTTCAAGCTCAGAGGTGCGGAAGCAATATGAAACAAAATGATTAAACTGTGGACAGAAACACTGGCAAGGAATGGCCTCTGCCATGTTAGTTAGGATTATTCATATAGTGTGCTGCTTGTATAAGTGTAGCAGTGTGTAATGTTATAATGTGGAGTTTCTCAGTAGCCAAGGCGATTACAAATAAAACGATTATAAGAGTGGCTCAGTGGGTAGCAATGTTGCCTCATACCTCTGGGAATGGGGATGCGAACCCATCCTCTACTCTGTGTGTGTTACATGCCCCCCCCCCCCCATATTGTGTGTTTTCTGCTGCAGTCCAAAGACAGACAAACCGGATCTTTGGTGCCCATGGGGGGGGGGGGGGTGACTGTGTCTGTCATGGAGATGCAACAGTTCAGTTGGCCCAGGGTTCAGTATGTATCCTGTTTTTTTGAGCCATGTTGTCTTTATAATTTTATAATTAAGAAACAAAATCACCCTTTAATTAAACTATGAACTTTTTATTTTCCCATATAACGAATAACTGTCAGTTCAGAAAACTCTTGCCAATGACATCTTATTGAGCAATGAATACAGTCGTAATAAATCAAATGTATCACCGTCAAGCTGCATATATCATCCGAAAGCTGAAATCACTGTTAATCTAATAAAACATGTTGATTATATCAAGTCAAATGTGAACAATTCTTTATAATTAACAAGAACACACCTTTTTAAAAACAATCGTAAACGTATTTTATCGTCGTGAACACTTGCTGCAGCAGTAAGGGTGAACTTGAAACTTGCAGGGTAACTTGAAACTGCATCGTCAGAATTGCGTCATCGGCCAAACAGCTGAGCGACACGTCACAGGGGGATGGAATTTGGACGGGAAATGAGATTTGGCATGACAGGACAGAATTTACAATGTGCGTGTAGTCTGCTGGGCTATAAGCAAGGTTTATAAGTTATAGCGAAATGACAGACACATCTTAATACCACATTTCCCGTCTGCATATTGAACCGTAGGGGGCGTACTGAACTGTACGTCGACATACCGTGTGCTGTTCCATCCCCAGCATGTGTGTGTGTCCTGTGATGGTCTCGCATCCCATTCAGGGCGTACCCCTGCCCTGTGCTGCCTGGGACAGATTTCAGACCTTTTCCATCCTGTCCAGGATAAGAGGCTGGAAGATGGAAATGGAAATTGGCTTATCTGTGTGTGTGTTGTTCTAAGTATATCACCAAACTAGCTAATTAAGTTTTTCTTTATTTTACCTACTAGAGGTTGATGCATGTTTTCACATTTTTTTTGCTGGACTGCTTAATGTGATGGACATATTTGATATATTAAATATTAAAAAATATATTTTTGTTTTAGTGGAACATGAGCAGTGAGCTTTTAGCGATCATCCTGGGGGTGGTTATGAAATATGTGCAGAATGCTGTGGGAATGATCAGGCATGGGGAAGCTGGTACACACCACAATTATAAACAATGGGGGGGGGGGGGGGACGCTCAGCTTCGTTTTTCAGCCGTTAATTGGGCACACCTGAGTCTGTCTGGGCAGATCAGCCCCCCCGCTGCCCACGTGTGCCTGCCCACCCGCGGAGAATCCGTGGCTTTATGGAGATGCCTGCCCTTTGCACCCTGTGATTATGCACACACTTGGAGCAGTACTGTGGTACAGATCGCAAATCGGACGGGGTGGGGGGGGATCACACTCAAGCTGGAGTGGCCAATCTTGCAGCGTGGAGTATTCTAGAAGCTTCTCCTTTAAGGACTAACAGGCGTCCCCTATACACGTCAATGCTGCCCCCCATAAGCTTATGGGAGTAATGTGTCAGTATGCTAAATGTAAGGGCTTGCGTTGGCCAGTCATGATACCCTTGTACCCGTTTCCTTCCTATGAATATGGCTGACTGCTTGTGGTGCTCAGATAAAGTTTGTAATAAATTAAAGGGGGCTTGTGGTGGGGGTGGGCACACCATCTGTCTCGGGAGGGAGAGTCGGGTATCCTTCATTATCTCTATTGATTTGTTCCTCCTGACCCTTGATCCTAGCATGCTGTCAGTCAGTCAGTCAGTCCAGTCCAGTCCAGTCCCCCATATTTGCTCCCCATTCACTTGTAGAGAATTTTTCTATTTCCTATTCATTCTCTATCCTTGTCAAAATGGCGACTATTTTTTTTGCTCATTTCTTGTTAGACATGAATATCGTAAAGTGACTTTGTATTAATTACAGACATTCGCTGGGTTACGATGCTCTGTATTTGACTTTTCGATATCGTAAATGTTTTTCACATTCAGTACATAATTCAATTAATTACATGAGACATTTTGTTTTTTTTTTTTATTTGTGTTAATGATTTTGCCCAACTGTAGGCTGATGTAAGTGTTCCAAGCATGTGTAAGGTGGGCTAGGCTATATTTAGTTGTACTATATTAACATGCATTATTACCTTACAATAATTTTGCCTTACGACAGGTTTGTCAGAATGTAACCCCATCGTAACTGAGGAAGAGGCTGTGTATTGTCTATAAAAAGCTGTAATATATAATTTGTATAGTACATAAGAGCATGAAAACTCCCTTTATTAAGCCATTAAAAGTACTTAAGCTGAAAAGTTGGATGAGTAGCTGAAATGAAGCCAATATAAATGTTACTTTTCAGTCTTGGCTTCACATTCTTTTTGCTAATGGAAAATGACCTGCAGCCCCCAGAGGCTTGTCAACTTGTACAGGTGTGGGCATCCAGTCCAGTGCAATGCAGCCACTCTCCCCACTGCTCCCCAGAAATGCGTGCTGCGCCCTCAGGCCACTCTGCTTGGCAGTCGGTGCTGCACCTCTCACTCTAATGTTTTTTTTTTTCCTCTTAGTTGTAAGATGATATCAGACTTAGAAAGTGGGAGAATTAGCATCCATACTCTGCCCTCTTCTGTTACCCTGGGTGCCTCTAGTCAGCCACAGGGAAGTTTGCTTCGTTCTGCTTGAAGGCCGAAAATCGAAAATCAAGCACCAGTGTGTGCCCCTTGTGATGCATTGGAGACATTAATATTTTGGGGGGGGGGGGCTGAGGAGCATTGTGGGTTTGGAGGGGTTCAAGACAGATGTTTAGTGATGTCAATCGTGTCCCTCTCTCGTTTCTCCTTCCTTAGTACCCTGCTGAAGCTCCAGAATGCTCTGCAGACCTGCCCATTCCACTGGTCGTTGGCTGGACACCACAGGTAGTTGCAAATGACTGCACTGTTCTATATTTTGGCATGATGGAGCATTCTGTCATATATTATGGGTTCTTAATCATTTTTAAAGTATGCTTTTAAGAAAAGGCTATTTTCTTAGCTTGGAGGTCAAAGGGTAAGTGTGATTACTGTACTGCTGAGGTACCTTGTGCTGATTATGAAGCAGTAAATCTCTCTCAGTCCAGTGCGCAGTGGGAGATAATGACATTTGGAAGCCCTGAAAATGCAAAGATATATGCACCATTGTTCCTCAGAACACTGATTAATCGAAGAAATGGATTAACAGCATGATTATTTTCTATGCACAATGTTCAAAAGCTGATCTTGCTACTTTTTGTAGGGGGTGTGTGTGTTTGTGTGTGTGTGTGTGTGTGTGGATCCTGCTCCTCTGTGCTCCCCTGCACGTATGCGCATGCGAATCCTGCTCCTCTGTGCTCCCCTGCACGTATGCGCATGCGGATCCTGCTCCTCTGTGCTCCCCTGCACGTATGCGCA
>JAODKE010000068.1:7815515-7829702 GCA_026779605.1 Mormyrus hasselquistii
ATCCTGCTCCTCTGTGCTCCCCTGCACGTATGCGCATGCGGATCCTGCTCCTCTGTGCTCCCCTGCACGTATGCGCATGCGGATCCTGCTCCTCTGTGGGCACGCGGCACTTGTACAGGGCCAGTGCTGCCGTCTGGTAGCTGTCGTCCTGCTGGGCTGTTGCCACCTTGATGATTTCCTCCTGCGCCGCGTCGTCTTGATATCCTGACACATTCATTTGAATGAGTAATTATCGCCCAGGTCGTAACTGGGCCAAGATGTGCCATAAGGAGTGCACGTCTCCACAGTGATTTATGTGTACATGGGAGTAGGTGTGCATTGATGGCTGTGCGTAAGGATGGATGGACGGATGAATGGCACAGTCCCCACAAGCACAGGTGCCTCAAAGCGGGGGGGGTGAGACACACGTTTACTGGATTCCGCCTCCACCCCCCAGCCATGGAGGCAGGGTTAAGATGACGGGCCTGAGCAAAACCTGCACTCTGTGTCTGAAACCGAAAGAGATTTGTATCCTACGTCCAATGCAAAATGTATACCGGCAAAGGTAACAACATATTCAGTCGTAATGACATGTGGAATGTGCATCTCCATAAATGAAGATAAATTTGAAACAACTGCTAATGTGATATATGATACGATTCGCCCCTATTGCGATGCAGTGCCGTTTGACGCTGTTCCAGGTAACTGCACAACAACATGATGCTGTAATTCAATATGGTACAGCTAAAGAAACAGTTTAGACTTTAGAGCGAGAATCAAAGTTTCAAATTACTGGTCAAAAATGTTTGGTCACATTTCTAATTAATAAAGGGCCTGTACTAGTAATTATTTATTAATTGGATTTTACAGACGCAGAGATATTAAAAATGATTCATCCCAAATTGTGAATTTTTCAATCTGAATAATCATGTCATGAACCATTTTGCCAGTGCACTGATGCGAATCGATGAATCTTACAATTCCTAACGACATAACAGGCGAATAATGTTCATTTGACAGTAAGAGTATAGATGTGACATTTGATGAATATTTAGGGCAGTGGGTGGCATCGCAGCTAAAGACTGGACTGCGATTCACATCCTAATAAGTGACTTTCTCCTGAGGGAGGGCGCTTGCGTCCTCAGACTCATACAGCCGCATTAATGGATGAAGGCGTGGAGATGTTTTGCCTCCGGAATTGTTCTGCTCATTGGAGTGATTCTTGTTGATTACTGTAGACAAGCTTGCAGCCCCTTGAAACTCCGGTTCCCTCCAGTAATGAAGCTTAAGGATGCACTACAAAGATGCCCATCAGGAACTGTCACTTCAGGCCACCGATCTGCCGGCTCCTTCCGGCAAGATTTCAATTACGGGGGTTTTATGTTTAAAAGAAGACTAAACGTAACCATGGGACCAGCATTAATTGGAACGTAATTGCACAGTCCTTGCACCTGTTTGATGCTAAATTGTGTGCACTGTGCTGTTGCATTGACCTGCAACTTTTGGTTCATTTACTTTGCCAGGATTTTTAAAATATATTCCACCCCCCCCCCCCTCTTATTTGGACACCTTTCTGATTATAGAATCTCTTTCACCTCAATGTGTGAAACACTTGCTGAGGATGGAGTGATTTAATCCCCGTTCCTGGTTGCTCCCCATTCTCACGGAGAATCATTGAGTGCCGTCCCACCCGGTTCCATCCCCTTGTGTCTACACACTTTGTAAGACAGGGATGACTGTATCTCTGTGGTCTATCCCTAAGTGTGTACCTCTTTACCTCTGTAGGCTACCTCTAAAGGTGCGTTTCACAAAAAAATATTCAGTTCCATTCTAGCCACTCAAAGCAACAAGCAGAAAATTCACTTCCAGTGCCACCGCAAATTTGTGGGGTGTTTTTGCTCAGAGTTGGTTTAAATTGTCAAACCAATCCGGTGGATGCCCCCTCAGTTTCACGGATGTGCAATGAAAAGGGATTTTTATTTTATGTGTTTATGCATTGGTAAGACCCAGTTTTTAATAATAAAAATAAAAACAGAGAGAAGAAAGCATTTGTGCTCTTAAGTCAAGAAATTACAGGCACATTTGACTGTTTATACACTAATGTGTAATTCTGTGCTAGTTACGTCAATCCATCACTATCTCGCATATCTTGCCATACGATATTTTCAAAAACACTATTCATTTGTTGAACGAAAATACCGCAGTATATCTTAAACTAATATTATAGTCTATTATATTACCCGATCGCTGCCATTTTTGCTCAACCCAGGGAAGACACTGAATATTTTTTTGAGCTGATATGGCTGCACTTTACCTTAACGCTGTAGTATATCCATAAAAACGCACTTCATACTAAATACTCGGTCTTCACCCCTCTGTCTCTCTCACGGCAGCTGTACCTTGATCCAAAGATACTTGCGTGTTCATGGGGCTCGTCGTTCATTTATATGTAAAATGTGGCATGGGTTTGTTTAGTCTAAACAAACAAATACCAAACGGAAATAACACGGGAGCACTGAAAATGTAACAAGAAAACTATTTGTAAAAGTAATTGCACTGCTCTACATTTTAAGGCCAGATGCCACATTCTCGTGTTTGTCATTTGTAATTAGTGCCTTCAGAATAAAGGTACGTAATATTTCGAATTATAAATACAAATAGACTTCCGGTCCAGATTCTTGCCTGCGATGATTTTAAAGTCTGCGAGTTCACACGGCGATTCTCTGGCAGCTGAATGGCAGCCAATCATTTAAGCCAATTAGTTCAAAAAGTTATCAAAGGATCAGGAACATATTAAGTGTAATTAGAATATATAAGCCAATATCCTTGGAATCTAGAACAATATTCTATGGTTTAAGAAAAAAAAAGCCATAAATGCTTGAAATTGCAGCCATCGTGATGGCAGTTGCTCTCATCAGAAGTCTTGCTAAATTGGCTGTATTATCAGGCTGGAGGCTCTACAAAGGAGGGAAATTGCAGGCGACTGGAAAGATTAACATTTACACCTTTGCTCGATTTCACAATAGGAACCCAGCCACTACTTTAAGGATGAAAGGCATAGTTTAAAAATTTATGTTCACATGGAACCTGATAGGTGATTTAATCGTGCTATTATGATTTAAATGACATTAAGCATTTTAAGAGTTCATTTAATCTCCCCCTGCAAGACTTCTCTCTAGATGTAGCTGGTGTGAGTGCGCTGTTTGTGCACGCACCGGTGATTTAAATAATGAACCTAACAAACGACTTCCCGTTGTTTCATGCTCTCTCCGCTGTGGCCGTCCCCGCGTGCGCTGTGTTTGACTAACCGTAAACTGGAACGGTTTACCCAGCGATGGCCTCCGCGGTCCAGCTTGTTTACACTGTTTGTTTGGGGGAATTTAGCACCGTGATATCATTTGCGAACGCGGTACGTGTAGAAGCCGAGCCCACCAAATTACAGACGCCGCTGGAGAATAATAAACATCAGCGGAGTGGCTGTACCTCGCATTCGGTCGATTCCGCGATTCTCCAAGGAGAGCCGAGGGCACGCTCGGCAACACGCGTCGCTTCGCGGTAAAAATTAAATTTGGGATTTTTCATCGGGGGGCGTGACGTGATGTACGGTAAATGCTGATTGGCTCTCTAATAAAGCCAGTCTCATGGGGAGCTGTCCGCTTCCTTCAGCCCGTCACTGCTGCAAGACAAAAGCGTGGTTTTGTATAATTGGGGGATTTGTTTCAAAATCCATTGGACACACTCTTTAACCATCTGGCCTCTTTGAGAGCTTAAAGTTGGCTGTGTCTAGAGTTAGCTTTTAGTTTTGGTACAAACAGCGGGCACATGTTCGGTATAATTTTTGTGCGCACCTTCCGTTTCCATGACTCCCTGGCAGGGGATATTATGGTGTTTATATCAACCGTCTCTAACGTGGAGCAAGGTAACACTTCACGTGTGAAAGGCTGGTCAGAATTTATCATTTTTTTTTATCGTGATGGCAAGCAACTTTGGATTGCATCTTGCAAAATGTGTGAAGAGGTCAGAAAGTCAGTGATCCTCAGACATCCTATAAGGAAATGACATAGGACTATAGGGCCAGATCAGGGGTGCCACTAAAAATGTTGGGCCCCTTGACTGCATCTCATATCAGGCCACCAACCCAGACCAATGCAATTATGTTGCACATTTTTTTTTAGGAATCGTGCCGAATTCCATGTGCTCCCTGGCCAGATTACTTTGCACTTCTCATCATGTATCACTCTTCCGGTTTGTAGCTGCCTGCCAGTCATGACCTCACGTATGCAACTAAAACAAGTGTTCAATAAGCTGTCGAGAAGGTTCTGAATGCCTAGAGTTAAGGATAGGTGTTGTAGATTTAAAATCAAATTATTAGCCCATGCAAAGAATGATGTTTTGCTAGCCAAATGTAACTCATTACTGCAGCTATACGGTATCATTGGTCTTATTGAGAGGCTCGTTGAGGATTACAACGGGCTCGTGCAATGGAAAGCGCCCGCTTAAGATGATTTGAGGACAGGAGATGAAATACCCCCGCTGCCGTAAATTAGTATCCGTTTGTGTTTGCACAAGACTTTCAAAAGTCTGAAATATGGCTGTAACTAAGCGGACCGTTTAACCATAGAGCAGAGAAAATGGCTTCCCAAAGGTATGCGGAGCCCTTGGTTTTCTATGGCTGAAAACCTCGCTGTGTGCTGAGCAGAGGGGGCATTGAGTTGAGCAATTCTCCAGAGTGTGTTAGCAGTGGACTCGAATATTATGCAATGCTTTAAATTAATTTAAACTAGTCATGAGTTTTTGTGAGGCGCATAGCTAGAGTCTTAGGCCATTAGTCCAGGCAAGTAAACAATGGAGTGTTACTTCTCTGGCATAGGAAAGGAGTAATAGAGGACTGTCCAGGGAATTAGCCTCAGCCTTGGGTATGAAGACCGGTGTCACTGGGATGAGGTGTAGGGGGCTATATGCTGAAATAACATTGCCAGCCACCAGCAGTTAATTGGTTACTAGCCTACTGGATTGCATAACTTAAGCCTAAATGGAGCAAGAAATTCAAACATCCTTTCAGCACAGAATGCATATATATGTCTTATGAAAAAATGTATAGAAATATGTGTGGGGGTGCAGTTCAGCATGCAGAAGGTTGTATCGGTTTTCTTTTCGCCTCTGAGGGCATTTGTTGCCATTGGACAGGGTATGAACGGCTCACAGTCCACATGAAACGATTATATTGGCTTATGGTTCATTTGCCATTTGGAAAAAGTGTCGGGTTACACGAAGGAACATTCTCCTCTATAATGTAATGGTCAAATCATTTTCCCACTCCACTGCTTTCCTGGGTACTTCAGCTGTGGACACTCATGTTGCAATAATATTAATAGGCTTTGGCAGGTAAATCACATATAATCGCTCAGTGGTGGTCATTAACCAGTTGTCCTCCCTTGGTCCTTCTGCAGAGCACCCTGGCCAGTGTTTACAGCCAATTTGTGGCCTTGCTGAAATCCCTGGAGGAATTCTGGGCCATGATGGATGAAATCGATGAGAAGACCTGGATCCTGGAACCAGAGAAGCCAAGCCGGGGAGATACAATGAGGCGTATTGTCATCGGTAGCTGAAGGCCCCTCTCTTTAGACCAGGGTCCCCCAATTCCGGTCCCAGGGGGCCAGTCTGTAACCACAGTTTGCGGATTTCCCTGCTCAGGCACTCCACACTACTATACCTGGTAATTAGCTGATTAAAATGTGTTGAGGGGAATCTGCAGGCTGTGGCTGCGGACTAGCTCTCCAGGACCGGAACTGAGGAATCCCACTTTAGGCTGGGGTGGGCAAACATCAGCAGTCGCCTAGCTTTTTGTGGTAAAGGTATAATAATTTTTTGGGTAGGAGGAGAAGCCTGAGTGCAAACAGGCAAAGGGAGGTGTGTTTTAGAGTCATTATGATCTTACATTCTTTACCAGCAGCTTGATCTCCTTTTTTTTTTTTTAGGGAACAATGTATCCATAAAGTTGGAGATAGACCCCCGGTACCCCAGCATGCTGCCAGAATGCTATCTGCTGGGGGCTGAGCACGGTAAGCAGGCGGGCCTTTCCGATAATGAGCTCATTTTATTATTTCTGGTCTTAACAGGCACTAATATACAAACCTGGTTAAATTATAGCTGCATGCTTCCACCAATTTACAGAAGATTATTATTTTTTTTTTTAGTCTTTAAACATCATAAATGTGTAAGAGTTGTTACCTGATTAAGATTTCAGCTCGACTACCCCATCGTTTTCAGAACGTCGGTATAATTTCAACACTCTTCAGCTGAGACTGAACGCGAGTTAAAGCTGAACCGGGAGGAACAGCAGACTTACGTCTCAGGCTCTGTAAGCTGGCAGCGTTTCTGTCAGGAAAAGACACGCCTCTGCATTTCATTTATGCTCATTTATGTGGCAGATGCTTTAGTCCAAAGCAGTGTACAAGTCAGGGAGATGCTATATAACAAGGACAGAGCTGACAGGAGTCGGCTTGGGTACAAGTGGTGCTGAGTGACCAGAGACAAGTGCAAGGCGGAATTCTTATTACCGAAGTATTCACACCACGTGAATTATACATGTGAAGAGAACCTTGGAATGATGTTTTTTTTCCTTTATACGTGTGTTTGTGTGAGTGTGTGTATCTATAAAGGTGCTTCTTGACTTGTGACGAGGTTAAGTTAAAAATGCCAAAACGTCAAAAGTCGAATGCATGTTGTAAACAAGTAACTAATCTACAATATTTCAATAAATAAATAAACAAATAATTGCTATAACTACATGTAATACATTGTTAAACACTATTAGACGTTTACACTGGTGATCGCTACAGAGACTGGACACGTGGCTTGGGGCGTTGCTGCCATCGTATGGCATACCGGTGGTTCGGGAACAGATCAGGATTTAAAGTTGGGTGACTACTGAATGTGCATCGTTAGCATGCCATCATAAATTCGAAATACCATAAAGCAGGGAGCATCTATCTATATGTCTGTCTGCCATACATATAGGGCTTTCACTTCTGAGAAGATTATTTTTTTCCATGCAAAGTTCTGTTGTAGTGTACATGTGCATGTTACATAGGCGGTAATAAAAATAATAATAAAAGAATAAAACCTGTTAGGATTCATGCAGGGCTTCTCAAGCAAAAAGGATAAGTGCTCAGTATTTAAGCGTCGCTGTTTGTTTCTCAGAATTCAAGGTCACGCTTGGCTAATAGTGCTCCCAGAATGTATTGCCGGTTGCCTGGCAATGTTATTCATTGATATTAAATATACACTTCAATATAGCCAGACTGGGGCGGAGACTGGACCTCGAAAAGTGGGGTCACTAAGAGATAGCGCTTTTCGCATTTACAAGCGGTAAACAAGGGAATGCAGCCATCGCGCTTCACCAAGATGTCTGCCGATGGGGCCTTCCTTATATGAAGATTAGAGGGGTTGATTTATTCCCAGCCCCTGTCCCTGTTGGGGGGGGGGGGATGGGTGGGGCATGCACATGAAGTTATTTATTACCCATGTGGGGTTGCTCTTTGGGCTGGGATGTGCCAGCAGGATGCCGTGGAGTACTGGACACCCTCGCGGTTCCACATTCAGCCCCATGCGTTTCACTGGATGGCGTCCCATCGCGTGTCTGGCGCGACTGCATCCCCGCGGCCGTCCGTGCCGCAGCAAAGGCAATTAGCGGAGCACGCGGGGTTTAGCGGTATCGTCGTATTCGTCTGGCGCGGGCCTGTGGCAGGAGCCCCGGAGAGCTGTTCAGCTGTAGGCCACAATACTGCCGGCGTTTTTATTTCATTATTTCCCCCTCGTGACACACTTTATCCCCTTCCAAACCTACTCCCAGGCCATACTTAGCTCAGTGATTATGGGTCCACTCCATCTTAAATAACCGGATGACTAATATTCATCTGCCTGCACCCTGTATATAGCTGGTTCCTACCATCTGCGAGACATACACTCCTGGCCCCGTTCTGCAGCCCCGACATAATCCCGCCTTCCTCGTCGGTGGCTCACCCTTGTGTGCCGTCAATAAATGGTTGGACGGACTTATTTATGCGTAATTAACATTCGTCTCCCAGCATCCTCTGTTCTGCTGCCGCACGCCACCTGCGCGGGAAGCGCTCACAGCTCTGGTGTCCATCCGGGTGCAAGATGGGTGCCAGCCTGCCCTTTTGTATATTTGTGTTTGTGTACAGTCCCCTCCCAAGCTCCATTCAGCAGTCCAACATGATTGGTGGTCTAACACAGCTCTGTATTCTTGGACCCTCACCGCTACAGTGTTGTCAGTAACAGCATCGTCATATTCTTGAATTACTAGATGTTTTTATCCCAAGGACTCTTAAATGTGCTGTATAGTTTTCTGTGCAATGTGAATTATCGCAGTATATTTCTTAAAGCAAGGAGTTTCCCATCTAAAGAGTAAACTGCAGGGCGGCGCCCTACCTCAGTCCCAGGGCTACTTGCCTCCTGGTTGCTTGGGTCGTCTGTTCTTGAGAGGGGGCCGCCGTCAGGATTGAGGAAGCTTCCCTTGGTCCTGATTTGTTTTCTTCTCGCCTCCCAGTGGTGACCCCCTTGAGGAGTAGACTGAACGCCAACATGCATTTGTGGTAAGGACATGATAATTGCTTTCCTCTTTCCCAACTGACCGTTTTATCTAGATGGGATGCCGGAAATGGTTTCGGGGACTTTTCTGGAAACCTCCAGTGTCATTAATGAATCGTCATGCGCGAGCTCTGCAGGTAGGTTCACCCCCTCCCACGATGCATTGCGGGAAGGCATACAGGCATGCCACCAGCACCGGTGGCTCAAACAGTTGTCGCTCAGCACCGAGCAGGAATCCGTGTCATGATTGTGCATTGGTACTCATTACTCATTACCGCCTCATTTGCATGTCTTTAATTAGTCCATGCAGCGAGTGTCTCCTGTGCTTCCAGGAATCCGGAATGCAGTGTCCTGCAAAATGTGAAGGAGATTCTAGAGATAGAATTCCCGTCACCTGCCACCCACGAAAAATCTGTACGTTGCAAGTTTTTAAATGTATGTTTTATTATAGTTGTTTGTAGAACGTATTTGTTACTTGGCAAAAAAAGGTAAAACATTTGTTAGTTTAGTATGTGATGATATATTTGGTAACTGGTTTGTTTACAGAGATGATTATAACTAGGATTAAAAAAAAAAAGCTTTGGCAGCTATAAGGAGCTTTTAATCATGAATTCTCAGCCATTATACTCCCAGCCTGTACAGCTGACTGGTGCCTGGCCACCATTAACATTCCAAGGAGAGCAAAGTTTCCGTGACCAGATGTTTACATTTAACCCATCGTCCTCTTAATGGATGGAAGGGGGGAAGGGAGGCAGGGAAGTGTTGAACGTGACAGTAAAGTGGGGTAGATCATTGTGAAAATGGGTGCGATCAGAGGGGAGGTGAAGTTTTACTCTGTACCTGCCCTTGTATATTACTCTATATTCTGTTTTCTCAGCTGTGACACAGAAGAGAACTGTCAAAAAAATAGAAGATGGCTTTTTTTCCCCCTTGGTGTATACTTTCATGATGTATTTATACCGGACTTAGCACATGAAGCGCCTAAGTACAAAAAGTTCTTAACTATTCCACCCCCTGCAGGTCATACCTAAAATTGCCAACCTTACATTTTAATAGGTTAATGGCTGAACCGTGCTGTGTGATTTTGCAGAGCTTTAGCACGGAGTGTGGCATCTGCTACTCCTATCGACTGGAGTCGGCCATCCCGGACCAGGTGTGCAACGACCCTCGCTGTGGCCAGCCCTTCCACCAAGAGTGCCTGTACGAGGTGAGGGAGCCCCCTGCGAAGTCCAGCCCCTCCCACGACACCAGTAACAAATCAGACTTCCTACAGGGGTCACCTGACCTCCCCACATTAAAGGACACAGATCTGCAAGGGTTATATGATTTCCTTTAATACACATTCATTTAGGAACAAGTAATATATTAAGATACACAAAGTTTCTTAAAGTTTTGTCCCTGAAATAAGTATCAGTCCCAAAGAGTTGTAAAATTGGCAAACGATGTTAATATTTATCGCCATGCCAACTCTATATCCTATCAGTAACAAAAAATTTAAACCCGTACCCTACTGGTGTATTTGAACCAAAACACTACTCCAGTGGTAATGAGAGCTTCCTTCTGCCTCACAGTGGCTGAGAGGCCTGCCATCCAGCCGCCAAAGCTTCAGTATGGTATTTGGAGAGTGCCCCTACTGCAGTAAGGTATGCTCTTTCTTTGGCACCAGACTCCTACCACCCCTGAGTGGCAGGGAACAGTGTGTTTGTTTACTAATGGTGTCAGTCAGTACAGTTACCCTGAAATCATTGTTTTTAGTTCTATGTGTTTCTTGTATTTTGGTTTTGATAATCATATGTTCATCTGTTGTAGCCCATTACTGTGAAAATGGCTGTACCAAAGTCCTGAAAACAGACCTATTACCATCAACATCAAAGGGCAAGCAGAGCAAGGAGGACAAGGAAGAGGATCGTAATGAGGGCACTGTAGAGTTTCAGCGCCCAGCTCGGGCCCCGGTCTCTTGCGGCCTGCTGTTGGACTGCCCCCCCATGCTCCTCCAAATCTTCAGGTTCTTCTGCCCACCTGAGACTCTTGGCGTCTGCTTCTGGTTGCTGTGACCGTTTACGAGCATGTCTGACCAGTGGCACCTTAGGTTTCTGCATGACAGAAAGTAATGCTTCTGATTTGAATTTCTCACAAATTCTGTTTCAGTTTTAAGCAGAAGTTCTACTTTGGTCTTTCTTCAAAAATATATAAAACGTGCATAGCAACAGTGCATTGTCGGCTTATTTAGGGAGACCTGTCTATTAACACAATCACCCTACTCCTCCAAGCGGCACATCATGTGGCTGTAACTATATAAATCACACAGACAGGGGTCAAAAGGTTCCAGTTACTGTTTGACTTAGACCTCAGAATGGGCAGGATGGGTGAACTAAGTGATTGTGGACGTGATGTGATGGGTGCCCACCATGGTGGATCCAGCATCTCAGAAATGGCCACCATCCTGGGATTTTCAAACGTCGCAGTTGACAGGCAATGGTGCAATAAACAAGAAAAGCATCCAGACAGCAGCAATTCAGCGGGTGAGAACGGGTCAGAGGAAAAGGGCCAGGATCGTTAAAGTAAACACTAAGGCCACAAGTGCAGAAATAACCGTTAAGCAGAACAGTGGTCTAGAGAAAGGCTTCCGTGAACTTGTCAGACCTTGAAGTGGATGGACTACAGAAGCATATATCTGTGCTGGGTTCCACTCCTGTCAATGAAGAGCAAGATGACTACGCTATGGTCGGCATGTGATCACCAAACTGGACGGAAAAAAATGTCACCTGCTCTTACATGGATTCCTACAAGAAACCTTCCTGTCCACCACATCCCTTTTGGGTATGAGATATGAGGACTTTGCAGGCCCCTGGAGTAAACTGATCCCGACTACATTCCTGGGAGCACCTTGAGAGCAACAGAAACTGAGATTCGTCAGACCTGGTGTCATTTTTCCATCTGCTTCAGGGTCTGACAAGTTGCCAACTGCTGCTGAAGGGAGTTGCCGCTTTTGACCCGTCTGATGTGTAGTTGAAGAGTAAATGAACCCCTTGGCATTATTGTGCTGTCTGGAGAAGCAGGTTGTTTGTATTAACTTTATCTATCAAGGCGATTCTAGGATTTATGGTGGGGGGCATAAGAGGCCCCATAATTCATACAGAGGGCCAGCCTGGTTAGCCAATGACATGTTTTGAATCGCTGAGTGACAGGGGAAGGGGTACTCTGTGGTCACAACCCTGAACACACCCCTGCTATCTATGAATGAATGTCACCTGTTCAGTGGGTGTGGCATAGGCCTGTCCTCTCAAAGGATGGGGCCTGGGCTCCATTTCTGGGGTCCTTGGCCGCGGTGCTGCCTTAGCTGTCCTGCCACGTGCCAGCACCGGGGAAGACGGCTGGGCTGCGCGGCTTGCAGCTGTCGCTTTCCCATCAGAAGGCGCGATTTTGGATCTGGCAGCTCCTGCACGTCTGGCTGGCGGAGGTCTCTGGGGGGGGTGGAAGGAAAAACTGAGAGGTTTGTCCCATTCCTTTCATTCCCATCCCAGAACCTTAATCCCGACGTGTTCTGTGTGATTCTCGTCTCTCAAATTCAGAACCACCTCTAAATAGCACACATGGGGCCAGACCCTCAAACACCAGGCTGAAGTGCTGACACTGATGATCCCTCGTTGTCAATCAACTCTAGTGTCGGTGTTGCACTTCAGAACTCTGGGGAAAGTGTGGGGGCTCCGGTTGGCATACAAACAGAGGAGATATCCCACGTTTCACATTTGGATCATAATTTCATCACAGCAGTAACAAATGGTGCCACAAAAGCTTCTCTGGCCCAGGAGCAAGTGAGGTAAAGGGAGGAGAGGCTGGCCACTGACCAACCCCAATCTGGAGAGGAGAAAAGCCCAGTGATGGATGGTCCCATTCCGCTCTCCCGACATGGCAACCCGCCAAGGCAAATCTGGCCATGCATCGCTCCCTGGGTCATATACAGGCAAAGTAAACAGCGAGTGCGCTCACACTCTATAAATGCCACTGTGTGTGTGTGTTAGATGTGGTCCTGAGCTTTGGGATGAGGGGGTACCATTCGAAGTATTCGCCCTTTCATGTCAGTCCCACCCCGGCCATCTCAAAGCCACAGCTGGACCTGAAGAGCATTAACAGGACCGCTGAAAAAAGAGAAGTGAATGAATTAATGCAGATGGCTGACATTGAAGTCCAGGCAACTTTTAAAACGATCTGCTTTTTCCACTCTACTATCCTGAGTAACATAGGGGAGACAACAAAAGTGTGTTGGAATAATTTTGACAGAACCCTCCTCGTTTCCAGTTTGCACATGTGGAGCCCCATAGGATTCTGAAGCTGCTGTGATCAGGGACACTGCACGGCAGTGTCGTCACGGCGACGTACCAAGGGCGTGTGCAGGGCCCCTGATTACACGGGCACTCGCTTAACAACACTGCAAGGAATCAACTCCCAGAACCATTCAAGTTGAAGATCTACATTTCTTGGAGGGTTGGAGGGGTGTTAACTGTTGACTTCTTTGGAAACGAGTGACATCAAGGCTTTAGGCGACAACAGACTGAAAAGCTACACGCTGGAATGAAAGTGTAATTGTTTCCGGAGACAGGGGTGAGAGAAGCAGAGGATCATGACAGAATTAGACATCCTCAGTGGCAGCTAATTACCCGAGCGTGGGGGCCCCCTTCAAAAAGCACCCCTACCTCTGACGCAAGCGATCGCTGGCCCGGGTAGCCCATGTCAACACTACAAGCCCCGTGATCCACACTTTCTGCCCCTAATTGAGGACTCCCAAGCCCGGCTGCCAAACCCTTGCTTCACAGCGACTAATAAGGACATCATGGGGGACTGCTGCTGCAACGAGCCACAATATTATATATGACACTCGTCACGTAGTAAACACCCCCCCCACACACCCCACCCTTAGTTGCAGTCTCATTAACAGTGTGACAATTTTAGAAAATCGAGCTTTTGCGTCGTGTTATTTTTATCTTGTGCCCAAAGAAATGCAAAATCCGAATTAGTCTGTTGTGGAAAGAGCTAGTGTCGCGATGGGGGGGGGGGGGAGTGGAGCATGGCTTATATATAGTGGCCCCTGTCCGTTTCGTAGCTAATGAACATTAACGGACTGGCCAACATTCATTTGTTAAGGCAGAGGTCACAAACATAAATAAACACCACCTTACTATGTGAATCTCGCACAGAAGATATCCTGAGAGTTGATGACGCTCCCAAAATCATTACCGTACTGTACTTTGCCGAATGGCATTCGTTTTTTTTTTTTTCTTCCCCTAGTCTAAATTTACATCCCAGAAACAGTACACTGCTGCACTGAGGCATATTTACTTGATAGGAACCCAATTTTCATGCAAATATATTAAAATTCCTTCCTCCATATGCAAATATGCCCAAGCTCCTGACCCAGAAAAGAATTTAATCTGCGTGAGGTAACCGGGGGTTACGTGGGTAACAAAGTAACAAACATCCGGCTTCCCGTGAAACTGCAGGGAGGGAGGGAGGGGCGGGTGGGCGCCGCAGCAGCGAGCTGTGAAAGGTAGGCTAATTGTAGGGAAAGCTGCAGGCATTTCCTGACAGCTCTTAAAC